>JARQOD010000002.1:258425781-258626858 GCA_033576555.1 Oophaga sylvatica
TGCTGGCATCTCAACAAAATGAACCCAAATAGGGTCTCTCTTACGACCTGCCATGGCTCACGCAGATCACTTCTGAAGTTTGATTGTTACTACAGCCAAGTACTGCTGACTGACTATCCAACAAGTTTGGGCATGTCAACTGAATGGAAAAAGAAACTGAAACCAAGCTACAGAAAGTGAAACCAAGCTAGAAGTGTGGAGTTAATTGAACAATGATTGAAAGTTTTAGATTTTAATCGTGATTTATATTAAAAAAATCTTTTGATTTAAATCAGTGATTTAAATCATGATTAAAATCACGATTTAAATCGATCTGATTTAAATAGAAAAAAATCATTTGATTTAAATCATGATTTAAATCGTTGATTTAAATCGGCGTGATTTAAATCAATCCACCCTGAGATTTTCCCCATAGAATTGCATTACATTCTCCCATCTTTTCCTCTCTCTTCTATTAGTTCCCTTAAATTTTGTACCCCTTAAAGAAAAAGGGGTGCAAAAAAAGAATTACATTAGATGCAGAAAATCCGCAGGTAAAAAACACATGTAATCAGAAAATGACTGCATCGAAAAGGCGTAGTTAAGTTCAAATACCATGACGTATCAAAAACAAAGCAGTTTATTTAAAACATGACATACCAAGCAGACAAACTATCATCAAAAACGCAAGTAATCTAATTTACATAATAAGTGCAGAAAATCTGGAACCTCAAAAGCTCACCAAATATTAATTGTGGGAACATAGCCTTCTATAGTCAGCATCTGCTTCTAACAGCAGTGAGCAATGCAATATTTGCTGCTGTTAACTCCTTAATTGCTGCTGTCAACAACTAACAGCTCCATTTAAGCCACAACATCCTGGTTAGTCATCTTTTCCATGCGCCCACCTGACTTGATCACAGGTTTAAGCCGCTTAAAAAAAGACCAGGATCCAGGTGCAACTTTTCTCCACCAATTATACATTTTGTCACTAAATTATTTGTAATCCACACTGCTGTTTGTGATGAGGAAAGCAGCCACTCCTTTTTAAGAGCTGTTATAGTGCCTGCCACTGCTGCCTCTTGTAGTAGGGCAGGGAATGTAAAATATATACTGCTCAAAAATAAAGGGAACACTTAACCTCCTTAGACCTCGCGTACACTGTTGTGTACAACGGGTTCTGGGTCTGAGGAGGTTATACAACACAATGTACAGTTGTACTCAAAAGTTTACATACCACAGAAGAATTTTTGCTTTCTCAGCCTTTTTTTCAAAGAATATGAATGATAACACCAAAACTTTTTCTCCACTCATGGTTAGTGGTTGGGTGAAGCCATTTATTGTCAAACTACTGTGTTTTCTCTTTCTAAATCATAATGACAACCCAAAACATCCAAATAACCCTGATCAAAAGTTTACATATACCCCATTTCTTAATACCATGTATTGTCCCCTCTAACATTAATGACAGCTTGAAATCTTTTGTGGTAGTTGTGGATGACGTTCTTTATTTTCTCAGATGGTAAAGCTGCCCACTCTTTTTTGGCAAATAACCTCCAGTTCCTGTAAATTCCTCTATGCAAATTGCCTCTTCTGAGAGAAAGAGGACTTGAACTCTATAGTGCCACCTGTTGATAGTAGCGATCTTACAAGTCACAATCAACCCTTTAACGAGTCTTGCAATATGACTTAGTTGCATGACTCGTTAAAGGGTGCTATAGGAATCAAGTCCTCTTTCTCTCTGAAGAGGCAATTTTCACATTAAATTTCCCAGAGGAGCATTGCATGGCGAATAAGCCTCCTTACCTTAACAACCCAGAGCTGGTATGTCACTCTCCTCAAGGAGAAACCTTACCACTTAGACCTCTAAATTCCTGGGCTGTCTAGCATGAACTGAGGTCAGGAGACTCAGATGGCCACTCCAGAACTTTCACTTTGTTCTGCTGTAGCCAATGACCGGTCGACTTGGCCTTGTGTTTTGAATTGTTGGAACGTCCAAGTAAGTCCCATGCGCAGTTTCTGGGCTCATTGCAAATTTGTCTCCTGTATTTGCTGATAACGTGCTGCATTCATCTTTACTTCAAACTTTTACCAAGTTTCCTGTGCCTCTAGATCACACATCCCCAAAATATCAGTGATCCACCTCCATGCTGTACAGTATCAATGGTGTTCCTTTCATCATAGGCCTTGTTGACTTCTCTCCAAATGTAACGTTTATGGTTGTGGCCAAAAAGTTCAATTTTGGTCTCATCACTCCAAATTACCTTGTTCCAGAAGTTTTGAGGCTTGTCTCCGTGTTGTTTTGCGTATTGTAGGTGAGATACTTTGTGGCATTTGCGCAGTAATGACTTTCTTTTGGTGACTCGACCATGCAGGCCATTTTTCTTCAAGTGCCTCCTTATTGTGCATCTTAAAACAGCCACACTGCTAGTTTTCAGTGAGTCCAGTATTTCAACTGATGTTATATGTGGATTTTTCTTTGCATCCCGAACAATTTTCCTGGCAGTTTTGGACAAAATTTTTGTTGGTCTACCTGACCGTGGTTTTGTTTTTACAGAGTCCCTGTCTTTCCATTTGTTTATCACAGTTTGAACGCTGCTGACTGGCATCAATTCCTTGGATATTTTTTGTATCCCTTTCTGTTTTATACAGTTCAACAAACTTTTCCCGTAGATCCGGTGACCATTCTTTTGCTTTCCCCATGACTCACAATCCAGAAACGTCAGTGGCTGGATGAAAGATGCAAGAGTCTATCACAAGCAAACAGGTCACAGGTGAGGATGTTACCCTTTAGTAGCCATTCAAACCCATTTGTGTCAACTTCTGTGCATATCATCCGGCCAAAATCACATGGGTATGTAAACTTTTGATCAGGGTCATTTGGATGTTTTGGGTTGTCATTATGATTTAAAAAGAGAAAACACAGTAGTTTGACAATAAATGGCTTCACCCAACCACTAACCATGAGTGGAGAGAAAGTTTTGGCGTGATCATTCATATTCTCTGAAAAAAGGCCAAGTGTCACGATGCACGACACGACCCAACAGGTGCTCGGTCAGCGGACTCACAATGGGATTGGAAAGGCGAGAGGGAGGCCCTAACAATAGGGAATGAGGATGGTTACCACCTGAGCTCAAACCTGAGCCTGTCCCTGCAGTCCCCTAACGTCCTATGAGGGTCCTCCTCCCCCCCCCCCCCTGCTGCCGTCAGGATACCTCGTCCCTAGTTGTCACCTACTACTGCCCTGGCTAACAAAACAGAAAAAGGAGACTCAAACTTAGTGTGTTAAAAGTGGAATATAATTATATATAGTAGGTCAAAATATAAGTAAAAATTAAGATAAAATTACCACATTAATAAAGCACCACTACGAAAGATTGGACCAAATAAAAATGGACAATCGAAAGAAGCCAGCAAAAATCAAGCAACTCAGAAAAAAACCGACTAGAGTCCAAAAATTTTTTTATAAATATAAAATTTCAAATTTTATTAGTCTATCAGGATACATATTTACATATTTATGTAAATTGTAAATATTTACATATTTACATAAAAAAATACACATCTGTATGCAAGAAAGAAATGGGGCCCAACAAACGAAAATATCAAGAGATGTGGATATCTGAAAAATTGCCAGGATATACTGATATTTATTTACAAATGTGTGTGATACCAACTGTAACAAGATATATGTATATAATTATATAAAAACCTATATACCAATACCTGTGCTGGTAAAAACTTCTATTGGAATAAAGTGCAAAAGTAGTACAAAATGAAAAGAAAAATTGTGAAAAATGTGTTAAAAAGTACACCACATATTATAAATATAAGAAAACACAATTTGCAGTGAATGAAAACCACTAAAATAAAGTGATGAAGTGCAAATGAGCAGAAACACCACCAGGTGTCAGTATATCCAAAGGAAAAAAACTGCACTGTGTTGATATCATTAAATACCAGGTAAAAAACAGGGTGGATAAAAATCATGATTTTTTTAAAAAAATCAAAAAAATCGGATTTTTTTGATTTAAATCGGATTTTTTTGATTTAAATAGGATTTTTTAATCAAGTTGTACACAAGCAAAACTTTGTCTTTTTGCAAATCAAATTATTTTACACAAATAAAAATATTAAAACAGTTGATGATTATGAAACCTAATAATTTTTATTTGCACTATTAAACAATCAGAATTGAACTACAGAGAGTAAGTACTTTTTAACAATAGCCTATCTCTAACGTTTGAAGTAAGCAAACATCTTCAGTGAATACATCAGTCCTTTAAGCCTACTGTTTATTTAGGACTTTTAATAGGAAAACTAGTTGTCCTGCTTTAGCAGTTCCTAAGCGGTTTCAGACTGTTGTGTGCACAAAACCAAATGAAGAAAATCTCTCTACTCCTGCCGATGAAGCCGATGCAGTCAGTAGCTGAGTAGCTACATTTATTATCTTCGCTGGAAGAACAAGTGATTGCGACTTCCACCAGTCCAGTGGTTTTAGTTCATTAACGACGTTATCTGCAAACATGTATTTTTGAAATGGTGCAGATTCACACTTCAATTTCAGCACAGTTGCCACAATGTCATGGTTAGTATTGGCGAGCCACTTTGTCTTTCAAATATTTTGTACAAGCCGCTCTTTCTTTGTCGTATACAGCCTGAAGATGTTTTCCTGAGATATCAAATCTACTTGGTGGTTTGTAGCCTGGTCTTATTCCTTCGATCATTTGTACAAACAATGGGTGTTCAACTAGTCGGAAAGAAGAATTGGTTGCAAATATGAATTTAGCAATTAATTCATCAAAATGTTCTTTCTGGCTCGTCGTAGTCTTTAAGAGGAATTTTTCTACACTTTGCACGCAAAGTTTTTTGTTGGGCTGCTTTGTTGAAGTTGTACCCAGATATTGATTGTCACGTGCAGCACAAGCCATATTTGACCCTGAAAGCACAGTAATTAAAAATATAATTTGACTGCGTATTTGAAGAAATATAACGAAAATATTTTGAAACAAACTTTTTGAACAATGTAATGGTCCTCGTCCTATAAGGGCTGTCTCAAAAGTTATGCTACTCAAGTTTCCGGTGAAGTTGCTGTAATACTAGTAATATCAGAGCAACTGAAAAAAATTATGTCACAAAAGTTTTAAAAATGTTTTTTTAAAAAAATGGTCAATTTGGCAGACTTCAAAAGTGAATTGTAGCCTACAATAAAAAAAAAAAATAGGCGCATACACACTCTTTTATTTTTACTTAACGTTAATCTTCTGTGAAATATTGCCTTAACATAAATTTAAATTCTATACTCCAGAACTAGTGCTAGAAATTTTTCTTTTCATAGACTTTAACCATCCCAGTAAAACGTCTGTTAAAATAGGTTGTAATTGCCAGACTTACCACTAGTGCTAGGGTCCTGGTGCATAAGAAGCTGTGGGGGTTCATTGACATTAGTTGTATCACTATAAACATCTTCATTTCCCTTCTGGTTGCAGTTTTCATAATGTGATTTCAAACGGCAAACAAGTCCTTGGATATCCTTTTGACAGTATTTGCACTTTGCTCTCCCACCTTTCTTTCCAAGCTCTGCTGGCATCTCAACAAAATGAACCCAAATAGGGTCTCTCTTACGACCTGCCATGGCTCACGCAGATCACTTCTGAAGTTTGATTATTACTACAGCCAAGTACTACTGACTGACTATCCAACAAGTTTGGGCATGTCAACTGAATGGAAAAAGAAACTGAAACCAAGCTACAGAAAGTGAAACCAAGCTAGAAGTGTGGAGTTAATTGAACAATGATTGAAAGTTTTAGATTTTAATCGTGATTTATATTAAAAAAATCTTTTGATTTAAATCAGTGATTTAAATCATGATTAAAATCACGATTTAAATCGATCTGATTTAAATAGAAAAAAATCATTTGATTTAAATCATTGATTTAAATCGGCGTGATTTAAATCAATCCACCCTGGTAAAAAAGTGTAAAAATTTAAAGATTTTTCTGTATTTTCATGACTATGAAAATTGTAAATTCACACTGAAGGCATCAAAACTATGAATTAACACATGTGGAATTATATACTTAACAAAAAAGTGTGTAACAACTGAAATTACGTCTTATATTCTAGGTTCTTCAAAGTAGCCACCTTTTGCTTTGATGACTGCTTTGCACACTCTTGGCATTCTCACCGGAAATGGTTTTCACTTCACAGGTGTGTCCTGTCAGGTTTAATAAGTGGGATTTCTTGCCTTATAAATGGGGTTGGGACCATCAGTTGTGTTGTGCAGAAGTCTGGTGGATACACAGCTGGTAGTCCTACTGAATAGACTTAGAATTTGTATTATAGCAAGAAAAAAGTAAAGAAAAACGAGTGGCCATCATTACTTTAAGAAATGAAGATTAGTCAGTCTGAAAAATTGGGAAAACTTTGAAAGTGTCCTCAAGTGCAGTTGCAAAAACCATCAAGCGCTACAAAGAAACTGGCTCACATGAGGACCGCCCCAGGAAAGGAAGACCAAGAGTCACCTCTGCTTCTGAGGATAAGTTTATCTGAGTCATCAGCCTCAGAAATCGCAGGTTTACAGCAGCTCAGATTAGAGACCAGGTCAATGCCACATAGAGTTCTAGCAGCAGACACATCTCTACAACAACTGTTAAGAGGAGACTTTGTGCAGCAGGCCTTCATGGTAAAATAGCTGCTAGGAAACCACTGCTAAGGACAGGCAACAAGCAGAAGAGACTTGTTTGGGCTAAAGATCACAACGAATGGACATTAGAATTTGGACTCATCAGACCAAATCACAGATTTCCACTGGTCTGATGAGTCCAAATTTGAGATCTTTGGTTCCAACCACCGTGTCTTTGTGCGACGCAGAAAAGGTGAACGGATGGACTCTACATGCCTGGTTCCCACCGTGGAGCATGAAGGAGGAGGTGTGGGGGTGCTTTGCTGGTGACACTGTTGGGAAATTATTCAAAATTGAAGGCATACTGAACCAGCATGGCTACCACAGCATCTTGCAGCGGCATGCTATTCCATCCGGTTTGCGTTTAGTTGGACCATCATTTATTTTTAACAGGACAATGACCCCAAACACACCTCCAGGCTGTGTAAGGGCTATTTGACCAAGAAGGAGAGTGATGGAGTACTACGCCAGATGACCTGGCCTCCACAGTCACAAGCAAAAGGTGGCTACTTTGAAGAACCTAGAATATAAGACATAATTTTCAGTTGCTACACACTTTTTTTGTTAAGTATATAATTCCACATAATTTTGATGCCTTCAGTGTGAATTTACAATTTTCATAGTCATGAAAATACAGAAAAATCTTTAAATCAGAAGGTGTGTCCAAGCTTTTGGTCTGTACTGTATATATATATATGTATATATATATATAATGCTAAACATCATTATGTCCACATCTACTGTTCATGGACCAGGAGCAGGTAAAAAAGTAAGCACAGGTAAGTATTAATATATTTAGTACTAGCATATAACTCACAGAGTAATGTCAGCTGCTCCTGGGCACCCTCCCACTGCCCTGGCTAGTGTACTGTTCGGCAAGGAGCACTAACCTCACCTCCGCAGGTAATAAACACGGGGATGTGACAAACACCAAAGGGACAAGGTAATAAAAACACCACACTTAGCTTCTGAACACCGCTGCTAAGCTCCACACAGCAGATTACACAGCAACTGGATTGCAAATACCTGACGTTGCTGAAACCAGAGAGCTGTTCCTACTAGGCTGGTTTCCGGAAAGGACCTGTATCACCAACAGTCAGCTGATGCATCACGTGACCTTTTAAAGGATGGTGGGAGTGGTCATCACCTGCATCGGCTGACCCAGCAACACAGCAGTAGCACCAGATTGCCAGCGGGGAGAAACTGACATTAACCCCCGATGGTCTAAAAGGAAAAAAAGTTATGTGAGAGGAACCCAAGCTGCCATAAATCCAAAATTGGATTGTGACAGGGCCGGCGTCAGCACCCGGCACACCTGGCAAGTGCCGGGGCCCACTCACGCTCACGGCAGCAGACGTTCAGGATTGGTGGAGTCCAGTAGAGCTCCCCCCTGTCTCTTCTCACTGGTGCCGCAGCCAGGGAGGAAGTGAGGAGGCGGAGACTGGAAGAGGCGGGCGGCACAGGACAAGCTGTGTGTGCAGGCTGCAGGCAACTTTGAGAGAGATGGTCCCAGCACTGCACAGCTTCCCGGCACTCACTGAGGCTCCTCCGACTAGTGATGGCTCCTGAGTCCTGCGGCAGTGTCAGTGGCTAGACAGTGAGTGAGTACAGGCTCAGACGAGCAGATGCAAAGCCGGCTCCCTGCTGTGAATGCAATGAGCCGGCTCTGCAGTGAGAACAGCCGAGTTTTTTTTTTTTCTGGCGCCGGCAGCTGTTATCAGATTCATCTTATTGAAGGTTGACTGTCACTACTTGAGTCCCAAGTGATATACTACTAGTTTCATGCATAGTGACAAGGGTATGCCACACTAGGCGAGATCGCTACTGCGTCACCATTTATGACACAGTAGCGATCTCGTTAGCAACTTAGCTGTGTGATTCCAAACACAACTCATCAGCGATCTGTATAACGACCTCTGCGGTCGTTGGGAAAACCTAGTCCCACCTGCGACGCTGGTGAAGTCGTTCATAAAGGGTGTCACACTCAGCGATTCAGGCTCACCAGCGTGACACCAACGACCAAAAAACGGCTCAGAACGTTCATAAGCGATCAGTGACATCTCAGCAGGGGCCACATCGCCGCTACATGTCACACACAGCTAAGTCGTTAACGAGATCGCTACTGCGTCATAAATGGTGACTCATTAGCGATCTCGCTTAGTGTGGCATACCCTACAGTCACACTTCAAGATGAATCTGATAACAGCTGCCGGCGCCAGAAAAAAAAAAAAAAAATTTGGCTTGTGTGAGTCTGTAGGAAGTGAAATCTGGCATTGTACTATACCTATATCTCTCTGCTGTATCTGTGCATCATGAATCGTGGTATGTGTTAGGCTATGTGCACACGTATCAGAATTGTCGCAGAAATTTCCGCGGCAATCCCGCACCTCCCTGCCGCGAGAAATGCGCATTTTATAGGTATGCGTATTCCCACCAGAAACTAGCGTTTTGCAAGCGATCTGCAACATCGCTTGGAAAACTGATTGACAGGTTGGTCACACTTGTCAAACAAGTGTTTGACAAGTGTGAGCAACTTTTTACTATTGATGCTGCCTATGCCGCATCAATAGTAAAAAGATCTAATGTTAAAAATAATAAAAAAAAATAAAAAATCGTGCTATTCTCACCTTCCGGCGGCCCCCGCAGCCTTCTCGGTCCTCGCGATTTTCCCGGCAACTCCCGTTCCCAGTGATGCCTGGCGACAATGACCCCAGATGACGTAGCATCACGCGAGACCGCTACGTCATCTGGGGTCATTGTCGCCAGGCATCACTGGGAACGGGAGTTGCCGGGAAAATCGCGAGGACCGAGAAGGCTGCGGGGGCTGCCGTAAGGTGAGAATATCCCGATTTTTTTATTTTAAATATTGTTTTACAGGGATATGGTACCCAGGGCAGAGTCTCCTCTCCAGACCCTGGATTCCAACCGCACATGAACCGCTCACTTTGCGCATGGTGGGCAGAGCCACATGTGGAAAGTAAGCGGTTCAATGCATTCCTATGGCGGCGGAATCGGCGTGATTCCGGAAAAAGAATGAACATGCTGCATTTTTTTCCGCGATGCATTTTTTTTTGCGGAAAAAAACGCAGCATATGCACAAAAATTGTGGAATGCTTTGTAACAATAGGATGGTTAATGCATGTGTATTTTCAGCATTTTTGCGTCGGAAAACCGCCACAAAAATGCTAAAAAAAACGCAAAAAATCATGAATGTGTGCACATAGCCTTAAAGTGGGGCGGGGGGCCCACTGAGACTCTTTCGCCCGGGGCCCTCAAAATCCTGGAGCCGGCCCTGGTGACAGTACCCCCCTTTCAATGAGGGGCCTCTGAACCCTCAACACCGGACCCCACCAGAAAATGACATGGTGAGGACGCCTCGATCCACCATAATTCACCTCTGCAGTCATCTTACCGTCAGGTTTACGGCAAACGCTGCCCGATGGAGATGACAATAACGTAGGCTCCGGAAGCGCCACAAATCTCCATAGCGCCGACCTGGGAAATGAGTTGTGTATGTGCATTACTGGGGGTTACTCCAGCTGGAAAGTCCCCGGGCTGAGAATGGCCGACACCCGATATGACCTGATCACCCTAGAACTCTAGGCCCAGTAGCATACTTCCACCTGATGTTTTTGGTGGACACCCACACATACACAAGCACCAATACAGTCTCAGTTACCCCGTCAACCACCACCGCAGCTGGTAAGGTACACTGAGACGAGAAGATGGAAGAAATATACACACCCTTCACACAACCAGGGGGACGCTGCTTTTGAGATGGTTATGGTACTTTTGCGCGAGCTGGACAGACATTGATGAAATCACCAGTCTGCCTACAATAGAAACGCCCCCATACAACGGCGAACCGCAGGCAACCCCGTTTGAGATGCAACTTCTCCCACCTGCATGGGTTTGTCAGTCTGCATCGGTGTCTCCTCCCTAGCAAGGGCAACAGGGGACAGATTTGGTGTATGTCTCCCCCTGAGGCATCTATCCACCTGAATAGCAAGGGACATGGCCTCCAATGACCTCGGAGCAGTGTACTGCACCAGAGAATTCTGAAGCCTAGGGACAGACTGACAAAAATGGCTCTTAAGGGCAGGGTCCTTCTACTGCGTGTCAGTGGCCCACGTCCTAAACTTTGAGCAGTACTCCTCAGCCGTCCCCCTGCTTGATTTTACGGAGTCGAGATTCCGCCAGGGAGATGCCATCAGGATCCCCATACACAAGCGCCAATACTGCGAAAAACTCGTCCACCAACCGCAGATGGTGAACCGGTCGGCAGGGAGAAGGCCCAGGTTTGGGGATCACCTTTGGGAAAGGAGACTGATTCTTACACGCTGTTCCTCACTCCCTGATTAACGAGGGCAAAGCCTAAAATACAGTAGGCGTGTTTGAACACAACAAACTTCTCTTCCTCCAAAGAAACGGTCAGGGAGAGATATTTTGGGTTCCGGTTGAGCCTGCAAATGAGCCGAGGCCCAGATCCCCGTCAACTGCTGAAGCTGCTGCGACACCTGACCCCGCAGCTCCTTAAGCTCATCAATGATGGTCTGGATCAGTTGGGCAAAGGCCTGCATTTGAGCCATGGCTCACCCGAAAAAAAATGTGACGGTTGGTGATAATGTCACGATGCGTGACACGACCCAACAGGTGGTCGGTCAGTGGACGGCATAACTCACAATAAGAAGGGAAAGGTGAGAGGAGTGCCCTAACAATAGGGAATGAGGGATGGTCACCACCTGAGCCTATCCCTGCACTCCCGTAACGCCCTATGTGGGTCCTTCCCCCCCGCTGCCGTCAGGATACCTTGTCCCTAGTTGTCACCTACTACTGCTCTGTCTTGTGCACTGGCCGGCAAGGAGCACTAGCCTCACCTCTGCAGATAATAAACACAGGGAAGTGACAAACACCAAAGGGACAAGGTAACAAAAAAACACTTAGCTTATGAACACACTGCTAAACTCCACACAGCAGATAACACAGCAACTGGACTCCAAAGACCAGACGTTGCTGACACCAGATCGCTGCTCCTGCTAGGCTGGTTTCCAGAAATGACCTGTATCACCAACAGTCAGGTGACCTTTCAAAGGATGGTGGGAGTGGTGATCACCTGCATCGGCTGACCCAACAACACTGCAGTAACACCAGATTGCCAGCGGGTAGAAACTAATATTAACCCCCGATTGTCCAAAAGGAAAAAAGTTTTAAGTGAGGAACCAGAGCTGCCACAAATCAAAAAATGGATTGTGACACCAAAAAGTAAAAATTCTGCACGAGTGTGTAAACTTTTGAGCACAACTGTAACTCCATCAATCACAGTTCTGTGAAATCAACTTCTCCATTTATGAATCAACACTGATTGTGAATCAATTTCGCCAGCTGTTGTGCAAATGGAATAGACAATAGGTAGAAATAGCAGGCAACTAGCTAGACAACCCCTATAAAGGAGTGGTTCTGCAGGTGGTGACTAGTAATGAGCGAATTTGTTCAGAAAACGATTGCCAAACATAAATGAATATGGCACATTTGGATTCGAGATCGAAAACGTGAGCAAAATTTTATAAAATCGGAGAAAATTGGTAACATTCGGTAAAAAGTGTGGGAAAATATTTGCATTGCCACAAAAGTATTTCCAGCACTTTAGCAACGATAATGGTGGTGTATCATTAGCGTTTGGCACGTGTTTGATGAAGGGAGGGGTTTGCAGAGCTCAGAGACGAGGCGTTCTTGTAAACAGTAATTTTTTTTTTCTAACCTTGTGTGCATATTGCGGCTAGCCAATCGGTGCAGGAAACATCCACAATGTCCTGACAAAACGGCTTGTGTCATTGGCTGCTGAAATCACATGTCCCTCTCCATATAAAGATTGGACATCTTGTTTTAGCGCCATTTTGACACTGTAAGGCTGCTCATCACGCTGGCACTGTTTGCAGCAATATTTTAGCTAGTTAGCTAGGTGATTGTATATCAGTCAGATAGTGTAGCTAGCTAGTGTCCAGTGTGGCTGTTAAATTTACCTTCCAGCATTTTTTTGCCATTACTGAGGTCCACAGACAAAGCCAGCAGGACACATGTCCTACAAGTGTGTTGTGCACTGCTTCTATTGTGCTCCATGCACGAGTATAGCACTCTAATTAATATTTTTTCATCGGCTTGCACTCTGCTGGTGCTCTCAGGGCAGAGCACTTCTCTCTCTGACTGCTGCATGGCTGGCTCGGCTCTGCTCAGTGTGCATGGCTCTGATCTGCATGGCTCTGCTCTGTCCTGCTGCAGAACACCTGGGCAGTCTCTCTAAGCTGCTGCTGAGCACACCGCTCCCCTCAGCACAGCGGTCCTCCTGCAGATGGTGGGGGACCCTCTCGGTGCAGCCTACAAGTGTGTTGTGCACTGCTCCTATTGTGCTCCGTGCACTAGTATAGTATTCTAAACAATATTTTTTCACTAGCTAAATGTGAAACAGCTACTGTATCCCACCTTGTCATTTAGTCCTGTGGTGAAATGAAACTGTCTGCAGACCTAAGGCACATTAAAAGATATATAATTTTTCAATTGCAAAAAGTTAGCCCTCCCTATCACAGTTTGTCATTTTGTTGGGTTGAAATTAAGCTGTAAAGGCCTGATCCAGAGGCCACCCAAAAATTCTTGTGTTCCTAACGTCATACAGCAGGGGACCTGACTTTAAAATAGTTTGTAGCATCTAATGTATTATAGAGGCTTTATCCAGAGGCCACCAAAAATTCTTGTGTTCCTAATGTCATACAGTAGGCGACATCTGACTTTCAAATTGTTTGTAACATATTTTCTTTGTCATACAGCCCTCATCCACACTCAATTCTTTCTTCTGTAACTAACACGATAAAGCATGCCATATTTCACCTTGGAATTTTGCGGTCGCTGAAATTCAGCTGTGTTCAGAGGTGGTGCAGAGTTTAAAATCTAATTTTTGTTGCTAATACTGTGCTCCTACCACACTACCTGAGCAACATGACTGAAAAAGCGAGGTCATGGTGGAAGGGGAATTAAGCTTTGTGTTCAAGGTGTATATGGGGTAGGTGGTAATGTTAGTGAAAGCACTATTGAATCAACGTCACATCCTATGCAAAGACAACTGACAACTTCTGTTATTAGACAGTTTATTCCATTACCTTTCTTTGGCAGAAGCACAGCGATGCGCCTTGTTGATAAGGCCCAGAAAGAGCATGTGCTCAAGTGGATGGCAAGCGCAAGTGGATGGCCTCTCCTCCTCTTCCTCCACCTCAACATCACACCCAGTACAGTCTACAGAGGTCGCACCTAAATTCCCATTTCCCCCGTATCCCAACTCTCCAACTGTATAACTGACTGTACGGAACCACAGATGGGTGAGTCTGAAGAGCTGTTCACACATTCTATGCCATGGTCATCAGAAGTGTAATCAAAAGCTTCACAGAGTCAAGAGGAGAAAATCTGCACCGATGCCCAAATATTTTTAGCTTGGATCCAGGGTAGGACAAAGTAGGGTCCGAACAGCATCCTGACCCTCGTCATCAAATGTTAACCCTTGTGGGGTGATCCAGATGAGACTCAGAAATCTGAGGCCCACGCAGACTGTGCTGTGCTGTCAGGGCAGGAAGAGGAGGAGGGTGAATCCAACAACGAGGAATGTTGTAACACAGAGGATGATGATGAGGTGTTAAATGCCAGTTGGCGTGAACATAGAAGCACACAGCTGAATAGTTCATCTGAGGAGGTTACGTTGTGCTGTACGTCGCAGACACAGTGATGCAGCCATGACTGTGGCTGTGACCAGCAGTGTCCGCGGGTCTGGAGCTTGCAGGGGTGGCAATGGTTGCCTAGCCTGGGCCTTTTTTGACACTGCGCAAAGCATGAGCCAACTCACGTAATCTGCCAACTTTGCAAAAAAACACTGAGTCGAAGTAAAAAGTGCAATAATTTGACTACTACATGTATGAACCTGTAAATACATGTATGAACCTGCGCATGCGCAACCAACATGTGTTACTGTGGAAATCCCACTGAGCAAAAATGCGGACCTCAACAACCATCAGCCGCGCCATCAATTGCATCTGCTGCTTCTTCCTCTATTACCGTGCAAACTATTGAGACGCAGGTCTTCGACCGCAGAACCTCGGGTTCTTTACCAGCTCCATTCACACTGACTGAGAGCCCGCCGTCAGCTGTAATGGAAGTGGACATGCGCACTGCAGCCAGCCCACGGTTCCGCAGTTGTGGTCACGTAAAAGATTGTTTCCTCCTACCCATGACAAAGCTAAGAGATTGAACTCCACCATCTCCAATCTGTTGGCCACGGAAATGCTGCCTTTCCGCCTGGTAGATACAGATGGTTCCGAAAGATGATGGCGGTCGCAGTCCCCCAGTACCAATTGCCCAGTCGCCAATACTTTTCTAAAAAAGTTGTGCCTGCGCTACACCAGCATGTCGCAGACAACATCACCCGTTCCTTGACTAAATCTCTGCCGGGGTGCATTTCACCACAGACACTTGGACGAGTAAGTTTAAGGGGTTGTAAAGTGTACCCCTTTAAGTGTTATGCATATATTATATTGTGTTGCTGATTAATCTATGCATAATATGCTGTTTGCTGTAGCACCATGTACCTAATAGGGAAAGTGTAGCGACTATTAATGGCCACTAGATGGGGCATTCTAGTGTAACTGGTTATAGGATAAGGGTTTCACATAGGAAACAGTTAAGAGTAGGAGGGGCTGCTGTGTGGTAAGCCAGACACCTTTTCTGTTTTGAGTTAGGGCTGGGCGCCGGAACAGTCCACAAGGGCTATAGGCCCGGACAGCACAGCAGCTCCGTAACATTGCAAGTGAAGCCTAGCCATCCACAGCAGCAGGAAGAGAATACAGCAGGCGCGTTCAGCAAGGAATCCTAGGAAGCGTCAAGATGTGGAAGCTCTTTGCGTGGGCGGACACTCTGATGACCGGGGCGAAACTGAGACCCCACAGAAGCAGTGAGTACAGACAGAAGAAACTTGGCACCTACACATTGCGCAGGAGAGGAAGGCAGTTTACTCCCCCAGTGGCAACTGACTCCGGTAATTAATGAACTTGAGTCTGGGTAAAACAGACCGAAGGATGCTTAACAGTAGCAGAGGTGTACAGAGAGCATCCAGGGGAACCATCAGGAATGGTCGAACCCTAGCCCGTGCTATGTAAGCGTGAGAGAGGTACAGGGAAAGACAAGGAGCAATGCACTTTGAAGCCTGTTGTAAATGCTGTAAAGACCTCGGATGTGCTAAGTACAGTAACTAGTAAAGATATTTTTGTGCAAGTTACTTTGGACTGTGTCTCAATCAATTCAAGCCCGCGTGCTGAAGGTCACTCAATGCAAGGGGAGAGTCCTGAAGGAACCGAACCTGTAAGCACAGGTATGTTGACTAGCGGGCGTAATTTTCCTGTGAGGGGAGGCCAGAACACAGAAGCACAGGTGCCCTTGGCCACGACTACAGTCCTGGCCAAATACACTGTGTGCAGAATTATTAGGCAAGTTGTATTTGAGAGGATTCTTTTTATTATTGAACAACAACTATGTTCTCAATCAACCCAAAAGACTCATAAATATCAAAGCTTAATATTTTTGGAAGTTGGAGTGGATTTTTTTTTAAATTTGACTATCTTAGGAGGATATCTTTTTGTGCAGGTAACTATTACTGTGCAGAATTATTAGGCAACTTAATAAAAACCAAATATATACCCATCTCACTTGTTTATTTTCACAAGATAAACCAATATAACACAAAATTTAGAAATAAACATTTCTGACATTCAAAAAAAAAATCAGTGACCAATATAGCCACCTTTCTTTACGATGACACTCAAAAGCCTTCCATCCATAGATTTTGTCAGTTGCTTGATCTGCTTACGATCAACATTGAGTGCAGCAGCCACCAGAACCTCCCAGACACTGTTCCGAGAGGTGTACTGTTTTCCCTCCCTGTAGATCTCACATTTTATGAGGGACCACAGGTTCTCTATGGGGTTTAGATCAGGTGAACAAGGGGGCCATGTCATTATTTTTTCTTCTTTTAGACCTTTACTGGCCAGCCACGCTGTGGAGTATTAGGATGCATGTGATGGAGCATTGTCCTGCATAAAAATCATGTTTTTCTTGAATGATACCGACTTCTTCCTGTACTACTGCTTGAAGAAGGTGTCTTCCAGAAACTGGCAGTAGGTCTGGGAGTTGAGCTTCACTCCATCCTCAACCCGAAAAGGTCCCACAAGTTCATCTTTGATGATACCAGCATATACCAGTACCCCACCTCCACCTTGCTGGCATCTGAGTTGGAGTGGAGCTCTCTGCCCTTTACTGATCCAGCCTCGGGCCCATCCATCTGGCCCATCAAGAGTCACTCTCATTTCATCAGTCCATAAAACCTCAGAAAAATCAGTCTTAAGATATTTAATGGCCCAGTCTTGACGTTATATCTTATGTTTCTTGTTCAAAGGTGGTCGTTTTTCAGCCTTCCTTACCTTGGCCACGTCCCTGAGTATGGCACACCTTGTGCTTTTTGATACTCCAGTAATGTTGCAGCTCTGAAATATGGGAAAACTGGTGGTAAATGGCATCTTGGCAGCTTTACACTTGATTTTCCTCAATTCATGGGCAGTTATTTTGAGGCTTTTTATCAGCACGCTTCTTGCGACCCTGTTTGCTTTTTGCCATGAAACGCTTGATCGGTGATCACGCTTCAAAAGTTTGGCAATTTCAAGACTGCTCCATCCCTCTGCAAGACATCTCACAATTTTTGAGTCCGTCAAATCTCTCTACTGACCCATTTTGCCAAAGGATAGGAAGTTGCCTAATAATTAAGCACACCTTATATAGGGTGTTGATGTCATTAGACCACACCCCTCCTCATTACAGAAATGCAAATCACCTGATTTACATAATTGGCAGTTGGCTTTCAAGCCTATACAGCTTGGAGTAGGACAACGTATAAAAAGGATGATGTGATCAAAATACTCATTTGCCTAATAATTCATAGTAACATAGTAACTTCTTTTTGGAAGTGCATTAGAGCAGCAGGGTGATTTGGTGCTGAAGGAGAAAAAAAAAATCTCTCTTTAAATCTTCTGCTTCAGCGAGTGTGAGCGAGCTGAGTGTGACCGGTGCGCAAGTGTGAACGGTGGTAAGTGTGACTTGAGATTCAGTGAAGAAGTATTTGAAAAACCTTTAATCAAATACCTGTGTGAATTGGTGTGAGTGACTGAATTGTGGATTGCTGAGTGCCTTTCTACCTGTTCTATCTTTTGGGGGCTTTTTTAACCTATTTTTTCTCTCTAAAGGATTAATCTCTTATTTTACTATCTGTGTTAAAGGTTAACTATATTGCATTTAAATCTTGGTGTAGCTATATTCACAAGGGGTTAATTAAGGGTGGGGGTTCATAATTAAGGGTTTATAAGGGCCAGCTGGTTGGGGCTCAAGTCTTTGGAAGTGCATTAGAGCAGCAAGGTGATTTGCTGCTGAAGGAAAAAAAAAAAAAATCTCTCTTTAAATCTGCTTCAGCGAGTGTGATCGAGCTGAGTGTGATCGGTGCGCAAGTGTGAACGGTGGTAAGTGTGACTTGAGATTCAGTGACTTTGGATTCAGGGAGTTTCCAAGGGAGGAATTACTGAATTGCTGTTATATTTTATTAATACTTTTTATTTATTTTTACTTATCTTTGCTGTCTGGTGAAATCCCCATTAGATATGTGCTCCACTATTGCCAATGCCATCCAGTGTACATCTTGCCACATGTATGCAGTCCTTGAACAGCCGGTCGAGGGTGCATACTGCTGCGTGAGATGTGAGCATGTTGTGCATTTGGAAGCCCAAATCTTGGATCTAAATGTGCAGATGGCAACACTGAGATCCATAGACAATATGGAAAGGAGTCTTCTGCTCACTGAGCAGACGCTCAATGGGATAGATGAGGAGGGGGATGCTAGGGTGGAGCTGCAGGACACTGAAGTAGGAAGCTGGGTGACAGTTAGAAAGCGGGGTCGAGGGAAGAGCGCCAGGGAGGCTAGTCCTGATCTGGCACACCCCAATAAGTTTGCAAAGTTGGCAGATGAGGGGGTTGTCAGTACAGGGGTAGCACTGCTGCAGCCAGGCATGTCCTCTGAAAGCCGGGGGAGTGTCTGCTCCAGTAAGGGGGGAATTAGGAGAGCAGGGCAGGCCAGACAGGTGCTGGTAGTGGGGGACTCAATTATTAGGGGAACAGATAGGGCAATCTGTCACAAAGACAGGGATAGTCGAACAGTGTGCTGCCTACCTGGCGCTCGATTCCGACACATCGCTGATTGGGTTGACAGATTACTGGGAGGGGCTGGTGAGGACCCAGCGGTCATGGTGCACATTGGCACAAATGACAAAGTTAAGTGGAAGGTCCTTAAAGATGATTTCAGGGAATTAGGCTGCAAGCTTAAAGCAAGGACCTCCAATGTGGTATTATCTGAAATACTGCCGGTACCACGTGCCACACCAGAGAGGCAACGGGAGATTAGGGAGGTTAATAAGTGGCTCAAGAATTGGTGTAGGAAGGAGGGGTTTGGGTTCCTGGAGAACTGGGCCGACTTCTCAGTTGGATACAGGTTCTATGCTAGGGATGGGCTGCACCTCAATGGGGAGGGTGCAGCTGTGCTGGGGGAGAAAATGGCTAGAAGGTTGGAGGAGTCTTTAAACTAGGGACTGGGGGGGAGGGTATTCATTTTATAGGAGGGGAAGGCAGTGCAGATAGAGACCTGGGCACAAATAATGAAATTGGGGGTGGGGGTGGCATGGGGGGTGGGGTTAGAACAGTTAATAATTTAAGAAAGAATAGAGGTTCAGAGAGATACATAAAGTGCATGTATACTAATGCTAGAAGCCTCACCAACAAAATGGTGGAATTAGAATTAATTTTGTTGAAACATAATTATGACATGGTGGGGATATCTGAGACTTGGCTGGATGAGAGCCACGACTGGGCGGTTAATTTACAGGGCTATAGTCTGTTTAGGAATGACCGTAAAAATAAGCGAGGTGGGGGTGTGTGTTTATATGTAAAATCATCCTTAAAACCCATCCTGCGTGATATCTGTGAATATAATGAAGATGTAGAGTCTCTGTGGGTGGAGATTAGGGGAGGGGGGAAAAATAATAAATTACTGATAGGGGTTTGTTATAAGTCTCCTAAAATAATGGAAGCAACAGAGAATATCCTCGTAAAGCAAATAGATGAAGCAGCAACTCAAGGAGAAGTCATTATTATGGGGGACTTCAACTACCCTGAAATACATTTGGGAACAGAAACCTGCAGTTCCAGCAAAGGTAATAAGTTTTTGGCAACTATGAGAGACAATTACCTTTCACAACTAGTTCAGGACCCAACAAGAGGGGGGCACTGCTAGACCTAATATTATCCAACAGGCCAGACCGCATATCAAATATAAGGGTTGGGGGTCACTTGGGTAATAGTGATCACAAAATAATAAGCTTTCATGTATCCTTTAATAAGATGTGTAGTCGAGGGGTTACAAGGACACTAAACTTCAGGAAGGCAAATTTCCAACGGATGAGAGATGATCTTGGTGCAATAAACTGGGACGATATCCTGAGACATAAAAATACACAAAGAAAATGGGAGACGTTTATTAGTATCCTGAATAGGACCTGTGCACAGTATATACCCTATGGGAATAAACATTCTAGAATTAGGATGAAACCACTATGGCTAAATAGAGCTGTAAGGGGCGCAATAAGGGACAAAAAGAAAGTGTTTAGGGAATTAAAGCAAGTAGGTAGTGAAGAGGCATTAAATAAATACAGAAGACTGAATAAATTCTGTAAAAAGCAAATCAAGACCGCAAAGATTGAGGCAGAGAGACTCATTGCCAGAGAAAGTAAAAATAATCCCAAAATATTCTTTAACTACATAAATAGCAAGAAACTAAAAAATGATAGTGTTGGTCCCCTTAAAAATAGTCTGGGTGTAATGGTGGATGAGGATGAGGAAAAAGCCAATATGCTAAATGACTTTTTTTCAACTGTATTTACACAAGAAAATCCCATGACAGATAACATGATCAGAGATAAAAAAAATTTCTCCCATTAAATGTCACCTGCTTAAGCCAGCAGGAAGTACGGCGGCGTCTAAAAATCACTAAAGTTGACAAATCCCCGGGCCCGGATGGGATACACCCCCGAGTACTGCAGGAATTAAGTACAGTTATAGATAGACCATTATTTTTAATCTTTAAAGATTCCATAATAACTGGGTCTGTACCACAGGACTGGCGTATAGCAAATGTGGTGCCAATATTCAAAAAGGGGGCAAAAACTGAACCTGGAAATTATAGGCCAGTGAGCTTAACATCTACTGTGGGTAAAATCCTGGAGGGTTTTTTAAGAGATACTATATTGGAGTATCTGAAGCTGAATAACCTCATGACATAGTATCAGCATGGGTTTACGAGGGACCGTTCTTGTCAGACTAATCTGATAAGCTTTTATGAAGGGGTAAGTTCAGGACTGGACCAAGGGAATGCAGTGGACGTGGTGTTCATGGACTTCTCAAAAGCTTTTGATACAGTGCCACACAAAAGGTTGATACATAAAATGAGAACAATGGGGATAGGGGAAAATATGTGTAAATGGGTTAAGAACTGGCTCATGGATAGAAAACAAAGGGTGGTTATTAATGGAGCACACTCGGACTGGGTCACGGTTAGCAGTGGGGTACCACAGGGGTCAGTATTGGGGCCTCTTCTCTTTAACATATTTATTAATGACCTTGTAGGGGGCATACAGAGTAGTATTTCAATATTTGCAGATGACACTAAACTCTGCAGGGTAATAAATACAGAGGAGGATAATTTTATATTACAGGAGGATTTATGTAAACTAGAAGCTTGGGCTGATAAATGGCAAATGAGCTTTAATGGGGATAAGGTCATGCACTTGGGTAGAACAAATAAGATGTATAATTATGTGCTTAATTGTAAAACACTGGGCAAAACTGTCACTGAAAAAGACCTGGGTGTATGGGTGGACGACAAACTCACATTAGTGGCCAATGTCAGGCAGTTGCTGCCAAGGCAAATAAAATAATGGGATGCATTAAAAGAGGCATAGATGCTCATGAGGAGAACATAATTTTACCTCTATACAAGTCACTGGTGCGACCACACTTAGAATACTGTGTGCAGTTCTGGTCTCCGGTGTATAAGAAAGACATAGCTGAACTGGAGCGGGTGCAGAGAAGAGCGACCAAGGTTATTAGAGAACTGGGGGGTCTGCAATACCAAGACAGGTTATTACACTTGGGGTTATTTAGTTTGGAAAAACGAAGGCTTAGAGGTGATCTTATTACAATGTATAAATATATGAGGGGACAGTACAAAGACCTTTCTAATGATCTTTTTACTCTTAGACCTGTGACGGGGACAAGGGGGCATCCTCTACGTCTGGAGGAAAGAAGGTTTAGCCATAATCATAGACGCAGATTCTTTACTGTAAGAGCAGTGAGACTATGGAACTCTCTGCCGTCTAATGTTGTAATGAGTGATTCCTTACTAAAATTTAAGAGGGGCCTGGATGCCTTTCTTGAAAAGTATAATATTACAGGCTATATTCACTAGTTTCCTAGATACAGCGTTGATCCAGGGAGCTAGTCTGATTGCCGTATGTGGAGTCGGGAAGGAATTTTTTTCCCCAATGTGAAGCTTACTGTTTGCCACTTGGGGTTTTTTTTGCCTTCCTCTGGATCAACATCTCAGGGCAGGTTAGGATAGGATATGGGTTGAACTAGATGGACTTAGTCTTCCTTCAACCTTAATAACTATGTTACTATGTAATAATTCTGCACACAGTGTAAGCATGGCCAAAGGTGTTAAAACTCACTGACTGGGCACTGGGTGATTCTGGTGGCTGCGGGGGCAGGCGCTGCTCTACAAGTCTTGGAATCCCCAAGGCTTGCAGGACAAACCTCTACATTTAACACTTCCTCCACTGCTCCTGCCTCCTCTAGGGCCCCCCACTTGCACCCTCAATCTCTGCCTTAATGAGACACGCGTTCCAACAGTGCAAGGCGAATCCACACCACCTCCATACTGTGCAGTCAGGGCTCACCGCAATCAGGCAGTATTAAAATTGATATGCCTTGGAGATCGCAGTCATACAGCTGGAGAGTTGTGGACAGCTCTCCAGGCTGAATTTGATCAATGGCTGTCTCCGCTGAACCTGCATCCAGGGAAGGACAAGCTCACACACGTGACTTGCATGACTCACGTCCTCAACCTGGTGGTACAGCGTTTTCTCCGCCACTATCCTGGCCTGGGTGAGCTGCTCCAGAAAGCACAGAAGCTGTGTGCTCATTTCCACCATTCGCACCCCTCAGATCATCGACTTGTATCGATACAGAGGTCTTTGTCCATGCCAGTTAACAGGTTGATATGCAATATGCCAACACGGAATTCCACTCTGCACATGTTGCAGCGACTGTGGCAGCAGCAACGAGCCCTGATGCAGTATGTCATATAGTGTGGGCTAACGCAGTACGGACGTGGCGCATATCACGTTTACGGAGTGGGGACAGAATTAGGACCTTAGCACCCTTCTGCACAGATCCAAAATGGCTACTAAGATGGTTAGCGCTGACGATGCAGTCATCAGCATCACTATTCCGGTCATCTATATGCTTGAGCAGACTTTGAATAGGTTGCGGGAGGAGATGGTGGTCCCAGAAGAAGAGGAGGATACAGAACGGATAACATTGTCTCTAAGTTCCAGATTGTCGTCACATAGGCGAATGCCAAAGGAGGGTGGATTACTGCATTACTGCGATCGAGGGGGGGCTGGTGATAACAAACTGTTATCGAAGGTGCAAGATCCAAGGAACAAATGGAGGAGGAAGAGGTGATGGGCGAGCAATAGAGATGAGCGACTTTGCCTTCGGGAGGGTCGAGTCGGGTTTCGGACCACCCTACTTTCCCAAAAGTCGAGTCGAACGAAGTCGGCCGACTATCGGAAAAAGTTGAATCGGAGTCGAAAACCCGACCCCAAGGCAAGTCAATGGGGAATAAAAGTCGGCAGTGAGTGGATGACAGTAAACACACCTACATTGCCCATTTCAATGCCAACCAGATCAATTCTTATTACTTAAGCTTGTCAACCTTAATATACTTTATAATAATAGTAATGCACTGCAAACTGGGGTTATTTGGCTAAAGTTGTGGAGGGGCAGGGCTGGCTCCAAGTTTTCGTGGGCCCCTGGCGAAAGAGACTCAGTGGGCCCCTTTAACACCTACCACAATTCATGATGCTCCGATACGGCAGAGAAATATAGGTATAGTACAATGCCAAATACTTCACTTCTTACATTACATGAGTGATATCTATTGTAAATTCTACAATAGCTCAAAAAACGGACAGTATAGTCCTCCATACAGTATTATGGGCACCACATAGTGTGCCATACAGAATAATGAGCCCCATATATTGCTCTATACAGAATAATGAGCCCCATATATTGCTCCATACAGAATGGGCTCCATATGTTCTCCATATGATGCTCCATATATAAAGGGCCCTATATGATGCCCCATAAATAATGATCCCCATATGATGCTCTAGTATATGATGGGCCACATATATGATGCTCCAGTGTATGATGAGCCCCATATAATGCTCCAAATATAATGGTCCCCATATATAATGCTCCATATATAATGGGCTCCATGTGATGCTCCATATATAATGTGCCCCATATGATGCTCCAGTATATGAAGGGCCCCATGGATGATGCTCCAGTGTATGATGGGCCTATATAATGCTCCATTTATAATGGGCCCCATATGATGCTCCAGTGTATAATGCGCCCCGTATATGATGCTCCAGTGTATGATGGGCCCCATTTATAATGCTTCAGTGTACGATGGGCCCCATATATAATGCTCCAGTGTATAATGGACCCTATCTATGATGCTCAAGTGTATGATGGGCCCCATATATGATTCTCCAGTGTATAATGCTCCCCATATATTGCTCTAAACATTAAAAAAATGAAATACCTCTCCTCGCTGGGCACTGCTCTACTCTGGACTCCTCAGCGTCGCCATCTTCCAGCTCTCTGCACTTGGACTGTTCAGGCAGAGGGCGCACAGTCAGGAAACACGGAAGACGTCAAAGCGGTGGAGCAGGGAGAGGTAAGTATTGGAAGTGCTGGGGCCCTGAGCAAGCAGGGGAGCCCACTCGTGGGCGCCGGCACTGGCACAGGGCCCCTCATAGTACGCCGGTGTCTGTGAGTGTGCCCCCCACCTGCTCAGGGCCCCGACACTTGCCTGGGTGCACAAGGTGCTGACGCCGGCCCTGGGGGGGGTTAGGGAGGTGGAAAAACTGGCATATGTTGAGGTGTAGGCTGGACGTTCAGCAGCTGCAAATGGAGGAATTGGGAAAGTCGGAGGAAGAGGAGGACAAAGCGAGCCATTTTGCTGGCAACCTATGTGTCATCAGGGGAAGGTGGTAAAAAATGCTTTGAAACCCAGTCATGGTTCATTTTAATGAAGGTGAGATCACCTACATTTTGGGTCGACAACCGGGTCCTTCTTTCTGTCAGGATTGATCCAGCAGCACTGAAGACTCTTTCTGATAGCACACTACCAGCAGGGCAAGCGAGCTCCTGTAAGGCATATTGTGCCAATTCAGGCCAGGTGTCCAGTTTACAGGCCCAGTAGTCAAAGGGGAATGAACTGTGAGGGAGAACATCGATAGGGGAGGAGAGGTAATTTTGAACCATAGTTGACAACTGCTGTCTCCTGTCTGTTGCAATCGATTCAGTATTACCAGTCGTGTGAGTGCTAGTTGAGAAATCAGACCACAACATGGTCATGAAACCCCTGTCTCCAATGCCACTTCGGCTGTGTGCACCACGAACACCTTCCATTTGGCCCAGTATGGCTCGTGGTAGAACCTGCACCGCTGCTGTGTGCTGGGAATGCCTCTAACAAACGATTTACCAGAGTTGCTTGTTTGTTCGCCAATATTAGCTCTAGGTTCTCCTGTGGCATGATGTTCTGTAATTTGCCTTTATAGCGTGGATCGAGGATGCTGGCCAACCAGTAGTCATCATCCTTCTTAATTTTGGCAATGCGGGGTCCCTTTTTAGGATCCGCAAGACATAATCACACATGTGGACCAATGTTCCAGGTGTCAATGATGCACTGCCAGTGGGGGTGGAGGAACACTTTCTGCCAAATCCACATCCCTCCAGTCACGCACAAACCCTGTACCTGACCTTGGCAAGCCAACATTTTCTCTTGCCCCCTGAGAAGCATCCTCCTCCCCAAAATAATCATCCCCCTCATCCTCCTCCTCTTCTTCCTCCACCTCGTCCAGGACAGTTCCCTGAGCAGACAATGCCTGACTGTCATTAAGGCTTCCCTCCTCCAGATGCCTGATTCTTAATGTGCGTCAAAGTTTGCATGAGCAGACGCATAAATGGGATGCTCATGCTTATGATGGCGTCGTCTGCGCTTACCAGCCGTGTGCATTCCTCAAAACACTGAAAGACTTTACAGAGGTCTTTCAGCTTTGACCACTGCACACCCGACAACTCGATGTCTGCCCTCAAACTGCCTGCCCGTGTATCATCCCACAAATGCATTACAGCCTGCCTCTGTTCGCACAGCTTCTCAACCATGTGCATGGTGGAGTTCCACCTTGTTGCAACGTCTATGATTAGGCGGTGCTTGGGGAGGTGAAGCGATCGCTGCAGCCTCTGCATACAACTGGAGTCTACGGGCGAGCGACGGATGTGCGAGCACAGTCTTCGCACCTTATGGAGCAGGGCTGGTAACTCTGGATAGTTATTTATGAAGCACTGCACCACCAGGTTCAAGGTGTGAGCCAGGCAAGGTATGTGTCTGAGTTTTGCCAGGGCTATGGCTGCCACAAAATTACGTCCGTTATCACTGACTACCTTGCCTGGCTCAAGATGTAGACTGCCCAGCCATGACTCAGTTTCTCGCTGCAAGTAGTCGGCCAGTACCTCCGTGGTGTGTCTGTTGTCGCCCAAAGACATCATCTTTAAAACAGCCTGCTGACGCTTACCACTAGCTGTTCGATAGTGGGACACCTCATGTGCAACACTGGCAGCTGCGGATGGAGTGGTCATGTGACTGCGCTCTGTCGACGAGCTTTCGCTTCTGGAAGAGGAGGAGGGTCGAATGCCTACAGCCAACTGTTGCCTATACCGTGGGCTAGGCAGCACTGTCCCATCGCCGCTGTCCCCTGTGGAGCCTGCATCCACCACATTAACCCTGTGCGCAGTGATGGACACGTAACTGCCCTGGCCATGCCTACTGGCCCATGCATATGTTGTGAGGTGCACCTTTCCACTCACTGATTGTTTGAGCACATGGAAAATGCGGTCTTTCACATGCAGGTGGAGGGCAGGGATGGCTTTTCTAGAAAAGAAGTGCCAACTGGGTAGGTCATAGTGTGGGACAGCGTAGGCCATGAGCTCTCGCAACGTTGCGCTTTCAACCAAACAGAAGGGCATCATCTCTAATGAGATCAGTTTGGCAATGTAGGCATTCAAAGCCAGTGAGATTTTGTAGTCCGTCCACGCTTGCAAGTGCATGGTGTTTAAATGTCTAAGCATGCAACTGGTATTCAATTTTCGGAGATTTTTCCCTCAGCTAAAGGTCCTTCCGCACTTCTTACAGATAACCTTTGCTTCATCAATAGGATTTTGGTCAAAAAAGTGCCATACTGCACTCTTCCTACTATAGGATAAATTTTCAGGGCTTGCACGCTGTGCTAATTTGACTGTCTGGCCAAGTGGTCCTGCAACTCTTTTTGTTTTTTAACACGTTTTTGGACTGCTACGGGCCTGCCAGATAACCGCAGCTGCGATGTCGATGCCTGCTGCGGATCCTCCTCTTCTGAGCTATTGCCAGCAGCACCCTCTTCCCCCAATGGATGCCAATCCGGGTGAACAACTGGGTCATCCATCACCTCCTCTTCAATTTCATCTGCACCTTCCTTTGTGTCACCGTGTAAAGTGGTATAGTATGCGGAAAGGGGCACCTGAGTTTCATCAGGGTCAAAATCTGGCTCAGTAGACTGCGAGGGCAATGCAGTGCTCTCGGTGAATGTACCAGCAGAATCATATAGCAGTGGCTGTGCATCAGTGCACTCCATGTCATATTCATCTTTGACTGGGGAATTCAGGATTTCAGTTGATAACCCAGTCATGGTATGTGAAAAGAGCTCCAGGGAGTAATCTGAAGTGTGGCCTGCCGCATCCTTCACTTGTGGTGGGGGTGAAGTACACAAGAAAGGTGTTGCTCCTGACCAGGAGCCTTCACTGACGACTCAGTGCTTGCATTTTTTGAAACTTCAGAAGAGGAGGCGATAGAGCTGGAGGCTGTTTCGGCAATGGAAGCCAAAACCTGTTCCTGATGCTCCAACTTTAAAAGCGGTTTACCTACTCCCAGAAAAGGGAGCCTTCCAGGCCTTCTGGAGCCAGACGATGATGCAGGGTCAACACCTCCTGCCTTAGGTGCTATTGTGCTTTTGGCACTACCAGCAGATGCATCACCACCATCAGTCCCAGCTTGCCCCCCCCCCGCCCACGTCCGCAGCCTCTTCCACCATACTTCCTCATGTTTGGGAAAATGTACCAAAAATACCAGCAGATATATGGTACTGTATGAGGAGCGTACAGCTGTATACGGTGTAGGGAAAAATTTAAATCTCCGTATATATTTCCGGAGTCAGACGCTCACCCAGTATAGATTTGACCGTAATACAAAGAGCAAATATACGGTACTGTATCAGAAGTGTAGAGCTATATACAGTGTAGGGGAAAATGTAAATCTCCGTATATATTTCCGGAGTCACACACAGACGCTCTCTCAGTATGGATTTGACTGTAATACAAAGAGCAGATATACGGTACTGTATCAGAAGCGTAGAGCTATATACCGTGTAGGAGAACATTTCAATCTCCGTATATATTTCCGGAGTCACACACAGACGCTCTCTCAGTATGGATTTGGCTGTAATACAAAGAGCAGATATACGGTACTGTATCAGAAGCGTACAGCTGTATACAGTGTAGGGGAAAATTTCAATCTCCGTATATATTTCCGGAGTCACACACAGACGCTCACTCAGCATGGATTTGACCGTAACACAAAGAGCAGATATATGGTACTGTATCACAAGCGTACAGCTGTATAGAGTGTAGGGGAAATTGTAAATCTCCGTATATATTTCCAGAGTCACACACAGATAGTCAGCATGTATTTGTCCGTGATACCAGTCGGTACACGGTAGTGTGTGAGGAGCGTACAGCTCTATACGGTGTGATAAAAAATGAACGCTCGGTAACTGTGCAGAAAAAAAGAATAAAAGTATTAGTGCTGTGTAGAAAGCAGTCTGCACAGCAGTGTACACACAGCAATACAGCTATCAGGCAGCCTAATAACCAGCGCTGCTGCACACAAGAAAATCCTCCCCTGTCACTGCACACTAACTGTACAGCACAATTGCTATCAGCACAAGCACATAAGAACTTCTCTTTCCAGCCCTAACTCTCTCCCTACTAATAAACAGCATCAGCAACCTCTCCCTACTGTTAAGATCGGCAGAACTAAAATGGAGGTTGGCACTCAGTGCTTCTATAGACACTATGATGCCCCCCAAAGCAAGCCAATCACTGCAATGCCCTTCTCTAAGATGGTGGTGGACGCTACACATGTCATCTCGTTGCCCACAGTGTACCTCCTTGCTCATTGGCTGAAAAAAGGCGCCTGAAAGCATTCAGGGAAAACCGACCTTGGCGCTCGTTTTGCCGACCACATGGCTGACTGCACGCTATGGTTGTGTTTCGGCCAACGAAACCCGACTTTGGCGAAAGTCGGCGACTTTTGAATCTGACCGACCTGTTGCGCTCAACTCTAGCGAGCAACTGTCGGATGAAGAGGATAATCCTCCCCTCTTTGTTGTTCCTGGTTGGCGGGAGTGGACTGAGGAATCAAGCTTCATTCTTTCCCAGCCACTAACACTGCATGGGCTTGGACCTCATGGTAGAGATGACATATGACATATCTGCAACATGATCCCTGTATACTTATGATTAGGAATACTGCTGATTACTGGATTGCCACTCTGTTAGATCCACTCTATAAAACAGGGATTTTTTGTGTGTACTCACCGTAAAATCCTTTTGTTCCGAGCCACATATTGGGGGACACAGGACCATGGGTGTTATGCTGCTGCCACTAGGAGGACACTAAGCAAATACACAAAAAAGGTTAACTCCTCCTCTTGCAGTATACACCCTCGGCTGGCTCAATCCTGAACCAATTCGGTGCCAAAGCAGTAGGAGCTCACAATAGAAGTGCAATATGTGGAAACCAAAGAACTACAGCTTACGGCTAACAGGGTGGGTGCTGTGTCCCCCAATGAGTGGCTTGGAGAAAAGGATTTTACGGTAAGTACACACAAAAATCCCTGTTTCTCCATTGCCTCATTGGGGTCTCAGGACCATAAGACGTCCCAAAGCAGTCCCTGGGTGGGAAAACAGCACAACAGCTGAAACCTCGCAAACCAAATGCTCAACTGAATAAACAATTAAGAGGTGCCTACAGATGCGAGACTGCCGACTGCAGAATCTGTCTGCCGAGGATCGCATCTGAAGAGGCCTGAAAATGAACATTGTAATGTTTAGCTAATGTGTGAAGACTGGACCAATTTGCAGCCTTGCACACTTGCTGTGCCGAAGCCTGGTGCCGAATGGCCCAGGACGCCCCCACTGACCGAGTGGAGTGAGCCTTAATCCCCGCCGGGATAGGCTGACCCTTGACACGGTAAGCCTCTTGGATCGCAGAGCGGATCCACCTGGCTATCGCGGCCTTAGAAGCAGGAAGACCCTTTCTGTGTCCCTCCGGAAGCACAAAAAGGCATCCAATTTGCGAAAAGACGCAGTCCTGGAAATGTACCTGCGGAGAGCCCTCACCAAATCCAAAGTGTGGAGAGCCTTCTCAGTACGGTGGACCGGCGCTGGACAGAATGAAGGCAAAACTATGTCCTCATTCAGATGAAAAGCCGAGATGACTTTTGGCAAAAAAAAACGGATTCGTCCTCAACACTACCTTGTCTTGGTGGAAAACCAGGAATGGAGGCTTGCAGGACAAAGCCGCCAATTCCGAAACCCGTCTGATAGAGGTTATTGCCACAAGAAATGTAACCTTCCACGAAAGAAGAGGGAAGCATCTTGTATCGGCTCGAAGGGTGACTCTTGTAAGGCACTTAGGACCAGGTTAAGGTCCCAAGGCTCTAAAGGCCTTTTGTAGGGCGGGACAAGGTGCGACACTCCCTGGATATAAGTCTTAACCTGGGGCTTAGACGCTATCCTTCGTTGGAAAAGCACGGATAAAGCTGAAATTTGTCCCTTGAGGGAAGACAGCGCTGAGCCCGAATCCAACCCTGCTTGGAGGAACTCCAAAAGCGAGGGAGTGGAAAACACCAACGGGGAACAACGCCTATCCTTACACCAAGAGAAAAAGGTTTTCCAAATTCGATGGTAAATGCGCATGGAAACAGGCTTCCTAGCGTTGATCATGGTGGTTGCCACCCGTTGCGAGAACCCGGCCTGGGCTAGAATCCAGGATTCAATGGCCAAGCCGTTAAATTCAGCACTGTCGAGTTCCGGTGGCAGATGGGACCCTGAGAGAGAAAGACCGGACGATCCGGTAACCTCCAGGGGACGTCGGCGACTAGATGAACTAGTTCCGCATACCACGCCCGGCGCGGCCAGTCTGGGGCGACCAGAATCACCGGAATGACTTCCGCCTTGATCTTGCAAACGACCCTTGGAATTAAGGGGAGCAGAGGAAAGATGTAAGGAAGGTGAAATTGGTTCCAAGGAAGCACTAGAGCATCCGAGCCGAAGGCTAGCGGGTCGCGAGACTGGCCTATTAAAACCGGAACCTTGGCATTCAGCCTGGATGCCATGAGGTCGACATCCGGAGTGCCCCACCGCCGGAAAATCTGATGAAACACTTCTGGGTGGAGAGACCACTCTCCCGAGGCTAGGCCTTGGTGGCTGAGAAAATCCGCCGGGCAATTGTCTACTCCCGGAATGTGAACCGGGTAGAGGAGCGAGCGATTTGTCTCGGCCCATCGCAGGATGTGCGTCACTTCGAGCATCGGTCTTCTGCTTCGCGTGCTCCCTTGGCGATTGATGTACGCCACGGCCGTGGTGTTGTCTGATTGAATCCTGACGGGTCGACCGGCCAGGAGGCGATGGAAGTGAAGAAGAGCTAGCCTGATTGCTCTGATCTCGAGGATATTGATCGGTAGGCATGCTTCCTGAGAAGACCAGTGTCCCTGAGCCGTGTGGTGACGAAAGATCGCACCCCATCCGAGGAGACTGGCATCGGTGGTCACCACCAACCAGTACACCGGGAGAAAAGACCGCCCTTGATTCAAAGATGATGTCACAGTCCACCATTTGAGGGAACGCCTGATTCTGGGCAAGGAAGCTGGGTTTTTGTCCCAGACTGAGATCAATTGCTGTTGCAGGGGGCGGAGGTGGAATTGGGCAAACGGTACTGCCTCGATGGACGCTACCATCTTCCCCAGGACCTGCATGGCGAACCGTAGAGAGTGAGAGCGGCCCAGATATAGCAATTGGGCTCCCCGAGACAGAGAAGAAATCTTCTCCGGAGGGAGAATCACCAACCCTCGGGAGGTGTCCAAGATCATCCCCAAAAAGGAGAGTTTCTGAGACGGAGTCGGTGAGGATTTGTCCAGGTTCACCAGCCAACCTAGACGGGATAGAGTGTCCTCCGTGACATCGACACTTTCTGCACAGGCCCGAAAAGATGGATGTTATGAATGTGCTAGAGATGGTTTCTGAGCAGAGGCTCCCTCTGGTGGTTACAGACAGTACTGAACCTTTCAGCGAAGAGTGGCAATCAGGGATCACGGACTGGTCTGATATAAGGGAGGTTCCCTCCCATGATGGTTGCCGGTGATCAATTGTTCTTGTCTTAATTGTGGTTCCTGGTTCATTTGGAAGTTTGCTGGAGTCTTGCCTGCATCTCCTGCTTTCAGATAAGATATTTTTTGCTTTTCTTTTTGTGCTTTCTTTTTGCATTGTTTTCTGCACGTTTGTGGAGGTCAGCCAGGTCCCCTCCTGGGGCCTGAGCTCCTCACAGTTTATTGCAGCCACTGTTATTGGCTCATTTGCTTTTCCTGTTTTTTCAGTGGCTGCGGCTTGGTTTTTGTTGACACTGAGAACTGATTTAGTCGGTGGCGAGATCGTGTGATCTCAGTATTTTTGTAATCAGAATTGTTGGATTTTTGTAGGGTTTTCTGGGTTGCAGAAAGTAATCTCTCCTGTCCTATCCTATTTAGTCAGCTTATGGCCCCAGCGTTTGCTCAGTCTATTTTCTGCCTATGTTTGTATTTTCATCTTGTCTAACCGCCATTATATGTTTGGGGGCTTCCTATTTTCTTTGGGGATCTGCTCCGGGGCAGATAGCTTTCATCTTTCTGCCTTTAGGTGTAGTTATCTCTCAGGCTGTGACGAGGCGTCTAGGATCAACGTAGGAACGCTCCACGGCTACCTCTAGTTGTTTCGTTAGTTTAGGAATCTGCAACCCATCAGTTACCAACATCTCAGGTGTTCAGCTGCCCTGCTGTTGTTCCTGTCCTCCTCAGCTACCGAAACATAACAGATGGACCCTTGATGAGCAGGTCGTCCAGGTAGGGAAGGATCACCACTCCCCGAGAGTGTAAAATTGACATGACGGCCGCCATGATCTTTGTGAACACTCTGGGGGCGGTGGCGAGACCGGAGGGCAGAGCGGTGAATTGAAAATGTTAGTCTCCAATCGCAAAGCGCAGAAATCTTTGATGCCCTACGATAATTGGGATGTGGAGATACGCGTCTTTGATGTCGACAGACGCAAGGTATTCCCCTTTTTCCAACGAGGCGATGACAGAACAGAGAGATTCCATTCTGAAATGGCGCACCCTGACAAATTTGTTTAACAATTTTAGGTCCAGAATGGGGCGCATGGTTCCGTCCTTCTTTGGGACCACGAAAAGGTTTGAGTAAAACCCTTTGAACCTTTCCTCGTGAGGAAGCGGGATGATGACTGCGCTGTTGCGGAGGGCGTCCAAGGCCTGATAAAAAGGAACTGCGAGAGCCTTTGACTTTGGGAGACGAGACTGGAAAAAACGCATTCGCAGAGGAGACATGAATTCGATCTTCGACCCATTGGTCGTGAATGACTAACAACCAGACCTTGCGAAACAAGAGCAGGCGGCCGCCTACCCTGTTCGTGTCCTCCGGACACGGCAAGGAGTTACTAAGAGGAGAATTTGCGAGAAGAGGAACCCTTGGGTCCGGACCGGGAGGATCTGTTTCTCCAGGGCTGAGAGGGCTTGAATGAGGGCTGATAGTCCCTATTTCTGCGTGGAGGGCGGGCCGATCGAGAGGGGGTAGCTGTAGTGGACCAGCTTGAGGAATTACAAAAAGGCCGGAAGCGAGCCTGTTGTTGGTTCCGAAAGGGCCGGCTGGGTCTACGCTGGGGAGGAACTTGCTTTTCCCCCCAGTAGCATCGGAGATGATTTGGTCAAGTCTATCCCCGAACAGACGCCCGCTCTGGTATGGTAGGGAAGTTAAAAACTTCTTTTAAGCGGAGTCTGCCCGCCACTCTCTGAGCCATAGGGCTCTCCTGCTGGTAACGGCATTTGCAGCTGAAAGCGCGGCACAGTTAGCCGCGTCTACGGAGGCATGCACAACGTAATCCCCCGCACGAGCAATCTGGTAGGTGAGATCAAACGCCTCGGAAGGAAGGGGATTGTCGTGACCAGTCTTCACTAGAGCCTCTGCCCAGGCCATCATAGCCCTGGCCACCCAGGTGGCGGCGAAGGAGGGGAAGAGAGCTGCTCCAGCAGCCTCAAAAACAGAACGCGCGAGATTGTCAATCTGACGATCAGTGGGATTTTTAATTGACAAGCCGTCTGACAAAGACAGGAGAGACTTGGAAGCGAGCCGGGATATAGGCGGGTCCACTCCTTCGACCAAGCTGCTGGAAAAGGGTACCGAGCTTCCAGCGGCTTCTGTCCTGTAAATCGTTTGTCTGGACGACTCCTATGTCTCTGGACAATGTCCGTAAACTCAGGGTGGTTAGCAAAGACCCTGTGAGGAAGTTTGGTCCTTTTGAAAGACACAGTGTGATCTGGATTAGTCCCGGGTTCTTCATCTTCTCTCAGAGCCTTATTAACCGCTTCAATGAGAGAATCTAAAGACTCCTGGTACTCTAGCGAGTCCGGGTCTACAGCCACATCTGACTCGTATTCAGAGTCGTGTTTGCTGCCAGCTCCCGGAGAGGGGGAGTGGGAGGCCGAGCTTGCAGATGCCGAGCCGCTGGAGGGTTTGGGAGACGAATCACAAGGATGTTTCCTAGAAGAGTGCCTAGGTGCTGCTGCGGACCGGCCCCTGTCTGAGGAAGACTGTCTGGGAGCTGAAGGACCCTCTGCAGGCAAAGGGAAGCCCTGGCTTGTGTTGGAAAGATTCTAGGGCTTTAGTCAGGGAAGCCATGGACTGTGTCAGGGACGTGGCCCACTCGGGAGGAACAGTCCCACTAGAGTCGGTATCAGCAGGGGGCTCCTGAGGGCATGAAGGGGCGCAGGCCGCACAGAATGCGTAACCATGCTTTCGCAGTAGTGAGGCATTGCATGAGGCATACACCACCATGTGTGTTTTATCAGCCCTTTTGGAGTACTTTGATTGGGACATATTGCAAAGCAAATGGAGCCTGGAGACTGCTGCAGGGAAGGGGTTAAGCGTTGTGTAATCTTACCCAGGTCCTGCGTCCGTGCCCACCGAGAAGCAGACTGTGTGACTTGGTGCAGCGTTCTGGCAAACTGGCATCCTCAGAGAGAAGTGACGCTGCGGTGACAGGGCAGAGGAAGAAGATGGCATCCGAGAGTGAGTTGGCGCTTCTCGTGGAGAGCGAGAAGCGCCAGAAAGATGTGGGCGGAGACAGGCAGGAGAGCAGGGAAGTGCAACACACCTGAACAGAGAGGAGCGCCTTGTAAGAGGGCGGAGCTTCCCGGGAGGACAGAGTGGGGCCTACCAGGAACCGAAGCTGGGAGCTAAATTAGCGGTGAAGGCCGTGGGTGCTTCACTGGAAGCTGCTGCGGTAAGGAGTAAGAGGGCACACGCTCTGTAGGCTGGATGGAAAGCAGCTGTGGTGGCTGCGGCCGCTGATGAGGGCCGAGGTCCTTCTGTGAGGGCCACGGCAGGGGCTGAATACAGTCGCGGCGGCTGCTGGCGGCTTGAGGAGAACGCAGCCGCGCAGGGGAGCGCATCCACCTATCCCCCCCGGGGGAGGCCAAAAACCACGAGGGCCCCGGGTTAGAACTCACGGAGCGCAGAGAGCACGTCAGGAGCCGACTTCTGGCTGCAGTAGACCTCCTCAATCCACCATCCCTTTCGATAGGGAGGTGGAGAGGGTTCGCTTGCCTCCTGGCACCAGCCGCTTTCAGACAGTAGTGGTGCAGTGGGATACTTGTGAGGCTGAAATCTGCGTCTGTCTGAAGGCCTGGCTCTGGAAGGGGTACATGGGGGTGACACCCCATGTTCCCGTCCGTTGATGGTGTGGGGAGAGCGGACCCATTAAAGGGATCCGTCGCCCCGAGTCGAGCTCAGGCGTGTGGTAATGATGCAGGAGGGGGTACGGGGAGGTGACACTCCGCGTTCTCACCTGTTGCTGATTTAGGGAGATCGGGACTTTTTAAAAGACCCCGTCGCCCATCCATTCCACGAGAAAAAAACGTAAAAAATTGGAAAAGTAAAATTAGAAAAAAATAATCATGAGATTGGGGTCTGATAACAGACCCTAGTGCCTCGTACAGACACTAAGCAAGAACTGGTTCAGGATTGAGCCAGCAGAGGGTGTATACTGCAGGAGGAGGAGTTAACCTTTTTTGTGTATTTGCTTAGTGTCCTCCTAGTGGCAGCAGCATAACACCCATGGTCCTGTGTCCTCCAATGAGGCGACGGAGAAACCAAATTTTGACAGATGCTTCCTGCCCTGGAAAGTGACCAGCTGGAGTATCGAAACACACTTTTACACAACCTTAAGCGAGCTTTTCCACAAGACAGCAGTGAAGCACACAGTTCGCATCGCAGCACTAGACTTCCAACCTCCGGCATGTCAATTTGTCAACGTCAAAACATTAGCAGCAGCAGTGGTGTAAGTGGATGAAGCAATTTCTGTGAGTCCTTTGACACTTTTTTTAGACCAGCTCGTGCACCAGCACAATAGAGTCCAAGTCTTACACGTGGTGAAAGAATGGAGAGAATGGTGCAGGAGTATCTAGAACTGAATATCAACACCATCACGGAGGGTTTGGACCCCATTCACATTTTGGTCTTCCAAAATAGATGAGTGGCCTGAGCTCGCCTCACACGCCTTGGAGGTCTTATCGTGCCCGGCAGCCAACGTTCTCTCAGAATGTGTCTTCAGCGCTGCTGGTGGTGTCCTAATGGATAAGTGCAGGTGGCTGTCCCCTGAAAGTGTAGACCGCCTAACTTTCATAAAGATGAACAAGTCATGGATCTCCAAGGACTTTTACATCTCAATTGTAGACTGTACTAGGTGATATTTCATTTTTTAGTGTGATGCATTAATGTCACGTAACTGCACTCCGTGATATCTTTAGCGTGGCTTCTGTGCCTGCTGTCAGGGACGCCATCAGGACATTACTTCCCTTACTAATATATGGGGCCAGGTGATTAGGAGCAAAAAGGGGGGCTCGAGAACGCTAGCAGCACGGTCCGCGCCCCCCGACATTTTGTTCAGGCTTCCGATTGCAAATGGCCGTTGCATAACAACACTGCGGTCTTTTAAAGAGACACCTACAGTGATGTAAATGCAGCCGGGGAACGGAAATGGGCACTGTAGCTTTAAGCTGCAGCCCGGTGCATCATGGTCCAGTGACGTCACACGCTGCTCTGCTCCACTTCCTCATTCCGGATCAGAGCAGCGTGCTGTGTGCCACGTGGGGGCGGACGGCGAGGCAGACCAGAAGAGAAGAGGTGGCGAGCGGACTAGATGAGACGACGGGCAGGCCGCGGACCGGATGAGCAGGTGGGAGGCGGCGGGCGAGCAGGGTGAGTAGTCTCTCTCCAGTGGTGGTGAGAAGAGGCTTGGCAGGCTGAGGCTCAGTGGTGACTGACTGGGGGGCAGGGGCCGGGGTCAGCATCCAACAGGGCCCAGGCAGGGGGCCAGGGCCCGCAATCCAACAGGGCCCAGGCAGGGGGCCCGCATTCCAACAGGGCCCAGGTAGGGGGCCCTCTTTCCAACAGGGCCCAGGCAAGGGGCCCACATTCCAACAGGGCCCAGGCAAGGGGCCCACATTCCAACAGGGCCCAAGCAGGGGGCCCGCATTCCAACAGGGCCCAGGGCTCCTGTTTGACGCAGGCCTCCAGTCACCACTATAAAACCAAAGCAGACCACATGAGCCAAATTATTCAAAAAGCTGGTATATTAAATATAAAGATATTTTATTGAGGAAACCAAACATAACACATTAAAAACCACAATACAAGACAATATTAAAAAAGCAAAGGGGCGGGTCAACACACACAGTAAATTGAACGCATGATAGCAAAATCCATAACATAATTTGTTTAAAAATATATATATCCTCACTCCATTGATTTGTTGGTATAAAAAAAGGGTAGAAGAGGGAAAAGTATATATAAGATAAAGTGCAGTGCTTTAAAATAAATAATTTCCCAAAAAAGTTCTCTGGATAAGTTATTAATCACATAAACTTCAATGGAGAGAGATAAACTTTTCAAGTACTAACCAGGATTCATGTTGTGCATGCCGTCACCGCCACCCAGCACTCCAACGCGCGTTTCACACGTTGCTTCGTCAGGAAGTGATCCTGTTTGACGCAGGCCTCCAGTCACCACTAGCCTCCCCTTGGGCCCTGTTGGGTGCGGGCCCTCAATCACCACTAGCCTCCCCCTGGTTCAGGGGGAGGCTATGGGGGACTGGGGGCCGCATCCAACAGAGCCTAGGGCAAAGCTAGGCGAAATTAGGTTATGCAGTAATTATTGTTTAATTAAGATTATTAAAGGAGTCGGTGTCATTATATCAATTTACCCCTTTCTGACCTTTGATGTACTATCCCGTCCACGTGCCATGGGCCTTAATGTCCATGGACGGGATAGTACGTCATACGTGGTCAGCCACTCTCACAAGGAGAGAGCGGCTGATTGAGTCCAGGTGTCAGCTGATTCTCACAGCTGACACCCGGCACTAAGTGCCAGGAGCGGTCATGGACCGCTCCCGACACTTTAACCCCCCGGGAAGAACCCTAACAAACCGACCCGAATCATGTTCTCTGGGGTCTCGGCAACCCCGGCAGCCGAGACCCCAGAGAAAATCGCCCCTGGCAGATCGCAGCGGATGTGCCCGCCATTTTCTGACAGGAAGAAGATGGCGGCACCCACCGAAGGAGGCAGGAGGGCCCGAGGACCACCGGATGTTACAAGGGGGGGGTCGGTGACCCTATTTCTCCTCTGATGTGCGATCACATCAGAGGAGAAAGAAATTAAATGGCACATCAGATTTTTTTTTTTGTTTGTGGTCGCCGTTATACGGTTAAGGCCGGGGTCACACACAACCACAAAAAATCGGACCGTTTTAGTCGGTCGATTATCGCACCAAAATGTAATCAACAGACATCCGCCTGGCATCCAATTTTCCTGGAAAGATGCGATTTAGTCGCATCTGACCGTAGTTTTAACATCCGATTGACATCCGACTTGCGAGATTTTCTCGCAGGCTTGTAAAACGGACATATAATGGATCCAAATGAATATTATTTAAATCACAAAAGAAAGAATAGATATATACACATAGAACACACATATATATATATATATATATATACATGTCATTGTGACATATATATATACATATATTTATAGTTGTTAGGATTTGAGCCTGTGGGCCGTGGCTTGCTGGTCTGTTCCCTTGCTGTGGAGCTATTTCGGAACTTGAATAACTTCAGCCTGAAACCATATGAACTTCGTCTGGGATAGAGATCATCACCTGCCCTGCTGATTGTTCCCTCCCTGATTGAGACTGATTGGATAGAGATCATCACCTGCCTGCTGATGTTCTCGCCTGATTAAGACTGTTGGACCTGCTATATATACTGGCCTGTGCAGCTTCCTTTGCTGAGTATATGTGGGCTCAGTCTAACTGAGTGAAGCATTATCTGAGCTCCTGATCTGGAAGGTGTTTGCTGGCACTTCCTGTCTCTTTGAAACCCTGCTGTTCCTACTCCAACTCTATCACCTAAACGACTTGTGCTGTGTGTGATCTCGGCAGCCCGTGCTTGGGCGGCTCGGCATCTGCCAACATAGTGAACCACCACCGCCATCTACGGCACTTCCAGAAGTCCTTCCTTGGTCTGCTCACCTGCACACGATCTGCTCGGCCACTGACTTCCAGTCCGTATCGCCAGTAGACGTGACAATAGTTCATACACTTCTGCATACTGATAATAGCCGCTAATTTCAAATTGCCGGCTTTTGTGAATTTCCAGAACCCGACATGAAATGACACATGGTTTACATACAGTTAACCATGTCATTTCATGTAGTTTGATATCTGGTTTTCACTAACAATTACATGAGTGTATGTGTGTGAAATTTCACACATGTAGGGGTTAATTAAAGGTGTAAATTTGTTGAAAAAAAATGCGTGGGCTCCCCCTGTATTTTCTCCACCAGACAGACAAAGCAAGCGAGTGGGGGCAAATAATAATAGCCCAGGGAGGGTGCATTTATTTTGTGCCCCCCTGCGTACTAACATCTGCCCCAGACACCCCAGAAAAGGCAAATCTATAAGTAGATTAGCCCTTTCTGGCACTTTGCCCGTCTATTCCCATTGCCCTGTAGCGGTGGCGAATGGGTTAATAAGGGGTTAAAGCCACCTTGCAGGTCACTTTAAGCCAGGTTAATAATTGAGAGCTGTCAATTAGACAACTATCAATTATTAATCCTATTGTATGAAAGAAAAATCAAACACACACACTTTAATAAAAAATAATTTTAATGAAATAAACAGTTTTTGACCATCGTTTATTTTCCTGCTAAAACCATTTCCTGTAATAAAAATAAAATAAAAAAGCAAATTGATCCTTACCTATCCGATGCACAGTCAGGTCCCACGCTGTAATCCATCAGAAAGGGTTAACAGGTTACAGCTAGCAGGCAGCTAATGCTGCCTGCTGAGCTGTTACCCCCTGTATGAATCAGTTCCTCTCCCGGCGAAAGGAGAGGAAGTGATTAATGTGTGAAGCTTAATTGATTTATTCCCACTTTCACTTCAGGTCAGGTCACCCTGACCTGACCTGAAGTGAAAGTGGGAAGCAATCAATTAAGCTACACACACTAATCACTTCCTCTCCTGTCACCGGGAGAGGAACTGATTCATTCAGGGGATTCCAGCTGAGCAATAAAATATGGTCCAAAACGGTGTCTTTATTTCATTAAAAGGATTAATAATTAATGTGTGTGTTTTTTTTTTTTTTCATTTCATTCTATAGGATTAATAATTGAGAGTTGTCAAATTGACAACTCTCAATTATTAACCTGGCTTAAAGTGACCTTTCAATTGCAAGGTGGCTTTAACCCCTTATTAACCCATTCGCCACCGCTACAGGGCAATGGGAATAGATGGGCAAAGTGCTAGAAAGGGCTAATCTACTTATAGATTTGCCTTTTCTGGGGTGTCTGGGGGCAGATGTTAGTAGGCAGGGGGGGGCACAAAATAAATGCACCCTCCCTGGCCTATTAATATTTGCCCCCACTCGCTTGCTTTGTCTGTCTGGTGGAGAAAATACAGCGGGAGCCCACGCATTTTTTTTTTTTAACGAATTTATACCTTTAATTAACCCCTACATGTGTGAAATTTCACACACATACACTCATGTAATTGTTAGTGAAAACCAGATATCAAACTAAATGAAATGACATGGTTAACTGTATGTAAACCATGTGTCATTTCATGTCGGGAGTACAGTTTCACAAAAGCCGGCAATTGAATTAGCGGCTATTACAGTACGTAGAAGTGTATGAACTATAAATATATGTATATATATATATATATATGTCACAATGACATGTATATATATATATATGTATTCTATGTGTATATATCTATTCTTTACATTCTTTATTAAAGCTATAAGTGTGCTTTTACAGTATAGCCGGGGATGAATTGTCGGCTTTTCTAAAGGACACCGGTGCGATTTAATTGCAAGTCACACGTGTGGTCCGTTTGTAATCCGATTTTTCAGCGCTCCCATTGACTTGCATTGGCGATAGTCGACCCACAATCGACTATGCTGCGATTGCACTCGGACGTTTAAAACGGACCACAAAAAATCTGATACTGGGAGCTGCTCCATATATTAACATAGGTCCGACTGCAATGCGATATTTCATCGCATTGCAGTCGTCCGATTTTGTCGCCAGTGTGACTCCGGCCTAATATCGGTGATTGCAACACCGAAAAAATCTGACTCTGGGGGGGGGTTATACACTTTTTCTACAGTGCCGTTAATTAACGGCGCTCTGGTTTAAGCACCCTTAACTACCGCCGTTAAAAGGCGCATCGGCGGTCGTTAAGGGGTTAAAAGGACTCTGTCAGCAAAGAATAACTGTTCAACTAAGTAAAGGTGCTTCACAGTGGACAATCATTTATACACATCTTCCCACCTGCTTGATTTCTCTCTATCTTCAACCTTCTCTGTTGATATGAAGCCAGAGCTGTCTAGTGAAGGAGAGGGGATGGACATAGAGGGAAAACAAGCAGGTGGCAAGGTGAATTTAAATGAATGGCCCCGCTGTGAAACAAAATGGAGGACCTTTTTTTGAACAGTCACTCTATGCTGAAAGAGTCCCTTTAAACTTAAGTTCCCTCTCATACTCACCGTCCGACATATTCATCAATTTTCAGCACCACTCACAATTTTTCAGCACAGCTGTGACATATGCAGCTGTGGTGCCGATCACCAAGAGTGCTCTATGTATCCGAGTTGCCGCTGTAGCTTATTCGGTAATTGCTATACCTTGAAGAATAAGTGGGGACCTGAACAAATTCGCTCATCTCTAGTCATAAGCTCTCAATGCAAGTATATGAGAGCCTCAACAAAGTTCTCATAGATTAGATCTGTTCATGGTGTTACGGTATTTATCTATGTGGTGTAGTCATGGTGTGATGGTATTTGCCCCTTGTATGTGCTATTTTTTGGCCACTATGTGGTATCTCTCCCTTTAATGTGGTATTATGTGGTGGTAATATATGATCTGTTCATGAAGTGGTGGTATTTATTCCTTGTATGTGGTATTATTTGGTCACTGTGGTGGTAATATGTGGTCTGGTGATGGTGTGATGTGATTGGTGAGGGCGTGGTTTTTCCAAGAAAGGGCGGAGGGACTTTGGAAGGTTCGTGTGGTGGAGGAGCTAGAGTGGAGGCGGAACTGGGGGTGGAGCCTGGGCGGAGTCTCAAGGGGGGCCTCGTAAATTTTGCCAGTTTGAAGCACCAAAATTCCTAGTGGCCGCCATGCCTGCTGTGGTTGCTGCTGCTGATGATGTTAACACATATTTGTGGAAATGTAATGTCAACAGTCATGATTGGTCTACATCTGCTAGGTTAACTGTAGTGGAAGATGTGTCGGTCCCAATTATACTATTTCTATTCTCGTGACAGTTATTCTACTTCGGTAGTGTCAGGCCCTCATTTTTTAAAATGTGAAAACTCCAGGTTGGGTGTCCATCTGCTGGATTGGGCGTAGTGGAAGACCTGTCAGTCCCTATTATACTATCTATACTGTGGTGAAATTGATGCCACAATGTGGTGTCTGCCAGTAATTTTTGGAAATGTGAACACTCCTGGTTGGGTGTTCATCTGCTGGATTGGGCATAGTGGAAAACCTGTCGGTCCCGATTATACTATTTCTACTGTGGTGAAATTGATGCCACTTTGGTATTGTCTGCCAATAATTTTTGGAAATGTGAACACTCCTGGTTGGGTGTCCATCTGCTGAATTGGGCGTAGTGGAAGATCTGTCGGTCCGCATTATACTATCTATACTGTGGTGAAATTGATGCCACTTTTGTGGCGTCTGACAATAATTTTTGGAAATGTGAACACTCCTGGATGGGTGTCCATCTGCTGGATTGGGCGTAGTGGAAGACCTGTCGGTCCCTATTATACTATTTCTACTGTGGTGAAATTGATGCCACTTTGGTATTGTCTGCCAATATTTTTTGGAAATGTGAACACTCCTGGTTGGGTGTCCATCTGCTGAATTGGGCGTAGTGGAAGACCTTTCGGTCCTTATTATACTATTCCAACTCTCGTGAAATTTCTGCCACTTCTGAGGTGTAAGGCCCTCATTTGTTTAAATGTGAACACTCCTGGTTGGGTATCCATCTGCTGGATTGGGTGTAGTGGAAGACCTTTCTGTCCTTATTATACTATTTTCAATCTCAAGAAATTTATTCCTCTTCTGTGGTGTAAAGCCCTCGTTTGTTTAAATGTGAACACTCTTGGTTGGGTGTCCATCTGCTGGATTAGGTGTAGTAGAAGATCTGTCAGTCCCTAGTATACTTTTTCTACTGTAGTGAAATTGATGCCACTTTGGTATTGTCTGCCAATAATTTTTGGAAATGTGAACACTCATGGTTGGGTCTCCTTCATGCATGTTTGCCTTTAACAGTAGGCCCCCAAGACCGTGAGGCCTCCACTTCCTTGGACTCAACTACCCGTGTTACTATCCTTAAATTTTTCTGACAATGGTAGCCTACAAGTGTAACGCAGCATGAAAGCAGGTAGAGGTGTTGCATGTGGTATCAGGGCTCTCAGCAAAGGAGGCCTACATTGATCCCTCATCCACCAGCGATCACAACAATGACACGACCTGGCGAGATCGCTAGTGCGATCGCTATGTGATCGCTAGTTAGATTCCAAACGCAACTCATCAGCGATCTGTGATTCCAAACACAACTCATCAGCGATCTGTATAACGACCTCTGCGGTCGTTGGGAAAACCTAGTCCCACCTGCGACGCTGGTGAAGTCGTTCATAAAGGGTGTCACACTCAGCGATTCAGGCTCACCAGCGTGACACCAACGACCAAAAAACGGCTCAGAACGTTCATAAGCGATCAGCTACATCTCAGCAGGGGCCACATCGCTGCTACATGTCACACACAGCTAAGTCGCTAACGAGATCGCTACTGCATCATAAATGGTGACGCAGTAGCGATCTCGTTAGCGATCTCGTTAGCGATCTCGTTAGCGATCTCGCTAGCGATCTCGCTTAGTGTGGCATACCCTTTACTGTGACGTTCAATTGAAAGCTGTAAATACTGTTCCAGACCCCAAGTTGTAACATCAACTGATCTTCACTGTCCTATTAAAGGAATAGAAGAATCCAGGATATCTATAAACAGAAAGACAGTGAGGAAACACTTAGCTAACCTAAATGAATTCAAGTCTCCAGGTCCAGATGAATTACACCCCAGAGTACTGAAGGAGATAGCAGAAGAAATTCTTGAACCACTGTCCATAATCTTTGAAAATTCTTGGAGAACAGGAGAAGTCCCAGAAGACTGGAGAAGAGCAAATGTTGTTCCTATCTTCAAAAAGGGGAAGAAGGTGGACCAGGGAACTACAGGCCGGTGAGTCTGACTTCTATACCAGGAAAGATCTTTGAACAAATTATTAAAGAACATGTATGCAAGTACCTGGATAAGAATGAAGTGATTAAACAGAGTCAGCATGGGTTTGTAACTAATAAGTCATGTCAGACTAACTTAATTTCCTTCTATGACAGAATCACTGACTGGGTGGATCAGGGAAATGCTGTAGATATAGTATATCTTGACTTCAACAAAGCATTTGAAAAAGTATCTCACACAATCCTTATTGAAAAAATGACTAAGTATGGAATGGACAAGGCAACTGTTAGGTGGATTCATAACTGGCTTAGTGATCGGACCCAAAGAGTGGTCGTAAATGGCTGCACATCCAGTTGGAAGAATGTCTCAAGTGGGGTACCACAAGGCTCTGTTTTGGGCCCTGTATTGTTCAACATCTTTATCAATGATTTAGATGAAGGAATTGAGGGTAAACTGATCAAATTTGCTGATGACACAAAGCTAGGAGGGGTAGCTAATACTAGAGAAGAGAGAAAGAGGATTCAAAAAGATATAAATAAACTGGAGCAGTGGGCAGCAACTAACAGAATGGATTTTAACAGGGAAAAATGCAAAGTACTATATCTGGGCAATAAAAATGAAAAAAGCATATACAAAATGGGAGGAATAGGGCTAAGTAACAAAAAAGACTTGGGTATACTAATTGATCACAGACTTAACATGAGTCAACAGTGTGATGCAGCAGCAAAAAAGACAAATGCAATTCTAGGATGTAACAGAAGCATACAGTCTAGATCACGTGAGGTCATTATTGCCCTCTACTCCTCTTTGGTCGGACCTCATCTGGAATACTGTGTCCAGTTTTGGGCACCACATTTTAAAAAAGACATCAACAAACTGGAGCAAGTTCAGAGAAGAGCCACCAGAATGGTGACCGGTCTGCAAACCATGTCCTATGAGGAACGGTTGCAGGATTTGGGAATGTTTAGCTTGCAAAAAAGAAGACTGAGAGGAGACTTAATAGCTGTCTACAAATATCTCAAGGGCTGTCACATTGTAGAAGGATCATCTTTATTCTCATTTGCACAAGGAAAGAATAGAAGCAATGGGATGAAACTGAATGGGAGGAGACACAGATTAGATATTAGAAAAAACTTTTTGACAGTTAGGGTGATCAATGAGTGGAACAGGCTGCCTCAAGAGGTGGTGAGTTCTCCTTCAATGGAAGTCTTCAAACAGAGGCTGGACAGACATCTGTCTGGGATGATTTAGAGAATCCTGCTTTGAGCAGGGGGTTGGACCAGAAGGCCCAGGAGGTCCCTTCCAACTCTACCATTCTATGAATACCTCATGCCTGGCTGATTGCTGCAGTGCCATGCTACAATTTGTACTGTGGGTGAATTGAAGCCACTTTCCTGGTGTCTGTCCCTCATTTGCTGTGTTTTGGCAGCATTTGGAGCCGTTAGAAGGTGTTGTGCATGTTTATTTTTGCTTCCCATTGACATGAATGGCGTTCTTTTATGTTCGGCGAATATTCAAGAAAATATTTGGCGAATATTGCAAATTCGGTGATCATAATCCGAACCAAACATTGAAATATTCTCTCATCTCTTGTGGTGACCACAGACCATTTCTCTGTTCTCATACTTTTGCCTGTTGTTTTGGTCAGTCTTGCATTTTGTCACTTCTCTCACCCCTAGTGGTACTGTATAGTAGCATGAGGTGGTGTCTACAACCCACAGAAGTTACTCAGGTAGTGCAGCTCATCCAGGATGGCACATCAATGTGAGCTGTGGCAAGAAGGGTAGCTGTGTCTGTCAGCACAGTGTCTAGAGCAGATACAGTATCAGGAGACAGGCCAGTACATCAGGAGGCATGGAAGGGGCTGTAGGAGGGTAACAACCCAGCAGCAGGATCACTATCTCCTCCTTTGTGCAAGGAGAAGCAGTGCCACAGTCCTGCAAAATGACCTCTGGCAGGCCACTAACATCCATGTGTCTGCTCTAACTGTCAGAAACAGACTTCATGAGGGTGGTTTGAGAGCCTGACATGCACAATTGGATGTTGTGCTTACAGTCCAACACTGTGTGTGGCGATTTGTATTTGCCAGAGAACACCAAGATTGACAGATTCAACATTGGTGCCCATGCTTTTCACGGATGAGAGCAGATTTGCACTGAGCACATGTGACAGTCTGGAGATGCCGTGAAGAACGTTCTGCTGCCTGCAACATCCTCCAGCATGACCGGTTTGGCAGTAGGTCAGCAATGGTGTGGGGAGGTATTTCTTTTGAGGGCTGCACAGCGCTCCATATGCTAGCCAGAGGTACCCTGACTGCCATTAGATACTGGGATTAGATCCTCAGACCCATTGTGGGACCTGTTATGATTCGGTAACTGAGGAGGATAATAGAAAAATAAGGTAGGCAACCAAACACCCAGAGATGTTGGTAACTTAGCGGATTGCAGACCCCTAAACTGACAACACAACTAGAATTAGCCGTGGGACGTACTTCCGATGCCCTAGACGCCTCGACACAGCCTAAAGAGAGAAAGGGGAAAACTAACTGCCCCGGAGTAGAGCCGCAAAGGAATTGATAGCCCCCAAACATATATTGCCGGTGAGAAAGATGAAGTACAAAACACAGGCAGAAAATAGAATAAGCAAATGCTGGGGCTGAAACTGTCTGGATAGGACAGGAAAGGATACTGTCTGCAAACCCGCAAAAACCCTAAGAAAAATTCCAACTCTTCTGATATGCAAAAATACTGAGGCCACACGACCTCTCCCCCACTAAATCAGAACTCTGGTGTGAACTTAACGCAAAACAACTGATACTGAAATACCAGGAGACTAGAAATACAAAAGACTGACATAAGCTGTGGCAAGGGAAAACAGAGTCCAGCACAGGTCCCCACAGGGAACCTGGCTGAACACACACCAGCAAGGCAGGGAACAAATGCCACAGATTAAAACAGGCAAATAACTTATCTGAAAGATGCAAGACAAAGCAGAGAGCAAGCTGACTTCCAAAAAGCTCAGGAAGAAGACCAAATCACCGGCAACAACTAAGGGAAGGCTGCTCACCTAAATCTCCCCAGTCAGTAACACCTGAACTCCAATCATCCTCTTCAGGTGATTGACTTCTGTTAGCCAGACCAGCTCCAATACCAGCAGCAACCACCAGAGGGAGCCCAAACCCCGAAGCCAGATCCAAGGTGTTCACAACAGTACCCCCCCATGAGGAGGAGTCACCGAACCCTCACCCAAGCCACCAGGCCGATCAGGATGGGCCCAGTGAAAGGCGCAAACCAATCCCTTAGCATGAATGTCAGAAGCAAACACCCAAGAATTATCCTCCTGACCATAACCTTTCCACTTGACCAAGTACTGGAGTCTCCGTCTAGCCAGACGAGAATCCAATACTTTCTCTACTTCATTCTTCCAGATTGCCCTTAACCAATACAGGATCAGGGACGCAGCCATGGGAACTACTGGCTCAACAAACCATTTCAACAACGATTTATGAAAGACGTTGTGAATCTTAAACGTTCCTGAAAGAGCCAAATGGAAAGAAACGGGATTAAGGATTTCCAAAATCTTATAAGGTCCAATGAACCTTGGCTTAAATTTTGGAGATGCAACCTTTATAGGAATATTTTTTGAGGACAACCAAACCATGTCACCTGCTTTAAACCGGGGACCATAAGTCCTATGCCATTTGGCAAACCGTTGGGCTCCTGACCTGAGAGTGAGACAACTTATCCACTACTTGATTCCAAATCTGCTGCATTCTCTCTACCATAGAATCAGCACCTGGACAGGCCGAATCCTCCATCTGCCCTGAAGAAAACTGAGGATGAAACCTGAAGTTGCAGAAAAAAGGGGACATCAAAGTGGCAGAACTAGCCCTATTATTTAGAGCAAATTCAGCCAAGGGCAAAAAAGAGACCCAATCATCTTGATCAGCAGACACAAAACATCTCAGATATGTCTCCAAAGTCTGGTTTGCTCTCTCAGTCTGTTCATTGGTCTGAGGATGAAACGCAGAGGACAACTGAATTCCCAGTTTAGAACAAAAAGCTCTCCAAAATCTGGAAACAAACTGGACTCCTCTGTCAGATACAATGTTCTCTGGAATGCCGTGCAAATGAACCACCTGCTGAAAAAACAAGGGCACCAACTCAGAAGAAGATGGCAACTTCGGCAGTGGTACAAGATGGACCATCTTGAAAAATCTATCACAGATCACCCAGATAACAGTCATTCCCAGAGAGACAGGGAGGTCGGAAATAAAATCCATTGAGATATGTGTCCATGGCCTCTTGGGCACCAGAAGAGGCACTAACAAACCACTAGAGCGAGAACAGGGCTTGGACCGAGAACAAGTCCCACAGGACTGCACAAAATTCCTGACATCACGAGATAAAGCAGGCCACCAAAAAGACTGACTCACCAAATCTCTGGTACCAAAAATATCGGGATGACCAGCCAACGTGGAGGAAGGAATTTCAGACATTACTCTCCTCCTCCATTGGTCGGGAACATACAATTTCCCCATAGGGCATCGTTCAGGTTTATCCTCCTGAAATTCCTCCAGGGCAAGTCTCAAATCGGGTGAGAAAGCGGAAAGAACCACACCCTCATTTAAAATGGTAGTCGGCTCAGTCACATCAAGAGAATCCGCAAAGAAACTCCTAGAGAGGGCATCCACCTTAATATTCTTAGTGCCCGGAAGAAAAGAGACCACAAAATTAAAACGCATGAAAAACAAGGCCCACCTAGCCTGTCTAGGATTTAATCGCTTGGCTGATTCGAGATAGATCAAGTTCTTGTGGTCGGTAAGGACCACAACTTGATGTTTGGCTCCCTCCAACCAATGTCTCCACTCTTCAAACGCCTACTTCATTGCCAATAATTCCCGATTCCCCACATCATAATTACATTCAGATGGGGAAAATTTTTCAAGAAAAGGCACAAGGGTTGATCTTAGAGGTTACCGGATCTCTTTGAGACAAAACGGCTACTGCACCAATCTCAGAAGCATCTCCACCTGAAATGGGAAAGAAATATCAGGTTGCCGTAGAACAGGAGCAGAAGTGAATCTCCGCTTAAGCTCCTGAAACGCCGAAACTGCCTCTGGAGACCAATTCACCACATCAGCACCCCTCTTGGTCAAATCCGTCAGTGATTTCACAATACCAAAAAAAATATTGCTTAAATTTACGGTAAAAATTAGCAAAACCTAAAAATTTCTGAAGAGCCTTCAAGGAAATAGGCTGAACCCAATCATGAATGGTCTGAACCTTGACCTGGTCCATTTCAATAGCGGACGGAGACAAAATAAATCACAAAAACAAAATTTTTTGTATGCCAAAGAGACATTTCGGTCCCTTAACATACAAAGCACTTTCTTTCAAAATCCAGAATACAGTCCGAACATGTTCCACATGAGAATCCCAGTCATTGAAAAAATCAAAATATCGTCCAAATAAACAATCAAAAACTTGTCCACAAAATCCCGGAAAATATCGTTCATGAAAGATTGGAAGATGGAAGGGGCATTAGTGAGCCCAAAAGGCATCACTAGGTACTCAAAATGCCCCTCAGGAGTATTAAACGCCGTCTTCCATTCATCACCGTGCTTAATGCGAATAAGATTATACACCCCCCTAAGGTCAAGCTGGGTAAACCAACTAGCACCTTTCACTCGGGAGAATAAATAGGAAATCAGGGGTAATGGGTACTGATATTTAACAGTGATTTTATTAAGGAGATGATAGTCAATACATGGCCTCAATGAACCATTCTCCTTGGCCACAAAGAAAAATCCGGCACCTAAAGGTGAAGAGGACGGTCTGATATGGCCCTTCTCCAATGACTCTTTGATATAAGATCGCATAGCATCATGTTCAGGTACAGAAAAATTGAAGAGCCGACCCTTGGGAAATTTTCAACCGGGCACTAACTCGATCGTGCAATCATAACTCCTATGAGGAGGCAAGGACGCAGACTTACTCTCACTAAACACATCAGAGAAATCAGCCAAATAGTCAGGAACATCCTGAGACTGGGGAGAGGTAGAGAAAACAGGAGTGTCACTAAGAACACATTGACAACCCCAACTAACCACAGACACAGACTTCTGTTGTGAATGGGTTTGAGATGAGTTCTGAGCAGAGGCTCCCTCTGGTGGTTACAAGCGGTGCTAGTGAAGATTGTGAGGACTGGGAATCAGGTGTTACTGACTGGTCTTATATAAGGGAGTCATTTTCCCATCAGGGTTGCCGGTGATCAATTGTTCTGGTCTGAATCCTTCATTCCAGTTTCCCTTGTAGCCTGCTGTGTCGTGTCTGCATCTCCTGCTTACAGATAAGACTTTTGCTTCTTTTGTGTTTTTGCTGTATTTTTGCATTTTGTCCTGCACTTCTTTGGGGGCCTTCAGGGTCCCCTCCGGGGGCTTCTGCCCTCTCAGTTTGGTTCAGCCACTGAGTTTTGTCCTTTTGCTTTTTTCAGTTTTTTCAGTGGCTGCTGTTTTGATTTTGTTACACCAGAGAACTAATTTAGGTGGTAGAGGTCGTGTGATCTCAGGTGATTTTGAAATTAGTAGAGTTGGTGCTTTTCAGGGTTTTCTGGGATTGCAGTAAGTACCCTTCCTATCCTTTTCTATTTAGATAGTTTGGGCCCCAGCGTTTGCTCATACTATTTTCTTTCTGTGTCTGTATTTCCTCTTGTCTAACCGCCATTACATGTTTGGGGGCTTTCTATTATCTTTGGGGTTCTGCTCCGGGGCAGATAGCTTTCCTATTTCTATCTTTAGGTGTAGTTAGTTTCTCAGGCTGTGACGAGGCGTCTAGGACCAACGTAGGAACGCTCCACGGCTGCCTCTAGTTGTGGTGGTTAGTCAGGGTACTGCAATCTCATAGATTCCAACTGCTCTGGTGTATTGCCTTTTTGCCTGCTCTCCTCAGCTACCGAAACATAACAGTATCACCGGCCTAAACTGAAAATTATATTGTACTCACAGAAGGGAAAATTATTGTGAAAGAAAAAAGTTGTCAGAGTTGTCAGAGATTTTTTTTTTCTGTTTGTTGCATTTTTTTTTTCCCTCTGTATCTCTGGGTGCTGAGGAGGATTTTTTTTTTCTTCCTCTCAATGGAGTTTGCACAGTTGTCTGGCCGTGTGGATCAGCTTGCCACTGAAGTTCGGAGTATTGCAACCTATCTTGCTAGGTTGCCTGTTGTGGAACCTAGGATTCCCATGCCAGATTTGTTTTTAGGGGATCGAGCTAAGTTTCTGAATTTCAAAAATAACTGTAAATTGTTTTTTGCCTTAAAATCTAAGTCCTCAGGGAACGCAGCGCAGCAGGTTCAAATTGTCATCTCTCTCCTGCGCGGCGACCCTCAGGATTGGGCTTTTTCCCTGACACCTGGGGATCCTGTTTTGAGTGATGTTGATGCGTTTTTTCATGCTTTGGGGTTATTGTACGATGAGCCTAATGTCACTGATCAGGCTGAAAAAACTTTGTTGGCATTAAGTCAGGGGCTTGAGGACGCTGAGTTATACTGTCAGAGATTCCGTAGGTGGGCAGTCCTGACCAAATGGAATGACGACGCTTTGGCGGCCCTTTTCCGGAAGGGTCTGTCAGATAATGTAAAGGATGTTATGGTGGGATTCCCTGTCCCCTCTGGTCTCAATGATTCTATGTCATTAGCGATTCAAATTGACAGACGTTTGCGTGAGCGGAGAAGTATGCGTGGAATGGTGTTGCCTTGTGAACCAGCTTCTGAACCCATGCAGTGTGATAGAGTGGTGTCTGGGGCACAGCGTCATGAGTTTCGAAAGCGCAATGGGTTATGTTTCTACTGTGGTGATGCCTCTCATGCTATTTCAGTCTGCCCTAAGCGGGGAAGACGTTTTGCACGCTCAGTTGTCTTGGGTAGTGTTCAGACTAAGTTTTTATTAACTGTCACTCTGATATGCTCTCTGTCCTCATTTTCTGCTCAGGCTTTCGTTGATTCTGGAGCAGCTATTAACCTGATGGATTATGATTTTGCTAAACGTTGTGGGTTTCCCTTGATACCCCTACAGAAGTCTATTCCCCTACTGGGGATCGATTCTACCCTTTGGCTGAGAATAAACCCCAGTTTTCTACTCAGGTGATAATGAGGGTTGAACCTGATCACCAGGAGTGCTGCAAATTTTTGGTTCTATATAATCTGCATGACATTATCGTGCTGGGTTTCCCTTGGTTACAGTCTCATAATCCTGTTTTGGATTGGAAATCTGTGTCTGTAACCAGTTGGGGCTGCCAATGTGTTAATACCAACACTCCTGTTTTTTCTGCCCCCCCCCAGGCTCAGGATGTTCCTGACTTTTTGTTTGATTTTTCTGATGTGTTTAGCGAAAGTAAATCTGCATCCTTGCCTCCCCATAGGAGCTATGACTGCGCTATTGAATTAGTGCCGGGTAGTAAATTCCCTAAAGGTCGCCTTTTTAACTTGTCTGTACCTGAACATGACGCTATGCGGTCTTATATCAAGGAATCATTGGAGAAGGGTCATATCAGACCATCCTCTTCACCCTTAGGTGCCGGTTTTTTCTTTGTGGCCAAAAAAGATGGTTCATTAAGGCCGTGTATTGATTATCGTCTCTTGAACAATATTACTGTGAAATATCAATACCCGTTACCCTTGATTTCTGACCTGTTTTCCAGGGTGAAAAACGCTACTTGGTTTACCAAGCTTGACCTCAGGGGGGCGTATAACCTTATTCGCATTAAGCACGGGGATGAATGGAAGACGGCATTCAATACCCCTGAAGGGCATTTTGAGTACCTAGTGATGCCCGTTGGGCTCACTAATGCTCCTTCCGTCTTCCAGTCCTTCATGAATGACATTTTCAGGGATTTTGTGGATAAATTTCTGATTGTTTATTTGGATGATATCTTGATTTTTTTCTAATGACTGGGACTCTCATGTGAAACATGTTCGAACTGTATTCCAGATTTTGAGAGAGAATGCTCTGTATGTGAAGGGATCAAAGTGTCTTTTTGGCGTACAGAGGATCTCATTTCTGGGATTCATTTTGTCCCCATCTGTTATTGAAATGGACCCGGTCAAGGTTCAGGCCATCTGTGATTGGGTCCAACCTACTTCATTAAAGGCTCTTCAGAGATTTTTGGGTTTTGCCAATTTTTATCGTAAATTTATTGGTAATTTCTCGGTTATTGTTAAACCATTAACTGATTTGACCAGAAAGGGTTCTGATGTGGTGAATTGGCCTCCTGAGGCAGTCTCTGCATTTCAGGAACTTAAGCAGAGATTCACTTCTGCTCCTGTTCTACGGCAGCCTGATGTTTCTCTGCCATTTCAGGTGGAGGTTGATGCCTCTGAAATTGGGGCAGGTGCCGTTTTGTCCCAAAAAGATCCAGAGACCTCTAAAAGTAACCCTTGTGCCTTTTTCTCTCGAAAATTTTCTCCTACTGAACGTAATTATGACGTGGGTAATCGGGAGTTATTGGCCATGAAGTGGGCTTTTGAAGAGTGGAGACATTGGCTGGAGGGAGCCAAACATCAGGTGGTGGTCCTTACGGACCATAAGAATCTGGTCTATCTGGAATCTGCCAAGCGACTCAATCCTAGACAGGCCAGGTGGGCCTTGTTTTTCACACGTTTTAATTTTGTGGTTTCCTTTCTTCCTGGCACTAAGAATGTTAAGGCGGATGCCCTCTCGAGGAGTTTCCTTGCGGACTCTCCTGAGTTATCCGATCCTTCTGTTATTTTGAAAGAGGGTGTAGTTCTTTCCGCCATCTCGCCCAATTTGAGACTTGCTCTGGAGGGGTGTCAGGAGGATAGGTCCGAGCGCTGTCCTGTTGGAAAATTGTTTGTCCCGGACCAATGGAAAAAGAGTGTGATGTCTGAGATTCATTGTTCCGCATTGGCTGGGCATCCCGGAATTTTTGGTACCAGAGACTTGGTTAGTCGGTCCTTTTGGTGGCCTACCTTGTCTCGTGATGTCAGGGAATTTGTGCAGTCCTGCGGGACTTGCTCTCGCTCCAAGCCTTGCTCTCGCTCTAGTGGTTTGTTGATGCCATTGCCTGTGCCCAAGAGACCATGGACCCATATCTCTATGGATTTAATTTCCGATCTTCCTGTTTCTCAGAGAATGACCACCATCTGGGTAATTTGTGATAGGTTTTCCAAAATGATACATCTTGTGCCATTACCTAAGTTGCCTTCCTCCTCTGAATTGGTGCCGTTGTTCCTTCAGCACGTGGTTCGTTTACACGGCATTCCTGAGAACATTGTGTCTGACAGAGGAGTCCAGTTTGTTTCCAGATTTTGGAGGACTTTTTGTTCTAAACTGGGTGTTCAATTGTCTTTCTCCTCGGCATTTCATCCTCAGACCAATGGTCAAACTGAGAGAACAAACCAGACATTGGAGACTTATCTAAGATGCTTTGTGTCTGCTGATCAGGATGACTGGGTCTCTTTTTTGCCTTTGGCTGAGTTTGCTCTTAATAATAGGGCTAGCTCTGCCACTTTGATGTCTCCGTTTTTCTGTAATTCTGGGTTTCACCCTCGATTTTCTTCAGGACAGACGGAGGCTTCTGTCTGTCCAGGTGTTGACTCTGTTGTGGAGCGTATGCAACAGATTTGGGACCAGGTAGTGGAGAGGTTGTCCCTCTCTCAGGAGAAGGCCCAGCGGTTTGCTAACCAGCATAGGACTGATGGTCCTCGGTTTAAAGTGGGGGACTTGGTCTGGTTGTCCTCAAAGAATATTCCTATGAGAGTAGCATCTCCTAAATTTAAGCCTAGGTTCATTGGACCTTATAAGATCATGGAGATTATTAATCCTGTTTCTTTTCGTTTGCTTCTTCCAGGGACATTTAAGATCCATAACGTGTTCCACAAGTCCTTGTTGAAGAGGTTTGTTGAGCCAGTGGTTCCTGCTGCTGTGCCTCCTGACCCTGTTTTGGTTGAGGGCAATCTGGAGTATGTGGTTGAGAAAATATTGGATTCTCGTTTTTCTAGACGGAAACTCCAGTATTTGGTTAAATGGAGATGTTATGGTCAGGAGGACAATTCTTGGGTGTTTGCTTCGGACATCCATGCTAGGAGACTTATCCGTGCGTATCATAGAACTCATCCTGACCGACCTGGTTGCTCAAATGAGGGTTCGGTGACCCCTCCTCAAGGGGGGGGTACTGTTGTGAATGGGTTTGAGATGAGTTCTGAGCAGAGGCTCCCTCTGGTGGTTACAAGCGGTGCTAGTGAAGATTGTGAGGACTGGGAATCAGGTGTTACTGACTGGTCTTATATAAGGGAGTCATTTTCCCATCAGGGTTGCCGGTGATCAATTGTTCTGGTCTGAATCCTTCATTCCAGTTTCCCTTGTAGCCTGCTGTGTCGTGTCTGCATCTCCTGCTTACAGATAAGACTTTTGCTTCTTTTGTGTTTTTGCTGTATTTTTGCATTTTGTCCTGCACTTCTTTGGGGGCCTTCAGGGTCCCCTCCGGGGGCTTCTGCCCTCTCAGTTTAGTTCAGCCACTGAGTTTTGTCCTTTTGCTTTTTTCAGTTTTTTCAGTGGCTGCTGTTTTGATTTTGTTACACCAGAGAACTAATTTAGGTGGTAGAGGTCGTGTGATCTCAGGTGATTTTGAAATTAGTAGAGTTGGTGCTTTTCAGGGTTTTCTGGGATTGCAGTAAGTACCCTTCCTATCCTTTTCTATTTAGACAGTTTGGGCCCCAGCGTTTGCTCATACTATTTTCTTTCTGTGTCTGTATTTCCTCTTGTCTAACCGCCATTACATGTTTGGGGGCTTTCTATTATCTTTGGGGTTCTGCTCCGGGGCAGATAGCTTTCCTATTTCTATCTTTAGGTGTAGTTAGTTTCTCAGGCTGTGACGAGGCGTCTAGGACCAACGTAGGAACGCTCCACGGCTGCCTCTAGTTGTGGTGGTTAGTCAGGGTACTGCAATCTCATAGATTCCAACTGCTCTGGTGTATTGCCTTTTTGCCTGCTCTCCTCAGCTACCGAAACATAACAGACTTCCAATTCAGAACAGGATTATGGGTCTGCAACCAAGGAAAACCCAGTACAATAATGTCATGTAAATTATGTAACACTAAAAATTTACAATTCTCTTGATGGTTCGGGGCTACCCGCATTATCACCTGGGTTCAAAACTGGGGATTATTCTCCCTGCTAAAGGGGTAGCATCAATACCCCTCAAAGGAATAGGAGTCCGCAGTGATACCATGGGAAAACCACAACATTTGGCAAAGTCAAAATCCATCAGGTTCAAGGCTGCTCCTGAATCAACAAAAGCTTTAGCAGAAAATGAAGATAAGGAGCAGATCAAAGTAACGGTAAAGAGGAATTTAGGCTGTACATTGCCCAAAGCAAATGAGTGAGCAAAATGTTTTTCCCGCTTAGGGCAGACGGAAATAGTATGAGAGGCATCCCCACAAAAGAAGCACAACTTATTACACCTTCTAAACTCTTGACTTTGAGCCCTAGAAACAACCCTATCACACTGCATGAGCTCAGAGGTTTGTTCAAAAGGCAACGCCGCCTCTCGCATAGTTTTACGTTCACGTAAACGTCTGTCAATTTGAATGGCTAATGACATAGAGTCGATGAGACCAGAGGGGACAGGAAATCCCACCAAAACATCTTTTACGGTCTTTGCCAGACCTTTCCGAAAAAGAGCTGCTAGGGCATCATTGTTCCATTTAGTAAGGACTGCCCACTTTCGGAATTTCTGACAATATAACTCTGCAGCTTCCTGATCCTGGTTCAATGCCAATAAGGTTTTCTCAGCTTGATCAATAACATTAGGTTCATCACACAACAATCCCAGAGCCTAAAAAAACGCATCCACATTAGCCAAAATAGAATTACCAGGTGTCAGGGAAAAAGCCCAGTCCTGAGGATCGCCGTGCAGCAGGGAGATGACAATTTTAACCTGCTGCACCGAGTTCCCCGAGGAATTGGGTTTCAAACAATTTACAATTATTCTTAAAGTTCAAAAATTTAGACCGATCCCAGAAAATAAATCAGGAATAGGGATCTTAGGTTCTACAGTAGACAACTGAGCGAGATAGGCAGAAATACTCTGAACTTCAGCAATGAGCTGTTCAACACGATCAGACAAATGCTTAGTCTCCATTGAAGAAAAAATCCTCCTACGGCCCCCAGAGAAAAAGATGAAAAATATATAAAAAATTCTAACACTTTTTTTTTTTTGTACTATTCTTTCCTTCTTTAGAGTACCCTAGAATCTACAGTGTGGCCAGTGATTCTGTTATGATTCGGTAATCGAGGAGAATAATAGAAAAATAAGGTAGGCAACCAAACACCCACAGAGGTTGGTAACTTAGCGGATTGCAGACCCCTAAACTGACAACGCAACTAGAATTAGCCGTGGGACGTACCTACGATGCCCTAGACGCCTCGACACAGCCAAAGAGTTAACTAAGCCTAAAGAGAGAAAGGGTAAACTAACTGCCCCAGAGTAGAGCCCCAAAGGAACAGATAGCCCCCAAACATATATTGCCGGTGAGAAAGATGAAGTACAAAACACAGGCAGAAAATAGAAAAAGCAAATGCTGGGGCCCAAACTGATAGAACAGGACAGGAAATGATACTGTCTGCAAACCCGCAAAAACCCTGAGAAAAATTCCAACACGTCTGATATGCAAAAATACTGAGGCCACACGACCTCTCCCCCACTAAATCAGAACTCTGGTGTGAACTGGACACAAAACAACAGATACTGAAATACCAGGAGACTAGAAATACAAAAAGACTGACATAAGCTGTGGCAAGGGAAAACAGAGTCCAGCACAGGTCCCTGCAGGGAACCCGGCTGAACACACATCAGCAAGGCAGGGAATAAATGCCACAGATTAAAACAGACAAATAACTTATCTGAAAGATGCAGGACAAAGCATGGAGCAAGCTGACTTTCAAAAGGCTCAGGAAGAAGACCAAATCACCGGCAACAACTAAGGGAAGGCTGCTCATTTAAATCTCCCCAGTCAGTAACACCTGATCTCCAATCATCCTCTTCAGGTGATTGACTTCTGTTAGCCAGACCAGCTCCATTACCAGCAGCAACCACCAGAGAGAGCCCAAACCCCGAAGCCAGATCCAAGGTGTTCACAACAGGGACCCTATGCAGTCTCACTGAGCCCTGGGTTCCTTCTAATGCATGACAATGCTAGGCCTCGTGGCTGATTTGTGTCAGCAGTTCCTGCATGATGAAGCAATTGATGGTATGGACTGGCCTGCTTGTTCCCCAGACCTGAATTCAATCGAGCACATCTGGGACATCATGTCTTGTTCTATCCACTAATGCCACATTGCACCATAGACTGTCCAGGAGTTGACTGATGCTTTAATCCAGGTCTGGGAGGAGATACTTCAGGAGAACATCCACCACCTCATCAGGAGCATGCCCAGGCATTGTAGGGAGGTCATACAGGCACGTGGAGGCCACACACACTACTTAGCATCATTTCCTTGTCTTGAGGCATTTCCACTGAAGTTGGATTAGACTGTAATTTGATTTTCCACTTTGATTTTGAGCATCATTCCAAATCCAGACCTGCACAGGAAATTAATTTTGATTTACAGTGATCATTTTTATGTTTTATTGTTTTCAACGCATTCCATTATGTAATGAATAAAGATTTGCAACTGGATTATTTCATTCAGTGATATCTAGGATGTGGTATTTTAGTGTTCCCTTTATTTTTTTGAGCAGTGTATAATATATATACAGTTCTTTAATAAAAGTTTTAGTCAAGTGTGGAAAAATTGCTTCAAAGTAAGAGTGCTTTAAAAATGGAAGTTAATTATTTTAATCAATGAACAAGAAAAATGGAAATAAAATCAATATTTGTACTGACTCTGCTTTCAAAACAGCATCAAAGCAGCAATTCTTCTAGATACAAATTGTTATGGTAAATATACTTTGCTTAATTATTTAGACAAATATACCTATATCTCTAGATAAGGTGGATAATATGCCTTTTTTCATATTATTTAGACATACCGTATAGTTTTGTTGTAAAAAAAAAAAAAAATCAATTTTCTTAATCAAAATGGCGCCTACCACCACGCCTATGCAGTAGCAACTATCACATTCCGATAGATGGTACTGCACAGGCGTTGGCGCCATTTTGCTAGAGAAAAAAATTAGGCTCCAACAAGATGACAGCGCCTGCACAGTAGCATCGTTCCGATAGATGCTACTGCACAGGCGATGCTGGGGCCATTTTGATTAAGAATTATTTTTTACATCAAAGCTATATGTCTAAATAACATGGAAGTAGGCATATTATCCACCTTATCATGCTACAGTGCATGCGCTGCTGCCTGTCTGATGAATGTGATTTTTTTTTTTTCAAAACCATAATTCTATGCAGTATGTAAAATAGGGGGCAGGTCACTGAGGGGTCAGTGACCTGTCATAAGCCCATAATGATGCATATGTAAGGAGAGCATCACATAAAGACCCCCCCCACAGGCTGCCCCAGAGCACGAGGATCTCATTAACTGAAAACTACAAATAAAAATTAAACAACAATCACAAGACGGATTTCATCAACCAAGGTATCATTTTATTCAGTATAACGGCGCCGACCTGACAGTGTCAGTAGTTGGCAAACAAGCTGCATTGTGTTAAGCCAAATTTTTCACATTTTAGCTGTAACAAAGTCCAGATCAGCTGATGCCATTTCTCTACACTCCAAGTCCTATATTTTCATGTATAGTTGAGTTGCTTGGCATTGTTAACCATTAACTCTCCTATTTTTTTTTAAAGCTTTTTTACTTTTCAGCATGTTTTCAAAACCTGTCTAAATCTTTGGCACTTTACTGTACATGTTTGGTATCCCCATATTCATAAAAGTCTTATCTATGACCATATAAAAATAGTTTAATTTTATGGGAAATGTAAAAAATACAAATCAGAATGCCAAAGTGGACATTTTTTTGGTAACTGCACCCCCCACAAAAAATGCAATGAAATACAATCAAAATGTAGTATGAACCCCAAAGTGATACTTATAGAAATCTACACTCGACACCTAAAAACAAACCGTCACACAGCTCCGACAGTAGAAAAATAGACATGATAAGACTCAGAAAAGAACAACACAAGCCTTTTTTTTTGCAAGCCACTGAAATAGTAAATAAACTATACATGTTTGATATCACTATAATCGCACTGACCTGGAGAATCATGTTGCCAAGTAATTTTTATTGCACCTTGAATGCAGTTAAAATGAAACCCAAAATATTATATTAGAATTGCATTTCACATTTCTAATTATGTTATATTGTATCAATTAAAACAACTTGTCTCGCAAAATACAAACAAGCCCTCACCCGCCTATGTCAGTGGAAAAATAAAAAGATGGCTCTTGGAAGACGGAGATGAAATAACAAAAATTGGATGTGCCCTTCATGGGTTAAAGCCACATTCAGAGTTGAATATTTCAATCAATATCTTGTTTCAGTATTTTTAGGCCAGTCAGGCCTGAATACAAATTACGGGAGTACAAAACTTTCCATTACATTATTTCTCTCTAGGTTCCATTTCAAATGCTGATGCAAAACATTGAACAAAATATGAAAGTTTGTAAAAAAGTGCCGAAGGCTAGTCTCAAGTTCACTACTTTCATTTAAAAATGTGTGGAAAAACTATACAGTCATGGCCAAAAGTTTTGAGAATGACACAAATATTAATTTTTACAAAGTCTAGTGCTTCACTTTTTCTAATGGCAATTTGCATATACTCCAGAATGTTATAAAGAGTGATCAGCTTAACAGCAATTACTTGCAAAGTCAATATTTAGCTAGAAAATGAACTTTATCCCCCAAAACACATTTCAACATCATTGCAGCCCTGCCTTAAAAGGACCAGCTAACCTCTTTTCAGTGATTGCTCCATTAACACAGGTGTGGGTGTTGATGAGGACATGGCTGGAGATCAATCTGTCATGATTAAGTAAGAATGACACCACTGGACACTTTAAAAGGAGGCTGGTGCTTGGCATCATTGTTTCTCTTCTGTTAACCATGGTTATCTCTAAAGAAACACGTGCAGTCATCATTGCAATGCACAAAAATGGCTTAACAGGGAAGAGTATCGCAGCTAGAAAGATTGCACCTCAGTCAACAATCTATCGCATCATCAAGAACTTCAAGGAGAGAGGTTCCATTGTTGCCAAAAAGGCTCCAGGGCGCCCAAGAAAGACCAGCAAGTGCCAGGACCGTCTCTTAAAAGTGTTTCAGCTGCGGGATCGGGCTACCAGCAGTGCAGAGCTGGCAGCAGGCAGGTGTGAGTGCATCTGCACGCACTGTGAGGCGGAGACTCTTGGAGCTAGGCCTGGTCTCAAGGAGGGCAGCAAAGAAGCCACTTCTCTCCAGAAAAAAAAATCATGGACAGACTGATATTCTGCAAAAGGTACAGGCAGTGGACTGCTGAGGACTGGGGTAAAGTTATTTTCTCTGATGAATCCCCTTTTCGATTGTTTGGGACATCAGGAAAACGCCTCATTCGGAGAAGACAAGGTGAGCGCTACCACCAGTTTTGTCTCATGCCAACTGTTAAGCATCCTGAAACCATTCATGTGTGGGGTTGCTTCTCAGCCAAGGGAATCGGCTCTCTCACAGTCTTGCCTTAAAACACAGCCATGAATAAAGAATGGTACCAGAATGTCCTCCAAGAGCAACTTCTCCCAACCCTCCAAGAGCAGTTTGGCAATCAACAATGCCTTTTCCAGCATGATGGAGCACCTTGCCATAAAGCAAAGGTGATAACTAAATGGCTCAGGGAACAAAACATAGAGATTTTGGGTCCATGGCCTGGAAACTCCCCAGATCTTAATCCCATTGAGAACTTGTGGTCAATCATCAAGAGACGGGTGGACAAAAAAAACCTAAAAATTCTGACAAAATGAAAGCATTGATTGTGCAAGAATGGACTGCTATCAGTCAGGATTTGGTCCAGAAGTTGATTGAGAGCATGCCAGGGAGAATTGCAGAGGTCCTGAAGAAGAAGGGTCAACACTGCAAATATTGACTTGCTGCATTAACTCATTCTGTCAACATAAGTTTTGTTACTCATATGTTTGCAATTATATTTCTGTCTGTGATAAAAACATCTGTCAAACACACATAAAAACCAGAGGGCAGCAGATCATGTGAAAATATAATATTTGTGTCATTCTCAAAACTTTTGGCCATGACTGTATATGCAGTTTAATTTGCATTTTGTCAGTGACAGAATCCCTTTAAATAGCTGCACACCTTATTTGCGACAAGTAATTAGGTTACCATAAGTAATACATAAGCCATCTAACTACTGTGGTAGTTACTTGTAGCAGCCAATAAAATTTTCACCTACAGTCATGGCCAAAAGTTTTGAGAATGACACAAATATTATATTTTCACATGATCTGCTGCCCTCTGGTTTTTATGTGTGTTTGACAGATGTTTTTATCACAGACAGAAATATAATTGCAAACATATGAGTAACAAAAGCTTATATTGACAGTTAGAATGAGTTAATGCAGCAAGTCAATATTTGCAGTGTTGACCCTTCTTCTTCATGACCTCTGCAATTCTCCCTGGCATGCTCTCAATCAACTTCTGGACCAAATCCTGACTGATAGCAGTCCATTCTTGCACAATCCATGCTTTCATTTTGTCAGAATTTTTAGGTTTTTGTTTGTCCACCCGTCTCTTGATGATTGACCACAAGTTCTCAATGGGATTAAGATCTGGGGAGTTTCCAGGCCATGGACCCAAAATCTCTATGTTTTGTTCCCTGAGCCATTTAGTTATCACCTTTGCTTTATGGCAAGGTGCTCCATCATGCTGGAAAAGGCATTGTTGATCGCCAAACTGCTCTTGGAGGGTTGGGAGAAGTTGCTCTTGGAGGACATTCTGGTACCATTCTTTATTCATGGCTGTGTTTTAAGGCAAGACTGTGAGAGAGCCGATTCCCTTGGCTGAGAATTAACCCACACATGAATGGTTTCAGGATGCTTAACAGTTGGCATGAGACAAGACTGGTGGTAGCGCTCACCTTGTCTTCTCCGAATGAGGCGTTTTCCTGATGTCCCAAACAATCGAAAAGGGGATTCATCAGAGAAAATAACTTTACCCCAGTCCTCAGCAGTCCACTGCCTGTACCTTTTGCAGAATGTCAGTCTGTCCATGATGTTTTTTCTGGAGAGAAGTGGCTTCTTTGCTGCCCTCCTTGAGACCAGGCCTTGCTCCAAGAGTCTCCACCTCACAGTGCGTGCAGATGCACTCACACCTGCCTGCTGCCATTCCTGAGCAAGCTCTGCACTGCTGGTAGCCTGATCCCGCAGCTGAAACACTTTTAAGAGACGGTCCTGGCGCTTGCTGGTCTTTCTTGGGCGCCCTGAAGCCTTTTTGGCCACAATAGAACCTCTCTCCTTGAAGTTCTTGATGATGCGATAGATTGTTGACTGAGGTGCAATCTTTCTAGCTGCGATACTCTTCCCTGTTAGGCCATTTTTGTGCATTGCAATGATGATTGCACGTGTTTCTTTAGAGATAACCATGGTTAACAGAAGAGAAACACTGATGCCAAGCACCAGCCTCCTTTTAAAGTGTCCAGTGGAGTCATTCTTACTTAATCATGACAGATTGATCTCCAGCCATGTCCTCATCAACACCCACACCTGTGTTAATGGAGCAATCACTGAAAAGAGGTTAGCTGGTCCTTTTAAGGCAGGGCTGCAATGATGTTGAAATGTGTTTTGGGGGATAAAGTTAATTTTCTAGCTAAATATTGACTTTGCAAGTAATTGCTGTTAAGCTGATCACTCTTTATAACATTCTGGAGTATATGCAAATTGCCATTAGAAAAAGTGAAGCAGTAGACTTTGTAAAAATTAATATTTGTGTCATTCTCAAAACTTTTGTCCATGACTGTACATTTATATAGGGGGGGGGGGTAGCCCATACAGAAATCATACCTGATATATACATTTATATAGGGGGGTAGCCCATACAGAAATCATACCTGACATACACATTTATATAGTGGAGGAAGGCCATACAGAAATCATTAACGGTCATATACATCTAATATATAAAGCTGAATGTATGTATGTGTGTATGTATGTGGGTATGTTTGTCCGGGATTGGAATCCGCACCGTCGCACTTACGGGCATGAAATTTTGCACGCCCGCACGTCTCGACCCCGAAAGCGTCCTAGGCTATGTTTTGAATCGAAATTTTAACCCCGCGCGTTCCAAATCGCCAAACAATTTTGGCCCTATCTACATAATGGGGAGAAAGCTGAATGCTTGTGTGTATGTCCGGCATAGGAATCTGCATTTACGGGCATGAAATTTTGCACACCCGCACGTCTCGACCCCGGGAGCGTCATAGGCTAGGTTTTGAGTCGAAATTTTAACCCCGTGCATTCCAAATCGGCAAATAATTTTGGCCCGGGATAGGAATCTGCACCGTTGTACTTACGGGCATGAAATTTTGCATGCCCGCACATCTCAACCCCAGGAGCATCATAGGCTATGTGTTGAATGGAAATTTTAACCCCCGCACGTTCCAAATCGCCAAACTATTTTGGCCCTATCTACATAATGGGGAGAAAGCAGAATGCTTGTGTGTATGTCCGGCATAGGAATCTGCATTTACGGGCATGAAATTTTGCACACCCGCACGTCTCGACCCCGGAGCGTCATAGGCTAGGTTTTGAGTTGAAATTTTAACTCCGCGCATTCCAAATCGGCAAATAATTTTGGCCCGGGATAGGAATCTGCACCGTTGTACTTACGGGCATGAAATTTTGCATGCCCGCACATCTCAACCCCAGGAGCATCATAGGCTATGTGTTGAATGGAAATTTTAACCCCCGCACGTTTTGGTGTGTGATTTTTATGTGCAGAATAAATTTTTGTTAACATAGTCTATTTTGTTACAGCTAACAGCAGTTATTAATTAACCCGGGCGAAGCCGGGTACTACAGCTAGTATATTCATAAAATGTTACTTATATGTAATAAGTAAATGAAGGCGCTTCGGTGTTCCGTTACTGTGGCCTATGGCATGGGACATCAGTACGACCTCCTATTTGCATAGTAAGCCCAGTATCTTATCTTGATTGACAAAGTAAGAGCTGATGCTAAAATCACTGTTTCTGCTGTTGTGCACCGGCCACTGATCTGCACACCAGCATGCTCAGTGTCAGTGTGGGCGCACACACAAGGTGACTGCGGGCATGCCTTGATGCCAGCTTTCTGCCGCTCTGTACGCTTGGAAGTGCAGTGAGGAAGACGCTGCACCTGGAGGAGAGGACAACGAATGCTTGGGCCATGCAACAGAATGTGCCCACAGCCACTATGCAAATTGGAGGGCGTAACTGTGCACCAAGCATTGGCCCCACCAAGGTGCACCGAAGCGCCCTCATTCGCATAGCAAGTAAAAGTAGCTTTTTACAATCTATATGCCTGCTATGGTGTTATAGGGGTCATGTCCCCTTTATAAATGATTCATTTAATTTGTGCTTTGGAAATGAGACTCCATTGGGAAAAAAACGACTCCCTTTGCCTGCTGTGTCCTCTGGGCTTTATAAGTCCCTGCCTAGTGCTTTGTGTGCTCCTGAGGGATTGCAATAAAGCTTTTTCTAGTAAACAAAAAAAAGCAGTAGGCAGTCGCCGCTTCCTGCTGTGCGCGCCTGCGTGTTTGCAATAAAGCTTTATTGAAGTAGCTTAAAAAAAAAAAGTTCCAATACAACAATAGAGAGCAGTGTAATCCTGAGCGTCAGCATGAGACTGTCTAGGCTGCGCTCCCTCCGCTCTATGGTCACGCAGCTGGACGGAGGCTCGGCTTGTGGGAGGTGTGACGTCATGGCTGTCTAGTTAGCGCCGAGAAAGATGGCGGATAAGAAGGAGCTACAAGGAGGTGATATGGAGAGTGTGTGGTGGCGGTGCGTGCTCTGTGCGGATGTGTGGCCATGATGGTGGAGAGGAGTGCGGCGTGTGCTGTGATGGCTGCAGTGCGGTGCGGGTCACTGTGTGCCGTGTGGGGCCTGCCTACACTATTAATATGGTGAATTTTGGTGTTTTTTGTGGTTGCTGTTCCCATCATTCAGCTCAGTAACAAAATGCTCATCTTGGTAAGTTGTTTCAACTTCACCAGGACCAGAAGAAGACGACGCAGAGAACACAGTGAGCACTAAGCCTGTTTCTTCAAGTAATGGAGGGGAGAGTTCTGGCCGCGGCGCGGACAAGAGGTCAGCGGACGCCTCGGCGGAGGAGGCCGGCTCCCAGCCCTGCCCTTCCAAAGTGGCCAAGTTCGGCTTTGCGTTTGGAGGTCAGGCTGCGAAGAAGCCGCCGTCCATCTCGATAAAGCTCGGCTCGGCGGTACGTATCTGGTGGGCACCGTGCGGAATAACGGCTTTGACTTGGCCAGCCATTAACGGCTGCGTACTCCTAAACGCGGACCCCTCCCCTTTATGGCCGCGTACTCCTGCCTAAACGCGGACCCCTCCCCTTTATGGCTGCGTACTCCTAAACGCGGACCCCTCCCCTTTATGGCCGCGTACTCCTGCCTAAACGCGGACCCCTCCCCTTTATGGCCGCGTACTCCTGCCTAAGCACGGACCCCTCCCCTTTATGGCCGCTGTATTGCTCCATTTATTTTCCATTTCTAAAGCATTGATTGAGATTGTCACCAGATTCTGCGGAGTTACTGGCGCCCTCCTGCTTATCCAGGAACCATAGGACGCCCCTATGGGAACAATGATAAAACCCTACTGATTGTCACCAAGGAATAGTTGTCTCTTGATAATAGTAACCCGGAGGAAATGAGAATCAGCATGGAGATAAAAAAAAAAAATGCTTTTAATTGGCTGTCTGAAAAATATAAGGTGGCGATATGGATGAGTCTCCGGCACATTCTAATTATTATCGAATGTATGGGTCATCCCTATTCATTTCTTGACAATGGTGGAAAGAAGGATCAGGCTTGTTCAATTTCAGCATGCCCAATCCTTGCTGCTGTACATAACATACGGTAAGCTTCTGCCAGAGGAAACCAGTGCCATTGTAAACAGATGCATGTTGGGCCAAATGTCGGGTAGGTTCACACTGCCTTTGTGACCGTTGGGCATATGCGCTCAGGAACTGGCCATAGACAGGATGGCTTCCTGGCACCATATGACATAGGGACCCACTGTAAAGAATGGATTACATTGGATGTACACTGTAAATGCACAGATGCAGTGTGACCTAGCCTCGATGTCTGGAGGAAACGCAGTCTACAAGTTGCACCTTTTCACCCACCAATCCGCATCTTCTCAAAGGCTTGCAGTTTGCTGTGTCGTCAGGTCCTAGCTATTTTTGCGTTATTAGTGAGTGATATTTTTCTCTTTTAGAAACCGAAGGATGCTCCTCCTGCCGCAGTCCCCAAAAAAACCTCTGTAGCAGCAGCATTTAATGATGAGGATGATGTAAGTATGCACATCCATTTGTACACCCCATGTCAGCAGTTCCTTCATATACAGGATGCAGAATTGCTGAACTCTGGGCTCAATGTTTGGACATGCCATAAATCCAAAGGAGAAGGCAGCTGTTGGGACAGCAGAAGATTTAACTAGTGATGAGCGAGTATGCTTGTCGCTCAGGTTTTCTCGAGCATGCTCGGGTGGTCTCCAAGTGTTTGGAAGTGCTCGGAGATTTAGTTTGTGTCGCCACAGCTGCATGATTTGCTGCTACTGGACAGCCTGAATACATGTGGGGATTTCCTGTTTGTTAGTGCATCCCCACATGGATTCTGGCAGTCGCAAATCATGCAGCTTTGGCGACAGACACTAAATCTCCGAGCACTTCCAAATACTTGCAGACGACCCGAGCATGCTCGAGAAAACCTGAGCAACGAGTATACTCACTCATCAGTAGATTTAACCCATATATTGTTTTTTTTATTATTCAATATTTTATCTCCCATGCTCCTCTTGGACAAATTTGTCAAATAAGTGAAAACCCCATTTAAATTTATGTGGGTTGGTGTGTTGCAAATCACCATTCCTATACAGGTATATGGCCTATTTTCCTTTTCACAATACATCTCCAGGTATTGAGCCCAGGCTGTTTCGTTGCCTGTTCTCATGGCTGAAAGGACTGGTCCTTTTAGGTCTAGACTATGGAAACTTCTATGTTGAGATGCACAGGACTAGCTCCAAGCAGTACAGTAGCAGCTGTCCAGGCAAAAGTCAAAGCTTTGGGTCTTATGTTACAGTAACGGATAGCTACATCCTTTGCAGCTCAGTGACTAACAGGCCGACACTTGATTCTTCCAGTACATCTGCTGCCTTGTGTTTTAGAAATGCAAGTTGTATTTCATGTAGATACTTATTTGCAGAGTGAACCTGAAGAAATGCCGCCAGAAGCAAAGATGCGGATGAAAAATATTGGAAGGTACTGTTCCCTTTCTGTAATAGTTTGAACTTACACTGCCCCCTACAGGAACTTATTTGTGATTACACTGACTCTGAAAATGTTTTACTTCTGTAGTTTTCTTGCTTTTTTAGAAATGTTTCACTACTAAAATAAAGCTCAATATAGTGTTGGCTACAATTGCTAAGCTGTTCTAGTATGTACACTAGTAATACATTGTGCCGCATATTAGGCCATGCAGCAGTACATCAGTTGTTTTGTTGTGGGGGCATTTGTTCACCAGGAGACATTGTCCTGTATCCTGGATGCAATTAGATGCCTTACTGAACCCACTGACCGGCTCTTTTACGTTCCTGATACCATAGCGCCTACTGACTGAAGTTTTTCAGGGCACCTCTTAAAAGATTAGTTGTCATCCTCCTTTCCCTATATAAGTCTTCTGGACCCTTATGATCAATAGTGGGGCTTGTATATCGGTAGTGTTAGGCTAAGTGCACACGTTCAGGAATATTTGCGTTTTTTCCGCGGTAAAAACGCGAAAAAAACGCAAGCATTAAGCATCCTATACATGTTAATTGATTCCGCATGTTTTGGCCACATGTTGCGTTTTTTTCCGCGAAAAAAACGCTTAGCGGAAAAAATAGCAACATGTTCATTAATTTTGCGGAATTCTCCTCCAGGCCCTGGGTACCATATCCCTGGTAAAACAATAATTAAAATAAAAAATGATATTCTCACCTTCCGGCGGCCCCCGCAGCCTTCCCGCCTTCAGCGACGCTCCCGTTCCCAGGAGTCCTTTGCGAGAATCACCCAGATGGCGTAGCGGTCTCGCGTGATGCTACGTCATCGGGGTGATTTGTCGCAAAGGACTCCTGGGAACGGGAGTTGCCGGGAGCGTCGCTGAAGGCGGGAAAGCTGCGGGGGCCGCCGGAAGGTGAGAATATCATTATTTATTTTTTTTTATTATTTTTACATTAGATCTTTTTACTATTGATGCGGCATAGGCGGCATCAATAGTAAAAAGTTGGTCACGTGTCAAACACTATGTTTGACTCGTGTGACCAACCTGTCAATCAGTTTTCCAAGCGATGCTACAGATCGCTAGGAAAACGCTAGCATTCTGCAAGCTAATTACGCTTGCAAAACGCTAGTTTCTGGCAGGAATACGCATACAAAAAAAATGCGTATTTCCCGCGGGAGAAGTGCGGGATTGCCGTGGAAATTTCCGCGGCAATTCCGCAACGTGTGAACTTAGCCTTACTGTTTGACCCTCATACTAGTTACATGCCACATAACTCATGGAATGGAAAAAGGAAATTCCCCACGAGTTTTATAACCAGGTTTGTATTTCATTTTGTTTTCTTTTGAATTATGTAATTTGCAATAATCAGATCTTAGTTCCTGGGTAGATTAGTTCCTGGTTGTTGTTCCCATCTTCATAGATGTGTACTGTAGGATAGAGCATGTAGTAGTAATAAAATTATTATTTCTATAGCGCCAACATATTCCGCAGCACTTTACATTATAGCGGCGACTTGTACAGACAATAGACATTACAGCATACCAATAAACATAGATCAAAACATACCAAGAGAAATGTAAAAACAAACACGTTTGTAATTTACTGCTTATTAAAATTTCCAGCCGTTCTTGATACGGTAACACTTTTCTATTGTTTACAGCTTGATGCCTATGAGGCCGACCACCACTGATGCCTAGATGGTTATCACTGCACTGAAGCAGGCCAAGCTTAGGTAATGGTGCGCACCAGCATTTCTGGCCAACTTCAAAACAGTGATTACAAGCTCAATAGAAAAGATCTTGGAAGCATTGCACATGTTCGGCTGGTTAGTAGCGGTGGCCAGTCTCTAAGGCAATGAGCTATAAACAAGTGTTAATTTCTCAACAATGACTGTAAATTACCCATTACTGTAAAGTACCCATTGGGAATAACCTTTTTAAGGGCGGTAATTAAAGGGTTTGTGTCAAGATTAGAAGGAACACCATATCCATTGGATAGGGGATAACGTCACTCTTGCTCGGAACCCCATCGACCCTCAAGAAGTGGGTTCCAAAGAGCATGCACACCTAAACTCCATTAATTTTAATGGGACAGCCAGAGACTGCAGAGCACTGCACTTGGCTATCTTTGGAACTGAGAATGAATGGAGCAGTGGTGAGCATGTCCGTCCTCTGCTCTATTTAAGGGTGAGTTTCCACGGTCAGGAAACGCTGCGTGTTTGGCGCTGTGCGCTGGCGCAGCGCCAAACACGCAGCGTCCAGATGTTACAGCATAGTGGAGGGGATTTCAAGAAATCCCGTCTCCACTATGCGTAACAATACGCAGGTGGCAGACCTGCGTAAACGGACATGCGGCGCGTCTTTTTAGACCGCAGCATGTCCTCGCGTATTGCGGCGACGGTGCTTCGCCGCAACAGAATTTAACACAGGGCTATGTAGCCCTGCGTTCTTTCCGGAGGTGTTCCGGAGGTGTCCTGAACACCTCCGGAAAGATCGCGCGTCATAAAGGGGGCGGGGCTTAGACGGAGCGGAATTTCCGCTCCGTCCAAAGCGCTGTGGTTCCGGACCGTGGAACCACAGCCTAAATGAGGCTCTTCCGAAGCCGGTTCTCGGGATCGTAGTACATCCTAGAGGTCAAACCAACAGCAATCAGGAGATAATAAGATAAGGGGTTAACATCTAATCTTGGAGCAAACCCTTTAAGATCCCACATATACTGGTTAATGGGCTATTCCTAACAAAGTGAACGGGGCCAATCTGCAGTTCTCTGCGGTTGGTGTTCAAGAGTGTGACTTAGCAGTGAAAATTGGGCAACTTTGCCTTCAATCTCAAGGTGGTCCAAGGAGAAACTCCAGTATTACGCTATTATTGTGTGACCAAAGTATTATATAATACACTGCTCAAAAAAAAATAAAGGAAATACTCAAATAACACATGAATGAAATATTCTCATTGAATACTTTCTTGTGTACAAAGTTGAATGTGCTGTCAACATAATCACAGAAAAATCATCAAGGGAAATCAAATTTTTGAACCAATGGAGGCCTTGATTTGGAGAGACCCCCAAAATGAAAGTGGAAACAAGTCAAAATGATGCTCAGTAGTGTGTGTGGCCTCCACGTGCCTGTATGACCTCCCTACAATGCCTGGGCATGCTCCTGATGAGGATGCGGATGTTCTCCAGAGGGATCTCCTCCCAGACCTGGACTAAAGCATCCGTCAACTCCTGGACAGTCTGTGGTGCAACGTGACGTTGGTGGGTGGATGGAGCGAGACATGCTGTCCCAGATATGCTCAATCGAATTCAGGTCTGGGGAACGGGCAGGCCAGTCCATAGCTTCAATGCCTTCATCTTGCAGGGACTGATGACACACTCCAGCCAAATGAGGTCTGGCATTGTCCTGCATTAGGAGGAACCCAGGGCCAACCGCACCATCATATGGTCTCACAAGGGGTCTGAGGATCTCATCTCGGTACCTAATGGCAGTCAGGCCACCTCTGGCGACCACATGGAGGGCTGTGTGGCCCTCCAAAGAAATACCACCCCACACCATTACTGACCCACTGCCGAACCGGTCATGCTAAAGGATGTTGCAGGCAGCAGGTTCACACTGAGCACATGTGACAGAGTCTGGAGATGCAGTGGAGAGCGATCTGCCTGCAACATCTTTCAGCATGACCGGTTTGGCAGTGGGTCAGTAATGGTGTGGCGTGGCATTTCTTTGGAGGGCCACACAGCCCTCCATGTGCTCGCTAGAGGTAGCCTGACTGCCATTAGGTACCAAGATGAGATCCTCAGACCCACTTGTGAGACCATATGCTGGTGCGGTTGGCCCTGGGTTCCTCCTAATGCAGGACAATGCCAGACCTCATGTGGCTGGAGTGTGTCAGCAGTTTTGGCAAGATTAAGTCACTAAAGCTATGGACTGGCCCGCCTGTTCCCCAGACCTGAATCCGATTGAGCACATCTGGGACAGCATGTCTCGCTCCATCCACCAACGTCACGTTGCACCACAGACTGTCCAGGAGTTGACGAATGCTTTAGTCCAGGTCTGGGAGGAGATCCCTCAGAAGAACATCCGCAACCTCATCAGGAGCATGCCCAGGCGTTGTAGGGAGGTCATACAGGCACGTGGAGGCCACACACAATACTGAGCATCATTTTGACTTGTTTCCACTTTCATTTTGGGGGTCTCTCCAAATCAAGGCCTCCATTGGTTCAAAAATTTGATTTCCCTTGATGATTTTTCTGTGATTATGTTGACAGCACATTCAACTTTGTGCACAACAAAGTATTCAATGAGAATATTTCATTCATTCATTTAGATCTAGGATGTGTTATTTGAGTGTTCCCTTTATTTTTTTGAGCAGTGTATATTAAAAGGTCACTTCCATCAAATATTCATAGTACAATAAGGTCTCATTTGAGAATCACCTTATACTGCACTGGAATTTCACAAAGTTCTGTTTGCCTATTTGTTTGACCATCCAGGGACACGCCGACCTCATCAGGACCAAACTCCTTCAACAAAGGCAAGCATGGATTCTCTGACAGCCAGAAGCTCTGGGAGAGGAATATTAAATCACACTTGGAAAGGGTTCCAGATGACTGAATTATGGCCAGGGCTTGCGGGATGATCTGACATTCAAATCTGTACTTTTTTTTTTTTTTTTTTCCCCTCCCCCACCCCCTCAGAAGGATATCCTTGCAATTGGAATGAGGTGTTATGTTTTTGAAGGAACTTGTATGGCACAGAAACAAATGAGAATTGTAATTATGTTTTGTACTGAGTTGTTCTGCTGTTTGTCTATAGTTTTCATTTACTGTCATTGGGAATAAACACTTGTTTTGTCCATTGGACTGTCTGCTCTTTGCCTCTAACACTGACGATCGCACTGACTGTGAATGACACTGCTATCTTCAGCAACACAGGCTTATGGTTGATTAGTTTTGACAGTGATGTGGTGTTATACCAGGTTTGATGACACAATGATGCTAAATTAAAATGTGAAAACTCATGTTATTATTGCACCATGCTTTCTGTCTTGGGTGCCATTGCAATACAGTTGCCAAGTGTTACTTGGCCAATGTCAATAAGGATGTTTTTTTTTTTTTTTTTAAACCATGAAATTCTGCATTAAGTAATATACGTGTGGATTATCAGGCAACAACTAAGCTTACATGACTTGCACCACATGTGTTTTAGCCATTTTTTTTACATGCTCGACCAGGGTATGGGAGTTTTCTAGAAATGGGTCAAAATGTGTCTAACTTAATGGAATGGACCAAAGTAAGCCAACTATAACAGATGGTGTAAGGTTACATTATACAGTATAAAGATGTGCAAAATTTATCATTCTGTATGTGCCACTATAATAATTTGGTGCATTTCAAGAATGCCTGGTGTTAAGTTAGCACGGTCTAAGGGTATGTTTCCAGACAGGATTCCCAGCGCTTTGGACACAGCGGACATCCGCCCCGTCCAATGCACTGCCGGCATTTGTACGCACGGTTATACTGCATGTGTTCATTGAACGCATGCGGAATCACCTCATCCTAGACATAGGACAGTATTATTTATCTTGAGGAGACTGTGCATCTCCGCAAAAGACATGCTGCAGTCTAGAAAGAGGCGCTGCATGTCCGGTTACGCAGGTCTGCCACTTGTGTTTGTACACATAGTGGAGATGGGATTTCATAAAATCCCCTCCACTATGCTGTAACATCTGGATGCAGCGTCCAATCCGTAGCAATTCCTGAGCGTGGAAACACACCCTTAAGCCCCCGTCACACTAAGCGAGATCGCTGAAGCGTCACAGATTTAGTGACGCAACAGAGATCTAGCCAGCGATCTCGCTATGTGTGACAAACAGCAACGACCGCCCCCCATGCTGGGTATCTCTGATCGTTGTCGAATGGCTTGGACCATTTTTTTCGTTGGTGTCCCGCTGGCCAGCGTGCATCGCTGCGTGTGACAGCGGGAGACCAACGATCAGTGAGCTCCCAGCGCTGTACACCAGAAGCTGGAATCCAGGGTACACATCGGGTAACTAAGCGCAGCGCTTAGTTACCCGATGTTTACCTTGGATACTAGCGTGCTCGCTGGTCCTGATCGCTGGTGAGTCTGCCCATGTGACAGCTCACCAGCGATCAGCTAATGATGTCCCAGCGATCCCATCCACGTTGGATCGTTGGTGGGATCGCTGGGACATTGAAGAGTGTGATGGGGCCCTAAAAGTTAGACCGCTTTAGAAATTGGTTTCAGTGTGTCTATGCCTTGCTTTAGGTGTATAGACAAGGAAAAAAATCCCATCATATGCCTCAATTGTATCTGTAGGACTGAGGTGGTGAGCTCTTACTGCGCTTTCTTACACATGGAGGGGAGGAAAAGTCATTATTTTGTATGCAGTTTTTGATGATGGCAAAGTATGGTGGTAAGATGTATACATCATAAAATCTCCCAGTCATTTTATGGACAACTGGCCTGGCCTGGCCCTTACAGTATGGGTGGACAGTGACCAGCCTTGAAAAGTTACTGGTCTAGTCCTGCCAAGGTGACCTCTTTTCGCACAGTATCTTGTGCCATAGTGCTGCACATGTACCCAGATAAGAGAGCCTGGAGGCTTTACCAGGCGGACACACCCAAATCACATCTGCATCCTCCACAGTAAGTGGGATCTGCACTGTCATTTAGATATGACTACTTACTGCTGTATAATGCTAGACTGAAGAGTGTAAGTGTGATGCACAGGGCAACTCCTGTAACTAGTACAAAATCAAAGAAATGGCAACTACAAAGATAAAAGTTGATGCTGTGCACCGATCTTTCCAAGAGAAATACGAATTTTGGTAAGAACTTACCTGTAAAATTCTTTTCAGCAAAGGAAGCAAGGGGGACACTTCATTACTTCTAGTTTCTACTTCTGGGTAGGGCGGAGCCAGATAGGACTAACCTCAGGTTCTAAAAATGGGTGTTGTCCGGCCCCTCCGGCTCTGGCTCCTCCTGCCGTACACTCCAGTTTTGTACACAAGCTAAGGAGAAAGAAATCACCAGCGGAGTGCCATAACCAATCTGAAAGGGTTCAAAAGACCAAAGTTATGCACATAACATGAATACCACACAGCTCAGGTACCACTCACAAAACCTGACCACTGCGATGAGCTGGCGATGCCGGAAAGAGCCGTAGAGCGCTGACCTCAGCTCAGAAACTCACTTATCAGAGCGAGCCGCGCTGCATCTGAAACAACACCTTCTGCCTTATGGGAGGGAGAAGTGTCCCCCTTGCTTCCTTTGCTGAAAAGAATTTTACAGGTAAGTTCTTACCAAAATTCGTATTTCAGCTGCAGATGGAAGCAAGGGGGACACTTCATTACTTCTGGGATGTCCCAAAGCAGTACAAAAACCAAGGGTGGGAAAAAACCTTAAACAGGCAGAAGCCAACACCTTGATACATGCGCAACAGGCGCAACATAAACTTAACTAGAAGTTTTCAAAATACAGCCGCCTGAAGGACTCTGCGTCCTAAGGCCGCATCAGCGGAGGCACTGACGTCCACCTTATAAAACTTTGTAAAGGTGTGAACAGAACGCCAAGTCGCTGCTCGACAGAGCTGGGCTGCCGAAGCCCCTTGATGAAGGGCCCACGAAGAGCCCACAGCTCTCGTGGAATGAGCCCGAATATTAATCGGGCAAGGTTCGTCCATAACACGGTAAGCTTCCAAAATAGCTGACCGGATCCAACGAGTTATAGTATCTTTAGAAGCTCGTTGACCACAACGACGACCTGCTGGAATCACAAAAAGAGAATCCGACTTCCGGAAACTCTGCGTAACTGACAAGTAAAACTTCAATGCCCGCACTAAGTCCAATGAGTGAAAGGCCCGCTCCTTCGCATTCTTTGGTTCTGAGCAAAGCGAAGGCAACACAATATCTTGATTGACATGGAATTGAGATACCACTTTAGGGAGAAAATCATGTCGCGTGCGAAGAACAACACGATCCAGGAAAAATTCCAAGAAAGGTGGCGAACATGAAAGAGCCGCCAACTCGGAAACCCGTCTCAAGAAAGTGACCGCCACTAGGAAGGCAACCTTCCAAGAAAGCAAAGAAAGATTAATAGCATCCATAGGCTCGAAAGGAGCACTTTGAAGAGCTTTCAAAACCAGATTAAGCCGCCAAGGCGACACAGGAGTTTTCCTTGGAGGAAACTGACGGGCTGCTCAGCGAAAAAAGGCATATACGTCCCTACGCGAGGCAATAGCTTTACGAAAAAGCACCGACAGGGCAGACACCTGACCCTTCAGGGTACTGATTGCCAAACCCTTATCCAGCCCGTGCTGCAAAAAAACCAACAAGTTGGGTAATGAAAATTTCTTTGGATTCCTGGAAGAACCCAAACACCATGAAAAGAAGGATTCCCAAATCCTGTAGTAAATCCTAGTCGTAGTGGACTTCTTGACGCTCTCATGGTGGCAATGACCTTTTCTGAAAACCCTTGACGGGTTAAAATCTCGGTCTCAAGAGCCAAGCCGTCAAACGCAGAGACCTCAGGCCCGGATGACACACGGGACCCTGAGTGAGCAAGTCCGGTCGAAGAGGCAGAGGAAAAGGAGGCGCCGCCAGAAGCGACGTCAGTGTGGAAGACCACGTCCTTCTCGGCCAATCTGGGGCTATCAGAATAGCCGGAACCCTCTCCAGCCTGACCCGACGTAACACAAGCGGCAGCAAGGATATCGGTGGGAATACATAAACCAGCTGGTATTGGCTCCACGGAACCACCAGCGCATCCACTTCCACCGCGGTCGGATCCCTGTATCTGGACATGAAAGTTGGTAACTTGGCATTGATCCTGGAGGCCATCAAGTCTACTTGAGGCGTCCCCCATCGGGAGCACAGAAGTGCAAAGATTTCCGGATGAAGACTCCATTCTCCTGAATCCATCCTCTCTCGGCTGAGAAAGTCTGCCTGGATATTCTGAACTCCTGGTATGTGAATCGCAGAAATGGCCGGCACATGAGCCTCGGCCCATATCAGAATCCGAGATACCTCCGACATGAGTCTGGAGCTCCTCGTCCCGCCTTGATGGTTGATATACGCAACCGCCGTAGCGTTGTCCGTCTGAACACGAACTGGTAATCCGCTCAAAGGGACTGTCCAATGTTGGAGGCAAAGAAAAATTGCCCTCAATTCCAGGATGTTGATCGGTAACACCGATTCTTCCGGTGACCAAACTCCCTGAATCCAGAGATTGTTCCAAACTCCCCCCAGCCCGTCAGGCTGGCATCGGTGGTCAAGACCGACCATGACAGGGGAAGAAAAGATTTTCCCAGGAAAAACCGTTCTGGACGTAACCACCAGTCCAGAGACTCTCGCACTTTTCGGGAGATTAAAACCCTGCAATCCAGTGTTTCCTGTGCACGATTCCATCTCTTCAAAATGAAGCTTTGAAGCGTTCTGCAATGGAACTGAGCAAACGGAAGAGCTTCCATCGAAGCGACCATTAACCCCAGAAGGCGCATACATCTTCGAAGGGATACTGTCGTTGAGGACTGCACAGTCTGTGCCAGACAATGGATACTGGTTTGCTTGTCCTTTGGCAGAAAAACTACCACTTTCGCAGTGTCGAAAATCATGCCCAAAAACAGGACTGACTGAAAAGGCTCCAGGGATGACTTCTCCCAGTTGATCAGCCACCCGAAATCCTCCAGGAGCTGAAGGGATAAATCGCGAGCCGTCACTGCCTCCTCCTTTGAGGATGCCACAATCAGAAGATCGTCCAGATAAGGAAGTATCATGATCCCTTGTCTCCGAAGCATTGCCATAAGAGGTGCCAGCACCTTTGTAAAAACTCGGGGTGCCGAAGCCAACCCGAAAGGGAGGGCCACAAACTGGTAACAGTCCTGACCTATGGCAAAGCGCAGAAAGCGCTGATGAGATCTTCCGATGGGAACGTGTAAATAGGCGTCGCAAATATCTATGGACACCAGAAAATTGTTCTGTGACAGGGCAGTCACCACTGAGCGAAGCGACTCCATGCGGAACTTTTGGGTTCACCCAGGAGTCTGAGACGTGGGAGACCCAAACCGCTTGAAACAGGAGCAGGCGCCCCCCCACTCGAGAATCCTCGAGTGAACTTCTGGCGTCAGTCCGTTTTGGCGGGCTTTTAGTCAGATTCCCGCTTGTCATTGCGCAGGTATTGTTTCCAAGAAGCGTTAGACTTTTGACCCCTGCCACGAAAAAACCGCCGGTTACCGTAGGAACCGGTCCTGCCAAAAGCAGCCGTAGCTGCCCTACGCTGAGGCAACGCTGACTCCTTAGCCTTAGCCATCAATTCCGTGAGGTCAGAGCCGAAAAGCTGACCACCTTTGTAAGGCAAAGATAGCAAACCTTGTTTGGAGACCGCATCTCCAGTCCACTGTTTAAGCCACAACGCTCTTCTAACAGTGATTGTAGAAGCCTGAGCTCTGGATATTAGGGAAGCCATATCCAAAAGAGCGTCACAGACATATTGGTCTGATTCTTCTATTAACTTAATGATCTCATCTATTGCCTGTAAAGACGACCCATCTTGCAGGGATATCCGCAGGCGAGCTGTCCAACCCATGGAAGCTCTAGAAGCACAATAGGAAGATAAAGCCACTCTAAAGGCCTGACCAGCAGCTTCATAGCCGGCCTTGGCCGCCATCTCTGACTTTTTGTCCAGCGCATCCTGCAAGGTAGCTTTCCCTTTGACGGGAAGCATAGTAGCTTTGTTAAGCTTAGATAAAGAAATATCCACCTCAGGGGACGGAATCCAGCTAGCAAATAGGTCTGCTGGACAAGGATACAAGGTTTCAAACAACCTTGTCCCCTGAAAACGCTTATCTGGACAAACGCGTTCCTTTTCTACTTTCTTAGAAAACTCACTCATAGCTGGCATCGCTAAACGTGATCTTTGCGACCCATGGTACCATCTGGGTATACCTTCATCATCATTCATCTCCTCAGGTACTTGCAGTACCTCTCGTATGGCCCTGACAAAAGCATCTACACGGCCCGACAAGGAAGCAGAGTGCTCCTGAAAATCCTCCCTGCCCGAATCAGAACATTCTCCCTCAGAAACTGAAGAACTCCCCCTCGCAGACAAATCTGAGTCACTTAGTGGGGAGGGCATAGCAAACCTGGGACGCTTTATGCTATGAGAAGGTCTAGAGGATACCCACTGACCCAAGAGGTCAGAAAGCCCACTAATAGCAGTAGCGAGCATATCAAACTTGGCATCATAGCGACCTCCAATAGCAGCGCTAGAAGGTGCAGAGGATTCCATCGTGTCAGAAACGCGGGGCTGGTCCTGGGGAAGACGATCAGCCTCCTGACTCAAATCTGACATGCCGGTTATTGAGATGGTATAGTGATGAGAATAACCAGAGCAGTGTGGTCTCACACAGTAGCAAAACGCTGAAGGGTTAACTTCTTTTAAAAGCAAAAGAATACCCCAGCAGTGAAAAACGGCGCCCCCCCCCCCGCTGCAGACAGCTCACAGACCGTTACTGAGGGATACAATGTCCCAATGATCAGAAAACTGCAGCGCTGCGCTAGAGAGCGCAAACAGCAAAAACAAATGCTGCGGGAGGCTAAAGGGTTAAGCTGCTACCTAAGCGATAGCAGCGACTCACCCGGCTGGCTTGGTGTTGTCTCAAATGCCTGTGTACAGAAACGGAGGAGAGGAGACCAGTAGAGCTGTAATGGCTGCCGCAGAGAGCAGGAAGAGAAGGAGCCAGTCACTTCCTGTATCAGAAAGCCGGGAAAGCCCGAAGCCACGCCCCCTCTCTGCTCAGTCAAAAAGTGCGGGAAATCTTTTGCACTCCTCTCCCTGTACACTGTAACGGCGCTGCAGCGCCGAAAACACACAGCACATTTTTTTTTTTTTTTTTTTAAAAATGCCCATCATGAGAAAATAGTGGGAAACACCAATAACAGTCAGCGCTGTCACCGCAGACGCTGTAATCACTCGCATATATCAAAGTATAATGCAGAGTACTCACCAGCCAAAATCGCCACAGGGACCCTCCACGGATATGTGACGCTGTGCCCATTGCTTCCCCATGAGGACAAGGAACGCAGTGACCCAGAACGTGGTGTGCGTCCTGTCAGGGATAGCCACCTCTTCCCCCCGGGCCGGCAAGAAAATGCAATGACCACCATTTAGGGAATACATTTCTGCCAGGGGAGAGGATGGGGTCCAGCAGCGCCGGTACCCCTGATCCTCTAGACATAAAGTCCAGGACCCTGTCCGAGTAAAATAATAAACTCTTCTGAGGTGATTTCTGAGGAGCTGCATTAGCAGCCGTCCTTACTACTTGGACCTCAAGTCGAAACTGGAGTGTACGGCAGGAGGAGCCAGAGCCGGAGGGGCCGGACAACACCCATTTTTAGAACCTGAGGTTAGTCCTACTATCTGGCTCCGCCCTACCCAGAAGTAATGAAGTGTCCCCCTTGCTTCCATCTGCAGCTGAAATGGACAAATGATTATTTTTCTTTTTTTGTTGAAGTTAAAGAAGAAGACATCCCATGAGCCTAGTTATTAAATGTGTGACAAAATCGAGCAGGCTACTTTTTAAAGCGCCATGGCGGGACATCCATCAGCTATGGCCACACGATGAGGAATCTACTGCTGACTACGTAGGGACATGTGTCCTCCGGGTCAGAGCATCGGGAAGGCCGGAACGTTATCGCCGTCTCTTCTTAGTAATGAATTTAAGCATTTCCAGAGGCTGACAATGACCCTACAGCTGAAGGAAAGAAAAATGAGACTAATGTATACATTGATCATTTTGAATGGCCCATGAAAGCTCTTATAAGCATTCAAATTGGGTTTGGAAGAAAAGTGTGGGGAAAAAAAAAAAATCACGCACAGAGACTCCATTTCTAATGCTTTATTGGTAGCTTATAACAATCTATATAATCATTAGCAGGGAAGATGTTTAGAAAACAAAAATCTAGCACTCAATCAGAAATAAACCTTTTAACCAATTTCAACATTCAGGGTAAAAGGTCTGACACATGGTGAACAGATGGGCACAGGCTGCAGTCAGGGGTTGTAATAACAGATGAACAGTACCTCAGATCTGCTCTCACGTATATATATCTGGCCAGTGTACACGGTTGTGGATGTGGCTGCTGTTGTATATACTAGTGTGTGAGCAAACAATAGCAGCTTGACAAATCACAAAGAACCTGCATGGCTTTGTGATCAGTGCAATAAACACATGCGCTGCATGGCCAAACTATGTGGATACTTATTGAGTAACGAGTTCAGGCATTTTGGAGCACGTTGCAGAAGACTGAGGCTGGGTTCACATTTGTGTCTGTACGCGCAGCGTTTGATCCGCATGTTTCATGCGTACGTATCTTTAACATGGTGTACGCAGGGACATGCGTTTGCGTACGCATGCCATGCGGTGTCCGGCGAATGCAACATGTGGCATTTTTGACGCGTCAAAAATCCATCAAATATGCGCATGCGTGTGAGTGCGTCAAAACAACGCATTACTGTCTATGGGAACTGTCTTATATGGTACGCAAGGACATGCATATGGATGCGTTCGATGGCCATGCGGACTTCAGACTGCGCATGTCCAGGAATTCATTACAACACCTGGAAATATCGAACGCATGCGCGTAAACAACGCAAACGGATGCAGACGCATACACATGCAGAATTTTTTTGGCATCCTGTGTAAGATGACGCGGATAAAAAAAACGTGTAAACATGCGTTTGCGTATGCAGATGATACGCTGCGCTCATATACGCAAATGTGAACTTAGCCTGACCGAGCTAAGTGTGCCAGGTTTCACACACCTGTGCCTCACTGACCGTGCTCAGATCAGAACACTTGGCCCAACTCACTTGCTGGGTCTTCCCACCTGTGCGAACTGCTTCATTCATGGTCCAACTTAATTCTCCACCACTAATTTTGGCATACATGCCTTGTACCTGATTTGTGTCTCACTAGGCAGTACTGAAAATGCCTCAAATATTGGCACAACCAAGAGCTGATATAAGGCAGTGTTTCATGTCCACTGTACTGCACCCACTACATCATCCAGCACATCTACCTGCTAGAACTGAACACCCTTATTTACCAAAATAGACAATTCTGAAACTTTTCTTTGACCTCTTAAATTTTGTCATTATACTTTGTAGGAATAAATGAGTAAATTGACGCCTGGGTGTTATTAATCGGTGTTATGACCGAATCGGTGCCAATGCTAAAGGCACACTTTTAATGACATGGTAACACCAGGCTATCAGTTTATTCATACATTTCTAAGAGGCACCATACAATTGTATTCGACAGCATTTTTTTATTCTATAGGAAATGCAAGTATTTACAACAGCAAACGTCAGAAATGGTGACCAGCGCAGTTTAAAATTAGCTCCCCGACAAGCAAATATGGATAACACATCTGGATGTCTTCATACTTGTGACGATGTATGAAAGAAACACAAAGGTGGATTTTATTAATTGTAGTACACCAGTTTTATGGCAGAAAAAAAACAACTGTTTTTGCTCAATAATGTAAGATTTGATGTAAATGAGTGCAGAGTAGAGCAGCTGGTAGTAGGCGTAGATTTGAGCCTAATGTACGCAGAGGCACTGCATACTAAGACTGGCACATGAAACGCTAATTAATACATTTTCTCCAAAGTTTCACCATATTAGTAAAAATACTTTCAACACAAAATTAGACCGTTCCCTGAATGATGCATTTGTAAACTAAAATTGGAATGTAAATTTGGTAAAAATATAGTATTTTGATTCTATATTTAATCTATAGTTAAGACACATTATTCAGAAATAGTTTATATTTCAGTTTCTTTCTACATAGTGCTTGTTCTGATGTCTGCCGCTCCTCTGCTTCATGAATGGTTGGTCCTCAGGGCGGAGCTGCTTCCCGGCAGTGACACCCCTGCTTAAATTATCCCCAACCCTTCATAATCCTGCAGGGGACACAATCAGCCCCATTGTATAGAATACGCTTAGGCTATGTTTCCACGGTCCGGAAACATTCAGCATTTGCTGCGGATTGGAAGCTACATACAGCCGCAGCGTCCAGATGTTACAGCATAGTGGAGGGGATTTTATGAGATCCCATCTCCACCATGCGTACAAACATGACCGCAGCATGTCCATCTATCTTGTGGTGACGCTCCATCTCCGCAAGATAAATAACCCGATCTATGGATACGATGCGGTGAGTCCGCATGTGTTCAATAAAGCACGTGCGGTACAAAAGGGGGCAGCGCTTTGGGCGGAGCAGGGCTTCCGCTGCATCCAAAGCGCTGACATTACGCCCCATGGAGATGTACCCTTACAAAGGCAACCAAAGTACAGGTGTGAACAAGCCCTTTGGATTTACATAATTAACATTATGTACACTGATGTTTAAGCTATTGTAATGTGTTTACCACCATTTAAAACAGTACCACATCAATGGTGGCCTACCCTTTTTAACCTTCATTATTAATACTACACTATTTGAGAGGGACATTTTAGGTAAAAAATAAAACAAAGCTCTTTATTCCTATCTTAACTTTTTTGTGTACTATTCCTCCAATCTCAAGCAAGTCCCTAATTGATTAAATGCTCATTCTTAAGTTCTTTAGCTGTTAAAATTACAAAGCAACTTATTTCTCATTAAAAATCCTCTGTTTCAGAATGGATGGATTTTTTTATGCTATTGTTTACAGCTTGGTACCTTGGTTACTGTCCAGTGCTGCAGTCCATCAGTGGTGGCTAGTGTCCTAAGTAAGACGCACAGTGCATACAACGTTAGGTTACCACATATGTTCTTTCATTCCCTTTATGGTTTTTATCAATATTTTATGAACATGGTTGTTTAACCCCTCTCTGACATTAGACGTACTATCCCGTCCATAAAACCCGTGCCATTCTGACCATGGACGGGATAGTACGTCATAGGCGATTAGCTGCGCTCCCCGAGGGAGCGCAGCTAATCGCCGCCGGGTGTCAGCTGATTATCACAGCTGACACCCGTGACTGTCAGGAGCGGTCACGGACCGCTCCCGGCACATTAACCCCTTGCACACCGCGATCAAACATGATCGCGGTGTACTGGGGGCACAGGGGAGGATCGCGCAGTGTGGGGGCTCCCTGCGCGCCCCCCTGAGACCCTCAGACCAGCGCGATGTGATCGCGCTGCTCTGAGGGCTTCCTCCCTCCCAGGACCCGGATCCAAGATGGCGCTGGGGTCCTGGAGGGAGGCGGCTTCCTCAGTGCCTGCCGAGAGCAGGCGATGAGGAAGCGTCCTGCACTGCCTGAGCAATCGCTGGTGTGACAGAGTGCTGTGCACACTGTCACACCAGCGATCTGATGAAATACAGTGATGTCCCACCCTGGGACAAAGTAAAAAAGTAAAAAAAGTAAAAATAAACGTGTAAAAAAAAATCCAAAAAAAAAAAAAAAAATATTCCCCAATAAATTCATTACTTATTGTAAATAAAAAAAATAAAACAATAAAAGTACACATATATGGTATCGCCGCGTCCGTAACGACCCCCCCTATAAAAATGTCCCACTAGTTAACCCCTTTTGTGAACCCCTTAAAAAATAAAAAATAAAAACGAAGCAAAAAATCAGTGCTTTATCATCATACCGCTGAACAAAAAGTGGAATAACACGCGACCAAAAAGACGGATATAAATAAACATGGTACCGCTGAAAACGTCATCTTGTCCCGCAAAAAACGAGCCGTCACACAGCATCATCAGCAAAAAAATAAAAAAGTTATAGCTCGCAGAATAAAGTGATGCAAAAATAATTATTTTTTATATAAAATTGTTTTTATTCTATAAAAGCGCGAAAACATAAAAAAATGATATAAATGAGGTATCGCCATAATCGTACTGACCCGAAGAATAAAACTGCTTTATCAATTTTACCACACGCGGAACAATAAAAACGCCTCACCCAAAAGAAATTCATGAATTGCTGATTTTTGTTCATTCTAACCTCCCAAAAATCGAAATAAAAAGCGATCAAAAAATGTCACGTGCTCAAAAATGGTACCAATAAAAGCGTCACCTCGTCCCGCAAAAATTAAGACCTCACATGACTCTGTGGGCCAAAATATGCAAAAATTATAGCTCTCAAAATGTGGCGATGCAAAAAACTACTTTTTGCAATAAAAAGCGTCTTTTAGCGTGACAGCTGCCAATCATAAAAACCGCTATAAATAGTAAATCAAACCCCCCTTTATCACCCCCTTAGTTAGGGAAAAATAATAAAATAAAAAAAATGTATTTATTTCCATTTTCCCATTAGGGTTAGGTTAGGGTTTCGGCTAAAGTTAGGGTTAGGGTTGGCGCTAAAGTTAGGATTAGGGTTAGAGTTTGGATTAGGGTTAGGGTTGGGATTAGGGTTGGGACTAGGGTTAGGGGTGTGTTGGGGTTAGGGTTGGAGTTAGAATTGGGGGGTTTCCGCTGTTTAGGCACATCAGGGCTCTCCAAATGTGACATGGCGTCTGATCTCCATTCCAGCCAATTCTGCTTTGAAAAAGTCAAACGGTGTTCCTTCACTTCTGAGCTCTGCCATGCGTCCAAACAGTAGTTTATCCCCACATATGGGGTATCAGCGTACTCAGGACCCCAAGAGTTATTGTGAAATTTGTCCTATTTCTTCTGTTACCCTTGGGAAAATAAAAAACTGGGGCGAAAATATTATTTTTGTAAAAAAAATAAGATTTTTTTGTTTTTACGGCTGTACATTATAAACTTCTGTGAAGCACTTGGGGCTTCATAGCGCTCACCACACATCTAAATAAGTTCCTTGTGGGGTCTATTTTCCAAAATGGGGTCACTTGTTGGGGATTTCCACTGTTTAGGCGCATCAGGGGCTCTCCAAATGCGACATGACGCCCCCAGACCATTCCATCAAAGTCTGCAATCCAAAACGTCACTACTTCCCTTTCCGAGCCCTGACATGCGCCCATACAGTAGTTTTCTCCCACATATTGGGTATCAGCGTACTCAGACAAATTGGACAACAACTTTTGGGGTCCAATTTCTCCTGTTACCCTTGTGAAAATAAAATATTGGGGGCGAAAAAATCATTTTTGTAAAAAAAAAAAGGATTTTTATTTTTACGGCTGTGCGTTATAAACTTCTGTGAAGCACTTCGGGGTTCAAAGTGCTCACCACACATCTAGGTAAGTTCCTAGTGGGGTCTATTTTCCAAAATGGGGTCACTTGTGGGGGTTTCCACTGTTTAGGCGCATCAGGGCTCTCCAAATGCGACATGACGCCCCCAGACCATTCCATCAAAGTCTGCAATCCAAAACGTCACTACTTCCCTTTCCGAGCCCTGACATGCGCCCATACAGTAGTTTTCTCCCACATATTGGGTATCAGCGTACTCAGGACAAATTGGACAACAACTTTTGGGGTCCAATTTCTCCTGTTACCCTTGTGAAAATAAAATATTGGGGGCGAAAAAATCATTTTTGTAAAAAAAAAAAGGATTTTTTATTTTTACGGCTGTGCGTTATAAACTTCTGTGAAGCACTTCGGGGTTCAAAGTGCTCACCACACATCTAGATAAGTTCCTTGTGGGGTCTATTTTCCAAAATGGGGTCAATTGTGGGGGTTTCCACTGTTTAGGCGTATCAGGGGCTCTCCAAATGCGACATGACGCCCCCAGACCATTCCATCAAAGTCTGCAATCCAAAACGTCACTACTTCCCTTCCGAGCCCTGACGTGCACCCATACAGTAGTTTTCTCCTACATATTGGGTATCAGCGTACTCAGGACAAATTGGACAACAACTTTTGGGTTCCAATTTCTTCTGTTACCCTTGTGAAAATAAAATATTGGGGGCGAAAAAATCATTTTTGTAAAAAAAAAAAAGGATTTTTATTTTAAGGCTGTACGTTATAAACTTTAGTGAAACACCTGGGGGTTCAAAGTTCTCACCACACATCTAGATAAGTTCCTTGAGGGGTCTAGTTTCCAAAATGGTGTCATTTGTGGGGGTTTCCACTGTTTAGGCAGATCAGGAGCTCTCCAAACACGACATGGCGTCCAGCCAATTCTGCGTTGAAAAAGTGAGACGGCGCTCCTTCCCTTCCAAACTCTGCCATGCACCCAAACAGTGGTATACCCCCACATATGGGTATCAGTGTACTCAGGACAAATTGCACAATAACTTTTGGAGTCTTGTTACCCTTGGAAAAATAAAAATTCGGGTGAAAAGATCATTTTTGTGGAAAAAATATGATTTTTAAATTTTACGGCTCTACGTTATAAACTTGTGTGAAGCACTTGAGGGTTCAAATTGCTCACCAAAGATCTAGATAAGTTCCTTAGGGGGTCTAGTTTCCCAAATGGGGTCATTTGTGGGGGTTTCCACTGTTTAGGCACATCAGGGGCTCTCCAAATGCAACATGGCATCCAATCTCAATTCCAGCCAATTTTGGTTGGAAAAAGTCAAATGGTGCTCCTTCCCTTCCGAGCTCTGCCGTGCGCCCAAACAGTGGTTCCCCCCCACATATGGGGCATCAGCGTACTCAGGACAAATTGGACAACAACTTATGTGGTCCAATTTCTCCTGATACCCTTGGGAAAATAAAAAATTAGTGACTAAAAGATAATTTTTGTGGGAAAAAAATAGGATTTTTTATTTTCACACCCAGGCATTATAAACTTTTGTGAAACACTTGGGGTTCAAAGTGCACAGAACAGATCTAGATAAGTACCTTAGGGGTCTAGTTTCCAAAATGGTGTCACTTGTGGGGGTTTCCACTGTTTAGGCGCATCAGAGGTTCTCCAAGCGCGACATGGCGTCCAATCTCAACTCCAGCCAATTTTAGTTTGAAAAAGTCAAACGGTGCTCCTTCCCTTACGAGCTCTGCCGTGTGCCCAAACAGTGGTTTTCCCCCACATATGGGTATTGGCGTACTCAGGAGAAATTGCACAACAACTTTATCTGTCCATTTGCTTCTTTTACCCTTGTGAAAATAAAAAAAAAGTTTGTAAAAGATCATTTTTGTGGCTAAAAAGTTAAATATTCATTTTTTCCTTCCACGTTGCTTTAGTTCCTGTGAAGCACCTGAAGGGTTAATAAACTTCTTGAATGTGGTTTTGAGTACCTTGAGGGTGCAGTTTTTAGAATGGTGTCACTTTTGGGTATTTTCTGTCATGTAGACCCCTCAAAGTGACTTCAAATGAGAGGTGGTCCCTAAAAAAAATGGCTTTGTAAATTTTGTTGTAAAAATGAGAAATCGCTGGTCAACTTTTAACTCTTATAACTTCCTAACAAAAAAAAATTTTGATTCCAAAATTGTGCTGATGTAAAGTAGACATGTGGGAAATGTTATTTCTTAACTATTTTGTGTGACATATTTCTCTGTTTTAAGGGAATAAAAATTCAAAGTTTGAAAATTGCTAAATTTTCAAAATTTTCGCCATATTTGCATTTTTTTCAAAAATAAACGCAAGTTATATGGAAGAAATTTTACCACTAACATGAAGTACAATATGTCACGAGAAAACAATCTCAGAATCGCGAAGATCCGTTGAAGCGTTCCGGAGTTATAACCTCATAAAGAGACAGTGGTCAGAATTGTAAAAATTGTCCCGGTCATTAACGTGCAAACCACCCTTGGGGGTGAAGGGGTTAAAGCCCCACTCCAGCAGCATCTAGTCTTAAGGCACTGTCACACTTAGCGATCGCACCAGCGATCACAACAACGACACGACCTGGCGAGATCGCTATGTGATCGCTAGTTAGATTCCAAACACATCTCATCAGCGGTCTGTATAACGACCTCTGCGGTCGTTGGGAAAACCTAGTCCCACCTGCGACGCTGGTGAAGTCGTTCATAAAGGGTGTCACACTCAGCGATTCAGGCTCACCAGCGGGACACCAACGACCAAAAAACGGCTCAGAACGTTCATAAGCGCTCAGTGACATCGCAGCAGGGGCCACATCGCTGCTACATGTCACACACAGCTAAGTCGCTAACGAGATCACTACTGCGTCATGAAATCGGTGACGCATTAGCGATCTCGTTTAGTGTGACAGTACCTTTATACTTGCCCACCGCCATCTTGACCCATCACCGCCATCTATCTCCATGAGTTTGTGACCTGTTTGAGTGAGCTGAAGGTCACTTTTCAATGCAAGTCTTTGAGAACCTCCTTCCGGCTCTCAGACTTGCATTGCGATCTTACTTCCAGACAGTCAGAAGTTGCAATCACAAGAAGGAGCATCGCTGACGGTAGCAGGTAAGTATAAGGATATGTTTCCACGGTAAGGAAACGCTGCGTGTTTGACGCTGTGTACAGCCGCAGCGTCAAACACGCAGCGTCCAGCTGTTACAGCACACTGGAGGGGATTTCATGAAATCCCGTCTCCACTATGCGTTAAAACACGCAGGCGGCAGACCTGCGTAAAACGGACATGCGGCGTCTTTTCAGATTGCAGCATGTCCTATTACCTTGCGGCGACGCTCCGTCGCCACAAGGTGATTAACACAGGCCTATGTAGTGCTGCGGCGATTCCGGATGTGTTCAATGAACACATCCGGATTCACCGCGCGTTCAGAAGGGGGCAGGGCTTTCAGCTCTGTCCAAAGCGCTGTGGTTCTGGAACGTGGAACCATACCCTAAGACTACGGGCAGGGACCTTACATTACAAGCAGCACTGGAAAAGATGAAACACACTGGAGTGATGCTTTAAAAAAAAAAAAAAAAAATTTAGTTTTTTCACGGTGCTGGATTGTAACTTCTCTTTTTCTACTCCAGGATACCGGCCTGGAAAATTCTAAGCAACAATCCCAAGATTTTTTTTGTGTTTCTCATTATGATGGTGTGTTGCTCTGAAGCTGGCTGGATCCAACGATCATCCCATGCTGCCGAGACAAAGCAGCCTCTGCGTGCAATTTGGGCCAGCAGCTCACCGATGCGGTTTACCAGAATGTTAATTACTGAGCACAAGAGGCCAAGGAGTAGTGCACACCTGAAAAAAGCAAGATCAGAAAAATCCTTTTAACGGAACCCATCAGGTCCTCCATGCCCCCAGAACCACCAGCAGTTGTGTCTACATCGCTAAATACCCTGCCTAACCGTCCTTTTATTACATTACACACAAACAGATCTTTAGAAAAAGTATTTTAAAGTCCATTTATGATGTGTAAATGAGGCCTTTGGCTAGTTGACAGGGTGTTAGTGGCTCCAGACTAGTCAGTCCACTTAACATGACTTACAAGCGGCAGCATCATCGCCAGTGCTCTGCGCATGACCGGAAGTCTTCTTCACTTCCAATCGTGCGCAATGAGCCTCTCTGAAGCGGACACATGTACACCCGGCTTCTGAGGATCGATGCAGTGCAGGAAAGAAGCTGCGCCCATGCTCGAGGTATGTCTGGGGATGTATAGCGCTGGCGCTTGTAAGTTATGTTTTAATACCCACAGGGGCATGAAAACATGCTAAGTGGCCAACTAGTGGAGACACTAACATCCCATAGACTAGTCAAAGACCTCATTTACCCATCATCAATGGACTTTAAAGAACTGTTTGTGTGTAATGAAATAAAAGGGATTGTTAGCCACTTTAGCAAAGTAGATAACTGCAGGGGGGATGGAGGACCTGATAGATTCTTTTTAAAGAGAATCTGTCACCAGGTTATACTCAGTAGCATAATGTAGAGACAGAGACCCTGATTCCAGCAATGTGTCATTTTACTGGCCTGTTTAGTTTGATAATCTTCTGTTCATAACAGTGATTTTTATCACTTCTAGGACTTGTTTGCCTGCCATGTAGTCCTGCATAGTAATGAGCACCATATAGCCCCATCCTCACCACTAAGTGACCGCTTTCTGTGTACACTGTGCATAATCAGAAATCTACCAATCAGTGCGATGGGAGGGGTGCTACAGCGCTCAGTATGCAGAGAACTGGTAGATCAAAACTGCAGTAAGCAGCCCAATAAGTGATAAATCCCTGGCATCAGGGTCTCCTGCTGCGTTCAGATGGGGTCCCAGAACCTAGTGATCGCTTCTCTTTAAGCCATGGATATTTCTTACGGGTGAACATCTGTGTGAATGAATGACACAGTGACACTGATGCAACAGATAGTATGGGTGGATTTGCACCATTGCAATTTGGGGTAGTTTCTAGTGGGGTTGTATTTTTTTTTTTTTACCAAAGCAAAGATCAAAAAAAATAAAGATACACTTCCATCCCTTGTATTTCCTTTCTACTGGATCTACTTCTGGCTTTAGCTTAAACAACATGTGTGATTTCAGTTAACTTTTCATGTTGTTGTAATTTGTTTAAAATCTGGAGCAGCAAAAAAAAAAAAAGTTTTTACCCTCACCAGTCTAGGAAAAGTGTACCGATTCTTAATCCAGCGAGCAGGGCGACTTCGGAGTGTATTTCGGCAATACAGTTAAGGTGTAGTTATTTTTGCATTTCACCTGTGGTCAAATAAGACATCCCATAGCCGTAATGTCGATTTCAGTAGCAATGTCTGAATATACCCTTAAGGCAATTAAGCCTCCCTGCCAAAAGGAAGTTCTAATTTTTTTCACAGAAGTCTAGAAATATTTCCCCTTGGGTTTTTGATTTATCAAAAAATGAAGGGAAAACTAACGTCTCACTCCTCGGATGTGAGAAGATGTCTCCCAAGATATCTTGAGGTAATGAGTCAATGGAGGAAATCCTCGGCCCATGTTTATTCTCTTTCAGAGTCCAAAATAAGGTAAAGGGGCTACTAAATGCACAATGTTAGCTGGGTTAGGATGGCCACAACCTTAGCCTAGTCTGCCTCTGCCCGTCATTCCCCTCAGGGGATCAGAGCACACTCTACAAGAATTAGCTATGGCCCTCGTAAAGAGCGAGCTAATGCCTCAGCTGACCAAATCTGCAAAGCAGCAATCTGGTCTTCTACCACTTTCTTTAAACACTACAGGTTGGATTCAAGCTATGTGCACACGTTGCGGATTCTGCTGCGGATTCGCAGCGGATTTTCCACTGCAGATCCGCAGCAGAACTGCAAGTGATGTACAGTAGCATTAGATTCAATGTTAAACAAAAAACGCAGTGCACATGCTGCGGATTTTTCCGCGCGGAATTGGGTGCGGATTTAAATCCGCAGCATGTCACTTCTTTTGTGCAGTTCCGCAGCGTTGTCAGACCTGCTCTAAATAGAAATCCGCAGGTCTGAAAACGCAGGGGAAATCTGCACAAAAAACGCGGCAAATCCGCAGGTAAAACCCAGGTCATTTTACTTGCGGATTTACCAAAATCTGCGCGGAAAATTCCGCAGCACAATCCGCACTTAGCCTCAGGGTTCTCCGATCTTTCCTTTGGGAGAAAGGGTCTTTCAGCGGTGGTCCCTCCCTAATGATTTCTTCTATCTTAATCAGACGGTGCGGTCATGGTGAAGGGAAAAGATGATAACTACTGGTAATCTGATTTTCCAGAAACATGACAGCATTGTGCTACTTCCCTCCCCTTATTTTTCTGGTGATATTCTTTCCTTTCAGCTGCAGATGAAGGAAGGGAGCCACACTCATTACTAGTGGGTAGGCAGAGCTCCAGATAGGATTAACACCTCAGATTCCAAAAAGTGTTGACCGGCCCCTCCAGCTCGGGCTCCTCCTACTCAGGTCTTCAGTCTAGAATTTGAGGTCTCAGAGGATGGTCGCTGCTGGAAGCAGCTCCTCAGAAGATTTTTTTATTTTATTCGGACAAGAGACTTGGATCACCAGAGTTGGTCTAGAGGTCTCAGCGCTGCTGGACCCCAACCTCTCCCTTGGCGGATCTGTAATTACCCTGAGGGTGGTCCCTGCAGAACCCTGCCGGCCCAGGGGGATGAGGATAGCTTCCCTGGCGGGGACGCAAACCACGCGCAGGGGTCACTGCGATCCCCGCCCTGGGGGGAAGCATGGGCACGCATCAGAAACCCCTGGGGGTCCCTGTGACGCTTGGCTGGTGAGTACCCCACATTTTATTTAAAGTGTGTGTGAGTGCTTTCAGCGACTGCTGCGGCAGCCGCTGGTACATGTGAGACATGTTTGGTGACTGTTTCTGTCCACAGGCAGACGCTTGCAGGACAGGGGGAGAGCAGAGAGCGAAGGAGTTCGCGCTCTTTTTTTTAAGCCGGCGGGGGGCGTGGCTTCACGCTCCCGGCTTTCTGTCACAGAAGCGCGCGATAGGCGCTTCTCTTCCGGGTTCTCTCAGCGCGGCGGCCATTAGAAGGCTCCACGGGCTCCTTCCTGCTCCGCTCTTCCCATACCAACGATTTACAGCACCATTACCAGCCGGGTGAGTGAAACGCTACACCCCCACAGCGCAGAACCTATCTGTATAGCAAAACAGATAGCGTTACTTGCAGCTGCGGTCTCATATAGAGACCTTATTTTTACCTGAACTCACACACCCCTTCTGTTAATAAGGGAGTAGTGGGGAGTTGGCGGCATTAACCCCTTTTTCAAGGGTTAACCCCTTCAGCAACGCATAGGTTCTATCCCAGTTTGGGATTAGAACTTGTAACAGTTAATTGTATCGCTGAGTATTCAGCTGATACAGCTGGGGTACCTCTCTCACTAAGAGATTTAACCCTTCAGCGTGCTTGCTGCTGTCGCCTGAGAAGCCACACTTTTTTCCATAAGTTACTGACAGGTTCGGACCTGCCATATATTGTGTGAGGGCATGTCGGAACAGGGTCCAGAAGGTGCGGACCGTGCGCCAAATCTGCTTCAGAATCAGTCACACGTATCTGATACGCAGGCCTCGACATCAAGCGCAGCTATTACAGGGCACAGCGACGCCAAATTGGATGACATCGCGCGCTCTATTGATGGCCTTTCTGACCTTTTAGGTCATTGGGTGTCAGCTAGATCCTCTCATGGGAGGAAGCGGCACAGGCCGATTTCGGCATTTCCGCATAGCGAGTCAGATCTATCTGATATGAAATGCGGACAGGGTTCCCCTTCAAATTCAGATGGGGAGTTATCCGTTCGGATAAGGATCGGCAGGGACAGTCTGTCCCTTTAGACCGGACAGAGGCTCTTATTGAAGCCATGAGGGAGGCGTTACAGTTGCCGGAGAAGGTAACTACACGTCCGGGAGAAGGTAACTACACGTCCGCCTCGGATGTACCAGGAGTACCGTAAGTTGCGAGCGACGTTACCAGCTCTGGAAGAGATTAAGGAAGCAGTGGAGAAAGAACTTCTGTGTCCAGATAAACGTTTTCATGGAACACGTTTTTTTGAGGCACTATATCCGTGCTCTACGGAGTTGACAGAGACTTGGATTTCTTCTCCTGAAGTGGATGTTCCTTTATCCCAGCTCAGTAAATCCTCATTGCTCCCTGTTAAAGGGAAAGCAAGTCTGCAGGACCCGCTAGACAGAAAAACGGAGATGGCAGCGAAATCCAACTACGAGGCCGCGGGGCATGGATTCAAAGCGGTGTTAGGATCCATGTGTGATTCTAAGGCTTCTCTATGTTGGTTGGACCGTGTACGGACGGCGATACAAAATGGATCTCCGTTATCCGAGATAGATGGTCTTCTCAATTTATTGGAAACTGCGGTTTGTTATAGCTATGATGCAGGTCTGGATACAGCATCACTGTTGTCCAAGGCGCAAGCTTCGGCTGTCACAGTCAGAAGAGCACTGTGGCTTAGACAGTGGACTGGAGACGCAGTGTCAAAACAAGGTTTGCTGTCTCTAGCCTACAAGGGTAGTCAGCTTTTTGGGTCTGACCTTTCAGAGCTGATTGCCAAGGCAAAGACGAAAGAAGCAGCCTTACCACAGCGAAGGGCTTTGGCTTCTGCGCCTAGCAGGACTAGTGCTGGTGGTGGCAGGCGATCCTTTCGTTCCAAGGGACGATTCGGTCAGTCCTCTTGGGGATCAGGTCGTTCCTCTTTTTCGGGAAGAAAGTTTACTCAGAAATCCCGCACTCCCTGGAAATCAAATTTCCGTCAAGACAAGCGGGAGACTGACAAGAAGCCCGCCAAGACGGACTGACGCCAGGTTTCCATTCGAGGGCTCTCGAGTGGGGGGTCGCCTGCTCCAATTCAAAGCGACTTGGATTTCCCGCGTTCCGGACACCTGGGTAACGCGGGTCGCGTCGGCAGGCTATTTCATAGAGTTTTCTTCTCGGCCCCCGGACAGGTTTTACCAGTCCTGCACTCCGTCAGAGCCCGAGTTAAAGGCCGCCCTGCTGCGAGAGGTCGACTTTCTTCTGCAGAAGGGTGTGGTAATACCAGTACCGCCGGAAGACCGGGGAAGAGGATTTTATTCCAATCTTTTTGTGGTTCCCAAAAAAGAACAAATTTCGTCCTATTCTGGATCTCAAAAGATTAAATCGGCATGTCCACACCCAAAAATTCTGCATGGAGTCACTTCGCTCCGTGATAACGGCCCTGTCGCAGAACGACTTTTTGGTGTCAATCGACATCCGCGACGCTTATTTGCATGTTCCAGTCGGAAGGGCTCATCAGCGTTTCCTTCGCTTTGCCATAGGTCAGGACCATTACCAGTTTGTGGCTCTGCCATTCGGTTTGGCCTCAGCGCCCAGAGTTTTTACAAAAATTCTGGCACCTCTCATGGCAATTCTCCGAAGACAGGGGGTTGCGATTTTTCCCTACCTGGACGATCTTTTGATTGTGGCGTCCTCAAAGGAGGAGGCGGTGACGGCTCGCAATCTATCCCTTCAGCTCCTGGAGGATTTCGGGTGGCTGGTGAATTGGGAGAAGTCGTCTTTGGATCCGACACAGTCGATCCCGTTTTTGGGGATGCATGTCGACACAGTACGGGCGGTAGTGTCTCTTCCTCAAGACAAGCAAGCATGTCTACTACGACATGTACAAATTATGAAGGCTTCGACAGCAATGTCTCTGCGAAAGTGTATGCGCCTTCTAGGTTTGATGGTGGCGTCCATGGAGGCACTTCCGTTTGCCCAATTTCATTCCAGGGACCTCCAAAGACTCATCCTGGGTTGTTGGGATCGATCACAGTTGTCTCTGGATTGCAGCATCATCATCTCGCACAGGGTACGAGAATCCCTAGAATGGTGGTTGCGTCCGGAAACGTTATCCCTGGGGAAATCTTTCCTCCCTCCGAAGTGGTCGGTCATTACCACCGATGCCAGCCTGACGGGCTGGGGGGGTGTTTGGAACGATCTTTGGATCCAGGGAGTATGGTCATCGGAAGAGTCTGTTCTACCGATCAACATCTTGGAATTGAGGGCAATTTTCCTTTGCCTCCAACACTGGACGGTCCCTTTGAGCGGTCTTCCAGTTCGAGTGCAGACGGACAATGCGACGGCGGTCGCGTATATCAATCACCAAGGCGGGACGAGGAGCTCCAGGCTCATGATGGAGGTGTCTCGGATCCTGCTATGGGCCGAGGCCACGGTTCCAGCCATCTCTGCAATTCACATTCCAGGAGTCCACAATACCAAGGCGGACTTTCTCAGTCGCGAGAAGATGGATCCTGGAGAATGGAGTCTCCATCCGGAAATGTTTGTACTACTGTGCTCCCGTTGGGGAACTCCCCAAGTGGATTTGATGGCATCCAGGGTCAATGCCAAACTACCGACCTTCATGTCCAGGTGCAAGGACCCGAAGGCAGTGGCGGTGGATGCTCTGGTAGCTCCGTGGGACCAGTTCGAGCTGGTCTATGTGTTTCCACCGATTTCTTTGCTTCCTCTGGTACTGCGTCGGATCAGACTGGAAGGAATCCCGGCTATGTTGATAGCTCCGGATTGGCCAAGGAGGACGTGGTTCTCGACACTGGTGGCGCTTTTGGCAGCTCCGCCATTTCCACTTCCTCTTCGCCCGGACCTGTTATCACAAGGGCCCGTTCGTCATCCGGACTTGAAGTCTCTGCGTTTGACGGCGTGGCTCTTGAGACCGAAATATTGACCCGTAGAGGTTTTTCAGCTGAAGTCATTGCCACTCTGCGAGCTGCCAGAAGTCCGGCTACTACCAGGATTTATCATAAAACCTGGGAAGCCTTCTTTTCGTGGTGTTCAAGTTCCTCAAGGAATCCGAGGATTTTTTCTATGCCCAATCTGTTGGCTTTTTTGCAGTACGGGTTGGACAAAGGTTTAGCTGTTAGCACTCTGAAAGGTCAGGTTTCTGCCCTGTCCTTGTTGTTTTGCAAGGCTATCGCCTCGCGTAGGGATGTACGCTCCTTTTTTCAAGGAGTAACCCGTCAGTTTCCACCACGGAAGGCACCTGTGTCTCCTTGGCGACTCAACCTTGTTTTGGAGGCTCTTCAGCATGTGCCTTTTGAGCCGATGAGTTCTGCTAGCCTTTCGTTACTTTCTTGGAAAGTTGCATTTTTAGTGGCAGTAACCTCTTTAAGAAGGGTTTCTGAGTTGGCAGCTCTTTCTTGCTCGCCTCCTTTCCTGGAGTTTTACCCGGATCGAGTAGTGCTTCGCACACGGGGCGACTTTCTACCTAAGGTGGTGTCGCGTTTTCATGTTAACCAGGATATTGTGTTGCCCTCGCTCTGTCCGGGCCCAAAGAATGCAAAGGAACGAGATTTGCACAAATTGGATTTAGTGCAGGCCTTGAAGTTCTATTTGTCTATTACTCAAGGTTTTAGGAAAACAGATTCTCTGTTTGTGATCCCAGCAGGTCGTAGACATGGTCAACGAGCTTCCAAGGATTCTATAGCTCGTTGGATTCGGTCAGCCATTTTGGAGGCTTATCGACTTAAAGGCGAACCTTGTCCGATTAAGGTTCGAGCTCACTCCACGAGGGCTGTGGCTTCATCGTGGGCTTTCCATCAGGGGGCTTCGGCAGCTCAGCTCTGCCGAGCGGCGACCTGACGTTCCGTCCACACATTTACAAAGTTTTATAAGGTGGACGTCAGTGCTTCCGCTGATGCGGCCTTAGGACGTAGGGTCCTACAGGCAGCGGTATTCTAAGTTAGTTAACTTGTGTTGGCGCCTGTTGCGCATTTGTTTAGGTGTTGGGTTTCTGCCTTTTTTGGTTTTTCTCCCACCCTATTGTTTGGACTGCTTTGGGACGTCCCACTAGTAATGAGTGTGGCTCCCTTCCTTCATCTGCAGCTGAAAGACGGATTTTGGTAAGAACTTACCTGTAAAATCCTTTTCAGCGAAGAAGGAAGGGAGACACATCCCTCCCATGGCAGAAGTGTGTTGTTGTATTTACAGATGCAGCGTGGCCCTTCTCTGATAGCGATTTTCTGAGCTGAGGTAGACGCGCTACGGCTCTGTTCCAGCATTGCCAGCCTATCGCAGTTGTCAGGTTCAGTGAGTAGTACATGGAACTGTGTGGTTTTTCGTTGCAAATGCATGCATAACCTGTATTTTTGTATTTTTCTCTGAAGTCCTTCAGAAGGGGTTATGTTGCTTCGCTGGTGATATTGTTCTTCCTAAAGGGTATGCCACACTAAACAACATCGCTAACGGGATCGCTAAAAAACGTCACTATTTAGCGATCCCGTTAGCGATGTTGTTGTGTGCGGCATCTACCAGCGACGTGGCCCCTGCTGTGATCTCATTCATCACAGCGATCGTTCCGGACCCTATTTTTATTGTCGGCGTCCCGCTGGTATCGCTATATCGCTGAGTGTGGCACCTTTTTTAGCGATTTAGCGGTACTTTTGTACCGCTAAAGTCGTTAAGGAGATCGCTAACCGCGATAGCGTCCTTAACGATATCGCTAAATGTGGCCGACACTAGCGATATAGAAACAATCCCGCTAGCGATCTCATTAGTATGCGACGCTAACGAGATCGCTAGCGGGATTGTGTAGTGTGGCAGTACCTTTAGCTTTGGTACGACTGAAGACCTGAGTAGGAGGAGCCCGAGCTGGAGGGGCCGGTCAACACTTTTTGGAATCTGAGGTGTTAATCCTATCTGGGGCTCCGCCTACCCACTAGTAATGAGTGTGTCTCCCTTCCTTCTTCGCTGAAAAGGATTTTACAGGTAAGTTCTTACCAAAATCCGTCTTTTTGTCACAAAAAAATAAAATTGTATATAAAAGAAAATAATGAAGATCAATAGTCTCTTTGTATGCATATGTCCCAATTAGGCAGTTACCCACACTGGGGAAGTAAAGAGGTAATGCTCCTTTTATTTTGGTAGGTTTCCTGTTCCCGGGTACAGATACTCCCTATCTGTGCGATGCTGTCATGGTTCTGGAAAATCAAATTACTGGTAAGCAATTATGTTTCTGGCAGGAACACATGCCAGTTATAAGATTCACCTAATTTATTAAATGGCATGCACCTGTTAATGAACTAGGCACATCTTACTCCAGCAAGTCCATCATTAAGATTTAAATTGGGCCTCAAATGTTTTTACAGCCAAGTAAAGTCAAACTAAATAATAGAGAACTAAGAACAAGTTAACATTAAAGGGGTATATTCAAGTTATTAATCATTTTCCTGCAATGAGAGCTTTTCTCTTTCATGGTGTACAGCTGGTTGCCATGGAGCTCGGCCACCAAAGCCTGTCCAGACACTGGCCGAGTGCACACAATTATATTGCAAGAGCGGGATTAACTCCTAATTTACCTATCAGCTCTCTACAGCCCATTCATTTCTCGACAGCCATTAACTGCTCACCTCCCTCCCCGCTGCTCCAGCCAAGCTGCAGTTATAAGGCTACATTTCGACAGTATTTGGTGGGTTTTTGATGTTGTGGAACTTCTGCACTATTTCTGTACCCATTAAGTAAAGTAGGCTACTAGCGTTTTTGACACAGCAGTCTGTCTTGTTGGTATGTCATGTTTTAAATAAGGCAGCTTTGTATTTGACACTTCCTGCTGTTTGGCTTTGACAAAACTTTATTGATACAGCCATGTGTGGATTACAAGCGTGTTTTTTTTCCGCATTCAATGCAGTTCTATGAGAAAAAATGTGCACATACAACTCCGCAAACCCGCAAGAAAAATGATTATGTTGCAGATTTCAAAGGAGTCAGTTTACCCTGCATAACGAAAAAAGAAAACCTATAAAGCCTATGCACTTTGCTGGAACTGGAAGACACTGCATTTTATGTGCAGCAAACGTACTACCGTAAGCATCAGATACTCATGCAAAAATCACACCAGCCTGCAGCGGTTCTTACTTTCCTGCATGTTCACGTGCCCCGTTATCGGTGTGTAAAAGACTCAGAACTAACCCCTAATGGCTGAATGTGTTACAGCAGAACCCGTGCCAAGACTTATTGTTCTTCTAAATCTACAGTTCTACTTGACCATCCTGGTAAATTGCAGGAGAGACCGTCCCCACAAGAAACCAGGAAGGGAGGATATTACAGAGTTCGGGGTTGATTAAAAATTCCCCTTTAAGTAGTTTTTTTTTTTTAAGACCTAAAGCCACTTTCAGATAAACATATTTCATGTGCCATGAACCTAGCCTTAATTAAGGGCCTGATCTAGGCCTATGAAGCGGCTAGTTTGGTAGTTCTGGTCAGGAGACCCGTGTCAGGTCTGTGCACCGTGGTCCACTTATGGCATGGGAATAAGGCCACAATCAAAATCGCATAAAGTGGTTGTAAATGATGATGTTGGGAGAAGGTGTCCTAAATCTACACCCAAATCTGTACGACTTGCGCCTGCTGTACATGACTTTTTTTTTTTAACCTCCATTAATATGCATTAATTATATTGTACTTTGTTGCAGATTTTTTTCTGCAGGTTAAAGATTGAGTGTTAGGAGCAATCTGTCAGCCACATTTTTCTACCCACTCACACGGATGTATGAATTTAGCCCAAGTCTATCATGAGCTGCATACAGACCGCAATGCACAAACTGGCAGTAGGTTTCCTGACCCAAACTTGACAGTTTCTTAAGCATACAAGGCCATCAAGTTTGGGTCAGGATAGGCACGGACAGTTCACGTATTGTGGTTCAGACACAGATCACGATATACAGATGTCTGAATTTGGCCTCGTGAATCTTGTTCAGATAAGCCAATTTTTAACTCAGGGAACTGTATTTGTTCTTAAATTATTTTTTCCATTGTTGATGCATAAAATGACATGCTAGATAGTTGTAATATGAATGTCAAAAACAGTCATACAGGTGGCATATAAATGAAAAACTGTATTTCTCACACAGCCATCTGAGCTTGGCCTAAGATTGTAGGGAGCTCGGAACCTATATGACTGCTTTGCAGATTTTTTGCAGGACCAGGATTAACTAAACTAGATCTTCAGGCTAAGTGCACACGTTCAGGATTATTCGCGTTTTTTTCGTGGCAAAAAAATGCTTAAAAAACGCTTAAAATTATTTAGAATGAATTCTGCTATTTTTGTGCACATGGAGCATTTTTTTTCCACGAAAAAAATGCATCGTGGAAAAAAAAGCAGCATGTTCATTAATTTCGCGGAAAACTAGCGTTTTTTCCCGCTATATTATTGAGCTAGAATGTTCAGGAAAAATTTGTGGTAAAAACGCTGAAAAAGTCAGTTTTTGCTCAGGAATTTTCTGCAAACATTCCTGAACGTGTGCACTTAGCCTTCATGTTGAATTGACCAGAGCCTCATGGCCAGAGTTGGGGAGGGCGCCGGGCAATTCTGTGTTTTAAGGACAGTGCCATTGTCAGAATACTTTGAATTGGCCCAAATGAAATAATTGCACCAATGATCCTTCAAAGCAGTAAATCGCACATATTAAAATCTACTCATCTGATATGGTTAACCAATAAGTCAAAATTGTGGTTTGTAGAGGGCTATGTTCCAACAAGTTTAGTTTTCTATGATGTACAGTTCTGTCAGAAAGCTGCTGTATATTCGTAAGAAATTTTCATCCATGTTACTTTCCATTATGCTTGAACCTGGTACCGCTAGGAAAGTGTTGTATGTTCAAAGGTATCTGGTATGGAGGTGTTAGTAAATTAGGATCTATAATAGAATGGAGGTAAAGTTTTTTTTCCCCTACAGGAAAAACAAAAAACAAAACAATACAGGCAGTCTGGGAATCAGATGATGCTTTTCTGTTACTTAGTGATGACTGACAGATCAGCGCCTTTTGTATACCACCCTTACTCCTACTGGGCAAGTATACAGTTTTAGAGCAATGTAGCAAACATTTCCCATAACTCCCTAGTATTTATGCACTGCTGCATCGTTTTGCCCTGCATTGCAGTAGCGCCTTTCCCACTCTAGTGTGTGCAACTCCAGTACTCCCAATATACCTCTTACCATCCCCGAAGCAGAGAGTGGAGCCAGACCCATGACTGAGTGTACAACAACTGCAGGCTTATGCTGTGGAGGAACGCTCTCTTAGACAGCACAAGTTGCTGTGTTCTAGACTATATTGTATGCTCTAGTTTGTTTTCTCTTGTTCTTCCAGTAATCCACCATGTTGGGAAGCTACAGAGAATAATTGCTATATGTCCAAGGAAACAGCTCATTCTCACACAACATAACTGAAGGAAGGAATCTGCAACACCTACAAAGTCATTGATGACATTCAGCACATTGAGGGACTTTCATCCCGAGGCAGTATGAGAGCGCCATCACTTAAAGCACAACGGTAGATTCCCTCACACCATGTCATTGGCTTCCCATATAGGTTAATGAAGACCAAATTTTAGTTAATTATAAAGAAAAATGCTTTTAAGTCTAGAATGAGGGACAGTACCAAACAGTGGTAATAAGTCCAACAGAATTAACTACAAGTAGCCATTAGAGAACAGATTAAACTGCAGAAAGGAGAATGGGGGTGGGGTGGTTAAGTGTCATTGGTAGAAAGAAGTCCTGCATTTCTGACTGCATATAAATAATCATGGACACAAGGCCATAACCTTTAGGAGAGGTTTCTCTTTGCTTATGCCATTACAATAAAACTTGTTAGTTACATTAATACATATTAATTTGAAGTACACAAAATGTGTGACATTTCCTCCCAGAAGTGATACCTCTTGTAATGTCTATGGCTTCTCCATTAAGTGGTCTTATTAGAATTATTAATGAAACTCCAGTGTGATGACCTGGTGGGCTTCTTTCTGCATGATGAATGGCTCCACCGGCTGCAGTTGCTGTTGTGCGTCGAGTGTAAGTCAACAGCATGCTGAGCTAGACTTGGGTTTTCTATGTAGATTAACTGTGTCATTGTGGATCAGCTGGTCCGATCTTTCTTCAATAGCCAGAACCCTTCTGACAGCTTCTTCAAATGCTGACGCCACATTGGTGGCATCTTTTGCACTTGTCTCAAAATATGGATGGTTCCCATTGTCCCTACACCAATTCTGTGCTTCTTCAATGGATACTTGACGTTCAGTGATATCAATTTTGTTTCCCAAAACCACAAATGGGAAACTGTCTGGGTCTTTGACGTCAGCATAGTAGATGAATTCTTTCTTCCAGTTGTTTAAGTTCTGAAAGCTTTGCAAATCATCTACACTAAATGTGAGCAGACAACAGTCAGATCCCCTGTAGAAAGGGGTCCTCAAGCTCCTGAACCGTTCTTGGCCTGCAGTGTCCCAGATCTGCATGGTGACCATATGATTGTCCACCTCAAGCTCCTTGTTCAAGAACTCGACTCCTATCGTGTGAAATAAGTGAGTATCAAACTTGTTGGTAACGTACCGATTCATCAGAGAACTCTTCCCCACACCTCCATCTCCCAAAAGTATTACTTTCAGTAACGAAGACTTTGATGCCATTGTTAAAGTTATACAAAATATCCGTCTTCAAAAGGTGGTTCTGGCGAGAAAAAAAAAAAGATAAGTTATCTGTGTTCTTGATGACCAGTTCCTTAAAAGAGCTAGTGATCTAATCAGGACAACACCCTGCCCTTGTGCAACATTTATATAGATAACATCACATGGAATATAACAGGACAAGTGCAAATACTACAGTGATATGTGACATGGAGCCAATGCATGTCACCACAGCAGTCACTGCTTGGAAATGCTCAGCAGTTTCTCAAACCAACTTCAGGCAAAAATGTAAAAATCTTTATAAAAGTATTTGCTATTTCTGGGAATGAAGTTTAACTTCTCCATTAATAACCACTGCAAAAAACTACCCTAGTTTCATTTTTCTAGGCCTCAGCTGTGGTTTTCATTTCACAAGTTGAACAAGACTAAAGACTGGAACAGATCTCAACTAAGGTCTGGAAGAAGATAAGACATGTCAAAGCCCCCCTACGATAGCTGAATTTTTACGTTTTCAGGACAGGAAGCACCACCTTGCAGAAGACGGCAGCATCCACCACATTTATGTCCACAATGAAGGGCCGGTTAGATGAAATTGTTATTAAACCAAATCCCACTTATTCCCCAAAAGGTGTTCGAATTAAAAAAAAGGGAACAAGTCATTAGGATCCACCCCTGTAAGCTAATGAAAGCACTGCAAGTGTTTAATACCTATTTCCATTATTCCCAGTGTTTATTTAAAGTTCTCCGGCGCTATGTGCCCACAATCCGGAACTGGCAGCACTTTGGATGCAACACATCGCTGTCGTCTATTGAACGCAGGCGACTCCTCTGTGTTCATGAACCGTGCGGATTCACCGCATCCAATACATTCTATGGGTGACATTTATTCTGCGGAGACTCGCGTCTCGCAAGAGAAATTGACGTGCTGCGGTCTGGAAAGACGCGCTGCATGTCGGTCTCAGCGGGTGTCTGTGGACGCATAGTGGGCATGGGATTTCAAGAAATCCCATCCACTGTGCTGTAACATCTGGACGCTGTGGATTAAACACTGCACAAGTACGCAGTGTCCAACCCCCAGCGTTTACTGATAGTGTGCACCTACCCGAAGGTTTCACAAAAAACAATTGAATATCATGGTGCCTCATAATATAAATTAGTTAAATAAACATAAAGGTCTAATTTTATTGAAACATATGTTTAAAAAATTATTTTTTTTAAAAAAAGAAGATGCAAACAAAACAGAACAAAAATGGAAAACAAACCAACACTGAGCAGAAAAGTTATGGCCAACGTTATGTATAGAAAATACAACAAAAAGGTATAAAAAAAAAAACTAAATGAAAAGAATCAAATTCATAGGAAAATCCAAAAAACAAAAAGATTCCTTTGCACACCATAGCTGACAGGAATGGAGATAGCCAGTACATAATAACACATCCAGGTAGGGTGAAATGGTAAAATGCAAAGCAAACCTATAATTATATAATATATATATATATATATATATATATATATATATATATATATATATATATACACACACACATACATACACACATTATATATATATATATATATATATATATATATATATATATATATATATATATAATCTTTATATTTGCTCAAAATAATAAAGGGAACACTCAAATAACACATCCTAGATCTACATGAATGAAATATTCTCATTGAATACTTTGTTGTGTACAAAGTTGAATGTGCTGTCAACATAATCACACAAAAAACATCAATGGAAATCAAATTTTTTAACCAGTGGAGGCCTGAATTTGGAGAGACCCCCAAAATAAAAGAGGAAACAAGTTAACATGAAAATCAAAACAAGACAAAATTAAACTGGAAATAAGTCAAAATGATGCACAGTATTGTGTGTGTCTCCACGTGCCTGTATGACCTCCCTACAATGCCTGGGCATGTTCCTGATGAGGCTGCGGATGTTCCCCTGAGGGATCTCCTCCCAGACCTGGACTAAAGCATCCGTCAACTCCTGGACAGTCTGTGGTGCAACGTGACGTTGGTGGATGGAGCGAGACATGCTGTCCCAGATGGGCTCAATCGGGGATTCAGGTCTGGGAAACGGGCAGGCCAGTCCATAGCTTCAATGGCTTCATCTTGCAGGAACTGCTGTCACATTAGGAGGAACCCAGGGCCAACCGCACCAGCATATGATCGCTCTCCACGGCGTCTTCAGACTCTGTCCCGTCTGTCACATGTGCTGAGTGTGAACCTGCTGCCTGCAACATCCTTCAGCATGACCGGTTTGGCAGTGGGTCAGTAATGGTGTGGGCTGGCATTTCTTTGGAGAGCCGCACTGCATTCCATGTGCTCACCAGAGGTAGCCTGACTGCCATTAGGTACCTAGATGAGATCCTCAGATCCCTTGTGAGACCATATGCTGGTGCGGTTGGCACTAAGTTCCTCCTAATGCAGGACAATGCCAGACCTCATGTGGCAGGAGTGTGTCAGCAGTTCTTGGAAGATGAAGGCATTGAATCTATGGACTGGCCTGCCCGTTCCCCAGACCTGAAACCGATTGAGCACATCTGGGAAAGCATGTCTCGCTCCACCCACCAACGTCACGTTGCACCACAGACTGTCCAGGAGTTGACGGATACTTTAGTCCAGGTCTGGGAGGAGATCCCTCAGGAGAAGATCCGCAACCTCATCAGGAGCATGCCCAGGAGTTGTAGGGAGGTCATACAGGCACGTGGAGGCCACACACAATACTGAGCATCATTTTGACTTGTTTCCAGTTTAATTTTGTCTTGTTTTGATTTTCATGTTGACTTGTTTCCACTTTCATTTTGGGGGTCTCTCCAAATCCAGGCCTCCATTGGTTAAAAAATTTGATTTCCATTCATGTTTTTTGTGTGATTATGTTGTCAGCACATTCAACTTTGCACACAACAAAGTATTCAATGAGAATATTTCATTCATTCTTTTAGATCTAGGTTGTGTTATTTGAGTGTTCCCTTTATTATTTTGAGCAATATATATTTGTTTCATTCAAAATTAATAGTTATCACACAAAAAAACTCATATGGCAACAGAAAGATAAAATAAAAAGTTGGAAGTAAAAAAAAAAAGCAAAAATGAAAACTCAACAGGTCACTAAAGGTTTAGAAACACACACATGCAGTGCTGTTATTTTCTTACAGGGGTAAATCCCGCTGACTTTAAAGAATAAAATAGTAAAGATGTGCTCATACCTTCTCACTTCACTGTCCGACATCACTCAGCAACTAAAAGAAAAACATGTATGTGTGATTTTTTAGGATGGACATATTCCACAATTATAAATGAACAAGTCAATATTATTAAAAGGGTTGTCTGGGACTTTTATATTGATGGCCTATCTTCATCAATATCTGATCGCTGGGGGTGCAACGCCCGGCAGCTCCTGTGGAGCGGCTGTTCCCCGTGTGGCCTATTCGGATCAACAGCGGGTGGAATGTGTAGTAAGTACCAGGCCGTGGTCACAATGCTGTGCAGCTACACAACTGATCGGCGGGGGTGCCACACACCGATCAGAGATCGGTGACCTTTCCTAAGTTCCGAACAACTCCTTTAAAGGGAATCTGTTGCCATGTTTTGCTATGTAGTTTGAGAGCACCATGACATTAAAAAAAGAGAGCTCAATTCTAGCAATGTGTCACTTACTGGGTTGGGTTGATAGAATCAATGTTTTATCAGCAGTAGATCACTACAGGACAACTGGCCTCATGCATTTTTGGTACACTCCCTGCCACCACCGATTAGCAGCTTTTTGCCACTATACAATGTACACAAAGCTGTGGTGTGGTTGGGGTTATACACAACAATATCTGAGCTCTGCTACAACTGTAGCAAAGAAAACTGTACCAGATAACTGCTGCAGTGATACATTGCTGGAGTCAGGGTCTCTGCCCCTACATCATACTGCTGTCAGATTACATTGTAAAAACCTGCTGACAGATTCTCGTTAAAGAACAGAAATCTAATCAATTACCCTCTCTTAATGCAAGCTGTGCCAAGGACATGAATAGTTTATAACAGTACTACATCCTCTTCCCGCATCCAGGGAATAGGGACTTTACAGTAGAGCGGTACATTTCATTACTTTAACTCAGCATATCCATTATATTTTACTGTCCATTATAAATGTAAGGGGGTTATGTAGTAGCAGTTCCAGTTTTGACTATAATGATGTAGTGGTGACTATACAATTTGGGGACTGTAAGTTGAAGGGTCAGATCAGCAGCGTGGAACCAGCCCAGTATATTATAATATGACAGCACATGCAATCTTATTGTGTAACACTTTTTTCAATCTACATATTTTTATAAAAATATTGAAGTTCCAATAATCTGTTTTCCTGCCAGTGGCTGGAATTGTGTTTCCATCTACAGCCGTGGGTAATGGGGGCTTGCAAGCGTTCACCCTGTACACTAGATCTGTCCTCAGCCCTCTAAAGAAAGATAGCCGTCTCTGATAATGACACCTAGAGGAAGTAGTAATCACATTGCTGGCGTACACCATCACTTTATGACTGGGCTGAAATCTGGGCGCCGAAGAGCTAAGAATATTCTACACAAGGTGGCAAACTTGTCGATCGCCAGTGAATTTATGGTCAATCCATAAAAATTAGGAGAATTTTCATTGGTGTCCAGAACACACTTCTACAAAGAAGGGGGTATGTAACCTGCCCTGTATTTAGGGAACATATAAAGGAAAATGAGAGGCGATAGCTGGAGACTCATTTATGCAGCACATCCCAAGCTACAGAAAAATTAAAATTGTCCCAAATCCACGAAGAGACAAGACTGTTTAAGTGGTAACGTCTTCTTTATGGAAAACAACCACCTGACAACCAGTATGGCAGGCTACAGAACCAAGGAAACTTTGTTTGCTCCTCACATCTTATGACTGTAGCATGACAGATCAGTAATAACCTGGCATCTGAAGCAACCCAGTACAACCCATAATTATGGAGGAAATAACTGACATAAAAGGCAAAGGTCACATATGCATTGTCAGTTTTCTGTTTCATCATTGGAGCATGTCATACCATTTATAATGGGATCAATTGGGTACTTTGTGGGGAAAAAATAAAGTACTGCAATATTTCCCCCACCTGCCCCCATCAACATGGGCCTTGTGGAGGCATCATACAAGGCACTGCCATTTAAAGAGGCTCTGTCACCAGCTTTCATTACGGCATACATTATGCACTAGACATCTGTTTGAAAGGTAGGACCACTCACCTAAAATGCACTAACTAGATCACAAAAATTAATATATGCATGACAATGTAAAGATTGAGACGCTCTGGAGAAGGGCAGAAGCGCACACAAAATAGGGCAATACCGTCAGGTAAGAAGGGATAGGTATGAATCAATGGAAGGAATCCCCTAAAGGTAAAAATTACATTCTAGTCATATGTTCATTAAAAGAAAGGACCCGACAATTCTTCAGGCTCAACAAACTACCATTGGCCAAAACTAACGGAAAAGTGCAAAGAGATGTGCTTTAGGGAAAAAGAATAAAAAATAAAAAAAGTGGGATTTCCTGAAGTGTCATCCTCTTAGAAATCTAAATACCGTATATACTCGAGTATAAGCCGAGATTTTCAGCCCATTTTTTTAGGGCTGAAAGTGCCCTCTCGGCTTATACTCGAGTCATATACCAGGGGGTCGGCGGGGGAGGGGGGAGCATGGCTGTTACATATAGTCACCCCCTCCTGGCACGGTCTCTGCAGCCCCCCTGCTTCTCCCATGGTTGTCCGGTGCCTGTTTTCAGTGGTCATGTGATACCGCTCATTAAAGTCATGAATATGCGCATATTCATGACTTTAATGAGCGGTACCACGTGACCGCTGATGGAAGGAAAAGCTGCGGCGCCGGAGACAGTGGGAGAAGCAGGGGCTGCAGAGATGCGCCAGGAGGGGGTGAATGTGACGGTGAGGAAGGGGGGAGTCATGTTATATTCACCTGTCCCCGTTCCACCGCCGCGCGCTGCTCTGTCCTCAACATCCTCGGGCTGTGACGTTCAGGTCAGAGGGCGCGATGACGTGGTTAGTGCGCGCACGGCGGTGGAACGGGGACAGGTGAATATCGCAAGTGCCGGGGGCCTCAGCCAGCGGTGACACCGGCACCTGGCTCCCATAGCGTGCCGGTGTCCCCACCTGCTCAGGACGCCGGCACCTGGCCCCCAGCAACGAGAGGCGAGAATGTCTTTTTTTTTTATTCGCAGCAGCAGCATATGGGGCCTATTCTATGGAGCATCTTATAGGGCCATAACCTTTATGGGGCATAATCTATGGAGCATCTTATGGAGCCATAACCTTTATGGAACAGCATATGGGGCATAATCTATGGAGCATCTTATGGGGCCATTATTAACCTTTGTGCAGCAGTATATGGGGAATATTTTTTGTATGGAGCATCTTATGTGGCCATCATGAACTGTATGGAGCATTATATGGGGCTCCTGATTAAATATGGATATTCAAAAACAATTAACCTACTGATGTCTCAATTAATTTTACTTTTATTGGTATCTATTTTTTATTTTTTTAAATTTACTAGTAGCTGCTGCATTTTCCACCCTAGGCTTATACTCGAGTCAATAATATTTTCCCAGTTTTTTGTGGCAAAATTAGGGGGTCAGCTTATACTCGAGTATATACGGTAGATCCCTTAGACTTAATGAGGCTTAGTTTGAAAGTCCCTGTCAGATTTGCTGTATGAATGATTATTCAGCTGACAGCGGTCTACTGATCCCCCCCCCACACACAGGAACACTCAGATTGGCCAAATGTTCATATCACTTCAAAGGAGAGAATGGAAAAAGCTGCTGTCAGACAGCTATGGCAGCGGCATGTCTCCTGTGACACCATCTGTTGAATTCGTGTGTAGAAGAAATGGCCTAATAAAGGCACCTGTACAGTGCAGATACATGGAATCTCAATAGCGTGGCTGCAACTTTACCCATGACCGTCCTCTTTCCCAGAAGCACCAGTGGTTCTCCCTGCCTTTCCTTTACACCCAGCAGCACTCACTTCAGTTGACATTGAGCATAACTGGCACTAGGAGTAGCGGGTCCACTATTTACAGGCCCCCAGACAGCGTCGTGACAGTTTATAAGCACATCTTGCTAAAGTGAGCAGTTCTGCTAAGGGGCGGTTCACACATGTAAATAAAAAAAATTGTTCAGTTTCGTCTAGAGAAGTGGGACGACATTTTTTCTCACTTGTCATCCATGCACAGTCCATATAAAAAAAAAATTTCCTTCCAACAGCCGCTAATAACCCGTTACCGACCCGACATCCACAGTACGGTGAAAATTGGTAGCGGGTGTATTTAGCAGGCTCACAGGGTGAGATTGCCCATTGGAATGGGCTGTCTGCTACAGATAGGACCAGTCTGTAATAAGTTAATTGTTAACCTGTTAAATGCCGCTGGCAAACTAGTGAAACAACAATGTACCAGCATGAAGGCTTTTTATTCCATGTGACCATTGAGAGGCCTGTGACGTAATCGGGCAGTGTGACAGCCGGAGGTCTGTTGGAAGACCTCCATGCTTGTCTTTACAGAGCCCCCTTGAAACTCAGCCTGTGGCCAAGACTGAATTTTAGGATATGCAGCAATACTGTGGGTATTGCTGTATATACGACAAGTGATCAGATGATCACATGTGCAAGTCCTCTAAGAGAACTAAAAAGTATAGTGACGTTTAAAAAAATAAAAAAGTTTAAAAGTCACCTCCCCCTATTAAAGTAAAATGTGGCATCGATCAAAATATAAAAAAAGTGTTTTATGAATACAAAAATATTTGACTGAGCAATCAGTACCTTCCGTGGGGGGAGGGTAGAAGGTGCAACGCTTCTACAGAAGAACATCAGATCATGAAGTTTGATAGCAGGCCAAAGTTCCAAGGAAGACTGTTAGGCGAAGATATTAGTTAATAAGTGGCAGAAAAAGATGCTCTGCTAAAGTCATCATATAGCAACAAAAGTGGACAGAAAAACTAAAGTAGAAGTGGCAGCGGAAGAACCATTAATGCAATTCTCCGTGAAAATGACAGTCTCAAATATGAGTCATGAGGCCAACATATAACGAGTGTCATCACGCTCCACATAATTTCTGATCAAAAGTCATGTGCCTCAAACGCAGAAGAAGCAGAAAATGGGAAGGAAAAGAAGCTTACTGCACATAAAGTCAGGCAGAGTGGAAACTAAAGGGAGAAGATATAACCTCACAATGGGGGTGAACAGGGTCAGGGCACCCGAATGCTGAGAGCCAGGGACTGGTACAATATTCCAAGTGTTGTAAGATTGTCCTCATGGTAACAAGAGTCCAGACGACTGAGGGATGAGCGAGCTTTAATCAGATTAAGGGTCCTTGGTATCGCCTTCCTTAGTTCAATCCTATACAAGTAGGCTCTTCTATAAATAATAATCATTAAGATTTCTATATTAACAAGATTTAGGAGGAGGACCAATGAGGTATGCATCCAAAACCTAAAGTTAGTCCAATCACAATGAAAGTGCAACTACAGACGAGAAAATCTTTTAGATCATATAGAAAGTCTGATGCATAAGAAAGGCGCAATCAACGTGGTATCCAACAACCCAAACTGATTACCTTCTAAAGAAATAGAAGCGACTTCATAAAACCAAAGATCACCCCTGACACACCATCTGCACTAGCTTCTTCAGATAAAGGTTTGGTTGGAAGGTATGATATTACAGCTTGCCACCATACTTCACCCTGCATCATGTTATCCTCCACTTGGATTTTAGATCTTTTAATTAGAATTTTTAACTTAAAGATGATTGAATAACTTTTTTTGTATTTACAGCAGCAGAGTCTCCTTGTTACACAGGATTGTATAGAAATGACTTGATAAGACTCAATAGTATTAGGCCGGTGTCACACTAGCGAGTGTGATGCGAGAAACTCGATAAGTGTGACAGCGGCCTTAGTCTGCTTTCTTTTGTGGCCAATTTATTAGGGGGTGTTGGCTTGTTGACCTATAAGCCAGCAGCCATTCTTCGACTTCAGGTTGCAAGGTTTTTTTTTTTTGTTTTTTTTAAACAAGCCATATTATCAGGCACATCACACAAAAAAAATAATGACCCTAAAAAACAGGCGTTGTGAATGAGTGTAAGAGCAGGACAGATCTCCTTAGCGCTATGCGCCCCATAACATTTTATGCATCATAAGCAGGAAGGTGAACCCTACAGTATTCGGGCACTAGTGATCAGGCAATGTTTTCTCATTTTCACCTCTACACAATTCAGTAGATAGAACTTCCCCACCCTTCCTTGGATGTGGCTTTTATTTAGGAGAGACTCCAACCAACTGCAGAAAACAAGCATGTACAGGCCAGAATAGCACACGCACTTAGGCCGGTTTCACACGTCAGTGTCTCCCGTACGCGTGGTGACAGTTTTCTCACGTACCGGAGACACTGACATGTAGACCCATTCAAATGAATGGGTCTGTGCACATGTCAGAGCGTTTTCACGGACCGTGTGCAAAACACGATGACATGTCCGTTTTCACCCGGACTCACAAACCGCAAAACGTGTACACGGAGAACAGTGCACACTGTCCTCCGTGTGCATGGACGGCCGCCTGGGAAGAAGCGGCTACCGTAAGCGCTGTTCCCCGCACACAGTTGCCACACGTAATACACACACAGACACTGATATCTCCGGTACCGGAAAAATCAGGATGTGTGACCGGCCTTAGGGTAGGTGAACACGGTCAGTAAATGCAGCATCCAGATGTTACAGCATAGTGGATGAGATTTCACAGACACCTGCGGAGATGGACATGCGAGTAGGTCTTTCCAGACTGACCGTCTGCACCTACCCTTGAGAGTTTATGTTCCGGTTAAAGATGCTGATAAATGTGAACAAAAACTAACTTATATGCCAATAAGAATCGTCTCCATCAGTAACAGAACAAAAGACAAGTGTCCACTGTAAATAGGTTCATTGTTACTCGGCAAGTGACTGTATACACACACTGTAAACTGCAATCCAAATATCCAGTCCAAACCAAACACTGCCTATTCTTATGATAATATACATATGTACCCGTTAGGGCAATGCCATTGGAACCTGAAGTTACATAACACCTTTCAAACTAAGCATATTGCCATCTTGAAACAAGATGGTCCATGTCTCTCCAGCCATGATTGTGGTACAAAGATAATAAATCCGGCACTCAAAATCGGTGAAGAAAAATATGGGTGATTTATTTGTAGTACCATCCACAAAATATAACGTTTCGGGCAAACACTCTGACCTTCTTCAGACTAAAGGATACAAACAATACAGAAATCAGATATAATATAGACTCCAAAAGAACAATAAACATAAATAGTCTTCAATGAGACAAAATATATACAAGTTAGGCAGTGATATATAATATACATAATCATAGAACAAAGTATAATAAGTAAATCTCAGTGTAGCGATATTATAAGAAATGACAAAAAACAGGTCATATGAACCGGACCTTAGCAGAGATTGCAGTAATCTACATCCAAATAGATACATATATATTGTAGTAATAAACGATAAAGGAATAAGAAATAAATGAGAAAACTGGTATCTTACCAGATTGTGGAAACGGTATAGTGCAGAACTAAAAAATAAAAAAGAGCCGCAATAGCTTGTATATATTTTGTCTCATTGAAGACTATTTATGTTTATTGTTCTTTGGAGTCTATATTATATCTGATTTCTGTATTGTTTGTATCCTTTAGTCTGAAGAAGGTCAGAGTGTTTGACCGAAACGTTATATTTTGTGGATGGTACTACAAATAAATCACCCATATTTTTCTTCACCGATTTTGAGTGCCGGATTTATTATCTTTGTCATTTTGGGTTTGGCATCCCTTATCTGGGCACCAATACAATTTATTAGGAGTGACGTGTTTTCCTTCAAATGATTGTGGTACAGGCAGTCTACCTCCGCATCAAAAAGGAGCCCACACCCCTGAAATAGCTGGGTATCTTTCCTGACTAGCCAATATACTTTCTCACACAGGGCCTGTAGGTTTGGATTTCTTTTCCCCTTAATAATAATGACCTCCATTTAGAAACTGCATTTTGTGCTTACTTGTGTCATCTTTAGCTAATATTTACATTTGTTTGGTGATCAGAAACATTTAAGTGTGACAGACATGAAAAAGAACAGGAAATCAGGGAGGCGGCGAACACTTTTTCACACAACTGTACATGAATGCTCAGCTCCATCCTCAGGTCGAGGTCAGGACACAGTCACTAGGCTCAGTTCTCATTATATGGTCAGCCGACTCTGCAGTATTTGGTGGGTTCAATCAACTTGAATGTAAAGTGTCCATATAAACCAGTCCACACTGGGCTCCTCTGTAGCTTATGTTTCTAAGGCTGTGGTTCCACGGTCCGGAACCACAGCGCTTTGGACGGAGCGGAAATTCCGCTCCGTCTAAGCCCCGCCCCCTTTCTGACGCGCGCTCTTTCCGGAGGTGTTCAGGACACCTCCGGAACACCTCCGGAAAGAACACAGGGCTACATAGCCCTGTGTGAAATTCTGTTGCGGCGACGCACCGTCGCCGCAACACGCGAGGACATGCTGCGGTCTGAAAAGACACGCCGCATGTCCGTTTACGCAGGTCTGCCACCTGCGTGTTGTTACGCATAGTGGAGACGGGATTTCTTGAAATCCCCTCCACTATGCTGTAACATCTGGACGCTGCGTGTTTGGCGCTGCGCCAGCGCACAGCGCCAAACACGCAGCGTTTACTGATCGTGGAAACTCACCCTTAGGAACCACAGCCTAAGAAAGATTTTGTGTAGAACGACTATCCCCGACATACTAGTTAAAGGCTTTCAAGGTGAATATCAATACCTGGCACAAAATCTGATCCCATCTCAATGTCTGCTCTGAAAGTTAAGGCCCTTCTACACAGACTTTCACTTGAATTCGCCACTATTTGCAGGTTTGGTCAACTGTTTAATCTGTTTGGGGGCGCCGGCCGACTGATGGTTGGGAGAGATGTCAATGTCGATTGTCAATCTTATTGTTCTCCCGGAGGTAAACCAGCAGCCAAAGTGTCACTTGGCGGCCTTCTCATACAGAACCCAGAAGTGCTACGCCCAGTGAGCCCTCCTGTGTATGGGCGAGTCATCTGACATGGCCATCAGACGAACGATTGTCCGAAGCATCGTTCAGACGACAGATATCTAACAAATGTATTTTACTGGGATTTTCTGTGATATACCAACCCTAGGTAGCAAGTAGTTGTGAAGCGTGAAAGAAATGATACATGGTTTTCTAAATATTTGAAACATATAAATATGAAAATTGTGATCCAATTTTCTTGGAGGCAGAGAGGGAAAAAAAAAAAAAAAAAAAAAAATTCTCCACCTTCTCCAGTATGTCAGTCAGCAAAAATTTGACCGCACTGACTGAACGTCATCCGGGTGCGGTACAGTATTTTTCACAAACCCACAGACATGAATGGGCCTTGCCATTCTCAGAGCCAAGTCGTGCATACTGTGATTTTCTCATCAGACTACTCTGACATGTGCCCAGATCCATAGAATAAACATGGGTACAAGTGCTATCCATCAAAACTACAGACAGCACGAGTCCGATGTAAACATTCATGTGCACAAGCCCTTACGTCGTATACCCCACAAATCTGGCCTTTATGGAAGAGCGGCAAGAAAGTAATTTATGAAAATGCACAAATTGGATCACAGGTGCAGAGAACATGGAGAACTTACAGGGGTATTCCCATCTCCAAGATCCTATCTCAAAACGTGGTAGGTGTAATAATATTAGCAAACACCTCCAATTAGAAATGTAGTATGCAGTTTCTGATTCGCCATGTCTTTATCCTAATATGCAGGCATTGCAGGACCTTTGGTACCCATGGTTATGACCACTAGCAACTAGCTGTCACTATATGAGTGGTCGTAACCAAGGTCCTGCAATGCCTGCACATGAAGAAAGACATAACGAATCAGAAACACTATACTACATTTCTAATTGCAGGTGTTTGCTAATATTATTACTACTACACCTACTATCTTGGAGATAGGAATACCCCTTTAATTTCTCCATCTTCCCAATTGTGCGAGCCATGAGTATATCAGACTGCACTCGGATGACATCTGAACGCAGTTCGATGCTTTGCAAGCACCCATAGAGTTAGATGGGTGCACACCGTCCAATAGACACCGTCAATCGCAGCATGCATTCGGCACTGCCACACAGTATAACATTGGAGCGAGGGAAATCCGATGAAACATCAGATAGCACTCGTCCGGAGTTACACGCCGGCTGCTCACCAGTGTGAGCGAGCTCTTACACTTCAGAAACATGATGCTTTGTGTTGACATATCACATAAAATCCCAATAAAATACAGTCAAGTTTGTGTTGTAACATAAAAAATGTGAAACCATTCACGGGGTATGAAACCTTACTGCCGTTCCAGCGCCCATTAAAAATGGTGTCATTGTCTTGTCTGGTACGTGTTGGAATTTACAACTATCACAGTGCCATCTCTAACGACTTCTTTTAACCTGATGTTGGATTACAAATGCAATTTTCAAGTGGGACTATTAGCAGTGTAAGGACCGGTTCACATCTCCGGTAGTGATGGGAACCATAACACAGCCAGCAGCCGGTCTGCAGCACAGCGTAGGTCTCTCCGTAGACATGTTATGTTTCCATTCTCACACAGCTACCTTTCTTAAGTAGATTTCCATAACTCACATACGTAGCAGTGAAGAGGTGGTTGTGCATGATCGAGCATCTATAAAAAGTCCTGCTAGCGTCTGTTCTCCATTATCCACCAGACCCACGTGTAACAGACATGACTGCAACATTGGAGGACCCCTGTGACTGACCACCTGACACAGCTGCGTAGTCTCCACTAGGCCGGTCACAATGGTTGATGGTGAAGGACACTACATGTGCCAGCATAACTCACGCTGCCCACTGTTCATAGCAGATATAGGGATCAACCAATTATTTCCCTCTCATTGACCTGATTGGATCACATCACTGTATTACGAAAAGTTGCACAACTTTCTAACAAACTTTGTTGTGCACGATCTCCGCATGCAGTCAGTGAATGCGATCCCCAACCGACAGGTGTCAGGTTCATCAAAAAGGCACAGGCATCTATATAGGACAGGTGTGTGAGGCACGGTCTGTGTGATGGGTATCTATATAGGGCAGGTGTGTGGGGCACGGTCTGTGTGCCGGGCATCTATAGGAGGTGTGTGGGGCACAGTGTGTACCGGGCATCTATTTAGGGCAGGTGTGTGGAGCACGGTCTGCGTGCCGGGCATCTATAGGACAGGTGTGTGGGGCATGGTCTGTGTGCCGGACATCTATAGGAGGTGTGTGAGGCACAGTCTGTGTGCTGGGCATCTATTCAGGACAGGTGTGTGAGGCACGGTCTGTGTGCTAGGCATCTATATAGGGCAGGTGTGTGGGGCACGGTCTGTGTGCCGGGCATCTATAGGAGGTGTGTGGAGCACAGTCTGTGTACCGGGCATCTATATAGTGCAGGTGAGTGGAGCACGGTCTGCGTGCAGGCATCTATTGGACAGGTGTGTGGGGCATGGTCTGTGTGCTGGGCATCTATATAGGGCAGGTGTGTGGAGCACGGTCTGCGTGCCGGGCATCTATAGGACAGGTGTGCTGGGTACGGTCTGTGTGCCGGGCATCTATAGGACAGGTGTGTGGGGCACGGTCTGTGTGCCGGGCATCTATAGGACAGGTGTGTGGGGCACGGTCTGTGTGCTGTGCATCTATATAGGGCAGGTGTGTGGGGCACAGACTGTGTGCCGGGCATCTATAGGAGGTGTGTGGAGTATGGTCTGTGTGCCGGGCATCTATAGGACAGGTGTGCGGGGTACGGTCTGTGTGCGGGGCACGGTCTGTGTGCCGGGAATCCATAGGACAGGTGTGTGGGGCACGGTCTGCGTGCCGGACATTTATAAGACAGGTGTGTGGGGCTCGGTCTGTGTGCCAGGCATCTATAGGACAGGTGTGTGGGGCACGGTCTGTGTGCCGGGCATCTATAGGACAGGTGTGCGGGGTACGGTCTGTGTGCCGGCATCTATAGGACAGGTGTGCGGGGTACGGTCTGTGTGTGGGGCACGGTCTGTGTGCCGGGCATCTATAGGACAGGTGTGTGGGGCATGGTCTGTGTGCCGGGCATCTACAGGACAGGTGTGTGGGGCACGGTCTGTGTGCCGGCTATCTACAGGACAGGTGTGTGGGGCACGGTCTGTGTGCCGGCTATCTACAGGACAGGTGTGTGGGGCACGGTCTGTGTGCCGGCTATCTACAGGACAGGTGTGTGGGCACGGTCTGTGTGCCGGCTATCTACAGGACAGGTGTGTGGGGCACGGTCTGTGTGCCGGCTATCTACAGGACAGGTGTGTGGGGCACGGTCTGTGTGCCGGCTATCTACAGGACAGGTGTGTGGGGCACGGTCTGTGTGCCGGCTATCTACAGGACAGGTGTGTGGGGCACGGTCTGTGTGCCGGCTATCTACAGGACAGGTGTGTGGGGCACGGTCTGTGTGCCGGCTATCTACAGGACAGGTGTGTGGGGCACGGTCTGTGTGCCGGCTATCTACAGGACAGGTTTGTGGGGCATGGTCTGTGTGCCGGGCATCTATAGGACAGGTGTGCGGGGTACGGTCTGTGTGCCGGGCATCTATAGGACAGGTGTGCGGGGTACGGTCTGTGTGCCGGGCATCTATAGGACAGGTGTGCGGGGTACGGTCTGTGTGTGGGGCACGGTCTGTGTGCCGGCTATCTACAGGACAGGTTTGTGGGGCACGGTCTGTGTGCCGGCTATCTACAGGACAGGTGTGTGGGGCACGGTCTGTGTGCCGGCTATCTACAGGACAGGTGTGTGGGGCACGGTCTGTGTGCCGGCTATCTACAGGACAGGTGTGTGGGGCACGGTCTGTGTGCCGGCTATCTACAGGACAGGTGTGTGGGGCACGGTCTGTGTGCCGGCTATCTACAGGACAGGTGTGTGGGGCACGGTCTGTGTGCCGGCTATCTACAGGACAGGTGTGTGGGGCACGGTCTGTGTGCCGGCTATCTACAGGACAGGTGTGTGGGGCACGGTCTGTGTGCCGGCTATCTACAGGACAGGTGTGTGGGGCACGGTCTTGTGGCCGGCTATCTACAGGACAGGTGTGTGGGCACGGTCTGTGTGCCGGCTATCTACAGGACAGGTGTGTGGGGCACGGTCTGTGTGCCGGCTATCTACAGGACAGGTGTGAGGCCAGTGCCCACTGGTAACCATTTGCGTGCCTGAAGTTTGCAGGAAAAACATAGACTATGAGGCAGACCACTACAGTGAGGGGACTGCGGGGACGAGAGCCGCCATCAGTGACGCCTCCCTAGGACCCAGCTCCTGGTGTGAGCGGCTCAGGACGGGAGTGGGCAGCAGCCTCAGTCCTCCGCGCACACAGGAGTGCTGTACGCCCGCCGCACATAGCCCAAGATCCGCACTGGGCTGAGAGACGAAGCTGCAGTAAACTGACATCACAAGCCTCCGTATAGCACAGAGCCGCGTCCGTAGCGGAATAACTCAGCACTAACCTGTTGTGTCTGAACGCGGATGATAAAGTTTGTAGTCTGGGCGTGAAGCAGCGGCGCCCGTCTGACGAGCAGCTCTCCGTATCCCCGGCTTCTTCTCTCGGCCGCCAGGGGAAACAACATGGCGCGCTTCAGCAGCCCGTCACGTCTCCAGCGATTGGGCGGGAACCGCGGCTGGGAGCGGCAGATAGCGCAGCCAATGAGCAGGCGCGGCGCACACGTGATCGCTGTTGACAGTAGTGTGGTGTCAGCAGCCTGTGAGGGTGGGGAGGGTCATGTGATCGGCTCAGTCCCTGTCACGTGTCTGCTCGGTGCTCTAGGTGTTACTGACAGACTGTAGTCCTGTCATAGCCAATAGCCATTATCCGGGCGCCGGGCGGCTCCGTGCTGAGAGGTCGCTTCTCCTCCCGTTAGAGTACGTACAGGCTCATGTACTAATGGACTGCTATCAGTCAGGATTTGGTCCAGAAGTTGATTGAGAGCATGCCAGGGAGAATTGCAGAGCTCCTGAAGAAGAAGGGTCAACACTGCAAATATTGACTTGCTGCATTAACTCATTCTAACTGTCAATATAAGCTTTTGTTACTCATATGTTTGCAATTATATTTCTGTCTGTGATAAAAACATCTGTCAAACACACATAAAAACCAGAGGGCAGCAGATCATGTGAAAATATAATATTTGTGTCATTCTCAAAACTTTTGGCCATGACTGTATACTGCAGGTCCCATGTAGTACATATAGTAAAATGCACTCATCATGGTCCTTGAGAGTATAATGCAGACCCCCTCAGAGTATACTGCAGCTCTCCTCAGAGTATAATGTAGTCCCCTCCTAGAACATAATGCAGCCCCTCAGAGTATAATGCAGCCCACTCAGAATATAATGCATCCCCCCACAAAAACAGTGCAGTGCAGCCCCACACACCCACACAGTATAGTGCAGCCCCCACACACAGTATAATGCACCCCCACTCAGTGTAGTGCAGTCACCCCCCATACACAGTATAATGCAGCCCCCACACATACACAGTACAGTGCACTTCCCCCACACAGTATAATGTAGACCCCACACAGACACAGTATACTGCAGTCCCCACACACACAGCACAGTATAATGCAGTCCCCCCATACACAGTATAGAGCAACAGATACACACACAATACAGTATAGTGCAGTCTCCCCACACAGTATAGTACAGCAGACACAATACAGTATAGTGCAATCCCCCCCACACAGTATAGTGCAGCAGACACACACACACAATACAGTAGAGTGCAGTCCCCCCACACACACTATAGTGTAGCACACACAACACACACAATACTTACCTCTCCTCCTCATTCCCCTGCTGCTCTGGCTTCTGCAGAGAGTCTCATCAGCTCCACTGCTGGCACACGCTGAGTCAGAGGCAGAGTGATGAGAGAGGGAGCTTCACATGATGCTCTCTCCTCCATCACTGCTTTCAACTGTATCGTGTCTATGATGCCAGTAAGTTGAATGCACAATGCAGGGGGTGGGCGGCACGGGGCCCTTCTTTCTCAGGGACCCCATAGCAACCACTGGCTGGGGGCCCCTTGAGGAGCGGGGGCCCTAGGCAGCTGCCTAGTCTGCTTGCCTCCAAATGCCGGCCATGCATAAATTATAGATTCTCCAGACAGAGGTCTTTGGGACTTCTGTCCAGTTTCCAATGCCTGTAACAAACAAAACTTAACAGAAAGACATATCAGATACAACTCACTTTGTTATTGCTTTTATGACTAACACTTATAAAGCTAATATTAAAAGTATTAAATGATCAAAGATACATAAATTGTGTGAATTATAATCAAAGCAAAATATAAATATTTAACATAACAATTCCTCCCTTTTTATTATTTACAATTTATCCATCATCTACTTCCCCATGCTATGAGACCCTGTAGGGGACAAATCCTGTTCGTAAATCTCGTCATATAAGTTTACTGGAGGAGCACTGTGATATTTTTCAGATGTGATAACTGACGATCTACATGTCTGATCTTATGTCTCTTTACACAGTGTCGTCATAACAAATATACCAGTTCTAGCAGTTACATAAACTAGCAGTACCAACATTTATATAATGAAAGGGTAAATGAATATACACCATGCAGAAGTATGAAGGTAGCAGGCGAAAGGCATGGTAAGGTGCAGGTTCCTTCTACACCCGGGAGAAGCCATTCATAGGCCTGGTGACCACATACTAGATATAAATCCTTAGGCAGTATGCAGGGTACGATGTCAGTGGGTCTCCCAAGACAACATAAATAAGTCAAAAGTCCTTGCATCGTGGGTTTGGCACACCAAGGTTGGTTGTTTTGAAGACCGACGTCATTCCTTCGGCATATCAGACTCAAAAGGGTAATCAAATGGGTCAAGTCGTTCACAAGTCTGCGTAAAATCTGTAAACCACAACTCAATATTGTCCAAATATCCATGGTTATTTCCTGAAAATATTTATCATCACAAATCCTAGAAGTGCTCTCACACCTTCTTCGTCCTCGGAGTGTGGGCATTGCTGGCTTACCTTTAAGTTCTGTTACTGGAATCTCACCTACACAGCAAAAAAGCAGAGATGCTCACATGCCCAGGCCTCCAAACAAATGCACTATCAGGGTGCAGTGGACCCATATAGTTAAGATGACGGCAACACAGGTGCAAGAATACTGATGAGACAACCGCTCACAACCTACCAATCCATGGAGTGGGCGGCTGCTTGGTATATTAATGCTCACTGAAGACTTGTATGCAGCGCTGTTCACACAATGGAAATGCACAGCATCCAGGTTACCAGCCTATCAGTGATGCCCTTCTATTAGATCACGCGGGCTGCCCAGCACTATCCAAATGCATCCCATGTGAACAGACACCACAGTTTACAAGACCAAATGGGCCCAACTGCACCCTGAAAAAAATGCAAAAAAACATAAAAATATGTGAAATATTAGTTAATATTTTGGCCAAAATACGCAAGCTCGTAACCCACGTCACGGGTCCTCACGCTTACGAGTCCTAACACTAAACAGAAATAGCACAAAAAGAGGACTTGAAAATCCTCCAAAAATTCAAAACACAGCAAAAAGGCAGTGTGGTGTCTGTTCACATGGGATGCATTTGGATAGCGCTGGGCAGCCCGTCTGATCTAATAGTAGGGTGTCAGTAATAGGCTGGTAACTTGGATGCTGTGCTGTTATGTTTAGGTAGCTGAGTAGGCAGGAGCAAAACACCGCATAGGCAGCCCAACACCAGAGAGGTTGGAAACTAATAGGTTGCAGACCCCAAAACTAACCGCACAACTAGAAGTAGCCGTGGGACGTTCCTACGGTGCCCTAGACGCCTCGTCACAGCCGGAGAGATAGCTATCCCTGAAGATGGAAAGAGGAAAGCTAACTGCCCCGGAGTAGAGCCCAAAAGAATAGGAAGCCTCCAGACATATAATGGCGGTTAGACAAGATGAAAACACGAACACAGACAGAAAATAGACTGAGAAAACGCTGGGGCCCAAAACTGTCTAGATAGGACAGCAAAGGAGAGAATACTGTCTGCAACCCAAAAAAGCCTAGGAAAAACTCCAACACTTCTGAATCCAAAAATACTGAGACCACACGGTCTCGACCACCTATATCAGATCTCTGGTGTGGACACTTAGCAACCCAGCAGTAAAATATCACAAGAACTGAGCAAATGAACAAATACAAAAAACGAACGGAGACCAGCCAAAGCCCCCCAAAGGGGACCCGGCTGAAGACAAAAAGCAATGCAGCAAAAAGCAAGGAATTCAAACCACAGCAAAAAAAAATGAAAAAGACTTATCTGAATGCAAGCAGGAGACAGCAGAAAAGCAAGCTGAATTCCAACCTAGACCAGGAAGAACAATTGATCACCGACGAGGATCATGGGAGGTCAGCTCACTTATATGAGGCCAGTCAGTATCACCTGACAACCACTCGTCAACTGCAGGTGTAGGACTCTTGGTGTTCAACATAGGTTCAATAACCTCAGCAACCACCAGAGGGAGCTTCAGCTCCGAAGTCGTCTCCAATACGTTCACAACAGTACCCCCCTTGAGGAGCGGTCACCGAACCCTCACTTGTGCCACCAGGACGATCAGGATGAGCTCGGTGATAGGCACGGACCAGTCTTTCAGCATGAATGTCAGAAGCAAACACCCAAGAATTGCCCTCCTGACCATAGCCTTTCCACTTCACCAAGTACTGGAGTCTCCGCCTGGCCAAACGAGAATCCAATATCTTCTCAACCACATACTCAAAATTGACCTTAACCAAAACAGGATCAGGAGGCACAGCCATAAGAACCACTGGCTCGACAAATCTCTTCAATAAAGATTTGTGAAATACGTTGTGATTCTTGAATGTTCCTGGAAGAAGCAAACGGAAGGAAACGGGATTAATAATCTCCATGCTCTTATAAGGTCCAATGAACCTTGGCTTAAATTTTGGAGACGCGACCCTCATAGGGATATTTTTTGAGGACAACCAAACCAAGTCACCCACTTTAAATCGAGGACCATCAGTCCTATGCCGGTTGGCAAACCGCTGGGCCTTCTCCTGAGAGAGAGACAGCTTATCCACTACTTGATCCCAAATCAGCTGCATTCTCTTCACAATAGAGTCAACACCAGGACAGACAGAAGCCTCCACCTGCCCTGAAGAATATCGAGGATGAAACCCGAAATTGCAGAAAAATGGAGACATCAAGTTGGCAGAACTAGCCCTATTATTCAAAGCAAACTCAGCCAAAGGCAAAAAAGAGACCCAGTCATCTTGATCAGCAGACACAAAACATCTCAAATAAGTCTCCAAGGTCTGGTTTGTTCTCTCAGTTTGTCCATTGGTCTGAGGGTGGAACGCTGAGGAAAAAGACAGCTGAACTCCAAGTTTGGAACAAAATGTCCTCCAAAATCTGGAAACAAACTGGACTCCTCTGTTAGACACAATGTTCTCTGGAACGCCGTGCAACCTAACCACCTGTTGAAAAAACAAGGGCACCAACTCGGAGGAGGATGGCAAGTTAGGTAGTGGCACAAGATGTATCATCTTGGAAAACCTATCACAGATTACCCAAATAACGGTCTTTTTCTGAGAGACAGGGAGGTCAGAAATAAAATCCATAGAGATATGGGTCCATGGCCTCTTGGGCACAGGCAATGGCATCAACAAACCACTAGAGCGAGAGCAAGGTTTGGACTGAGAACAAGTTCCACAGGACTGCACAAAGTCCCTGACATCACGAGACAAAGTAGGCCACCAAAAGGACAGACTCACCAAATCTCTGGTACCAAAAATACCAAGATGGCCGACCAACGTGAATCTCGGACATCACATTCTTCCTCCACTGGTCTGGGACAAACAATCTCCCAGCAGGGCAACGTTCAGGTTTATCCTCCTGAAATTTCTCCAAAGCCAGTCTCAAATTGGGCGAGATAGCAGAAAGAACCACACCATCCTTCAGAATAACAGCAGGCTCAGTTACCTCAGGAGAATCCAGAAAGAAACTCCTCGAGAGGTCATCCGCCTTAACATTCTTAGTGCCTGGGAGAAAAGAAACCACAAAATTAAAACGTGTGAAAAAAAGGCCCACCTGGCCTGTCTAGGATGAAGTCGCTTGGCTGATTCAAGATAAACCAGGTTCTTATGATCCGTGAGGACCACCACCTGATGCTTGGCTCCTTGCAGCCAATGTGTCCACTCCTCAAAAGCCCACTTCATGGCCAATAACTCCCGATTACCCACATCATAATTACGTTCCGTTGGGGAAAATTTTCGAGAGAAAAAGGCACAAGGGTCATTCTTAGAGGTCTCCGGATCCCTTTGGGACAAAACGGCTCCTGCACCAATCTCAGAAGCATCAACCTCCACCTGAAATGATAGAGAAACATCAGGTTGGCGAAGAACAGGAGCAGAAGTGAATCTCCGCTTAAGCTTCTGAAATGCAAAAACTGCCTCAGGAGACCAATTCACTACATCAGAACCCTTCTTGGTCAAATCAGTCAGTGGCTTCACAATACCAGAGAAATTAGCTATAAATTTACAATAAAAATTAGCAAAACCCAAAAATCTCTGAAGAGCCTTCAATGTAGTGGGTTGAACCCAATCACAAATGGCCTGAACTTTGACCAGGTCCATTTCAATAACAGACGAAGACAAAATGAATCCCAGAAATTAAACCTTCTGTGCGCCAAAAAGACATTTTGATCCCTTCACATACAATGCGTTTTTTCTCAAAATCCGGAATACAGTCCGAACATGTTCCACATGAGAATCCCAGTCATTGGAAAAAATCAAGATATCGTCCAAATAAACGATCAGAAATTTATCCACGAAATCCCGGAAAATATCGTTCATAAAGGATTGGAAGACGGAAGGGGCATTAGTGAGCCCAAAAGGCATCACTAGGTACTCAAAATGCCCCTCTGGGGTATTAAACGCCGTCTTCCATTCATCTCCATGCTTGATGCGAATAAGATTATACGCCCCCCTGAGGTCAAGCTTGGTAAACCAACAAGCACCCTTCACTCTGGAAAATATGGTCAGAAATCAAGGGTAACGGATATTGATATTTAACAGTGATCTTATTCAGGAGACGATAATCAATACACGGCCTCAATGAGCCATCCTTCTTGGCCACAAAGAAAAAGCCGGCACCCAAGGGTGAAGAGGATGGTCTGATATGACCCTTCTCTAAAGACTCTTTGATATAAGATCGCATAGCCTCATGCTCAGGTACAGATAAATTAAAGAGCCGACCCTTGGGAAATTTACAGCCGGGTACTAAGTCAATAGCGCAAACATAACTCCTATGTGGAGGTAAGGATGCAGACTTACTCTCACTAAACACATCAGAAAAATCAGTCAAATAGTCAGGAACATCTTAAGACTGGAGGGAGGCCGAAAAAACCATCTTGAGATGGGGGGCAGAGAAAACAGGAGTGTCAGCACGAACACATTGAGAACCCCAACTGGTCACAGACACAGATTTCCAATCCAAAACAGGATTGTGAGTCTGTAACCAAGGAAAACCCAGTACAACAATGTCATGTAAATTATGTAACACCAAAAATTTGCAATTCTCTTGGTGGTCCGGGTCAACCCGCATTATCACCTGGGTAGAAAACTGGGGTTTATTCTCCGCCAAGGGGGTAGAATCAATGCCCAGCAAAGGAATAGACTTCCGCAGGGGTATAATACGAAAGCCACAACGTTTGGCAAAATCAAAATCCATCAGGTTTATAGCTGTCCCTGAATCAACAAAAGCCTGAGCTGAAAATGTGGACATGGAGCAAACCAAGGTAACAGTCAACAGAAATTTAGTCTGAACACTACCCAAAACAACTGAGCACGCCAAACGTGTTCCCCGCTTGGGGCAGACGGAAATAGCATGAGAAGCGTCACCACAATAGTAGCACAACTTATTACGCTTACGAAATTCATGACACTGTGCCCCAGAAGTCACTCCATCACGCTGCATGGGCTCAGGGGCTGGCCCGCAAGGCATCACAATCTCACGCATATTTCAACGCTTGTGCAGACGTCTGTCAACTTGAATAGCTACTGACATAGAGTCATTGAGACCAGAGGGGACAGGGAATCCCACCATAACATCCTTTACAGTCTCTGCCAGACCCTTCAGATAAAGAGCTGCCAGAGCATCATCATTCCATTTAGTAAGGACTGCCCACTTTTTGAATTTCTGACAATACAGCTCAGCGGCTTCATGACCCTGATTCAATGCCAACAAGGTTTTTTCAGCTTGATCAGTAACATTAGGTTCATTGTACAATAACCCCAGAGCCTGAAAAAACACATCAACATCATTCAAAACAGGATCCCCAGGTGTCAGGGAAAAGGCCCAATCCTGAGGGTCACCGCGCAACAGGGAGATGACAATTTGAACCTGCTGCATTGTGTTCCCTGAGGATTTAGGCTTCAAAGCAAAAAACAACTTACAGTTATTTTTAAAATTTAAAAACTTAGACCGATCCTCCAAAAATAAATGCGGCAGAGGGATCCTAGGTTCCACAGCAGGCAACCCAGCAACATAGATAGCAATACTCCAAACTTCAGCAACAAGCTGCTCCACACGATCGGACAAATGCTTGACCTCCATTGAGGAGAAAAAAAGAAAAATTCCTCCTCAGCCCCCAGAGAAAAAGAGGGAAAAAAATGTAACAAACAGGAAAAAAAAAATTTTTTCGGACAACTCTGACAACTTTTTTTTTTATATACTATTTTTCCCTTCTATTGAGTACCATAAAATTTTCAGTATGGCCGGTGATTCTGCTATGTTTAGGTAGCTGAGGAGGCAGGAGCAAAAAAACGCATAGGCAGCCTAACACCAGAGAGGTTGGAAACTAATAGGTTGCAGACCCCTAAACTAACGCACAACTAGAAGTAGCCATGGGACGTTCCTACGGTGCCCTAGACACCTCGTCACAGCCAGAGAGATAGCTATCCCTGAAGATTGAAAGAGGAAAGCTAACTGCCCCGGAGTAGACGCCAAAAGAATAGGAAGCCCCCAGACATATAATGGCGGTTAGACAAGATGAAAACACGAACACAGACAGAAAATAGACTGAAAAAATGCTGGGGCCCAAAACTGTCTAGATAGGACAGCAAAGGAGAGAATACTGTCTGCAACCCAAAAAACCTAGGAAAAACTCCAACACTTCTGAATCCAAAAATACTGAGACCACACGGTCTCGACCACCTATATCAGATCTTTGGTGTGGACACATAGCAAGCCAGCAGTAAAATATCACAAGAACTGAGCAAATGAACAAATACAAAAAATGAACGGAGACCAGCCAAAGCCCCCAAAGGGGACCTGGCTGAAGACAAAAAGCAATGCAGCAAAAAGCAAGGAATTCAAACCACAGCAAAAAAAAACTGAAAGAGACTTATCTGAATGCAAGCAGGAGACAGCAGAAAAGCAAGCTGAATTCCAACCTAGATCAGGAAGAAAAATTGATCACCGGCGAGGATCATGGGAGGTCAGCTCACTTATATGAGGCAAGTCAGTATCACCTGACAACCACTCGTCAACTGTAGGTGTAGGACTCTTGGTGTTCAACATAGGTTCAATACCCTCAGCAACCACCAGAGGGAGCTTCAGCTCCGAAGTCGTCTCCAATACGTTCACAACACTGTGCATTTCCATTGTGTGAACAGCGCCTCATACAAGTCTTCATTGTGCATTAATATACCAAGCAACCGCCCCCTCCATGGATTGGTAGGTAGTGAGCGGTTGTCTCATCGGTATTCTTGCACCTGTGTTGCCGCCATCTTAACTATATGGGTCCACTGCACCCTGATAGTGCATTGGTTTGGCGGCCTGGGCAGGTAAGCATCTCTGCCTTTTTGCTGTGTTTTTGAATTTTTGGAGGATTTTCAAGTTTTTTTTTGTGCTATTTCTGGAATCTCACCCACTAGAAACTTCTTAGCCCTTTTACCATAACAATATGCACCTCCTGAGTTCTTGTGTTGGTAATATATACAAGTGCTTCTCACAAAATGAGATTATCATCAAAAAGTTAATTTCAGTTCTACAATACAAAAAGTGAAATTCATATCTAGCGTCATTATTGAGTGATCTATTTCAAGTGTTTATTTCTGTTTATGTTGATGATTATGGCTTACAGCCAATGAAAACCCAAAGGTCATTATCTCAGTAAATTAGAACAATTAACAAAAATCTCTACCACAGGCCTCCTAAGTGTTTAAAAAGGTCCCTTAGTCTGTTTCAGTAGGCTCCACAATCATGGGGAAGACTGCTGACTTGACAGATGTCCAGAAGGCAGTCATTGACACACTCCACAAGGAGGGTAAGCCACAAAAGGTCATTGCTAAAGAAGCTGGCTGTTCACAGAGTGTTGTATCCAAGCATATTAATGGAAAGTTAAGTGGAAGGAAAAAGTGTGGTAGAAAAAGGTGCACAAGCAACTGGGTTAACCGCAGCCTTGAAAGGATTAAGAAAAGGCCAGTCAAAACTTTAGCGGAGATTCACAAGGAGTGGACTGCTGCTGGAGCCATTGCTTCTAGAGCCACCACACACAGACGTATCCAGGACATGGGCTACAAGTGTCGCATTCCTTTTGTCAAGCCACTCATGACAAATAACGCCAGAAGTGTTTTACCTGGGACGAGAAAAAGAACTGGACTGTTTGTTGAATGTAAATTTTGCATTTCATTTGGAAATCAAGGTCCCAGAGTCTGGAGGAAGAGTGGAGAGGCCACAATCCAAGCTGCTTGAGGTCTATTTTGAAGTTTCCACATTCAGTGAAGGTTTGGGGAGCCATGTCATCTGCTGGTGTAGGTCCACTGTGTTTTATCAAGACCAAAGTCAGCACAGCTGTCTACCAGGAAATTTTAGAGCACTTCATGCTTCCTTCTGCCGTCAAGCTTTTTGGAGATGGAAATTTAATTCTCCAGCAGGACTTGGCACCTGTCCACACTTCCAAAAGCACCAATACCTGGTTTACAAACAACAGTATCACTGTGCTTGATTGGCCAGCAAACTCACCTGACCTTAACCCCATAGAGAATCTATGTGGTATTGTCAAGAGGAAGATGAGAGACACCAGACCCAACAATGCAGACGAGCTGAAGGCTGCTATCAAAGCAACCTGGGCTTCTATAACACCTCAGCAGTGCCACAGGCTGATCACCTCCATGCCACGCCGCATTGATGTTGTAATTGATGCAAAAGAAGCCTCAACCAAGTATTGAGTGCATACATTTCAGTAGGCCAACATTTCGGATTTTAAAATCATTTTTCAAGCTGGTGTTATAAAGTATTCTAATTTACAGAGATAATGACTTTTGGTTTTTCATTGGCTGTAATCCATAATCATCAACATTAACAGAAATAAACACTTGAAATAGATCACTCTTACCCTATTTAATGAGTTTCACTTTTTGTATTGAAGAACTGAAATAAATTAACTTTTTGATGATATTCTAATTTTGTGAGAAGCACAACTGTATATGAGGTGTGTCTTTTGTTATATGAATACATATATGCTCGCATATGTTGGTCCTTATTTGATACTAGATGCTATTGCATCGGGAGGGCGGTAATGTCATGATGGGGGCAGGCTTTGCAGCGTTGAGAATCTCTCCCCCATGTGCTCACCCACCTATCCACTCTCTTTTTCCCCATATGTTAACTTCTTCCGTCTGTGCTCTGTCTCTCTCACCCCTGTGTCTGACCGTGTACAGAACATACCACAGCTCAGGGAAGGAAGAAAAAGACAATACTGACATTACACAAGAAGATCGCAGAGGATACATTTTGTGAGGTAAAATATTGTTTAAAAACAGTCAGTGAAATATTTTGTGTCACAAAATGAATCCTCTGTGATCCCCTGCAGTAATGTCAGTATTGTCTTTTGCTTCCTCCCCTGCCCTGCAGATGTGGTATGCTCCGTACACGGTCAGACGCAGACAATTTTTAAAATGAACTTTTGTTCGTGGGAAAACCCCTTTAATGTGACCGGCTTCCTCTGCCTGTAGACACGTCGCGCATCTGCCGCCGGGATCAGCCGAATGATTCACTGCGCCTGCGTCGAATTCGCACAGGCGCAGTGTGATGGTGTTCCGCTGGTGGGACGGCGCAAGAGGCTGCTTGAGTGTGTGAGTGTATGAGTCTGAGTGTATGTGTGTGAGTGTGACTGTGTGGGTGTGAATGTGAGAGTGAGTCTGAGTGTATGAGGGTGTGTGTGTGTATGAGTGTGAGTCTGAGTGTGTATTGTGCGTATAGTGTGTGTGTGTGTGGTGCGACGGTGATCCGCTGGTAGTATTGCGCAATAGGTTGGTACCAGCAGCTGTTTCTATATTGAGACACCCATCACTTGGGTGTCCCAATATGGCGGTCGGTGAACTTCCTCCGCTTGGAATTCTGGGATACGGTGACATTTGGACAGAACAGGAAATTAAAACATTACAAGGCAATTATATAAATAGACTAGCTGAAGAGCCCGGCGCTGCCCGGGAATAGTAACTAACTACGGTTAGATATAACAAATTAAATTTATATATATTGTAGCCTTTCCGGGGGTTTTTAGCTCTGAGATCGCTGTCTGGGTAGACAGAATGGCATGGAAACAGTTCATTCAGACAGCAATTATGGTAAAAACTGGCCGCAACCAGTTTTATTAAAGTCCACAGCAAACAGATAAAACAAAGCATAAACAAAAGACCTAGGCTTGTCTAGCCACTAATTACACTTATGTAATGTCCCTTTCTATCAGGAACCCAGACTCTATCAGTCTGTGCCCAAAACAACACATATGATATATGTTACCAGTATGGAGTCTCCCAGATACTCCTCCTTATGTCTGAAGGTCTACCCGACTTCCAGACTTGAGAAAGATCCACTCCTATTCAGTAGTCATTATGCTGGAGGTTCACAGAGACACTCCTGTGTCCGGGGTCCTTCCTCTAACCCAGACTGAGACGGCTCCCCTCCTCTTCAGTAATCATCAGCATGGAGGTTCCCAGAGACACTCCTATGTCCGGGGTCCTTCCTGCACCCAGACTGAGACGGCTCTCCTCCTCTTCAGTAGCTTATCCGCATGTATTCTCACAGAGACTGCTTCCTTGTGCCAGGACACCTCTCTGTGTCCAGGCTGAAGACAGCTCTAACACTCTTGGCTTATCCGCATGGATTCTCACAGAGACTGCTTCCTTGTGCCAGAACACCTCTCTGTGTCCAGGCTGAAGACAGCTCTAACACTCTTGGCTTATCCGCATGGATTCTCACAGAGACTGCTTCCTTGTGCCAGAACACCTCTCTGTGTCCAGGCTGAAGACAGCTCTAACACTCTTGGAGACTGTTTCTTGTGCCAGGACACCTCCCTGTGTCCAGGCTAAACTAGCTCTCTGACTGTGTCCGCAGACACCTATTTCTGGCTTCCTAATTAACAGCTGATTGGCTTCAGGCTTAAGCTGCAAGTGTGCAATGAATGCAAGGTGTAGTGACCTCTCTCCACCACCAGGTCTACAAAGCCACATATTTCCCTTATAGTTAGCAAAGAACCTAGGTGAAATGTACACCCCATTCACCACATATCCTCACTGTCTCACATATCCCCCCCCTCTTCTCCAGACCGGAGGGCTGGTCATCCAGACCGGAGGACTGGTCAACAAACCTAAAGAGACAGTGAACACAGCTCAAGTCATAGCCAACATCAGCTTCATCTTTATCTTCCATTAAGCAGGGTTTCTATACCCTTACACACACACACACACACTGTGTGATGTCACAGTCATGTGACCAGTCAACTGAGGAGAAGGAACATGGACAGTCAAAACATACATACTGATCCATTAAATGAATGCCAGCCAGCGCTGCATTACCCATCCGTCCCCTCTGCATACAACTTTATCCTAGGTATTTAGACACATACCCCTTGGGTGGGTTTGTAGGTGACTGGACCCGCCCAGCTCTCCAAGTCACCTGGAAGCCTCCCAATGTATAGCACAAGTCTCAGCAGTAGATCTGCTGAACCAAAATATATCCAGGCTTCCATCACAGGGCCACCCACCTCTGCGATACATACCGTCCATCCATCACATGCCTCCATGCATATCCTGAGGGCCATACCCCAGCGCCCCCTCTGTTCAAATTTGTGGGGTCGAACACCTGCCACCCGACCAGAGATCCCCCTCGGTCGCCTCTGCCAGTCACCCCGTCTCAGTTGATTTTGGGCACTATGCAATATCACCTCTTTGTTAGGCCTCTCCCGCCCCCAGCGGTCAGAACGTTGGACTTGTCCTTGTGTCGGTGTCAACTCACCCGACCTTTCTTTCCCCAACTGACTCCTACCGTCGTTGCGGTCACGAGTCCATCGTCCAGTCAAATTTACTGGTAGTTCTGAGTCTGACTCTCTGTCTTTTCGTCCGCCACCGGGTCTCACACTCAGCCGTGAGCTAACAGAAGCGTCATCTCTACCCCTCGTTGTTTTAGCACGTCTACTGCCAATCCCCAGGGAAGCCTCTCGTCTCTCCCTTTCTTGGGCTGGAAGTAGTCGCTCTCTTTGTCCCAACATCCTCAGATGGCATCTTCTGTCTGGCTGTAAGGTCAGCATCAGCCCTCTTCTCAGGACTCTCAACCTCCTCTGCCACCATGCCTTCCTCACTTGCACTGGTTGCTTTATTGTCATCAGATGATTCATTATCACTCCCACTATCCCTGTCTGACCCCTTTTTCTCAGCCACATCCGGCTCACTGTCAGGGTTATACAATTCACTCTCATTCTCATCCTGCTCACTTTCAGGAGTATACAATTTATTTTCATTCACATCTTGCTCACTGTCAGGGTTATACAACTCATTCCCATTCACATCTTGATCTGGAACCTTAGTTAACATGTTATCCACAACATTAACTGCACCATCTGGTCCCTCAAGTATGTGACTATGTGACAACCCCAGCACTACACTTCTATATAGTTCAGGTACTAGGAGCTGACTCACAACCTCTCCCTGGACTTCAGTGTTTATGGCAACATGAGAGAACCTCTCCTCAGAGTCAGGCTCCTGGGAAACCTCATTTAGAACAATCATATTTTCCTGTGCTGTTTTAAGAGAGGGTTCTCGCCACTGCTCACTCTCAAAACCGTCACAGGACACAGGCAAGTCAGGGACACTCGGTTCCCGAGAACCACCATCCTCGTCTCCCAACATCACCTGCAAAGGAATTTCATCACTATAAGGGTGAGTTTCCACGGTCAGGATACGCTGCGTGTTTGGCGCTGTGCGCTGGCGCAGCGCCAAACACGCAGCGTCCAGATGTTACAGCATAGTGGAGGGGATTTCAAGAAATCCCGTCTCCACTATGCGTAACAATACGCAGGTGGCAAACCTGCGTAAACGGACATGCGGCGCGTCTTTTCAGACCGCAGCATGTCCTCGCGTATTGCGGCGACGGTGCGTCGCCGCAACATAATTAACACAGGGCTATGTAGCCCTGCGCTCTTTCCGGAGGTGTTCCGGAGGTGTCCTGAACACCTCCGGAAAGATCGCGCGTCATAAAGGGGGCGGGGCTTAGACGGAGCGGAATTTCCGCTCCGTCAAAAGCGCTATGGTTCCTGACCGTGGAACCATAGCCTCACAGTCATCATTATTATCAACATCATTATCATGACTATGATCAGTATTATCATCACTAGCATCGTGTTCCGCCCCTCGGGACTGCGCACCCTCAGTAGGGGCTTCATCACACTGTCCATCAGAATCACCCTTCCCCAGAGATCCTTAGACCGGGGAAAGTCATCACCCAATATAACGGGTTGCACCAGGGTCTTCACTACCCCCACTTCACATGAAACCTCCCCGAGTTTGGGGACCAAGTCCACGGCAGTCTCTGGGTAGACTTTGGTGTCTCCATGGATGCACACCATACTCAAGTGCTTATCAGGGATGAAGTTCCTATCAATCAGGCTGTCACATACGGAAGTCACTGGACTCTCTGAGTCCAAGAGGGCCTGCGCTGAGCAACCATTTGTAACCACCGGGGACACCTGTGGTCCAGTCTCTTCGGTTGCGGTGGTCACACACACAGGTTCTGCGCAGAGAGAGAGGGATCTGCCAACATCACGGCACATAGGCTCCCCCTCTAGTGGACAGTTGGCTGCAACTTCACGACATCTCCAACACTGTCCATCACACTCTTCCACCCACATGTCCCCTCGGGCCTGAACCCGCTTATCAGCATACCCCATGTCCCCAACAGCTGGAACGCTCTTACCGGGAGAGTTCGACGTCCGGGAACTCTGAAGTGACGTCCTCTCAGACGGCTGTACCTCAGGAGAACATGCTCGGGTGTAGCGGTTCACTGTAGGACATGCTCGGGTGTAGCGGTTCACTACCACCTTTTCAACTCCATAATCAGGCCTGCTGACTGCAGACTCCCAACTGTATCTCCAGTCATGAACTCCTCTGGCATGGGCTGTCACCGTAACACCCAGCCGGGTAAGAATCTCCACTTTCATCTTAGCATAGTCTTGGCTGTCCTGCTCGCTCAGGTCAGCATATGCCCTTTGGGGCTCTCCAATCAGATATGGTGCGACCATCATGGCCCATTCAGATAGGGGCAGATTCTCCTTCTCTGCCAGTCTCTCAAACCTAGTGAGATATACCTCCACATCATCACGAGGTGTCATCTTTTTCAAGGACCGTCTTACCGCCTTCTTTACAGCGGACACGTCAGGTGACTTTGCAACATTACTTTGGGACGATGCACCACAAGTCCCCTGCAGTGCTGCAACCTGCTCAAAAAACAACCGGTTATTCTCCTGCTGCTGCTGCAGGATTTGCTGCTGGTACTGCTGCATTTGCCGCTGGTACTGCAGGCGCTGCTGCTCCATGCTCTGCTGCATGCTTCGCTGGGCCTGTACCAGGTACTCAATGAGCTCCTTCACACGGCCGGACTTATCTGTCTCAACCACGGCAGTTTTATGTTGCACATTAACTTGCGCCATTTGTTCAAACAGCGCCTCCATGCTGTCATCCATGCTGTCAGACTTCTCTGTCTTCACAACTGTAGTCTTCACTCAAGACATACACACACTCTACAGTCTTTTCCATAGAAAAATTTAGCTCTGCTGTGCAGACACTTTTTTTTTTTTTTCCTTTGCAAAGTCTATTAGGGCTACTGTCTCTTTAAGACTGCTCCACAAACTTTTCTTTTGCTGCTGCACATTCCACAGTCATTTTCACAACAAGTTCAGCTTTGCTGTGCATACATTTCCTCTCTGCAGACCCTATCAGGGCCACTGTCTCTCCAAGACTGCTCCAAACAGACGTTTCTGCTGACACACACTTTTTTTTTTTTCTCTGTTGCTATTTCAATAGACTTCACTGTAAGGAAAAGGTTGTCGCCATTTTGTATAGGGCCTGTACCAGCCTCCATTTTGTCAGTTCACACAGCCACAGACTTTTAGCTACACATTGCCTATTAGCATATCCAGTACGACAGGTTTTGATGCCCACTAGGAATCAATAGGCCTTTACATGCTAATTAGTCTAGGCCAGTGACTGAATGAGATGTTCAGTCGTATGGTAAATAGCCCAAGCTCAGGCATTGTTTCCTGTTCCATATGAATTGCAGGCCAATTAATATGCGTGCTTCAAAGCAATGGGGATGGGCCTAGCAGGTCTAAACAACTAGCCATGACCAGGCTGCTGGTCTCATTCCATTTCTCACACAGAAGCCAAGAAGATGGTCTAGGAAAGACCAAGGGACTATTCAGGAACTGAAGAACTGTACCTGGGAATGGCAGAGCCAAGGCCTTCCCAAGACCATAATACCCGGTAATATTGATCCATAGCTTATACCTTTTAGCCTTGTACATTATTGTTGTATTTTTACTCTGACTGCCATTCCATTGTAATTACGTTGTATAGCTTTACTGTATATTTTTGTAATTATCTAGTGCGCCCTTAAGGCAAATTAAACCATAAAATTAATCTTGGGCTGATGCTTTTACTCTGATCACGAATCTTAGAATACCCAGTGGGTAGCAGGACACCTTCCCCGGCGGCCATTTGCTCTAGGTGCAGTTCTCTTACTGACCTGAGAGACAAAGGGGGGCGCCGGAGAGCTGTACCTGTGGAGTTACGTCCCATTGGTGACGTGGGAGGAAAGGGATCGTCCGTCACATTTGGTAGCGGCGGTGGTATCAGAAGCTGTGATACCCGGGCTACCGTGTGGCGGCCGGCTGAGTTCCTCACAAATTGGTGGCAGCGGTGGGATCAGAGTAATAGTGTGCGTGGGACCCCTACTCCCAGACACTAGAGACTACCAGCAGTACTTTCACTGCTGGGGTCTTAAGGTCAGCCCAGCACTAGACGGTCAGAGTGTAAATATAACAAGTTGTGTGCAAGGTCAGGGTTGCAGCTGTGTTTCAGTGACCAAAGGTTCCCAAGATGGCGGAAGGCACCAGGAGTAGGGCAAAGGGGGAGGCCAATGCTGTGGTCTATGATGAGTTCGATACCGATGGAGGCGAGGGGGAGCTCAGCCAGGGCTCCCCAAGGAGCCCGACCCCCGTGCTCAGTCTCACAGTGGACTGCCCACCCCTGCCCGTCCCAGCCTGTCCAGATCGGAGACCCTCTTCCAAGCGGCTATGGCGCAGCTCGAGGCTGGTAATGACGCCGCCTATGAAAGACTCCTGGTGGCGGCAGAGACAGCAGCAGAGCGTGAGCGAGCAGAACGCCGTGAAGCTGCGGAGCGTGCGCAAGCAGAATGCCGTGAAGCTGCGGAGCGTGAGCAAGCAGCGGCAGAGAGAGCAGCGGAGCGGGAGCATACAGAACGCCGTGAAGCTGCGGAGCACCGGCACCGACTGGAGATGGCTCAGCACGGGCCCCCACTGGATGCACCAGGCCCACTGGAGACAAGGGCTCCCAAGGTCCGGGCGGAGGACTTTCCCTTGCTTGAAAAGGATGGAGACCTGGATTCCTTTTTGCTGGCTTTTGAGAGGACATGCCTCCAACATCATCTGGCCCCGGATCAGTGGGCAAGGTACCTGACCCCCCGTTTGAGGGGTAAGTCCCGGGAAGTTTTGGGGGACTTACCTGCCGGGGAGGAGCAGGACTACAACAGCATCAAGCGGGCCCTGATCCAGCACTACAACCTCACCCCGGAGTCGTACCGCAGGAAGTTCAGGAGCCTGCAGCGGGGTTCAAAGGACACCTGGACCGACCACATGCGGGCCCTGTTGAGAGCTGCGGAGCACTGGACCTCGGGTCTAGAGCTCACTACCCGCCAGGAGGTCCAGGAACTGTTTGTCGTGGAGCAATTTTTGTGGAACTGCCCAGAGGACCTCCAGCAGTTCCTCCGTGACCGGAAACCAAAGGGGGCTTCTGCTACAGCTGCCCTGGCAGACGAGTATGCCAACAACAGGGCGCCGGAGCCAAAGAAGCCTGCCAGCAGCACCTGGAGAGGGGGTAAGCCCAATCCTGCCCCAGCCCCGTATCCAGCCCCCAGAGTGCAAGGGGCGTACCCCCCTGCTGCCCTCTCCAGGCCAGGAACAGACCCCAGACGTTGCCATAATTGCAATCAGCCAGGACACTTTAAGGCTGCATGTCCCCAGCGCCAGAAGGCCCCATCCCTGTCCCAGAAACCGTCCACTGTTTTGTGTGTGGGAGGGGGTGGTGGGAGGTCCCTAGACAATTACCAACCCGTCACCATCGGCCGCTCAGCGGTCATGGGACTGCGGGACACAGGCGCTGAACGAACCCTGGTACGCCCTGAGGTGGTGTCCCCTCAAGACTTGGTACCTGGGAAAACCCTTTCCGTCTCCGGAATTGGAGGCGTTGAACCGGCGCTGCCCGTTGCCAAGGTGTATTTGGATTGGGGTGCCGGGAGGGGGATGCGGGAGGTGGGAGTAACGCCGAATATTCCTGCAAATGTGTTGCTTGGGACCGATTTGGGGCGGCTAGTGTCCCAGTATGTGGCCACTGAACCCCCAAGTCCGGCTCGCCAAGAATGTCATGACTCTACTGTGAATGCTAATGTTAATGTATTGAATGTGCCTCCAACAGTGGAGGAGGGAGTGAAACCTGATGGTAAGCCATGCACTGACACTACACACACAGGGCTCACAGTGAGGACAGGTGAGGAGGCTGTAGGGGAGAGCTCAGAGGTGGAGGGAGGGGCTGCTATGGGCAGTGTAGGGCCCCTAAGTGAATCCAGCCTGCTGAGTCTAGGGCCCCTGCAGGAAGAGGAACAGGCCAAGGGGGAGGGGGCGTCCCGGGAGAGGAGCCACCAGGTAAGACCCCAGGGCAGGAGTTCCCCACATCCGGGATGTCAGGAAGTCAGGGAAGTCTGCCTGACCCGGCGACTTGGTCAGAGGAGGAGGGAAAGCAGGCGCTACCCGTGGTCTCAGCGGTCGTGGCCGCTGTTACCAGGAGTGGGAGCGCTGAAGCCCAAGGAGCCTCGCGGAGGTCCGACGGTTTCCCCTCTCTGACCAAGTGGCTACCGAGTCAGACAGTAGCCAGGAGACAGATCCCGGGGAACTGACAGAGGACAGGGCAGTTTCGTCAATTCTTGCCATATCTAGTCAGGGATTTCAGGCAGCGTTGGAAGCTGACCCTAGCCTGAAGACTCTCAAGGAACAGGCGGCACAGCCTCCCTGGAGTCCGACCGCGAGCGAGTGGTCTGGGACCAGGGACGGCTGTACCGGGTAACGGTCCAGCAGGGTTCACCGGAGGCGTGGCCCAGGGACCGACAGTTAGTGGTGCCCCATCCGTTCAGGGCGGAATTGTTGCGGATCGCACACGAGATTCCAATGGCCGGACACTTAGGGATCACTAAAACCAGGGCCAGGCTAGCTCAGCATTTCTACTGGCCTGGAATGAGGACCGAGGTGATAGCCTACTGCCGTTCATGTGACACCTGTCAGAGGGTGGGGAAGGCGGGGCCGTGCCCCAAAGCCCCACTGGTAACTCTGCCCATCATCGAAGAGCCTTTCTCGAGGGTGGCTGTGGATCTCATTGGACCTCTGTCCACTCCCAGCCGCTCCGGGAAATGCTTCATACTAACGGTAGTGGACTATGCCACCCGGTACCCGGAGGCGGTAGCTTTGTCGTCCATTCGGGCCGACAAAGTGGCCACTGCCTTACTGGAGATTTTCTCCAGAGTGGGGTTTCCCAAGGAAATGCTCACCGACCGAGGGACCCAGTTCATGTCGCAGCTGATGGAGTCTCTCTGTAAGCAGGTACAGGTGCAACATCTGGTGGCCAGCCCGTATCACCCACAGACCAATGGCTTGTGTGAGCGGTTCAATGGCACCTTAAAGCAGATGCTGAGGATGTTGGTCGACTCCCACGGGAGAGACTGGGAGCGGTATCTCCCACACCTGCTGTTTGCCTACCGGGAGGTTCCACAGGCCTCAACGGGGTTCTCCCCCTTTGAGCTCCTGTACGGGCGACGTGTACGGGGGCCCCTTGCTCTGGTGAAGGAAGCATGGGAAGGGGATTTAGCCACCCCTGGAGTGTCGGTCATTGAGTATGTCGTGCGCTTCCGGGACCGAATGATGGCCTTGACACGGCTGGTGCATGACAATATGGCCCAAGCTCAGGCTGACCAGAGGCGATGGTACGACCAGAATGCTTGTGAGCGGACCTACCAGGTGGGTCAAAAGGTGTGGGTACTGGTCCCCGTACCACAAAACAAGCTTCAGGCGGCCTGGGAGGGTCCATACCTCGTGCACGAGCAGCTCAACGCCGTCACCTACCCGGTCACCCTGGACCACGCCCGTGGAAGGAGGAAGGCCTTCCATGTGAACATGATGAAGGCCCATCATGAGCGGGAGGCTTATGCTCACCCAGTGTGCAACCTTCCAGAGGAAGGAGAGGCAGAAACCCTCCTCGATCTGCTCACCCAAGCCAAGGCGGGTGGATCCATCGAGGATGTGGGGGTTGGCCACCAGCTCTCGGAGGACCAACGTTCCCAGCTGGGGGCCACCCTACACCCCTTCCGGGAGCTGTTCAGCAACCTGCCCGGAAGGACTGAGGCAGCAGTCCATGACGTGGACACTGGTAACCACCCCCCAATCCGGCGTTCAGCATATCGGGTCTCTCTTGAGGTGCAGCAGCAGATGCGCCAAGAGATAGACGAGATGCTGAGGCTGGGGGTGATCCAAGCGTCCAACAGCGCGTGGGCTTCGCCTGTAGTCCTCGTCCCTAAAAAGGACCGAACTACGCGGTTCTGCGTGGACTACAGGGGGCTCAACGCTGTGACGGTCACCGATGCGTACCCAATGCCGCGCATCGATGACCTGCTCGACCAGCTGGCCGGGGCCAAGTACCTGACCATCATGGATCTGAGCAGGGGGTATTGGCAGATTCCCCTGACCCTAGGGCACGGGAACGCTCTGCCTTTATCACCCCATTCGGACTGTACGAGTCCACGGTGATGCCCTTCGGCATGAAGAATGCCCCTGCCACTTTTCAGCGGATGGTCAACACGCTGCTCGAGGGACTGGAAGGGTATGCGACCGCGTACCTGGATGACATTGCCATCTTCAGTCCCACCTGGGAGGATCACCTAGAGCACCTGGCGCAGGTGCTCGGGCGGATCCAGCGAGCAGGCTTGACCATTAAGCCGGAAAAATGCCAGCTGGGTATGAGTGAGGTCCACTACCTGGGACACCGGGTAGGTGGGGGAGCTCTGAAGCCAGAGCCCGGGAAGGTGGATGCCATCGCATCCTGGCCCACCCCCAGGACCAAGAAGCAGGTGATGTCCTTTTTGGGTACTGCTGGGTACTATCGGAGGTTTGTTCCGCACTATAGTGCCCTGGCCAAGCCCCTAACGGACCTCACCAAGAAAAGGCTGCCCGTCGCAGTCGACTGGACTGTCGCCTGCGAGACAGCTTTCCAGGCGCTCAAGACCGCCCTTTCTAGTTCTCCTGTACTACAGGCAGCCGACTTCACGCGGCCATTCTTAGTGCAGACCGACGCCAGCGACTTCGGCCTCGGTGCTGTGCTCAGCCAGGTTGACACTACGGGCCATGAACACCCCATTTTGTACCTGAGCAGGAAGCTCCTGCCGAGGGAAGTGGCCTATTCCACGATGGAGAAGGAATGTCTGGCAATTGTGTGGGCCCTGCAGCGTCTGCAGCCATACTTGTACGGACGCCAATTCACCGTGGAAACAGACCACAACCCCCTCAGCTGGTTACACACGGTCTCTGGGACGAATGGGAGGTTGCTACGCTGGAGCCTCGCTCTCCAACAGTACCATTTCACCATTCGCCACAAAAAGGGCAGTGACCATGGTAACGCTGATGGGTTGTCCCGGCAAGGAGAGGGTGCGGTAGGGCGCACGGGGGAACACAGGAATGTGATACCCCCTAGCGCCCTCAAAAGCAGGGAGGTGTAAGGAAAAGGTTGTCGCCATTTTGTATAGGGCCTGTACCAGCCTCCATTTTGTCAGTTCACACAGCCACAGACTTTTAGCTACACATTGCCTATTAGCATATCCAGTACGACAGGTTTTGATGCCCACTAGGAATCAATAGGCCTTTACATGCTAATTAGTCTAGGCCAGTGACTGAATGAGATGTTCAGTCGTATGGTAAATAGCCCAAGCTCAGGCATTGTTTCCTGTTCCATATGAATTGCAGGCCAATTAATATGCGTGCTTCAAAGCAATGGGGATGGGCCTAGCAGGTCTAAACAACTAGCCATGACCAGGCTGCTGGTCTCATTCCATTTCTCACACAGAAGCCAAGAAGATGGTCTAGGAAAGACCAAGGGACTATTCAGGAACTGAAGAACTGTACCTGGGAATGGCAGAGCCAAGGCCTTCCCAAGACCATAATACCCGGTAATATTGATCCATAGCTTATACCTTTTAGCCTTGTACATTATTGTTGTATTTTTACTCTGACTGCCATTCCATTGTAATTACGTTGTATAGCTTTACTGTATATTTTTGTAATTATCTAGTGCGCCCTTAAGGCAAATTAAACCATAAAATTAATCTTGGGCTGATGCTTTTACTCTGATCACGAATCTTAGAATACCCAGTGGGTAGCAGGACACCTTCCCCGGCGGCCATTTGCTCTAGGTGCAGTTCTCTTACTGACCTGAGAGACAAAGGGGGGCGCCGGAGAGCTGTACCTGTGGAGTTACGTCCCATTGGTGACGTGGGAGGAAAGGGATCGTCCGTCACATTTGGTAGCGGCGGTGGTATCAGAAGCTGTGATACCCGGGCTACCGTGTGGCGGCCGGCTGAGTTCCTCACATTCACCTTTAATGCTGTCTCTTGCCACTGTGCTGCATGCACACTCCAGCACTAACTGTACCAGGCCCTGCGCTGCCCCAGCATTCTCCACCAATTGTAGCCTTTCCGTGGGTTTTTAGCTCTGAGATCGCTGTCTGGGTAGACAGAATGGCACGGAAACAGTTCATTCAGACAGCAATTATGGTAAAAACTGGCCGCAACCAGTTTTATTAAAGTCCACAGCAAACAGATAAAACAAAGCATAAACAAAAGACCTAGGCTTGTCTAGCCACTAATTACACTTATGTAATGTCCCTTTCTATCAGGAACCCAGACTCTATCAGTCTGTGCCCAAAACAACACATATGATATATGTTACCAGTATGGAGTCTCCCAGATACTCCTCCTTATGTCTGAAGGTCCACCCGACTTCCAGACTTGAGAAAGATCCACTCCTATTCAGTAGTCATTATGCTGGAGGTTCACAGAGACACTCCTGTGTCCGGGTCCTTCCTCTAACCCAGACTGAGACGGCTCCCCTCCTCTTCAGTAATCATCAGCATGGAGGTTCCCAGAGACACTCCTATGTCCGGGGTCCTTCCTGCACCCAGACTGAGACGGCTCTCCTCCTCTTCAGTAGCTTATCCGCATGTATTCTCACAGAGACTGCTTCCTTGTGCCAGGACACCTCTCTGTGTCCAGGCTGAAGACAGCTCTAACACTCTTGGCTTATCCGCATGGATTCTCACAGAGACTGCTTCCTTGTGCCAGAACACCTCTCTGTGTCCAGGCTGAAGACAGCTCTAACACTCTTGGCTTATCCGCATGGATTCTCACAGAGACTGCTTCCTTGTGCCAGAACACCTCTCTGTGTCCAGGCTGAAGACAGCTCTAACACTCTTGGAGACTGTTTCTTGTGCCAGGACACCTCCCTGTGTCCAGGCTAAACTAGCTCTCTGACTGTGTCCGCAGACACCTATTTCTGGCTTCCTAATTAACAGCTGATTGGCTTCAGGCTTAAGCTGCAAGTGTGCAATGAATGCAAGGTGTAGTGACCTCTCTCCACCACCAGGTCTACAAAGCCACATATTTCCCTTATAGTTAGCAAAGAACCTAGGTGAAATGTACACCCCATTCACCACATATCCTCACTGTCTCACAATATATATATATATATATAAAGCTGAATGTATAGCCAAGCCCACTCCGCATAGCCACACCCACTATAATATCCCGCACAATCCCGTCAGCCAGAGCTACCGGACTCCTACCCCTAATATCCCACATCATCCCCTCAGCCAGAGACACCGGACTACTAATATCCCACATCATCCCGTCAAAGCCACCGGACTACTATCCCTAATATCCTACATCATCCCGTCAGCCATTGCCACTGGGCAACTACCACTAATATCCCACATCATCCCGTCAGCCATAGCCACCGGACACCTACCACTAATATCCCACATCATCCCGTCAGCCATAGCCACCGGACAACTACCACTAATATCCCACATCATCCCATCACAGCCGCCAGACTACTACCCCTAATATCCCACATCATCCCATCAGCCAGAGCCACCGGACTACTAATATCCCACATCATCCTGTCAAAGCCACGGGACTACTACCCCTAATATCCCACATCATCCTGTCAGCCATAGCCACTGGACAACTACCACTAATATCCCACATCATCACGTCACAGCCACCAGACTACTACCCTTAACATTCCACATCATCCCGTCAGCCAGAGCCACCGGACAACTACCCCTAATATCCCACATTGTCCCGTCAGCCAGAGTCACCGGACTACTACCCCTAATATCTCACATCGTCCCGTCAGCCAGAGCCACCAGACTACTACCCCTAATATCCCACATCATCCAGAGCCACCGGACTACTAATATCCCACATCATCCCGTCAGAGCCACCGGACTACTACCACTAATATCCCACATCATCCCATCAGCCATAGTCACCGGACTACTACCCCTAATATCCCACATCATCCCGTCCCAGAGCCACCGTACTCCTCCTAATATCCCACATCATCCCGTCAGCCAGAGCCACTGGACTACTCCCCCCTAATATCCCAAATCATCCCGTCACAGCCGCCAGTCTACTACCCTAATATCCCACATAGTCCCATTAGCCAGAGCCACCAGACTACTCACCCTAATATCCCACATCATCCCATCAGCCTGGGGTCAGAACCAGAGCGCTGAGTGGAATGGCCCTAACTTCCATACCAGGGATTTTGACCAGCCTATTTTGACCTTAAAGACCTTGCCATTTTTTGCAATTCTGACCAGTGTCCCTTTATGAGGTGATAACTCAGGAACGCTTCAACGGATCCTAGAGATTCTGAGATTGTTTTTTCGTGACATATTCATGTTAGTGGTAAATTTAGTTGAAAATTTTTGCGTTTACTTGTGAAAAAAATAGAAATTTGGTGAAAATTTTGAAAATTTCGCAATTTTCAAATTTTGAATTTTTATTCTGTTAAACCAGAGAGTTATGTGACACAAAATAGTTATAAATAACATTTCCCACATGTCTACTTTACATCAGCACAATTTTGGAAACAAAATTTTTTTTTGTTAGGAAGTTATAAGGGTTAAAAGTTGACCAGCGATTTCTCATTTTTACAACAAAATTTACAAAGCCATTATTTTTACGGACCACCTCACATTTGAAGTCACTTTGAGGGGTCTATATGGCAGAAAATACCCAAAAGTGACACCATTATAAAAATTGCACCCCTCAAGCTACTCAAAACTACATTCAAGAAGATTATTAACTCTTCAGGTGCTTCACAGGAACTAAAGCAACTTGGAAGGAAAAAATGGACATTTTAATTTTTCCAACAAAAATTTTCTTTTAGCATCAATTTTTTCATTTTTACATGGGCAACAGGATAAAATGGATCCTAAAATTTGTTGGGCAATTTCTCCTGAGTACACCGATACATCTTATGTGGTCATAAACCACTGTTTGGGCGCACGGCATGGCTCAGAAGGGAAGGAGCGCCATTTGACTTTTTGAATGGAAAATATGCTCCAATCGTTAGCGGACACCATGATGCGTTTGGAGAGCCCCTGTGTGCCTAAACAGTGAAAAACCCCCATATGTGACACCATTTTGGAAACTAGACCCCTTATGGAACTTATCTAGATGTGTTGTGAGCACTCTGAACCCCAAGTGCTTCACTGAAGTTTATAACGCAGAGCAGTGAAAATAAAAAAATCATTTTTTTCCTCAAAAATGATTTTTTAGCCCGCTATTTTTTATTTTCACAAGGGTAACAGGAGAAATTGGACCACAAAAGTTGTTGTGCAATTTTTCCTGAGTACACCAATACCCATATGTGGGGGGGGAACCACTGTTTTGACGCATGAGAGAGCTCAGAAGGGAAGGAGCGCCATTTTGGAATGCAGACTTGAGGGAATGTTCTGCGGGCGTCATGTTGCGTTTGCAGAGCCCCTGATGTGCCTAAACAGTAGAAACCCCCCCAAGTGACCCCATTTTGGAAACTAGACCCCTCAAGTTGCTTTTCTAGATGTGTAGTGAGCACTTTGAACCCCCAAGTGCTTCACAGAAGTTTATAAATGCAGAGCAGTGAAAATAAAAAAAACATTTTTGTTCCTCAAAAATCATTTTTTAGCCCATTTTTTATTTTCCCAATGTTAACAGGATAAATTGGACCACAAAAGTTGTTTTCCTGAGTACGATGGTGCCCCATATGTGGGGGGGAACCACTGTTTGGGCGCACGGCAGGGCTCAGAAGGGAAGGAGCGCCATTTGACTTTTTTAATGGAAAATTAGCTCCAATTGTTAGCAGACACCATGTCATGTTTGGAGAGCCCCTGTGTGCCTAAACTTTGGAGCTCCCCACAATTGCCCCCATTTTGGAAACTAGACCCCCTAAGGAACTTATCTAGATGCACAGTGAGCACTTTGAACCCCCAGGTGCTTCAAAGAAGTTTATAACACAGAGCCGTGAAAATAAAAAATCATTTTTTTTTCTCAAAAAATGATTTTTTAGCCCCCTATTTTTAATTTTCACAATGGTTACAGGAGAAATTGGACCCCAAAAGTTGTTGTCCAGTTTGTCCTGAGTACGCTGGTAGCCCATATGTGGGGGGAACCACTGTTTGGGCACACGTCAGGACTCGGAAGGGATGTAGTGACGCTTTGAAATGCTGACTTCATGGAATGGTCTGCGGGCATCTTGATACGTTTGCAGAGCCCCTGATGTGCCTAAACAGTAGAAACCCCCACAACTGACCCCATTTTTTTGAAACTAGACCCCCAAGAAACTTATCCAGATGTGTGGTGAGCACCTTGAACCCCCACGTGCTTCACAGAAGTTTATAATGCAGAGCTGTGAAAAGAAAAAATCATTTTTTTCCTCAAAAACTGATTTTTTTAACCCGCAATTTTTTATTTTCACAAGGGTAACAGGAGAAATTGGACCCAAAAGTTCTTGTACAGTTTGTCCTGAGTACACTGGTACCCCATATGTGGGGGGAACCACTGTTCGGGCACACGTTGGAGCTCGGAAGGGAAGTAGTGACGTTTTGAAATGCCGACATTGATGGAATGGTCTGTGGGCGTCATGTTATGTTTCCAGAGCCCCTGATGTGCCTAAACAGTAGAAACTCCACAAGTGACCCAATTTTGGAAACTAGACCCCGCAAGGAACTTATCTAGATGTGTGGTGAGCACTTTGAACCCCCAAGAGCTACACAGAAGTTTATAACTCCAGGGCATGAAAAAAAAAAATCATATTTTTTCCACAAACATGATCTTTTAGTCCCCAATTTTTTTATTTTCCCAAGGGTAACAGGAGAAATTAGATGCCAAAAGTTGTCCAGTTTGTCCTGGGTACGCTGATATCCCATATGTTGGAGAAAACTACTGTATGGGCACACGTCGGGGCTCGGAAAGGAAGTAGTGACGTTTTGAAATGCCGACTTGATGGAATGGTCTGCGGGTGTCATGTTAAGTTTGCAGAGCCCCTGATGTGCCTAAACTGTGGAAACCCCAAGTGACCCCATTTTGGAAACTAGACCACCCAAGGAACTCATCTAGATGTGTAGTGTGCACTTTGAACCCCCAAGTGCTTCACAGAAGTTTATAACCCAGAGTCATGAAAATAAAAAATAATTTTTTTCCCTAAAAAAAAAAGATTTTTTAGGCCACAATTTTTTATTTTCACAAGGGTAACAGGAGAAAATGGACACCAAAAGTTGTTGTCCTGTTTGTCCTGAGTACGCTGGTACCCCATATGTGGGGGGGAACCACTGTTTGGGCACAAGTCAGGGCTCGGAAGGGAAGTAGTGACGTTTTGTAATACCGACTTGATGGAATGGTCTGCGGGCGTCATGTTACGCTTGCAGAGCACCTGATGTGCCTAAACAGTAGAAACCCCTCCAAGTGACCCCATTTTGGAAACTTGTTCCCCCAAGGAACTCCTCTAGAAGTGTGGTGAGCACTTTGAATCTCCAAGTTCTTCACAGAAGTTTATAACGCAGAGCCGTGAAAATAAAAAATATTTCTTTTTCAACAAACATAATATTTTAGTCCCCAATTTTTTTTTTCCCTAAGATAACAGGAGAAATTAGTCCCCCAAAGATGTTGTGCAATTTTTCCTGAGTACACTGATATCCCATATGTGGGGGTAAACCACTGTTTGGGCACAAGTCGGGGCTCGGAATAAAGGGAGCACTGTTTGACTTTTTGAACGCAAAATTTGCAGGAATCAATGGTGGCGCCATGTCGCGTTTGGAGACCCCCTGATGTGCCTAGAAAGTGGAAACCCTCAATTCTAACTCCAACCCTAACCCCAACACACCCCTAACCACAACCCTAACCCCTACACACCCCTAATCCGAACCCTAACCATAACTCTAACCCCAACACACCCCTAACCCTAATCCCAACCCTAACCCTAACCACAAGCCTAAACCTAATCCCAACCCTAACCCTAAAACACCCTAACACTAATCCTAACTCTAACCCTAACCACAAGCCTAACCCTAATCCCAACCCTATCCCCAACCCTAATTCCAACCCTAACCCTAATTCTTACTGTAACCCTATTTCCAACCCTAACCCAAATTCCAACCCTAACTCTAATTCTAACCGTAACCCTAATTCTAACCTTAACCCTAATGCTAAAGGCTAGGTTCACATTACGTTTTACCAGCCCGTTCAACACATAGCGTTGACGAGCTGGTAAGAGTATAGTATAACACGATCGCGTTATGCTATACCCGCTAGCGCAGAGGAATCAGCAGATGATTCATCTGCGCTAGCGGTGACGGAGCCCAGACGCTGCAGGCCGCGTCCGAGGTTCCGTCACTGAATTACGGTATGTCGCAAACGCATGCCGCTTTACGGCATGCGTCGCGATGCGCCCGCAAATGGCGGTGAATGGCAGCGTTAACGGACTGCGTTACACTGCGGTGTAACGCAGTCCATCTAACGGACTGCCATTACGCAATATTTATCCAGTCTAACCCTAACATAACCCTAACCCTAAGGCTAACCCTAACTGTAATTCTAACCCTCAAAGAAAAAAAAAATATTTTCTAAATTGTATTATTTGTCCCTACCTATGGGATGATAAAGAGGGCATTTATTTACTTTTTTATTTATTTTGATCACTGTGAGAGTTTATCACAGTGATCAAAATAAATTACTGAAGCTGCTCGCCGGCGGGCGCACTGCGCGTGCACCCGCCATTTTCCAAGATGGCGGCGCCCATGAAGAGTCCCGGACGGACGCCCGGACCGATCGAGGGCCAACAGAGGACCGGGGGAGGTGAGGACAGCTGGGGGGAGCGGAAGGCGGGTGGGAGCGGAGGCAAGGAGGGGAGCGGACGGAGCGCAGGGGAGCATTTAGTGACAGCGGTGACCGATCGCCGCCATCACTCGGTGTGGGAAGGGTGGGAACTAGGTGTCCAGCCAATCAGAGCGATCGTAGCCACGTGGGGGTTAAGCCACTCCCACTGTGGTGATGCACTAAGGGTCTTGTGCCTGCGGGTCGGGTGACCTTTCAAGTGACCCCGGTCACCCGACCCGCAGGAACATGATTTATACCATGACGCCTACGTAAGCGTCATGGGTCGGGATGCCACTGGTTTTCATGACGCCGACGTAGGCGTCATGGGTCAGGAAGGGGTTAATAGAAGCCTGGGGTGAGAATCAAAGCGCTGAGGGATTTACCCTAACTTCCATACCGGAGATCCCTTTAAGAGAGGCCTGGGTTCAGTACCAAAGCGTGGAGTGGATTTGCCCTCACTTCCATACCAGGGTTCCCTTTAAGAGGGGCCTGTGGTCAGAATCAGAGTGCAGAGTGGATTTGCCCTCACTTTCCATACCGGTGATCCCTTTAAGAGGCCCTGGGGTCAGAATCACAGCGCTGAGTGGAATGGTCCTAACTTCCATACTGGGCATACCTTTAAGAGAGGCCTGGGGTCAAAACCAAAGCGCTGGATGGATTTGCCCTAACTTCCATACCAATGATCCCTTTAATAGAGGCCTGGGGTCAGTACCAGAGCATTTGAAGGCAACTGCCCTGACTTCCATACCAGGGATCCCTTTAAGAGAGGCCTGGTGTCAGAACCAAAGTGCTGGATGGATTTGCCCTGACTTCCATACCAATGATCCCTTTATTATTATTTATATGTGCTGTACATGAGATGGGGTTACATACAAAGTTATAGATATCGTTTACAGTAAACAAATTTACAATGACAGACTGGTACAGAGGGGAGAGGACCCTGTCCTTGCGGACTTACATTCTACGGGATAATGGAGATGAAACAGAAGGTCGGGGGTGCGGCAGCTCTGGTGGTGGTGGCGAGGCGTCAGCTCTGGTGGTGGTGGCGAGGTGGCAGCTCTGGTGGTGGTGGCGAGGCGGCAGCTCTGGTGGTGGTGGCGAGGCGGCAGCTCGGGTGATGGCGAGGCGGCAGCTAGGGTGGTGGTGAGGAGGAAGCTCGGGTGGTGGCGAGGCGGCAGAATGGTTATTGCAGGCTGTAGTGTTATGATTTGGTAGCTGAGGAGAGCAGGCAAAAAAGGCAATACACCAGAGAGGTTGGAATCTATTGGATTGCAGTACCCTGACTAACCACCACAACTAAAGGCAGCCGTGGAGCGTACCTACGTTGGTCCTAGACGCCTCGTCACAGCCTGAGAAGCTAACTACACCTAAAGATAGAAAGAGGAAAACTATCTGCCCCGGAGCAGATCCCCAAAGAACATAGGAAGCCCCCAAACATGTAATGGCGGTTAGACAAGAGGAAATACAGACACAGACAGAAAATAGTATGAGCAAACGTTGGGGCCCAATCTTCCTAGAAAGAAAAGGATAGGAAGGTCACTTACTGCAATCCAAAAACCCTAAAAAAATACCAACACACTAATTGCAAAAACACCTGAGATCACACGACCTCTACCACCTAAATTAGTTCTCTGGTGTAACAAAACTAAGCCACAGCCACAGAAAAAACTGGAAAAGGCAAATGAACAAACAACTGGCTGAACTAAACTGAGAGGAGCACAAGCCCCCGGAGGGGACCTGGCAGACCCCCACAGAAGTGCAGGACAAATGCAAAAAGTAAGCACAAAAAACTAAAAGAAGAAAATGTCTTATCTGTTAGCAGAAGATGCAGGCATGAAACAGCAAGCTTCAAAGTGAACCATGAACAAAAGTTGAGACCAGAACAATTGATCACCGGCAACCCTGATGGGAGGGAACCAGTCAGTAACACCTGATCGCCAATCTTCATTGAATAGTTCAGTACTGTTTGTAACCACCAGAGGGAGCTTCTGCTCAGAATTCATTTCTAGTACATTCACAACAGTACCCCCCCCTTGAGGAGGGGTCACTGAACCCTCATTTGGGCAACCAGGTTGGTCAGGATGAGCTCTGTGATACGCACGGATGAGTCTTCTAGCATGGATGTCCGAAGCAAACACCCAAGAATTGTCCTCCTGACCATAACCTCTCCACTTAACCAAATACTGGAGTTTCCGTCTAGAAAAACGAGAATCCAATATTTTCTCAACCACATACTCCAGATTGCCCTCAACCAAAACAGGGTCAGGAGGCACAGCCATAGGAACCACTGGCTCGACAAACCTCTTCAATAAGGACTTGTGGAACACGTTATGGATCTTAAATGTCCCTGGAAGAAGTAAACGAAAGGAAACAGGATTAAGAATCTCCATGATCTTATAAGGTCCAATGAACCTAGGCTTAAACTTAGGAGATGCAACTCTCATAGGGATATTTCTTGAGGACAACCAGACCAAGTCCCCCACTTCAAACCGAGGACCATCAGTCCTATGCCGGTTGGCAAACCGCTGGGCCCTCTCCTGAGAGAGGGACAACCTCTCCACTACCTGGTCCCAAATCTGCTGCATACGCTCCACAACAGAGTCAACACCTGGACAGACAGAAGCCTCCGTCTGTCCTGAAGAAAATCGAGGGTGAAACCCAAAATTGCAGAAAAATGGAGACATCAAGGTTGCAGAGCTAGCCCTATTATTAAGGGCAAACTCAGCCAAAGGCAAAAAAGAGACCCAGTCATCCTGATCAGCAGACACAAAGCATCTCAGATAAGTCTCCAATGTCTGGTTTGTTCTCTAAGTTTGTCCATTGGTCTGAGGATGAAAAGCTGAGGAGAAAGACAATTGAACACCAAGTTTAGAACAAAAAGTCCTCCAAAATCTGGAAACAAACTGGACTCCTCTGACAGACACAATGTTCTCAGGAATACCGTGTAACCGAACCACGTGCTGAAGGAACAAAGGCACCAATTCGGAGGAGGAAGGCAACTTAGGCAATGGCACAAGATGTATCATTTTGGAAAACCTATCACAAATCACCCAGATAACGGTCATTCTCTGAGAAACAGGGAGGTCGGAAATGAAATCCATAGAGATATGGGTCCATGGTCTCTTGGGCACAGGCAATGGCATCAACAAACCACTAGGGCGAGAGCAAGGCTTGGAGCGAGAGCAAGTCCCGCAGGACTGCACAAATTCCCTGACGTCACGAGACAAAGTAAGCCACCAAAAGGACCGACTAACCAAGTCTCTGGTACCAAAAATTCCGGGATGACCGGCCAATGCGGAACAATGAATCTCAGACATCACACTCTTTTTCCACCGGTCTGGGACAAACAATTTCCCAATAGGGCAGCGCTCGGGTTTATCCTCCTGACACCCTTCCAGAGCCAGTCTCAAATTGGGCGAGATGGCGGAAAGAACTACACCCTCTTTCAAAATAACAGTAGGATCAGATAACTCGGGAGAGTCAGCAAGGAAACTCCTCGAGAGGGCATCCGCTTTAACATTCTTAGTGCCAGGAAGAAAGGAAACCACAAAATTAAAACGTGTGAAAAACAAGGCCCACCTGGCCTGTCTAGGATTAAGTCGCTTGGCTGATTCCAGATAAACCAGATTCTTATGGTCCGTGAGGACCACCACCTGATGTTTGGCTCCCTCCAGCCAATGTCTCCACTCTTCAAAAGCCCACTTCATGGCCAATAACTCCCGATTACCCACGTCATAATTACGTTCAGTTGGAGAAAATTTTCGAGAGAAAAAGGCACAAGGGTTACTTTTAGAGGTCTCTGGATCTCTTTGGGACAAAACGGCACCTGCCCCAATTTCAGAGGCATCAACCTCCACCTGAAATGGCAGAGAAACATCAGGCTGCCGTAGAACAGGAGGAGAAGTGAATCTCTGCTTAAGTTCCTGAAATGCAGAAACTGCCTCAGGAGGCCAATTCACCACATCAGAACCCTTCTTGGTCAAATCAGTCAATGGTTTAACAATAACAGAGAAATTACCAATAAATTTACGATAAAAATTGGCAAAATCCAAAAATCTCTGAAGAGCCTTTAATGAAGTAGGTTGGACCCAATCACAGATGGCCTGAACCTTGACCGGGTCCATTTCAATAACAGATGGGGACAAAATGAATCCCAGAAATGAGATCCTCTGTACGCCAAAAAGACACTTTGATCCCTTCACATACAGAGCATTCTCTCTCAAAATCTGGAACACAGTCCGAACATGTTTCACATGAGAGTCCCAATCATTGGAAAAAATCAAGATATCATCCAAATAAACAATCAGAAATTTATCCACAAAATCCCTGAAAATGTCGTTCATGAAGGACTGGAAGATGGAAGGAGCATTAGTGAGCCCAAAGGGCATCACTAGGTACTCAAAATGCCCCTCTGGGGTATTAAATGCCGTCTTCCATTCATCCCCGTGCTTAATGCGAATAAGGTTATATGCCCCCCTGAGGTCAAGCTTGGTAAACCAAGTAGCACTTTTCACCCTGGAAAACAGGTCAGAAATCAAGGGTAACGGATATTGATATTTCACAGTGATATTGTTCAAGAGACGATAATCAATACACGGCCTTAATGAACCATCCTTTTTGGCCACAGAGAAAAAACCGGCACCCAAGGGTGAAGAGGATGGTCTGATATGACCCTTCTCCAATGACTCCTTGATATAAGACCGCATAGCGTCATGTTCAGGTACAGACAAGTTAAAAAGGCGACCTTTAGGGAATTTACTACCAGGCACTAATTCAATTGCGCAGTCATAGCTCCTATGGGGGGGCAAGGATGCAGATTTACTTTCGCTAAACACATCAGAAAAATCAGTCAAAAAGTCAGGAACATCCTGAGCCTGGGGGAGGCAGAAAAAACAGGAGTGTTGGCATTAACACATTGGCAGCCCCAACTGGTCACAGACACAGATTTCCAATCCAAAACAGGATTATGAGACTGTAACCATGGGAAACCCAGTACAATAATGTCATGCAGATTATACAGCACCAAAAATTTGCAACTCTCCTGATGATTAGGTTCAACCCTCATTATCACCTGAGTAGAGAACTGGGGTTTATTCTCAGCTAAAGGGGTAGAATCGATCCCCAGTAGGGGAATAGACTTCCGTAGGGGTATCAAGGGAAACCCACAACGTTTAGCAAAATCAAAATCCATCAGGTTAATAGCTGCTCCCGAATCAACAAAAGCCTGAGCAGAAAATGTGGACAGGGAGCAAATCAGGGTAACAGTCAACAAAAATTTAGTCTGAACACTACCCAAGACAACTGAACGTGCAAAACGTCTTCCCCGCTTAGGGCAGACTGAAATAGCATGAGAGGCATCACCGCAGTAGAAACATAACCCATTGCGTTTTCGAAACTCATGACGCTGTGCCCCAGAAGCCACTCTATCACACTGCATGGGTTCAGAAGCTGGTTCACAAGGCAACACTATTCCACGCATACCTCTACGCTCACGCAAACGTCTGTCAATTTGAATCGCTAATGACATAGAATCACTGAGACCAGAGGGGACAGGGAATCCCACCATAACATCCTTTACATTCTCTGACAGACCCTTCCGAAAAAGGGCTGCCAAAGCATTGTCATTCCATTTGGTCAGGACTGCCCACCTTCGGAATCTCTGACAGTATAACTCAGCGTCCTCAAGCCCCTGATTTAATGCCAAGAAGGCTTTTTCAGCTTGATCAGTGACATTAGGCTCATCGTACAATAACCCCAGAGCCTGAAGAAATGAATCAACATTACTCAAAACAGGGTCCCCAGGTGTCAGGGAAAAAGCCCAATCCTGAGGATCGCCGCGCAGGAGAGAGATGACAATTTGAACCTGCTGTGCTGCGTTCCCTGAGGACTTAGATTTTAAGGCAAAAAACAACTTACAGTTATTTTTGAAATTCAGAAATTTAGCTCGATCCCCTAAAAACAAATCTGGCATGGGAATCCTAGGTTCCACAACAGGCAACCCTGCAAGATAGGTAGCAATACTCCGAACTTCAGTGGCAAGCTGATCCACACGGCCAGACAACTGTGCAAACTCCATTGAGAGAAAAAAAAAATCCTCCTCAGCACCCAGAGATACAGAGGGAAAAAAAAAAAATCTCTGACAACTCTGACAATCTTCTTTCTTTCACACTATTTTTCCCTTCTGTGAGTACCATATAATTATCAGTTTTTGGCCGGTGATACTGTTATGATTTGGTAGCTGAGGAGAGCAGGCAAAAAAGGCAATACACCAGAGAGGTTGGAATCTATTGGATTGCAGTACCCTGACTAACCACCACAACTAAAGGCAGCCGTGGAGCGTACCTACGTTGGTCCTAGATGCCTCGTCACAGCCTGAGAAGCTAACTACACCTAAAGATAGAAAGAGGAAAACTATCTGCCCCGGAGCAGATCCCCAAAGAACATAGGAAGCCCCCAAACATGTAATGGCGGTTAGACAAGAGGAAATACAGACACAGACAGAAAATAGTATGAGCAAACGTTGGGGCCCAATCTTCCTAGAAAGAAAAGGATAGGAAGGTCACTTACTGCAATCCAAAAAACCCTAAAAAAATACCAACACACTAATTGCAAAAACACCTGAGATCACACGACCTCTACCACCTAAATTAGTTCTCTGGTGTAACAAAACTAAGCCACAGCCACAGAAAAAACTGGAAAAGGCAAATGAACAAACAACTGGCTGAACTAAACTGAGAGAAGCACAAGCCCCGGAGGGGACCTGGCAGACCCCCACAGAAGTGCAGGACAAAATGCAAAAAGTAAGCACAAAAAAGAAACTGTCTTATCTGTTAGCAGAAGATGCAGGCATGAAACAGCAAGCTTCAAAGTGAACCAGGAACAAAAGCTGAGACCAGAACAATTGATCACCGGCAACCCTGATGGGAGGGAACCTTCCTTATATAAGACCAGTCAGTAACACCTGATCGCCAATCTTCACAATCTTCATTGAATAGTTCAGTACTGTTTGTAACCACCAGAGGGAGCTTCTGCTCAGAATTCATTTCTAGCACATTCACAACACTGTAGGCTTTCCTGAAGAGATAGGTTTTCAGGTTCCGTCTGAAGGTTCCAAGGGTGGTGGATAATCAGACATGTTGAGGCGTGGAATTCCAGAGGATGGGGGATATTCGGGAGAAATCTTGGAGGCGGTTGTGTGAGGAACGAATAAGTGTAAAGGATAGTAGGAGGTCTTGGGTGGATCGAAGATTACGTGAAGGAAGACATTGGGAGATTAGTTCAGAGATATAGGGATGGGACAGGTTGTGGACGGCTTTGTAGGTCAGTGTTATTAGTTTGAACTGGATTCGTTGGGGAATTGGGAGCCAGCGGAGGGATTTGCAGAGGGGAGAAGCAGGGGAGTAGTGAGGAGAGAGGTGGATTAGTTGGGCAGCAGAGTTGAGGACAGACTGGAGTGGTGCGAGAGTTGACGGGGAGGCCACAGAGGAGGGTGTTACAGTAATCAAGGCGGAAGATGATGAGGGCATGCACAAGAGTTTTAGTAGATTGAGGGCTGAGGAAGGGACGGATTCTGGAAATGTTTTTAAGTTGGAGGCGACAGGAGGTGGCAAGAGTTTGGACGTGTGGTTTGAAGGACATGGCAGAGTTGAGAGTTACTCCAAGGCAGCGGATTTCAGGTGCGGGAGAGAGAGTGATGCCATTTACCATAATAGATAGATCGGGTAGGGAACATACGTGAGATGGAGGAAAGATGATGAGTTCAGTTCTGTCTACATTGAGTTTTAGGAAGCGAGAGGTGAAGGAAAATATGGCTGATAGACACTCCGGGATTCTGGACAGTAGAGAGGTGACATCTGGGCCAGAGAGGTAGATCTGAGTGTCGTCCGCATACAGGTGTACTGGAAGCCATGGGACTTTATGAGTTGTCCTAGGCCAAGGGTATAAGATGGAAAAAAGTAGGGGCCCCAGGACAGAGCCTTGAGGGACTCCAACAGAGAGAGGGCGGGATGAGGAGGTAGTGTGGGAGTGGAAGACGCTAAATGTGCAGTCGGAAAGGTAAGCAGCGATCCAGGACAGGGCAAGGTCTTTGATGCCAAGGGAAGAAAGAATCTGTAGCAGTATTCAGTGGTCGACTGTGTCAAAGGCAGAGGACAGGTCAAGGAGACTGGAGAACTGTCTGTTAGCTTTGGCTGTAAGTCATTAGTAATTTTGGTCAGGGCAGTTTCAGTGGAGTGGTGGGGACGGAAGCCAGATTGGAGTTTGTCAAGGAGAAAGTTAGATGAGAGGTGGGAGGAAAGTTGAGCGCGGACATGCTGCTCAAGGAGTTTGGAAGCAAACGGGAGCAATGATATTGGGCGATAGCTGGGCATAGCAGTTGGGTCAAGGTTTGTTTTTGTGAGGATGGGTGTGATGGTGTCACGGGTGTGTCGCTGTGAAGATCGTCGCGATTGCACACCCTGACTTCTCACAGCTGAGTTTCTGGTGCTGGGTGTTTTTCGGCAGAGAGGGAGTTAATTCTTCCTCTCTCTGTGCTGGACTAGACCAGCCTCGCTCAGCTGCAATTAATGTTGTGGTAATTGGTTTCCTTCAAATACCTGCCTGCCTGCTGGGGAAGTGTCGGTGAAAGCATTCATGCAGACCAGCAGAGCGGATCGTTGTATGGTGAAGGCTGAAGTTAAGAGTACCTGTGTGGTCTTTTTTCCCCTCCTCGCTTTATCATTTGTCTCCGTACCCGTTGGTGTCCCCTCTGTTTCCGTGTGTGTGACTTTTGTATGCAAGGTGGATTTTAGTTTACCCCTTGTACTGTCTCGTTCGTTTATTACTGTGTTTAGGCATATACCTACCAGTCCCCGGTGTTGTGATCAGGGTCCTTCTCAGGACTGGATCACTGAGGTTCAGGGATCCTCAGGAGGTAGGGATTACGCTGGCGGCCTGGACCTCTGTAGCATCAACAGTACCTCCAGGTAGAGGGATTAGTCAGGACCCCAGCTTAGGGTCAGCATAGACCCCAGACCTCCTGTATGCAGTAACAGCGTGACATTTTCACCGACCACTAAAGATTTTCTCCAGTCACCATGGATCCAGTAGTCAGTCTAGCTCGGCAGTTGCAGAGTTTGTCCATGGAGCTGGCGGACGTTAAGTCCAAGGTTTTGTACCCCCCGGAGCAGGCCGGACCTGAACCTAAAGTAGCTCTCCCTGACAGATTCACTGGGGGGCGGGACAAGTTTTTTGCTTTCCGGGAGGCATGTAAATTGTACTTTCGGCTGCGACCTCGGTCATCTGGGAGTGAGGAGCAAAGGGTGGGGATTGTCATCTCGCTCCTACAGGGAGACCCCCAATCCTGGGCGTTCGCTCTTCCCCCGAGCTCCCCAGCTCTCCAGTCAGTGGATGGGTTTTTTACGGCTCTGGGTCTTGTGTATGATGACCCGGATCGGGTCTCCCTTGCTGAATCTAAGTTACGTAGGATCCAGCAGGGAGATCGTCCGGCAGAGGAATTCTGTTCGGAGTTCCGTAGGTGGGCCACGGACACCCAGTGGAATGACCCGGCTCTTAAGAGCCAGTTCTGTCAAGGTTTATCTGACAAATTAAAGGATGTGCTGGCACAGTATGACCCTCCCACGTCACTGGAAGCCGCTATGGCCCTTGCTATTCGTATTGACACGTCTTCGGGAGAGGTGCGGGGTAACCTTGCCCCCTGTGATGACTCCACCTTCCTCAAGGGTCCCTTATATGGAGCTTCCCCTGGTCAGTCCAGAGGAGCCTATGCAATTAGGAGGGACATTATTCCGGGGGAGGGGATCGGTGGGGCGCCACAAAACAGGAGGTTGTTTCTTCTGTGGAAAAAAAGGGACATTTTATTAGGGGGTGTCCATCCCGTCCTTTGCAGAGTGAGAAGTCGCCGGAAAACTATTGATCCCAGATTGTGTGGTGGACGGCAATCTGGGAGTAAGTATTTTGTCCCTAAGTTCGTCTCAGTTTCTCGTACCGGCGGAGGTGGTGGTGGGTGCGAGAACTGAGAGGATATCTGTTCTTCTGGATAGTGGGTCCGGGGCTAACCTGGTGGATGCTCGCTTTGCCCGGGTTCAAGGTATGCGATTGAGTGTGTTGACTAAACCCGTCCCCATATTCTCGATCGACGCCAGACCTCTCGGTCAGGGAAGTTTTTTGCAAGCAGTGCATAACATAGATCTTCAAGTGGGGGCGTTACATAAAGAACTGTTGTCTTGTTATGTGTTGGAGGGTCTTCCCACTCCTATAGTGCTGGGCCTTCCTTGGTTAACTAAGCATAACCCGGTTATTGATTGGCAATCCAGAGAGATAAGCCAATGGAGTGAATTCTGTCATAAAAACTGCATGAATACGGTCATTGGGGCGGTCGCTCCTAGGGCCTTACCTCCATTTCTGGTGGACTTTGAGGATGTATTCTCGGAGAAAGGGTGTCAAGAACTACCTCCTCATCGCGAGTATGACTGTTCTGTTAACTTGCTCCCTGGGGGCCAAGTTACCGAAATCTAGGTTGTATAACCTTTCTGGTCCTGAGAGACAGGCCATGAAGGATTATATTTCAGAGAGTCTGGCTAAGGGGCATATTAGACCTTCATCTTCCCCGGTGGCCGCGGGGTTCTTCTTTGTGAAAAAAAAAGATGGAGGCCTACGCCCTTGCCTGGATTTCCGTGAGCTTAATCGGATTACGGTCCGAGATCCGTATCCGCTCCCACTTATTCCCGATCTCTTCAATCAGATCGTGGGTGCCAAATGGTTCTCTAAGTTGGATCTCAGGGGGGCGTACAATCTGATTAGGATGAAGGAGGGGGATGAGTGGAAGACGGCGTTTAACACTCCGGAGGGGCATTATGAGAACCTTGTCATGCCATTTGGTCTGAGTATTGCCCCGGCGGTGTTTCAACACTTTGTAAATGACATCTTTCGCCACCTAATGGGACAGTTTGTGGTCATATATCTGGATGATATCTTAATTTACTCGCCGGATCTTGTGTCTCATCAGGAGCATGTTAGGCAGGTGTTACAGATCTTGCGGGATAATAAACTGTACGCCAAATGGGAGAAGTGTGTGTTCGCCGTACAGGAACTTCAGTTTTTAGGGTTCCTGGTGTCAGCATCCGGTTTTCGTATGGACCCTGGGAAAGTGCGGGCAGTCCTTGAGTGGGATCTGCCAGAGGATCTTAAGGCATTACAACGTTTCCTGGGGTTTGCTAACTATTACCGGAAGTTCATTCGTAATTTTTCGTCCATAGTTAAACCTCTCACAGACATGACTAAAAAAGGGACGGATTTTTCAAAGTGGTCTGACAAGGCTTGTCAAGCGTTTTCCTCTTTGAAAAAATGTTTTGCTTCTGCACCCATACTTATTCAACCTGATGCGTCACAGCCGTTCATTGTTGAGGTGGACGCTTCCGAGGTAGGGGTGGGAGCAGTATTGTCACAAGGTTCGTCCCCTGGTAAATGGCATCCGTGCGCCTTCTTCTCTAAAAAATTGTCGTCCGCTGAGAGGAATTATGATGTCGGCAATAGGGAACTCTTGGCCATTAAGTTGGCTTTTGAGGAGTGGCGTCATTTTTTGGAGGGGGCAGTCCACCCGGTCACCGTCATTACCGATCACAAAAACCTGCTATATTTAGAGTCCACTAAACGTCTGAATCCCAGACAAGCTAGGTGGTCGTTGTTTTTTACCAGGTTTAATTTTGTCGTCACATATCGTCCTGGCTCAAAAAATGTTAAGGCGGATGCCTTATCTCGCTGTTTCCCAGGGGCTGGGAATACGGAGGACCCGGTTCCGGTCCTTCAGGAGGGGGTGGTGGTGTCGGCAGTATGCTCTGAGCTTGAGGAGGAGGTATTGGAGGCTCAGGGGGACGCCCCTGTAGGACCTCCAGGGAGACTGTTTGTTCCAAATCAGTTGCAACAAAAGGTGATCGAGGCACACCATAATTCAGCTTTGGCAGGACACCCAGGGAGTAAAGCAACTGAGGATCTCCTCTCGCGCCGGTTTTGGTGGCCTAACTTACATAGGGAGGTGGTAACTTTTGTCGCGTCCTGCGAGGTTTGTGCGTGCTCTAAGACCCCACATACCCGTCCGTCGGGGACCCTCTTACCTTTGAAAATCCCGGAGCGTCCGTGGACTCATCTGTCTATGGACTTCATTACGGACCTCCCGCCATCTTCGGGTAAAACAGTCATACTCGTTGTAGTGGACAGGTTCAGCAAGATGGCACATTTTATCGCTCTTCCTAATGCTAAAACTCTTGCGCAGGTGTTTATTGGGGAGATTGTAAGGCTTCACGGGGTACCCTCCGATGTGGTGTCGGATCGGGGGTCTCAGTTTGTGTCCAAATTCTGGAAAGCATTTTGTACACGGCGGGGGATGCAGTTGTCATTTTCATCGGCTTTTCACCCGCAGACCAATGGTCAGACAGAGCGTCTGAACCAGAGCTTGGAGACATATCTCCGGTGTTTTGTGTCAGAGAACCAGGAGGACTGGGCTTATTTCTTGCCTCTGGCGGAATTTGCTCTAAATAATAGGCGGAGCGAGTCCACTGGTAAGTCCCCGTTTTTTGGGGCATATGGTTTTCACCCCCAGTTTTGTACTTTCAATAGGGGGGGCTCTTCTGGGGTTCCTGAGGAACGATTTTCGTCGTCACTTGCTTCAGTGTGGAGAGGAGTGCTGAATAATCTGAGTACTATGGGGAACCGATACAAACGTATGGCTGATAGGAGGAGAGTGTCTGGTCCGGACCTATGTGTGAACGATCTGGTATGGTTGTCTACCAAAAATATAAAACTTAAGGTTCCCTCCTGGAAACTGGGTCCCAGGTTCATCGGGCCATACAAGATCAGTGCTATAATTAATCCGGTTGCATTCCGTCTTGACCTCCCTCCTACATTTAAAATTCATAATGTGTTCCGCTTAAGAGGTATGTGGCGCCGGTGATACCTTCACCTTTACCTCCTCCTCCTGTGGTGGTCAATGGTAACTTGGAGTTCCAGGTGTCGAGAGTCATCGATTCACGTCTGAATCGCCGGTCCCTTCAGTACCTTGTTCATTGGAGGGGGTATGGTCCTGAGGAGAGGACGTGGGTTTCTGCATCGGATATTAACGCAGACCGATTGGTTCGGGCCTTCCACACTACTCACCCAGATAAACCCGGCCCTGAGGGTCCGGAGGCCCCTCGTAGAAGGGGGGGTACTGTCATGGGTGTGTCGCTGCGAAGATCATCGCGATTGCACACCCTGACTTCTCACAGCTGAGTTTCTGGTGCTGGGTGTTTTTCGGCAGAGAGGGAGTTAATTCTTCCTCTCTCTGTGCTGGACTAGACCAGCCTCGCTCAGCTGCAATTAATGTTGTGGTAATTGGTTTCCTTCAAATACCTGCCTGTCTGCTGGGGAAGTGTCGGTGAAAGCATTCATGCAGACCAGCAGAGCGGATCATTGTATGGTGAAGGCTGAAGTTAAGAGTACCTGTGTGGTCTTTTTCCCCTCCTCGCTTTATCATTTGTCTCCGTACCCGTTGGTGTCCCCTCTGTTTCCTGTGGTGTGACTTTTGTATGCAAGGTGGATTTTAGTTTACCCCTTGTACTGTCTCGTTCGTTTATTACTGTGTTTAGGCATATACCTACCAGTCCCCGGTGTTGTGATCAGGGTCCTTCTCAGGACTGGATCACTGAGGTTCAGGGATCCTCAGGAGGTAGGGATTACGCTGGCGGCCTGGACCTCTGTACCATCAACAGTACCTCCAGGTAGAGGGATTAGTCAGGACCCCAGCTTAGGGTCAGCATAGACCCCAGACCTCCTGTATGCAGTAACAGCGTGACAGATGGTGGCATGTTTGATGGCAGAGGGAAAGGTACCAGAAGATAGCGATAGGTTGAAGAGATGGGTTAGGGCTGGAATGAGCATGTTAGTGAGGTTGGGGAGCAGGTGGGAAGGGATGGAGTCAAGTGCATAGGTGGTGAGGTGTGATTTGGAAAGGAGATGAGTAAGCTCTCCTTCAGTGATGTTGGAGAGGGACGTTATTAGGGAAGGGCAGAGGTCTGGTATATGGAGTGGTTGGGGTGGAGGAACAGTAAAGGTTTGCCTTGTTTGGTCGATCTTAGTTTTGAAGTAGATGGCAAAGTCCTCGGCAGAGATGAGGATGAGGGGAGGTGGCAGTGGTGGATGGAGGAGAGAGTTGAATGTGCTGAACAGTTGTTTTGGGTTGTAGGATAATGAAGATACAAGGTTTGTGAAATAGGTCTGTTTAGCATAGGTGAGGGCTATTTTGAAGGCAAGTGTAGCTTGTTTGAAAGCAGTGAAGTCGTCTGGTACGCGTTTTCTTCCAATGCCGCTCCGCAACCCTGGATGATTGTTGAAGTTTTTTGGTGAGATTGTTGTGCCAGGGTTGCCTATTGATTCGTCGCACTTTGCCATGCGTGAGAGGGGCGACTGAGTCTATGGCCGATGTGAGGGTGGTGTTATAGAAAGTGGTGGCGCTGCGTGCGTCGTGGAGTGAAGATATGGAGGACAGAGGTAGAAGAGAGTCTGTGAATGTCTAGGTGTGTGAGGTTTCTGCGAGGATGTGCCAGTGGCTGGACATAAGGGGCAGGTGAGGAGGACAGGGATGAGAAGGTGAGTAGGTGGTGGTCGGATAGGGGGAGGCGAGAGGTTGTGAGATCCCTTTAAGAGAGGCCTGGGGTCAGAATCAGAGCGCTGAGGGATTTGCCCTAACTTCCGTACCGGAGATCCCTTTAAGAGAGGCTTGGGGTCAGTACCAAAGCGCAGAGTGGATTTGCCCTCACTTCCGTACCGGGGATCCCTTTAAGAGGGGCCTGGGGTCAGAACCAGAGAGCTTAGTGGAATTGCCCTAACTTCCATACCAATGATCCCTTTAAGAGACCTTGGGGTCAGAACCAGCCAGTCACTGTCTGCTGAGGTGTTATCGTGGAGTGAGAAAACTGTTGCTCATAGCAACTAATCACAGCTCAGCTTCTTTTAAACAGCTTTGGTGAAATGAAAGATGCTTTGTGATTGGTTGGTGACACACACACACTCAATTTTATATATATAGATAAGGTCTAATGAAGCAGCAGAATCGCTGGCAAGTGCAGATTACATGAATGTTCTGAACTATCAAGTTTTTAGCCAATAGGGTAAAATAAGCAAAGTCCCAGAAAATCCCTTTAAGGTTAAGTTCCAACAATGAGTTTTTGGTGCTCAAAAATGTAACATCTACAGTTCCAGCAAATGAGATAGCATATATAGAAATCTCCCTGTGGTTCTCTGCTTAGCTATTCATCAGTATGGCTTATGACAGGTCACTGATCCCTCACTGACCTGTACCCTAGTTTACATAATGAATATTATATATTGATAAAAGTAAAAAAAAAAACCTTCGGCCAGCACCTACGCTGCGGCATGATCGCATGTATAATAGGCATTTAATTATTTTATTTGCTGGTATAAATTCATAAAAAAAAATCTGTTTCAAAATTGAGCCAGCTCTGCTGACAGATTCCCTTTAATTGTCCTTTTTCCAAACAAAATAACCAACATTTTCATATTCTTTCTAGTTACTGTAGTAGCTCCATGACATAGTTACATAATTATATACCTCTATATAGAGATTGAAAAAAGACCTAGGTCCATCAAGTTTGACCTTATACATTATCGCTAGATTATTTATAACCCACAATGCTATTTGTTGAGAGAAAAGCATCCAGTCCTTTAAAAGCTCAAGGCGGTGAAACGCGCGTCGAGGCTCCAGTGCGCTCTCCCAGCCTTTCGGTCCACGGTATCCCCATGACTCAAGGTATTATACCCAGATAAGTACTCATGCGGTTGCCTCCATGACTTCTATGTAGCTTCCATGTGCTTTATTCATTTTATTGTCAACATGCTTATGCAACTAACTATCATTGTGCGTATACTTGCTTAATATTATATCTTATTATATATGATTTATTTTACTCTATGGCAGGCAATTCTGTATATGCACACCATATAACATTATTTCAATTAATTGGCTGTTTGCGTATGCTAAGCATTATATATTTTGCTACTCAATTATAGACCAGCTGTGAGACGCTCCTTTCTCAGTGTGCTGAACTTACATCTTACAGCACATTAACCCTTCAGCTGTTTTTTTTTATTTATTTTTTTTTCCTCTCCATGTGCACTTTGTTTTTTGTATTTATGATAAAATTTATTTATATCTAATAAACTTTATAATTTTCTAAATAATCCCTCTTGTGGTTTTGGATTTTTCCATTACTGTTTATAATCCCTTGTATTTTGATATGATATATTTAATTAATCCTTTAGTTTGATTTTGGTTATATTAATATTCTGCCATATTTTGCTCGGTTTTCCCTTAGGCTGGGGGATTAGTCTCGCTAGCCACGGTGACATTTTGTAGGTTTATACTTTAAAAGCTGTTATAGTGTCTGATATTACTATCTCTTGTGGTCGGCATTCCACAGTCTGACTGCTCTATCTGTAAAGAACCCTTTCCTATTTAGCTGCTGGAATCGCCTTTCTTCCACCTGTAATGAGTGCTCCCTGGTCCTTAGTATGGTCCTTGGAAGGAATAAGTCATGTGCCAGTCCACTGTACTGACCACACATATGTAAATGAGATCTCCTCAGACTTTTTTGTGTAAAAAAAAAATTATGCCTCTGAGCTGTCAAGGCTGTGGAGTCGGAGTCCATTTTGGTGGAGTGAGGCGTCGGAGGTTTGGCTTACCGACTCCACAACCCTGGTATGAGGGAGTCGGAGTCATGGAAATTGAGGCGTCAGAGTTGGAGGTTTGGTTTACTGACTCCACAGCCCCGATTTCTAGAGGGGTAATAGGTTCCATTTGTTACTTTGGTTGCCTGCCTTGTACATGGTACAAGTAATGTGGTAGAAGGTGGATCTATGCAATCGTCATGTGCCTCTAAGCCCTTGTTAATGCATCTTATTATGGTAAATGCCTTGGTTATAGCTACCTGGAGCTGGTTATTATAATCTTGGGAAACACCTAAGCCTCACCTTACAAAAATTGTTTGTGTTCCTTTTCCAGGTTACCTGGAGGCGTACACTAATTATTAATCTTCTATGTACGGAGTCTGGACTCTGCTAATGATTTATTTAAATTGCTCATATAAGACATCTGATATGAAAAGTTTCCTTGGCTAGACAGCATCCTATACTTAAAGGTTAAGTTGACACAATGAGTTTTTGATACTGCCTATTTTTAAAGTGTAAAACAGCAGCATCTTACAGTTCCAGCAAAGTGGATGGGATTTATACAAATCTCATGCCCACTGTGCTTTTTTCACTCAGTGTAAACTGGCCTGCAGTGCGTGTTTGAAATCCATCCAAAACGCGTCAATTTCTCTTGTGGTTAAGCTGAGTTTAATTTGCAGGTTTTCTCCATAGAATTGCATTAGATGTGGAAATGTATATGCATCTTTGTTTATTTTCCTCACTTATATAGCACCATTAATTCCACAGCGCTTTACAGACATTAGCATCACTGTCCCCATTGGGGCTCAGAATCTAGATTCCCTATCGGTATGCTTTTGGAGTGTAGGAAGAAATTGGAGTACAGAGATGAAACCCATGCAAACATGGGGAGAACATATAGATAGATGTTTTTCTTGGTGGGATTTGAACCCAGGACCCCAGTGCTGCAAAGCAACAATGCTAACCACTGAGTCACCCTGCTGCCTCTTTCAAACTTTTCTGCAGCAACAATGCACTGAAAATGCATGTAATCCACACGTATGTATTAACAAAGTTTTGTCAAAGCCAAATACCAGGAAATATAAAAAATAAAGCAGCTCTATTTAAAACCTGACATACAAAAATAGAAAGAGAAAAAACGCAGCATCAAAAACATGATAAAAATGCGCTGAAAAACGGAATGAAAAAATGCAAGTAACCTAATTTATCAAATAGGTGCAGAAAAAAGGCTCATCATGGGAACGCAGCCTGGGAGTATCACTTGCACACTACACCCAATGATCATCCTAGTTTTATTGTCTTATTTAACAAAAGCAAATTATTCAGCAGAAATCTTTCTGAAAGGGTTTGGGCACTCACAAAAAAATGCTCAATAGGACAGATTTATTTAGGCTAATACACCAGGCTTCTAGCTTGTAGTACACCAACATGCTGTACACCACATTTAGGATCTGCTTCAGACGCTTTTTTCCTCTTCTTAGACACTTTCATAAAACAGTCGATAGGGAATGTGGCTTTGTCGAAACCAGATGTATTCATGGTAATGCAAAACTTTTTAGTAGAAAAAAAACAATTTTAGCCCACCTAAAATCTAGACATACAGTACTATGTAAATGTTTTACGCAGATGGAAAAATGCTACAAAGTGAAAATACTTTCAGAACTCGAAGTGTTAATAGTTTATTTCTATCAATTAACAAAATGCAAAGTGAATGAACAAAAGAGAAATCTAAATCAAATGAATATTTGGTGTGACTGCCCTGTGCCTTCAAAACAGCATTAATTCTTTTAGGTACACTTACTCAGATTTTGAAGGAACTCGGCAAGGAAGTTGTTCCAAAACCTTGGAGAACTACAGATCTTCCGTGGATGTAGGCTTGTGCATTTCCTTCTGTCTCTTCATGTAACCACAGACAGACTTGTTGACATTATATATTAGGACAGGGCACACTTGTGAAAAACTCGCAGCTCAATACCCTGCACTCGGGACCGGAGTGTGCTGCTGCATGTATTTCTATGCAACTGAACGCTCCGGTCCGAGTGCCAGCGGCTGTGCCGGGTATTGAGGTGCGAGTTTCTCGCAAGTGTGGCCCCGGCCTTATAAATATAACCATGGCACTACTGCCAAACGGTGCACAAATAGGATCTAATCCCGTATAGACTAAGTAGCAGAAACTTGGCACTCAGGAAATTCATGAGATGAATATATTTTTATTAAGCAATGAATTGTTGAGAATGACAAAGTGGCAGAAAAAACCTAAGAGGCTGCACAAAAGGGACATACCAGATTGCGATTGTTTCTTTAAGAGACAGGAGATTTGCAGTGAGCATGCGCTGAACATGGCATCCACCGCTTGTTACAGGAAAGCGCAGAGACGGGAGATAAAGGGAAGAGGTGGGTCAAAAGCGCCACCCCCACCAATCAAACTGCTAGCTTTAGCAGAAGAGGAGTATAGTGCATGGGCTCACTGGTCCCTTTCTGTCTATCATAGGACACACCACCACAGCTTGCAGTTTGATTGTTGGAGGTGGCGCTTTTGACCCCACTTCTTCCCTTTATCTCCCGTCTCTGCTCTTGCCTGTAACAAGCGGTGGAAGCCACGATCAGCGCTTTCTCACTGCAAATTTCCAGTCTCTTAAAGAAACACTTGCAATCTGGTATGTCCCTTTGTGCAGCCTCTTAGGGTTTTTTTTTCTGCCACTCTGTCATTCTCAACAACCACATTCTCAGTCTTATTAAGTATTATTCTAAGGTGCTCCTTTTCCTTATTACAGACTATCTGACATACATTTGGATCTTATGTTATGTCCCCTCTGTATAATATGTTAGGATTATATGATGCCAGCATGTTATTTTTTGATAAATGTAAAGGTGTAACAGAGACTGTCATATACCGTCCCTGAAGACAAATATTGTGTGAATATTAACATGCGGTTGTATTGTGCTTTGATGGTATAATGTAAAATGCAGAGAGTGTTGTAAGTACTGATGCTGCTGTGTGGGTACTGTATTGGTAATGCCTAAGGGAATCTGGTACATTCAGCTCAGGAGTAGGAATATTAGGGCAGATAGGCAGTGGTGCGCCTCTTGGTGTATAAGTAATAGGTATGTTATAAGTATTGTTAGTATAGTGTTAATGTAGAACAGTAATGCAAGCTGGGTGCTGGAATGTAGGTGAAAGGTTAGATCGTCCCAGCAACAGACTGCAGGAACAGATACAGTTAATATGTTCGGGACCAACCCAGCATGAGAGGGGGAAGGATAAAGAAAAAGGGGAGCACTAACTGGTTAGATCAGCTGGAGATTAGATTGAGAGATACTTATCTTAAATGTAAGAGTTTGAGGCCAGAGGGCTGGAGGGCACGAGAAGGATTGTTTTGGCAGTATGAGATCGTTGGTAACGGTCTTCAGCAGACATTCCTGTAATGTCCGGAGCCTATGGTCCGAACTAGGCACAGGGAAGCGTGTCTTCTTCTATACCAACAAGTGGAACACAGACGGGAAAACGCGTGAGGGAGATGGCACTGGTCTTGTGAGTATGGTGGAGCCAAATGGAGTATCCCGGGGGCTGAAGGAACCAGTAAGCGAAGAGATAGCTCAGGCTGAATTAACGGAGAACATGCAAACGTACTGTGCTGTAACATCAGTTGAACTCGGACTGTTAAGTAAAACTGGACTGTTTGATAAGAAGCAAGTGTCCCGTGATTTGTGTGCAAATGACGTGGATGCAGCGGACGCCTCTGGCCTGAATGTGAGTATATTGCATTGTACACAGCATGACACTAAGGAACTGGGACACTGTTAATTTGTGGGGTGCCAGGGTGTGGGAATGCAGCCCCTCGACCAAGACTACAGTCCTGGGCACCTTACATAAGATTTATCAAGTGACATTATATACAGTCATGGCCAAAAGTTTTGAGAATGACACAAATATTATATTTTCACATGATCTGCTGCCCTCTGGTTTTTATGTGTGTTTGACAGATGTTTTTATCACAGACAGAAATATAATAATTGCAAACATATGAGTAACAAAAGCTTATATTGACAGTTAGAATGAGTTAATGCAGCAAGTCAATATTTGCAGTGTTGACCCTTCTTCTTCAGGACCTCTGCAATTCTCCCTGGCATGCTCTCAATCAACTTCTGGACCAAATCCTGACTGATAGCAGTCCATTCTTGCACAATCAATGCTTTCATTTTGTCAGAATTTTTAGGTTTTTGTTTGTCCACCCGTCTCATGATTGACCACAAGTTCTCAATGGGATTAAGATCTGGGGAGTTTCCAGGCCATGGACCCAAAATCTCTATGTTTTGTTCCCTGAGCCATTTAGTTATCACCTTTGCTTTATGGCAAGGTGCTCCATCATGCTGGAAAAGGCATTGTTGATCGCCAAACTGCTCTTGGAGGGTTGGGAGAAGTTGCTCTTGGAGGACATTCTGGTACCATTCTTTATTCATGGCTGTGTTTTTAGGCAAGACTGAGAGCCGATTCCCTTGGCTGAGAAGCAACCCCACACATGGTTTCAGGATGCTTAACAGTTGGCATGAGACAAGACTGGTGGTAGCGCTCACCTTGTCTTCTCCGAATGAGGCGTTTTCCTGATGTCCCAAACAATCGAAAAGGGGATTCATCAGAGAAAATAACTTTACCCCAGTCCTCAGCAGTCCACTGCCTGTACCTTTTGCAGAATATCAGTCTGTCCATGATGTTTTTTCTGGAGAGAAGTGGCTTCTTTGCTGCCCTCCTTGAGACCAGGCCTTGCTCCAAGAGTCTCCACCTCACAGTGCGTGCAGATGCACTCACACCTGCCTGCTGCCATTCCTGAGCAAGCTCTGCACTGCTGGTAGCCCGATCCCGCAGCTGAAACACTTTTAAGAAACGGTCCTGGCGCTTGCTGGTCTTTCTTGGGCGCCCTGAAGCCTTTTTGGCAACAATGGAACCTCTCTCCTTGAAGTTCTTGATGATGCGATAGATTGTTGACTGAGGTGCAATCTTTCTAGCTGCGATACTCTTCCCTGTTAGGCCATTTTTGTGCATTGCAATGATGACTGCACGTGTTTCTTTAGAGATTACCATGGTTAACAGAAGAGAAACAATGATGCCAAGCACCAGCCTCCTTTTAAAGTGTCCAGTGGTGTCATTCTTACTTAATCATGACAGATTGATCTCCAGCCATGTCCTCATCAACACCCACACCTGTGTTAATGGAGCAATCACTGAAAAGAGGTTAGCTGGTCCTTTTAAGGCAGGGCTGCAATGATGTTGAAATGTGTTTTGGGGGATAAAGTTCATTTTCTAGCCAAATATTGACTTTGCAAGTAATTGCTTTTAAGCTGATCACTCTTTATAACATTCTGGAGTATATGCAAATTGCCATTAGAAAAAGTGAAGCAGTAGACTTTGTAAAAATTAATATTTGTGTCATTCTCAAAACTTTTGGCCATGACTGTATTTATGCTGATGTCTGCTATATTGTAAAAAAAAATTCTGTTTCTATGTAGTACACTGATGAAGGTCTAACACAGACCAAAACATATGTACATTTTTCTTTTTGGGATTGCTTATTAAAAATATATTCATCTCATCAAGGCTGCCCGTTATCGCCCCTATTATATGTTTTACGCATAGAGCCGCTAGCGGCGATGATTAGGCAAAATCCAGACATATCAGGGGTAAAGGTACGCGATAAGATGTTTAAGAATTCCTTATTTGCGTTTGATGTCCTTTTGACCCTGACCAATCTACATATTATGCTGCCTAACCTGATGGAGGATCTTAAAAAAATACGGGGAATTATCGGGGTAATGAACACTTCAAAAACAGAGGCCCTCCCATTAAATATCCCCCTGATGTACTGGATCACTTAAAATTAAATTTTAAATTCAGATTGAAAGCTGAGACTATAAAATATTTAGGGGTTAATATATCTTCCTCTTACGGTAATCTGTATAACTCCAATTTCCCGCCACTTCTGAACATATTAAAGAGGTTGTTGGACAAATGTTAGCCACTCTCGCTTTCATTAATTGGCAGGATTTCCTCTCTTAAGATGTCCCTCCTTCCCAAACTGCATTATTATTTTTAGACCTTGCAGGCCAGGGTTCCCATGAATGAGCTTAAGTCTCTTCAGGCAGCTATGATGAGGTTCATTTGGAAAGATAGACGTTATTGGATCTCTAAACGTGTCCTCGTCTCCCCTAAATCACAGGGGGGCCTATCGGTCCCTGATATTATTAAATATTACTGGGCCGCTCACCTTCGTAGAGTCCCTTCATGGGCTTCGTTTTGGGCATATAATAAGTGGACAGAATTAGAGAAATTATGGTTGGCGCCAATTCATCCAAATTCTCTACTATGGTTAAATAGGACCATTGTAACTCCGGAGCCCCTATTGGGCCCCATTCGATTCATGAGAGATATCTGGCTCTCCTGTATGAGGAAGTTTGGTCTGGCCTCTCCTAATTCGTCTATGATTTAATTTATATTTCAACCCCTGCTGCCAAGCAGTCTTGAGCATGCAATGGCCCACCCTCGGTCCTCTGCGAGCTTGTTTAGATTTGCGGATGTGGTAGACGGGGATACGCTTGAGCTTCTTACATTTGATGACATCAAACCTAAATTTTCTATTACTAATAGAGAATTCTACCAGTACCTGCAGATTAAACATTTTGCCTTTTCCCTTTTTGGCTCTTCGGGAGTCTCCCGCCGACGGACTTTGAGAGGATTTGCAGGAGAGGGTCGTCAACCAAAAGTTTAATTTCAGAAATATATAAAATTCTGAGTTCTACCCAAGATGGTAGTCAACCAAAACAGTCCTACATGTGCAAATGGGAGTCTATTCTGGGAAAGGAACTCTCGCCCCAAAACTGGCATATCATCTGGGAAAATGCGGCTAAGTCATCTATTTGCACTCTTTATAAGGAAAATCAGCATAAGATGTTAATGTTCTGATATCACACTCCTGACCTCCTTTACAGACTGAACCCCTCAATACTAAATGTGTGTTGGCGCTGCAGCTCTGATGTGGGCACGCTGTATCATATCTTCTGGTCGTGTCCAGGGATTGGGAGTTTTTGGAGGGAGGTTGGTTCGTTGATTTCCAATGTTCTTTTTGCTGAAGTGGGACTGGACCCGACCATATACCTGCTCATAGCAAGTCAGCAATTCTGCTACATACAGGTGATCTGATCATCGCCTGTATGTAGCAAAGCCAATCGGGTTATGGCAGCTTCTAGTCTCCTATGGAGACTATTGAAGCATGCCAAAAGTAAAAAAAAAAAAAAAGTTTTTAAACATTTTTAAACTTCAGCCTTACGATCCATTGGCTCTTTTAGACTGGAGGAGTCCTCGAATGGGATTGCCGTTCTTTTTGCCACTTTGGCCACTGGCACATCTACTTTGGGCACCTCGTCCCAGGTCTTTATATCCCCTGGGTTAAAGGGCAACCGGAGCCTGAAGTCACTCAGGACGACTAATCTCTTCTCTGCGTCTTCCCACTCCTCTAGGATCATGGACCGGATGTGGTTATTAACCGGGAACACCCTACTGATCTAAGTACGTAGGCCGCCAAACATTTCATCCTGTACAGATATCGCTTCCGGGGTATCTTCCAACTGCATAGTGTCCCGTACTGCCTGGAGGAGCTCATCTGTGTCTGCTGATGAAAAGAGATATTTCTTTCCCCTTCCAGTAGGATCTTCTATCTCCCTCTCGTCCTGTTCGGAATCTTCCGAAATCTCCTCTTCTGAATGGGCTAGACTCCCTCAGCCTCTTCCGAGACCTCTGGGGTTCTGCTTGCACGGTATGGGGAACCACCAGGCTCGAGATGGATGCGTGGACTTCTTGCCTTATTATAGACCTCATATTGGTCATCAAAGATGTCTGCTCTTCCCCGACAATTTTAAAGGTACAGGTCTCACAGAGGGCCTTCAGACAATTCTCCAGGAGTTTAGACGTGCAAAGTGCAAATGAGACACTTATTTTTCCCGGACTTCTTATTATCCTTCTTAGCAGCTGACAGGGTGGGTATTTCTCCCTAAAATACACAGAGAACTTGCTATTTGTCCCAGTGTGTGTAGGGTATGGTACTGTGGTATGGCTTCTGAAAGCCTACTCACGTGCACCTGGCTCTGCTCTGGGCCTTCTGGCCTGGCTGTCTCCTCCATTGCTGCTTGCGATGCGAGCATGCACCTTCAGCTTAGAATGGCTGATGTATAATAGAGCCCCCCTTTATATATTGTTTTACCTGGTTGATCCTGCTTATCCCTGGCCCGCGCACCGGCGCGCGCCGTGACCGTGCCCGGAAGTCCTCTCTGAGGCTGGCGCTGCCGGAGATCTCCCCTGCCGGCCGAGACCCGGAAGTGACATTGCCGCCGCGGCCGGCAGTGCGCGTACCCTGGATCCCGGGACGCTTCGTTGGCCTGCCTCTTCGTCACACCAGATGCGTTCCCCCGGGACCACTGCACGCAGTGGCATGGCACCGGGTCCGAGAGCCCCCAGATAGGAGGAAGCGGACCCCTCCCCAGGAGCAGCCCTACACTGGGACTGGCTGAGGGACTCCCCCATCGCAGGTATCAGCCGCAGATTTCTTGCTGCGGGGAGGGAAAGGCTGGGACCCCCGATCCTCATCATCTGCCCGGCACAGTCAGGACAAGGTTCGCCGTTCCTATCCTCGGACAGGAAAAACACTGAAGGGTGGTAAGGGGAAGGTCCCTTTAACCGCTCGTTGTTCCTGTCCCAATGAGGATAAGAAGGACGTCCTCCATGGTGCTGTCAGGTGGTGAACTGGAAAACAAGCCCTCACATGGCCATATTGACGAAAAAATAAAAAAGTTATGGCTCTGGGAATAAGGGGAGCAAAAATCAGAAATGCAAAAACTAAAAAGGGCTGCGGCGCGAAGCAGTTAAGAGGGTTGATCCTGGCAGATTCCCTATAACATAATGACATTGACTGTATGTTTGGGGTTGTTCTGTTGCAGAATAAATTTGGAGCCAATCAGATGCCTCCCTGATGGTATTGCATGATGGATCGGAGGTGGAGTCCTGGATCTTCAACTCTTGCACCCCTACTAAGCAAAAGATAATAAGGTTCCCATTGAGTAGCACTAGTGTCAGGGTCTTTCGTACTTTAAAGGGAACGTGTCATCAGAAACAGACCATTTGTTTAAATCAGGTTTTTGTGTTAAATGTATTTTTTGGGGTATTTTTTTTTCCTGGGGCTATTCTAGAGACATACGTTTTGTTCTTTCAGGAAATCTTTATATATATTGGCGGCAATAGGCTGACTCAGACCCTATCTTTAGTATTGAAGCATTTAATAAGCGTGTTGAAATGTCATTTTGAAGGGAGGAGGATCAGGGTCAGCAGTGACATCACCTATAATAAATGGTGGATCCGGTGTTATCAGTGGTGTATAGAGGCAATACCAGTCATGTAATCCTACCTGTGATGATAGTGAGATATCTGAAAGTTCATATGTGAAGTGTTAAATAGCCTCAATGTTAAAATTGCAAGATTTGCCATCTTTTTAAATACAGATCGTGTGGTATAATGGAGCAAAAATTGTCAGCATTTGTAAAAAAAATACATTTAACACGATAACCTTATTTTATTTTACCGCTTAAGAAAGAGGCAGTTTTTCTTTTTTGTGCTTTCCCTTTCTTCCAACAGCCTTAACTTTTTTTATTCCGTCATCAAAATAGCCTTATGAGGGCTTGTTTTTTGTTGGACAAGTTGAGGTTTTGAATTATACCATTTATTTTAACTTATAGGTGAGTGATTTCAACGTTTATTATTTTAATATTTTTTAAAAATATTTTTTCCCCATTTTTAATTAGTCCCCTTAGGGGACTTAAATTGCAATTTATTGATCACCTATGAAATACACTTCATTACATCTATATTACTGTGTATTGTGACAGGCTGCTTCTTCATAAGAAATCTCAAATGGAAGACATGTTGGCCTTCAGAAAGCCACTGGCTACTGTGGCCACTAATTGTCACCTTGCATGTAGTGCCAGTGGCCATCAGAAGTGATAACCATCAAATTGAAGAGTTTTAAATGCCTTGACAGCATTTAAATGGTTAGATTGACATGATGCCGGCTATATAACACAGCCGTCACTCACGCTGCAGAGAAGCGGGCCGAGGACCTGAACTCGATCCAAACAATGATCGATGAACTGCGATCGTCTATAAGGGATTACCGTATTTTTCGGACCAAAAGACGCACTTTTTTCCCCCCAAAATCGGGGGGAAAATGAGGGTGCGTCTTATGATCGGAACGTACCTGTAAATGGGGTCCAGCGGCATCACAGGAACTCGGAGCCGGCGTCCGTGGAGCGGTAGTGCAGGAGCTGGGAGCCGCTGGCGGTGGAGCGGCACTGCGGGAGTCTCCAGCATGGCGGGAGCCGTTGGCGGTGGAGCAGGAGCCGCCAGCGGTGAAGGACTGTGAGAGCCGCCGGCGGTGGAGCAGGAGCTGCCGGCGGTGAAGCGAAAGCCGCCGGCGGTGGAGCTGCAGCCGCCGGCAGTGAAGAAAGCCTGCGAGAGCCGCCGGCAGTGGAGCTGGAGCCGCCGGCGGTGAAGCTGAAGCCGCCGGCGGTGAAGAAAGCCTGCGAGAGCCGCCGGCGGTGCAGCAGGAGCCGCTGGCGGTGAAGCGGAAGCCGCCGGCGATGACGCTGAAGCTGCCGGCGGTGAAGAAGGCCTGCAGGAGCCGCCGGCAGTGGAGCAGGAGCCGCCGGCGGTGAAGCGGAAGCCGCCGGCGGTGACGCTGAAGCCGCCGGCGGTGAAGAAGGCCTGCAGGAGCCGCCGGCGGTGGAGCAGGAGCCGCCGGCGGTGAAGGGGAAGCCGCCGGTGGTGACGCTGATGCCGCCGGCGGTGAAGAAGGCCTGTGTGAGCCGCCGGCGGTGGAGCAGGAGACGCCGGCGGTGAAGATGGTCTGCGGAAAGCGGCAGACTCCACAGTGTGAGCCGCCGGCGGTGAAGTTGCACCTCCACTGTGTGAGCCGCCGCGCTGTTAATATAGTGCGGCCACACTAGACAAGAGGTACAGGAGGAAGTTCTCCCAGCTGGTACTTCCTGTCTAGCGTGGCCACAGAAGTGAGTGTAATCTGGATTAAAAGTTTAAAAACGGTGTCACCCCATTTTTGCTCTATGACACCGCCTTCAAGGGCTTATCTACAGCATTCTGGAATGCTGTAGATAAACCCCCAATGTCACCTGAAAGAAAAGAAAAATGAGTTACCGTATATTATACTCACGCAGGGCGTTCCGCCGTCCGGTCCGGAGGGAGTCGCAGTCCGGTTTGGCGCCTCCCATCTTGTAGCGAAGCCGGCCTCTTCTTTCCGTCCCATCGCGGCTCCTGCGCAGGCGCACTGATCTGCCCTGATGAGGGCAGAGCAGAGTACTGCAGTGCGCAGGCGCCAGGAAAGGTCAGAGAGGTCCAGCGCCTGCGCACTGCAGTACTCTGCGCTGCCCTCACCAGGGCAGATCAGTGCGCCTGCGCAGGAGCCACGATGGGACGGAAAGAAGAGGCCGGCTTCACTACAAGATGGGAGGCCCCAGACCACGACGCCCATCGGACCAGACGGCAGACCGCCCCTGGGTGAGTATAATATACGGTAACTCGTTTTTCTTCTCTTTCAGGTGACATCGGGGGCTTATCTACAACATTACAGAATGTAAGATAAGCCCCTGATGGCGATGGCTGTATCTCGTAGTCCAAAAATGGGGTGACAGACTCCCTTTAAATATTTTACCACATTTTTTGCTTCAAATATATTTTTTCCCTATTTTCCACCTCTAAAACCTGGGTGCGTCTTATAGTCCGGTGCGTCTTATAGTCCGAAAAATACGGTAAACAACAGGTAATTTTCTGGTGGTACACTCCCTTTAAATGGCTGCTTACATGTAACAGTAGACTGTATTGGCTGTACAGAAAACAAATAACAGACCATTATTCCTAAATGGCAACTATGAGCAGATTAGATAAAAAACTCAAATCACATATTAAAACATTAACCATTTAATTTTCACACTGACAACCCATACTTGTAGGTGAATTTGAAGAATATAAAAGTTCACATACTCCTAGTCATTTCACAGACATACCCATCCGCTATGATACCACTGTTCTCCGCACTCATTACAAATGGCAAATGTCATCATCTCTTCGTCTGGGTTCCTGGAACGTACCCAGCCTGGCAGAAAGAGTGTCCCTCGGGAAATCATGGTTACTGTGCAATTAAACCTTTCACATTTTCTACATTTAATTTTCCTAGTCTGGACTCCATCAGTGCGCTGGGGAAGCTGATGCTCCTGGACCCCAGCCTGAGTATAGCTAGCTCGGAGGTCTCGGAGATCCTCATTTGCCATCTCCAGAGCAGTCATTCCAGCAAATGCTTTGGGGTTTAGAGCTCCAGAATAAATGAGAGTTTTCAAGTGCATATTTTTAGGATTTTTCAGATTGGCAATTTTACTACGAATGCAGCTTCTGTATTTCTTTTCATTCTCAGCATACAGAATGTAGATGCTTTCCTCAAGATCCTTTGCATACTCTTGGGCTTTCTCATGGCACTGTGAAGGATCATCTAAAGCCTGATACAAAAGTTCTCTGCACTTCTTTCTCAAGCCCTCCACACTCATTCTCTGCTGATCTTGGGTACCTGCACTGTGCTCCTTACTGCATACTGCTTGTGAACTTGACCTCAGAGTTTGCTCTAGTTCTTCAGTCACGGTAGAGGAATGACCACTTGTACTCTCGAGACCTGTCAGGTTTTGTGCGCTGTCTTCAGCTTGCGTCACAGTTGCATTGTCATTCTTCTCTAGTCCACTCATAAACTTCTCCTGAACTGTGCTGGTATGAAGACAGCTGTCTTTGTACAAGAGTTTCCATTTGGAAAGTAAGCACTTTGCTTTCTTTTTCAGTGCTCCTGGCGGACAGCTTTTAAGTACTCTGTACACAACTCTGACGACATCAGTCTGCTGTAGGTTTGCACAACTGACCTTTGCGTCTTCAAAGAAAGAGAGATGGGATTCAATTTCTTCATACATTCTGTTGTGTAAAAGACTCTCCACTTGTAAAGCTCTGAAGATCAGCTCCTTAATACCCTCGAAATCTAACATTCCTGTGCTTGAGAGACACAAAAAGAAAAAAAGTGATAAGAGCGATCACTTAACAATTGCAGAATTAGCCTGAAGAGATCAAATATTACTACAAATCAAAAAGATTTCAGGCAATATATAATGACAGCTTAAGGGGAATCTGTCACTTGATTCATGCTGCCAAAACCACAGGCGGCATTTCGGAAGATCACTGTATAATTGCCAGAGCATTTTAAAAAAAACTTAGTTTGAAGTGCCGGCCAGGGACCATAGGGAGAGACATGACTAGTCCGGTGTGGTCTTTGGATGTTCCAGATGCCGGGAAGTATACACATATCTAGAGACCTGTCAATCAACTGTAGCGATGCAGGCAGCAGCTCCAGACTAGTCACGTCTCTCCCTATATTGAAGGACCGACTCTGGGTTCAAACGGGGTGGACTATATATGGATTGCAATGCCCAAACTGGCCACTGGTATAGACCAGAATTTACTTTACAGCCTCGTGTACCTTTGTGGCTATGAGTTTGGATCAGGACGGAGACCTGTGGTCAGTCCGAGCATTACAGTTCACATGCGGAACATGAGCTAAGCACATCATTTCTTTTGTCCTGCGAGAGAGCTGATCTCGCAAATACCACTTAGGAGAAGTAGCTATCAAACAAGTCAATGCTTGACCCTCTAAAGCAGGGTTTCCCAACTCCAGTCCTCAAGGCCCACCAACAGGTCATGTTTTCAGGCTTTCCTTTATTTTGCACAGGTGATGTAATTATCACCTGGGCAATATAAGGAAATCCTGAAAACATGACCTGTTGGTGGGCCTTGAGGACTGGAGTTGGGGAACCCTGCTCTAAAGGGATCCTGCCATCAGAAAAACGCTACTTACCTACAGATATAGAGTTCATCTACAGATAAACAGCCTTTAACACCCTGTGAAGTCGGCTGATGAAGTCCTGCCACATAGAAAATGATGTTTTAACCCCTTTCTTCCATCTGACGTACTATTCCGTCCATGTGCCCTGGGACTTAATTCCCAAGGACAGAATAGTACATCACATGCGATCAGCTGATCGCGGTCGGCTGTCAGCTGATTATCACAGCTGACACCCGGCACTATGTGCCAGGAGCGGTCAAAGATGATCGCAGTGTACCGGGGGCACAGGGAAGCATCGCGCAGGGAGGGGGCTCCCTGCGTGCTTCCCTGAGACCCTCAGAACAGCACGATGTGATCGCGCTGTTCGGAGGGACCCTCCTCCCTGTAGGACCCCGGATCCAAGATGGCCGCGGGGTCCTTCCGGGTCCTGAAGGGAGGCGGCTTCCTCAGTGCCTGCTGCGTGCTCCTCTGTGCTCTCCGTCCTCCCCCCGTCCTGCTCCGTGCTCCTTGTCCTCCTCCATGCTCCCCCCATCCTCCTCCATCATACTCACCCTCCCCGTGCCATCGCTGAACGTCCTGGCAATCCTGCGTTGTACCCGGCTTCCTGCAGCTCTCCTGTGCTGAGCGGTGACGTAATACAGCTCATTAAGGCCATGAATATGGACGCCACGCCTATGGCCTTAATGAGCGATATTACGTCACTGCTCAACACAGGAGAGCTGCAGGAAGCCGGGTACAATGGAGGATTGCCGGGACGTTCAGCGATGGCACGGGGAGGGTGAGTATGATGTCCCAGCCACCGGCTCCTGCCGCGGCACCCCCTCCCCCGCTGGTTTCTGCCCAATGACTCGTGTATAAGCCGAGGGGGGCATTTTCAGCACAAAAAAAGGTGCTGAAAATCTCGGCTTATACACGAGTATATACGGTACACATATTTAGTCACGACTCGCCCTATAAACCTGTCCCATTAGTTAAAAAAACAAGGCAAAATAACAATGATTTATCATCATACCGCCGAACAAAAAGTGGAATAACACGCAATCAAAAAGACGGACATAAATAAACATGGTACCGCTGAAAACGTCATCTAGTCTCGCAAAAAACAAACCGCCATACAGCATCATCAGCGAAAAAATAAAAAAGTTATAGCTCGCAAAATTAAGCGATGCAAAAATAATTATTTTTTATATATAATCGTTTTTATTGTTTCAAAGCGCCAAAACATAAAAAATTTATATAAATGAGGTATCGCAGTAATCGTACTAACCCAAAGAATAAAATTGCTTTATCAATTTTACCACATGCGGAACGGTATAAACACCCCCCCAAAAGAAATTCATGAATTGCTGGTTTTTGTTCATTCTGCCTCCCTAAAATCGTAATAAAAAGTGATCAAAAAATGTCCTTTGCTCAAAAATGGTACCAATAAAAATGTCAACTCGTCTCGCAAAAAATAAGACCTCACATGACTCTGTGGGCCAAAATATGGAAAAATTATAGCTCTCGAAATGTGGTGATGCAAGAACTATTTTTTGCAATAAAAAGCGTCTTTTAGCGTGTGACAGCTGCCAAACATAAAAACCCGCTATAAATAGTAAATCAAACCCCCCTTTATCACCCCCTTAGTTAGTTAGGTTTAGGGTTTGGTATTACGGTTAGAGGTGTGGTTAGGGTTATGATTAGGGTTAGGGTTGGAGTTAGAATTGGGGGGTTTCCACTGTTTTGGCACATCAGGTGCTCTCCAAACGTGACATGGCGCCCGCAGACTATTCCATCAAAGTCTGCAATGCAAAACGTCACTACTTCCCTTCTGAGCCCCGACGTGTGCCCATACAGTAGTTTTCTCCCACATACAGGGTATCAGCATACTCAGGACAAATTGAACAGCTTTTGGGGTCCAATTTCTCCTGTTACCCTTGGGAAAATAAAAAACTGGGGATTAAAAGATCATGTTTGTGGAAAAAATATGATTTTATTATTTTCACGCCGGGCGTTATAAACTTTTGTGAAGCACTAGGGGGTTCAAAGTGCTCACCACACATCTAAATAAGTTCCTTTGGGGGTCTAGGTTCCAAAATGGGGTCACTTGTGGGGGTTTCCACTGTTTAGGCACATCAGGGGCTCTCCAAACGCGACATGACACCCACAGACCATTCCATCAAAGTTTGCATTACTAAACGTCACTACTTCTATTCCGAGACCCGACGTGTGCCCATACAATGGTTTTCTCCCACATATAGGGTATCAGCGTACTCAGGACAAATTGGAGAACAACTTTTGGGGTCCAATTTCTCCCGTTACCCTTGGGAAAATAAAAAATGGTGACTAAAAGATCATATTTGTGGGAAGAAAAATAGGCTTTTTTAGTTTCATGCCCGGGCATTATAAACTTGTGTGAAGCACTTGGGGGTTCAAAGTGCTCACCACAGATCTAGATAACTTCCTTAGGGAGTCTAGTTTCAAAAATGGGGTTACTTGTGGGGAGTTTCCACTGTTTAGGCACATCAGGGGCCCTGCAAACTGAACATGAAACCCATCAAAGCTGCATTCCAAAATGTCATTACTTCCTTTCCGAGCCCTGCCGTGCTCCCAAACAGTATTTCCCCACCCCCACATATGGGGTATCAGCGTACTCAGGACAGATTGGACAACAACTTTTGGGGTTCAATTTCCTTGTGAAAAATCAAAAATTGGGGACTAAAAATCATTTTTGTGGAATTTTTTTTTTTTTTTTTTCACACCCAGGCATTATAAACTTTAGTGAAACACTTGGGGGTTGAACATGCTGACAAAAGATCTAGATAAGTTCCTTAGGGGGTCTAGTTTCCAAAATGGTGTCACTTGTGGGGAGTTTCCACCGTTTAGGCACATCAGGTGCTCTCCAAACACATCATGGCGTCCAGCCAATTCTGCGTTGAAAAAGTCAAACTGCGCTCCTTCCCTTCTGAGCTCTGCCATGCACCCAAACAGTGGTTTACCCCCACATATTGGGTATCAGCGTACTCAGGACAAATTGCACAATAACTTTTGAGGTCATGTTACCCTTGGGAAAATAAAAATTGGGGTGAAAAGATCATTTTTGTGGAAAAAATATGATTTTTTAATTTTACGGGCTCTACATTATAAACTTGTGTGAAGCACTTGGGGGTTCAAAGTGCTCACCACACATCTAAATAAGTTCCTTTGGGGGTCTAGGTTCCAAAATGGGGTCACTTGCAGGGTGGATAAAAATCAATGATTTTTTTTAAAAAAATCCAAAAAAAAATCTGATTTTTTTTATTTAAATCGGATTTTTTTCAATAAACTGCTTTTTGAGGAAAATATTTTACCATCCAAAGGTTCTTCCATCATGAGATAAAGCTGAGTTGTTTAACTCAGTAGAATAAAGGCTGTATATGTGTAACATTCACAATGCCATGCTCTTCCAGAGGTTTCTGTAGGATTAGTGGGCAGTTTCTCTCCTATATTATCACAGACGCTCGCTTTACTTACGCAGTTCTCAAAACTGAATTTGACTCCGCAGAGGTCCCAGCCTCTTCTTCACGGCAAAAATGTTACAACATGAACAGAGTTGAGAAAAAGACCTTAATCCTATTGTTCTATAAACCTATATGAATACAGAATCAACCCCTTCAGTGCCAAGTCCAAGAAGTTAGACAATATGTTTCTGATTGTTTGGAGTGGAATAGATCTGCACAACACAAGAAGAATGTGAATCTAAGTGTGAGGAGGAGGAAGGGCAAGCAGACAAGAAAATGAAATTGAAACTTTGAGCACAATACTGCAGCATATCCACAGACAAGTCTGGATCTGTTTGTGTGTACGATCTGAGGTTTATTACATTCTTTCCTTATAATGGCAGCAGGCCGTAAAAGAGACTCAGTTTGGGAATATTTTAATGAAGCTCCTTCGCCTATCGGTAAGGCAGGCATGTGTGCAAAATGCAAACGATGCAACAAAGAGATGCAAGGCCTGGTGGCGCGAATGAGGCAACATCATGAGAAGTGCGGTGATGAAGATGACCAAAGAAACACTTCTGAACAGGCAGGATCTTCAGGTTGGTAAACATTTTTATTGAATCCTATTTCTAAAGACTGAACTGTCATGTGTGAGAAAAATTATATTTCTTATTATTACTGCATGTTACTGTCATTTGGTACAGTTATGAAGAAAAACAAATATTCCTTTTGGGGCAGTGCTGTGTTGTGTACAATAAGCAGAAATTGTATAAACAATAAAATAACAGCATTGACTTTTTTTGTTTAGGGGAATTCATGGATTATGGAAACTATCCACCTCCAAGATCACCATCATCCTGTTCTACAGTTTCAGAGTTATCCATCCAGGATAGTGCTTCATTAGCAGCAGCATCATCATCAGACACCCACAGCCACCTATCACCATCACCCAAAAGGAAGAAAAAACCTTTACCTCCTGGAACCACCATAGATAGGTTTGTGATAAGAACTAGCAGATTAGAAAAAGAGTTGATTGATGAAAAAATTGCCCAGTTTATTTATGCAACAAACTCTTCTTTCCGTCTGACTGAGAACCCACATTTCATTAATATGGTTCAGTCACTGAGACCAGGATACAGTCTGTAGTAAAGGCTAGCACTCAACCTTACATAAATGGTGCCGGTGAACGGGATCGGGAGTCCCATAAATATAAGAGAGAACAACACCGCACTCGTTTTAAATATGCTTAAAGTGAAAGTTTATTTAACAAGTTCCAAACAAGTTCCAGATATCACCATTATGTTGCAAGCGACAGGCAATTAACGTTTCGGCCACTTCTGGCCTTGATCACAATATCGCTGTGGATGAAGGAAAATTTTTTTTACAGTGGTTTACTTTACTAAGGTGTTCTATACAAATTAGTGCATCACATATAGAGATATAAATATATGCTATAAATGTTAGATTATGTACAATATATACAAAAGTACAGGAAATCATGTCAAGTGATTATTCCCACAAGATCATGTTTTTATACCAGATAGAGAAAGACAATCAAAAGGAGATAGAGAAAAATATCATAGGTAGTGCTATATGTTTTATTTATTTATTTATGATGTCAGTCCTATATGGAGATGTTGTTAGATTAGCATATAGGTCCAGGTGAAACCTACCTCTTACAAGCAAAGTCTTAAAATAAGGGCTTTGGTGTTCTCAGGTAAGGTCATTGAGAGGAAAGGAAATGATCCTGTATGATAATGGTGAGAAAATTAAAAGATATAAATACAAATATTGTCTAATTATGGTTCCTATTAAGCTGTCATGGTGTATTTGCCCCACATATAGAGGTGTAGGCAGGCAGATCTGTCCGATAGTTGTGCCTGTCTGATATGGGAATACACTGTTGGGATAGCAAAGACAAGATTCTAGAGATATTCAAAACTAGATTGAGGAGAGTAAAAATAAAAATAAAAAAGTTCCATTTTTTACCACATATTAGATTGATGTTAGACATATTCACGATGGTATCCTCAATATATACATGTACGCTGTGAAAATATAGAGGATATTTATGTAAATATATAAGGGGCTGGTCTATATAATATTCTTATAGTTTTAGTCATATGTATTCATTGCTTACTTTATTATCGTTTTGCTCTGTGAAACCAAATGGGTAACCTGGCAAGCTAGAAGTCTCTTAGTATGTGCAGAGATAGCGCTGTAAATAGAGCATATAAACAATGGGACCCTGTAGGTAAAATGCCATCTAACCCCCAAATGGACAAAAAGGAATAAAATTCCATAGTACTTATCTTTCATTGGCGTCATGTGTCCTGGTGGAGCGGGATATGCTGGCACACCAGTGCCTGAGCAGGGAATGCTATTGCCATGTCTCTTGTGAGTCTTTTATAGGGGCAATCCGGTCACATGACCGGAAGTGATGTCAGTGCATGCGCAGTGGAAGCTGGGAGTATGTTTCTATGTCCTAAGTGGTCACATGATCTCTGTGAAGGCAATCCGGTCACATGACCGGAAGTGATGTCAGCGCATGTGTAGTGGGAAAATGGAAGTCAGAGATGTGGTTTTCTAGACTCAGATGGTCACATGACTCAAGATAATAGGCGATCATTGGTGTTTGCCCCATTGGTTAGAGGGAGGTGTGTTAGAAAAGTCACCTGACTGGGAAAATGTTAGCGCTTGTATAATGCAAATGATATTGTAAACACACTATGTGTTTCTATATTAGAGTAACATATGACATAGTGTATAGAGGTAGAGTAATCATACAAAAAAGATATAGGAAACATACCTGAATGAATCAGCCTTATGAACGCTATATATATGAAATATACAGAAGAAGATGTACAAAAAAAGGGAGGGTATAATTAGTGGTTAAATAGAGAACATTATATGGCAATCATGGTTTTATCACAAAATAATAGGAGTCCAAACAAATTGAATAAATAAATAAATAAAAGAAAATGATAAATAAATAAATGGGGGTAGGCGGTATGTATATCTTACCATCTCGGATATAGGACAAGCCAAAGAGGAATTATATATATATTTAGGGATTTATCTGGGGAGAGAAAGATATCAAGTCAGCCAATCCATATCTCTATTAAGTCCCTTTGGATGGAGAGTATTGAGTGTATAACTCCAGTATGATTCACGTTGTTTTAACAATTGGACATGGTTACCCCCTCGTCTGGGTCTAGGGACCCTTTCGACGACCTGAAATCTGAGCTGGGATATATTATGTTTTGCCTCCTTAAAATGTGCCGGTAGGGGCAACCAAGTTTTCTCACATCTGATGGTAGATTTGTGATTCGAGATTCTGTCCCTCACGGCCTGGGTTGTTTCCCCTACATAAAGTAGGCCGCAGGGACACTTTATAATATATACAACAAAATTTGATTCGCAGGTGAAGTAGTCCCTTATGGGGTATGATTTACCAGAGTGGGGTGTGTACTATCTCATTTCCCTTAATAATGTTAGAACAACTCATGCAGTTTAAACATGGAAAGGTTCCTGTCCTTCTTTGTCCAGTGAGAGTCATAGTGGAAGATTGTTTTACAGAACCTAGATCAGCCCTGACCACTTTGTCCCTAATGTTTTTGGCCCTTCTTGTGCACATAAGTGGTGGTTCTTGAAAGATTTTAATGTTAGGGTATGCCTTGTTGAGAAGTGGCCAATGTTTTCTAACCAGATTCTGTACTCTACGCATAGAAGGGTGATGGTCATGGACAAAAGGTAACCGTGGATTTTTGATGGTGATAGGAGAGGTCGTATTCTCATTGAGGACTCTAGTAGCTTCCGCATCTAGAAGATCTGATGGGTAGTTGCGGCTTCTGAATTTATCTGCCATTTCGTGTACTCTCTGTTGTTTAAGGGTAGGTTCTGAGACAATTCTAGTGACTCTCTTAAATTGTGATCTGGGCAAGCTGTTTTTCAATGTGGTAGGGTGACAACTATTGCACTAATTTGTATAGAACACCTTAGTAAAGTAAACCACTGTAAAAAAAATTTTCCTTCATCCACAGCGATATTGTGATCAAGGCCAGAAGTGGCCGAAACGTTAATTGCCTGTCGCTTGCAACATAATGGTGATATCTGGAACTTGTTTGGAACTTGTTAAATAAACTTTCACTTTAAGCATATTTAAAACGAGTGCGGTGTTGTTCTCTCTTATATTTATGGGACTCCCGATCCCGTTCACCGGCACCATTTATGTAAGGTTGAGTGCTAGCCTTTACTACAGACTAGTTCACTTTTTTGGGTTTTGAGCACCAACCGAATTCATGTCAACAGAAACCTACGCATTCGATGATGCCACCAGCTCATCTATATTATCTAGAATAAAGACAAAAACGGACTTTCTACACACGCCCAGAAAAGACATCAAAACACGGGACTGGGAAAAAGAAAGGAAAAGACTTATCTCCTATGACCTACACTGTGCTACCCTAGGGGAATATCACAAACAGGGAAAGATACCACGCGGCCTCAGAAGCCATCTCCGCCCTACTTTATTTTCAGATAATGAAAAATACTGTAGTACTTTTCAGAAGATTTTGAACAAATGTTCCCTTGACCTGATTTTACTTACTATTGAATACCTCCAGGAGGCAATCAAAGAAACAGAAGTTAAAATCGCCACTATTGAAACCCAGTTAACAGCAACCCTCAACACCACTGAATTTACTACCTTGAAGAATAAAGTGGATTCCATTCTTTCCACACATCAAAAAACACTCGAAGAGAGAAAAAGGGTAAAATTTCAGCGTGATACTGAAGATTACCTCACCAACAAGGTCTACAGATGGGAGGACCCAATAGCTCGGAGACAACGTACCAGATTCCGCCGACCTCAGGGAGGAAATTATTACTCAGGGGGATCTTCACCTGCAGGTGGTTCATCTCCAGGCTCAGGCAGCGATGCTGGAGGTCGACAGGGCACGAGACCGCCTTTTTTAGGAACAAGCACACGCCAACAAGGCGATCAAGAAAGAAGAGACACGGACCGCCGCATGATACTGAGATCACAGGTAGGAGTCCAAACATAGTAATAAATATATCCGATTATTCTCTTTCTCCCCTTGAACTCAAGGTACTGAATATGGGCCTTTCTTTCTGCCCACTCCTAGATGGGATTCTTTTCAACTTCAAAAGGACCTTCACCGGTTCTATAGAAATGTTAGACTTAAGGTACATTTTGAAGGGTACTACCTCACTACATCCTAATACAATAGGTCATATACCATCTCGGGAAAGGGAACCCAGTATAACCATAGATTCCTTGGTCTTAAAAATCCTAGTAGATTCATGCCACCTAGATCCAATCATGCAGTGGAAACATTTATTGACCTACTTGACAGGGATATCAAACGTACGATCCATGATCAACAATTAGGCTTCCTCCCTATCCGCAATAATTTGAGCCCCTCAGAAAAATTAGCACTGAACTCATTACAGGAGAACAAAAACATTGTTATTAAACCTGCGATAAGGGAGGAGCCATTGTGATCATGAATAAGAGCTATTACATATCCGAAATCACTCGACAACTCTGACAGTACCACGTATAAAAAAGTTAATATGGACCCGACCTTCTCTATACGTCACAAGATCAATACTATCCTTGACAAACATCTTGACCAGGGTACCATTGATTCTAAAACAAGGACTTTCCTAATGAACCATCATCCCATTACTCCCATACTATACATTCTTCCAAAAATCCACAAGGATCTCCACAATCCTCCAGGGCGTCCTATCGTGGCCTCTACGGATTCCATCCTTAATCCCCTATCTATATTTCTTGAGAAGTTACTTACACCGTATGCTCGCCTAACCAAATCTTTTATCCTAGACACTAGTGATTTCTTGGACAAAATACACCAACTCCATAACATCCCTTCTAATAGCATTTTATGTACATTTGACGTAAACAGCTTATACACGTCCATCACTCATGAAAAAGGAATTAGAGCAGTATCTCTCACTTTACAAGAAGCCAATATCGATAGGAAGACAGAAAGCTATGCCTAGACCTACTCAATCTTGTCCTGAGAGAAAATTTCTTTCTGTTCGGGGATGATTACTATGTACAGACCTGTGGGACCGCAATGGGGTCTAATGTAGCCCCGGCCTACGCTAATCTATACATGGATAGATTTGAACAAGAATACATATACCCAAACCCGACCTTCCAATTACATGCTAGAATATGGGTTAGATACATCAAACGATATTTTTTGTATTTGGGATGGTAATGACTCCAGTCTCTCTGATTTCTTCAATTGTATCAACTCGGTCAGATCAGAACTCACATTTACCATGACACATCATAGGAATGAGGTCTCTTTTTTAGATACCAAGGTACTTAAGAACTCAGAAGGAGCTCTATATACGGACATCCACACAAAGTCTACTGATTGCAATAGCCTACTTATGTACAATAGTTGTCACCCTACCACATTGAAAAACAGCTTGCCCAGATCACAATTTAAGAGAGTCACTAGAATTGTCTCAGAACCTACCCTTAAACAACAGAGAGTACACGAAATGGCAGATAAATTCAGAACCCGCAACTACCCATCAGATCTTCTAGATGCGGAAGCTACTAGAGTCCTCAATGAGAATACGACCTCTCCTATCACCATCAAAAATCCACGGTTACCTTTTGTCCATGACCATCACCCTTCTATGCGTAGAGTACAGAATCTGGTTAGAAAACATTGGCCACTTCTCAACAAGGCATACCCTAACATTAAAATCTTTCAAGAACCACCACTTATGTGCACAAGAAGGGCCAAAAACATTAGGGACAAAGTGGTCAGGGCTGATCTAGGTTCTGTAAAACAATCTTCCACTATGACTCTCACTGGACAAAGAAGGACAGGAACCTTTCCATGTTTAAACTGCATGAGTTGTTCTAACATTATTAAGGGAAATGAGATAGTACACCCCCACTCTGGTAAATCATACCCCATAAGGGACTACTTCACCTGCGAATCAAATTTTGTTGTATATATTATAAAGTGTCCCTGCCGCCTACTTTATGTAGGGGAAACAACCCAGGCCGTGAGGGACAGAATCTCGAATCACAAATCTACCATCAGATGTGAGAAAACTTGGTTGCCCCTACCGGCACATTTTAAGGAGGCAAAACATAATATATCCCAGCTCAGATTTCAGGTCGTCGAAAGGGTCCCTAGACCCAGACGAGGGGGTAACCATGTCCAATTGTTAAAACAACGTGAATCATACTGGATTTATACACTCAATACTCTCCATCCAAAGGGACTTAATAGAGATATGGATTGGCTGACTTGATATCTTTCTCTCCCCAGATAAATCCCTAAATATATATATAATTCCTCTTTGCTTGTCCTATATCCGAGATGGTAAGATATACATACCCCTACCCCCATTTATTTATTTATCATTTTCTTTTTTTTTTTTATTTATTTATTCAATTTGTTTGGACTCCTATTATTTTGTGATAAAACCATGATTGCCATATAATGTTCTCTATTTAACCACTAATTATACCCTCCCTTTTTTTGTACATCTTCTTCTGTATATTTCATATATATAGCGTTCATAAGGCTGATTCATTCAGGTATGTTTCCTATATCTTTTTTGTATGATTACTCTACCTCTATACACTATGTCATATGTTCTCTAATATAGAAACACATAGTGTGTTTACAATATCATTTGCATTATACAAGCGCTAACATTTTCCCAGTCAGGTGACTTTTCTAACACACCTCCCTCTAACCAATGGGGCAAACACCAATGATCGCCTATTATCTTGAGTCATGTGACCATCTGAGTCTAGAAAACCACATCTCTGACTTCCATTTTCCCACTACACATGCGCTGACATCACTTCCGGTCATGTGACCGGATTGCTTCACAGAGATCATGTGACCACTTAGGCATAGAAACATACTCCCAGCTTCCACTGCGCATGCACTGACATCACTTCCGGTCATGTGATCCGGGATTGCCCCTATAAAAGACTCGCAAGAGACATGGCAATAGCATTCCCTGCTCAGGCACTGGTGTGCCAGCATATCCCGCTCCACCAGGACACATGACGCCAATGAAAGAGAAGTACTATGGAATTTTATTCCTTTTTGTCCATTTGGGGGTTAGATGGCATTTTACCTACAGGGTCCCATTGTTTATATGCTCTATTTACAGCGCTATCTCTGCACATACTAAGAGACTTCTAGCTTGCCAGGTTACCCATTTGGTTTCACAGAGCAAAACGATAATAAAGTAAGCAATGAATACATATGACTAAAACTATAAGAATATTATATAGACCAGCCCCTTATATATTTACATAAATATCCTCTATATTTTCACAGCGTACATGTATATATTGAGGATACCATCGTGAATGTGTCTCACATCAATCTAATATGTGGTAAAAAAATTGAACTTTTTTATTTTTACTCTCCTCAATCTAGTTTTGAATATCTCTAGAATCTTGTCTTTGCTATCCCAACAGTGTATTCCCATATCAGACAGGCACAACTATCGGACAGATCTGCCTGCCTACACCTCTATATGTGGGGCAAATACACCATGACAGCTTAATAGGAACCATAATTAGACAATATTTGTATTTATATCTTTTTAATTTTCTCACCATTATCATACAGGATCATTTCCTTTCCTCTCAATGACCTTACCTGAGAACACCAAAGCCCTTATTTTAAGACTTTGCTTGTAAGGGGTAGGTTTCACCTGGACCTATATGCTAATCTAACAACATGTCCATATAGGACTGACATCATAAATAAATAAATAAAACATATAGCACTACCTATGATATTTTTCTCTATCTCCTTTTGATTGTCTTTCTCTATCTGGTATAACAACATGATCTTGTGGGAATAATCACTTGACATGATTTCCTGTACTTTTGTATATATTGTACATAATCTAACATTTATAGCATATATTTATATCTCTATATGTGATGCACTAATTTGTATAGAACACCTTAGTAAAGTAAACCACTGTAAAAAAATTTTTCCTTCATCCACAGCGATATTGTGATCAAGGCCAGAAGTGGCCGAAACGTTAATTGCCTGTCGCTTGCAACATAATGGTGAGACCAGGATACAGTCCACCCAGCAGAGCTGATGTTGCAGGGAAACTGCTGGATCAAGTGTATGACAGAGAAATGGAGCAATGTGCAACAGCTCTGGAGGGTAAAATTGTTAACCTAAGTATTGATGGGTGGAGTAATGTCCACAATGATCCTATTGTATGTGCTTGTATAACAACAGAAGAAGGTAAAGTCTTCCTTGCACAAACAACTGATACGTCAGGAAATGCACACACAGCAGAATACTTACAAGAAGTGGCAGTAAAAGCTATAACATGTGAACAAAAATTCAAATGTCTAGTACGCAGTTTGGTCACTGACAATGCTGCAAACGTATCCAAGATGAGAAGAAATTTAGAAGAGCAGGGAGGGAATACAAAGCTAATAACATATGGTTGCAGTGCTCATTTGCTGCACCTCTTAGCCAAAGACTTAATTGTTCCAGAAATAAAGGCTAATGTTGTTGAAATTGCTAAATACTTCCGTAATAATCATTTTGCTGCAGCAGCTCTGAAAAGGATGGGTGGAACCAACTAACGCTCCCACAAGATGTTAGATGGAACTCTGTGGTGGACTGTTTTGAGCAGTATATCAAAAACTGGCCTATTCTGATGACACTTTGTGAAGAAAATCGAGATAAAATAGATGGCACTGTCACGGCCAAAATCCTCAACATTGGGCTTAAGAGAAATGTTGAACATATGCTGAGCTTCCAGAAACCCATCTCTGTTATGATTTGGCAGCTGAGGAGTGCAGGCAAAAAAGGCAATACACCAGAGCAGTTGGAATCTATGAGATTGCAGTACCCTGACTAACCACCACAACTAGAGGCAGCCGTGGAGCGTTCCTACGTTGGTCCTAGACGCCTCGTCACAGCCTGAGAAACTAACTACACCTAAAGATAGAAATAGGAAAGCTATCTGCCCCGGAGCAGAACCCCAAAGATAACAGAAAGCCCCCAAACATGTAATGGCGGTTAGACAAGATGAAATACAGACACAGAAAGAAAATAGTATGAGCAAACGCTGGGGCCCAAACTAACTAAATAGAAAAGGATAGGAAGGGTACTTACTGCAATCCCAGAAAACCCTGAAAAGCACCAACTCTACTAATTTCAAAAACACCTGAGATCACACGACCTCTTGCACCTAAATTAGTTCTCTGGTGTAACAAAATCAAAACAGCAGCCACTGAAAAAACTGGAAAAAGCAAAAGTACAAACATCAGTGGCTGAACTAAACTGAGAGGGCAAAAGCCCCTGGAGGGGACCCTGAAGGCCCCCACAGAAGTGCAGGACAAAATGCAAAAATATAGCACAAAAACAAAAAGAAGAAAATGTCTTATCTGTTAGCAGGAGATGCAGACACGACACAGCAGGCTACAAGGGAAACAGGAATGAAGGATTCAGACCAGAACAATTGATCACCGGCAACCCTGATGGGAAGGTGACTCCCTTATATAAGACCAGTCAGGAACATCTGATTCCCAGTCCTCACAATCTTCACTGGACAGACCAGCACCGCTTGTAACCACCAGAGGGAGCCTCTGCTCAGAACTCATCTCAAACCCATTCACAACAGTACCCCCCCCTTGAGGAGGGGTCACCGAACCCTCAATTGAGCAACCAGGTCGGTCAGGATGAGTTCTATGATACGCACGGATAAGTCTCCTAGCATGGATGTCCGAAGCAAACACCCAAGAATTGTCTTCCTGACCATAACCTCTCCATTTAACCAAATACTGGAGTTTCCGTCTAGAAAAACGAGAATCTAATATTTTCTCAACCACATACTCCAGATTGCCCTCAACCAAAACAGGGTCAGGAGGCACAGCAGCAGGAACCACTGGCTCAACAAACCTCTTCAACAAGGACTTGTGGAACACGTTATGGATCTTAAATGTCCCTGGAAGAAGCAAACGAAAAGAAACAGGATTAATAATCTCCATGATCTTATAAGGTCCAATGAACCTAGGCTTAAATTTAGGAGATGCTACTCTCATAGGAATATTCTTTGAGGACAACCAGACCAAGTCCCCCACTTTAAACCGAGGACCATCAGTCCTATGCCGGTTAGCAAACCGCTGGGCCTTCTCCTGAGAGAGGGACAACCTCTCCACTACCTGGTCCCAAATCTGTTGCATACGCTCCACAACAGAGTCAACACCTGGACAGACAGAAGCCTCCGTCTGTCCTGAAGAAAATCGAGGGTGAAACCCAGAATTACAGAAAAACGGAGACATCAAAGTGGCAGAGCTAGCTCTATTATTAAGAGCAAACTCAGCCAAAGGCAAAAAAGAGACCCAGTCATCCTGATCAGCAGACACAAAGCATCTTAGATAAGTCTCCAATGTCTGGTTTGTTCTCTCAGTTTGACCATTGGTCTGAGGATGAAATGCCGAGGAGAAAGACAATTGAACACCCAGTTTAGAACAAAAAGTCCTCCAAAATCTGGAAACAAACTGGACTCCTCTGTCAGACACAATGTTCTCAGGAATGCCGTGTAAACGAACCACGTGCTGAAGGAACAACGGCACCAATTCAGAGGAGGAAGGCAACTTAGGTAATGGCACCAGATGTATCATTTTGGAAAACCTATCACAAATTACCCAGATGGTGGTCATTCTCTGAGAAACAGGAAGGTCGGAAATGAAATCCATAGAGATATGGGTCCATGGTCTCTTGGGCACAGGCAATGGCATCAACAAACCACTAGAGCGAGAGCAAGGCTTGGAGCGAGAGCAAGTCCCGCAGGACTGCACAAATTCCCTGACATCACGAGACAAGGTAGGCCACCAAAAGGACCGACTAACCAAGTCTCTGGTACCAAAAATTCCGGGATGCCCAGCCAATGCGGAACAATGAATCTCAGACATCACACTCTTTTTCCACTGGTCCGGGACAAACAATTTTCCAACAGGGCAGCACTCGGGCCTATCCTCCTGACACCCCTCCAGAGCAAGCCTCAAATTGGGCGAGATGGCGGAAAGAACTACACCCTCTTTCAAAATAACAGAAGGATCAGATAACTCAGGAGAGTCCGCAAGGAAACTCCTCGAGAGGGCATCCGCCTTAACATTCTTAGTGCCAGGAAGAAAGGAAACCACAAAATTAAAACGTGTGAAAAACAAGGCCCACCTGGCCTGTCTAGGATTGAGTCGCTTGGCAGATTCCAGATAGACCAGATTCTTATGGTCCGTAAGGACCACCACCTGATGTTTGGCTCCCTCCAGCCAATGTCTCCACTCTTCAAAAGCCCACTTCATGGCCAATAACTCCCGATTACCCAAGTCATAATTACGTTCAGTAGGAGAAAATTTTCGAGAGAAAAAGGCACAAGGGTTACTTTTAGAGGTCTCTGGATCTTTTTGGGACAAAACGGCACCTGCCCCAATTTCAGAGGCATCAACCTCCACCTGAAATGGCAGAGAAACATCAGGCTGCCGTAGAACAGGAGCAGAAGTGAATCTTTGCTTAAGTTCCTGAAATGCAGAGACTGCCTCAGGAGGCCAATTAACCACATCAGAACCCTTTCTGGTCAAATCAGTTAATGGTTTAACAATAACCGAGAAATTACCAATAAATTTACGATAAAAATTGGCAAAACCCAAAAATCTCTGAAGAGCCTTTAATGAAGTAGGTTGGACCCAATCACAGATGGCCTGAACCTTGACCGGGTCCATTTCAATAACAGATGGGGACAAAATGAATCCCAGAAATGAGATCCTCTGTACGCCAAAAAGACACTTTGATCCCTTCACATACAGAGCATTCTCTCTCAAAATCTGGAACACAGTTCGAACATGTTTCACATGAGAGTCCCAGTCATTAGAAAAAATCAAAATATCACCCAAATAAACAATCAGAAATTTATCCACAAAATCCCTGAAAATGTCATTCATGAAGGACTGGAAGACGGAAGGAGCATTAGTGAGCCCAAAGGGCATCACTAGGTACTCAAAATGCACTTCAGGGGTATTGAATGCCGTCTTCCATTCATCCCCGTGCTTAATGCGAATAAGGTTATACGCCCCCCTGAGGTCAAGCTTGGTAAACCAAGTAGCGTTTTTCACCCTAGAAAACAGGTCAGAAATCAAGGGTAACGGGTATTGATATTTCACAGTAATATTGTTCAAGAGACGATAATCAATACACGGCCTTAATGAACCATCCTTTTTGGCCACAAAGAAAAAACCGGCACCTAAGGGTGAAGAGGATGGTCTGATATGACCCTTCTCCAATGATTCCTTGATATAAGACCGCATAGCGTCATGTTCAGGTACAGACAAGTTAAAAAGGCGACCTTTAGGGAATTTACTACCCGGCACTAATTCAATAGCGCAGTCATAGCTCCTATGGGGAGGCAAGGATGCAGATTTACTTTCGCTAAACACATCAGAAAAATCAATCAAAAAGTCAGGAACATCCTGAGCCTGGGGGGAGGCAGAAAAAACAGGAGTGTGGGTATTAACACATTGGCAGCTCCAACTGGTTACTGACACAGATTTCCAATCCAAAACAGGATTATGAGACTGTAACCAAGGGAAACCCAGCACGATAATGTCATGCAGATTATACAGAACCAAAAATTTGCAGCACTCCTGGTGATAAGGTTCAACCCTCATTATCACCTGAGTAGAAAACTGGGGTTTATTCTCAACCAAAGGGGTAGAATCGATCCCCAGTAGGGGAATAGACTTCTGTAGGGGTATCAAGGGAAACCCACAACGTTTAGCAAAATCATAATCCATCAGGTTAATAGCTGCTCCAGAATCAACGAAAGCCTGAGCAGAAAATGAGGACAGAGAGCATATCAGAGTGACAGTTAATAAAAACTTAGTCTGAACACTACCCAAGACAACTGAGCGTGCAAAACGTCTTCTGTTGTGAATGGGTTTGAGATGA
>JARQOD010000002.1:258626958-258667813 GCA_033576555.1 Oophaga sylvatica
AAAAACTGCACCGTGTGCACATAGCCTAAGTCTTCTCAGAAACGATCCGCTCTGCTGGTCTGAATGAATGCTTTCACCGGCAACTTCCCCAGCAGACCAGCAGGTATATGAAGGAAGCTAATTAACAAAACATCAATCGCAGCTGGGCGAGGCTGGTCTGTCCAGCATCGAGAGAGAAAGAATTAACTCCCTCAGTGCTGAAAAACACCCAGCACCAGAAACTCAGCTGTGCGAAGTCAGGGTGTGCAATCGCGACGATCTCCGCCGCGACACACCCGTGACAGTATGTCATGTATGTTATATGTTCTGTATGTCATGTATGTTATATGTTCTGTATGTCATGTGTATGTTATATGTTCTGTATGTCATGTATGTTATATGTTCTGTATGTCATGTGTATGTTATATGTTCTGTATGTCATGTATGTTATATGTTCTGTATGTCATGTGTATGTTATATGTTCTGTATGTCATGTATGTTATATGTTGTATGTCACGTAATTTTTTTTTTTTTACATTCAGCACATTAGCCGGATGATGGGACTACTACTGTCCCATCATTGGCTAATGTGTCAGTCACTGTAGCAGGCATCGCCGGATGGGACTTGTAGTCCCATCCGACGATGCCTGCATACACGGAGACACGCACACAGGCCCGCACACCGCCGCACATACACAGCCCCGCACACCGCCCGCGCACACAGACCCGCACACCGATCACGCAGACACCGGCACACAATCACCGCCCACACACACAGCGCCGCACACTATACACGCCCACGCACCGCCCACACACATAGCGCCGCACACTATACACGCCCACGCACCGCCCACACACTTCCCTCCTCCCGAACTGCAGCGGTTTCACCCGCAGCAAACCCGCAGATCTTTTTTAGATCTGCGGGTTTGCTGCGGAAGTGCCCGACTCAATGCAAGTCAATGGGCGCCGAACCGCTGCAGTTCCGCACAAAGAATTGACATGCTGCGGAAAATAAAACTCGGCTAAACCGCGTTTTTTTCCGCAGCATGTGCACAGCAGATATGCGGTTCCCATTAGATTACATTGGCTGTGCACTGTGCTGCGGGTTGGATGCGTTTCCGCTGCGTTGAAAAACGCAGCGGAAACGCATCTAAAACCGCAAAGTGTGAACGGGGCCTTAATCTCCAACAGAGTCATTTAACTCGCACTTACCAGAAGTGAGTCACAAACCCCGTCCATCAACACCCCTGTCACATGATCTGAGGGCATCGATGGGTTGGCATGATGGCTGCGGGTGTGCAGTAGACCCCGTGCTTGTCATTGCAGATCTCCTATGAATGCTGGCCCTTGGCGGACGTTCATATGAGTTGATCATTTCTGCTACATATAGCTGGGCTAAAGCCCTTCTCTGTGTAGCACAAGCGTTCAGAAGATCGCAGCTTCAAGACTCCAAAGGAGACTATTGAAGCAAGTGAAAAAGTAGAAAAATGTTTTAAAAAATATATTAAAGCAATTAAAAAATACAAAAGTTCAAATCACCCCCCTTTTCCCCATTCAAAATAAAACAATAAAAAATACACATTTGTTATCGCTGTGTTCAGAAACGCCCGATGTATCAAAATATAAGCTAAATTAATCCGATATGTAAGTGGCGCAAAAAAAGAGAAAAAAATCAAAACGCCGGAATTACATTTTTTTTTGTTGCCGCCATGTATAAAATGCAACAACAGGTGATCAAAACATCTAGCCCAAAATGGTATCAATAAAAACGTCATCTCAGCGGACAAAAAATAAGCCCTCACCCAGCCCCAGATTGCAAAAAATGGAGACATCACTTAAATAAAAAAAATAATGGCAGGTCAGTTTTAGCATTTAGTGAACATGGATAAAAAAAAAAAAAAAAAAAAACAATTATGGAATTGCACTTTTTTTTGCAATTTCACTGCACTTGGAATTTTTTTCCAGTCTTCCAGTACACAATATGGTAAAACCAATAGTGTCGTTCAAAAGTACATCTTGTCCCGCAAAAACAAGACCTCACATTGAAGGAAAAATTAATAAAAAGTTAAGGCTCTGGGAGGAAAATGAGCAAAAACAATAAATCCTAAGGTTGTGAAGGGGTTAATTCCCATATGGAAACGCTGACAATACATCAGAGTCTCAATAAACCTGCGATTTTAGCATAACTTGTTAATGTTACCGTGCGGCTCTGATGTTACAGAAAAAGATTTAACTGGCAAACCTGCAAATTTGTATACAGGTTTCTTCATATGCATTCACAAAAAAATAAAATTTAGGAAGCCAGACATTTCTGGCCTAATACAAGACGTTTCAATTAGTTTTTTCCATCTTGACACTCATATTTCTGGTATATTCATTATATATGTATATATATATATATATATATATATATATATATAAAACAACATTTATAATTTTTAATAATTGTTTTTTATATTAGTCTCATATTATAGTGCAGCACACATTTACAGGTCCCACTTCCCCACATACATAATATCTGCATTACAGGCACTCACCAGCAGGGGGCGGTATTTTATAATAAATGGTTGTCTGGATCAGTCCTAATGAAGCTCAGTAGTGGTTTCTGAGGATAATCACATAAGTATCTTCCAGAAGCAGAAACCCCAAGTGAACCTGTCACATCAAGCATGATGCTAGACCTGGAGATAGCATGCTATAGAGCTAATCAGACGGAGGCATAGTTTGTGGGAAACAAATGACTAAAGGGCTCGTTTAGTCTGGGCTTACAAATGGAAAGGACCGGCCACTCATAAAGCAAACTTCAGAGAATTTTGCTTTGCTTGGTCGTGAACCCCACCGTTTTTGTCTCCGCTTTGGGGGTTAGCCCTTTCCTCTACATACTCTCAAGCTCTGATAGGCTGTAGAGTTTAGGCTAGTGATGCAGCAAGGCGCCATGGAGGGCCACTGAGGCATTCATAGTGATGGTTGAAGAGGTACCAAGAGGTATCAGTCAGGATTCCTGACCCGCCTCGTGGAACCGCCTGCTATTTTAACATGCAGCTCTACGGAACCCAGGTTAACCCCTGAATCCCACCATTGCCTTTACAGGGACTCTGTCAGCACACAATGACTGTTCACATAAAGTACAGGCGCTCCTTGGCGGGGCCAATCATTTCCATACACCTTCCACGGCTCGGTTTCTATCTATCTCCACCCTTCTGTAGTTCTATGAAGCCAGAGCTGTCAATCAAAGACGAGGGAGGTGGAGATAGATGGAAAACAAGTTGGTTGGAAGGTGTATATAGATGATTGGCCCCGCCATGAAGCACCGAGCTCCTGTACTTGCTTTGAACAGTCATTCTGTGCTGACACTCTGACAACCTTCATTTTTGAGAATAAACCAGATTAGTTGCAACTTGCAAGAGAGTAGCTTTTGTGTAAAACCCTTTCTAAGTGACCCTCACACACTGAATGTCAGATTCTCAGTCACAAAACCTGATCAGAGTGGGACAATTCGACCCCACACTCAGATTTGTGAAATAGATTGGGAATAATTATTATTTATCCATAGGTGTGAGCTAATGAAAATGGCGACCATACCAATATTCACCTTTCATGGACCAGCGATGTGCCTCCGCACCGCCCTAGTCTTTGTTGGCAGACGACAGCGGTGACATGGTGACTACAGTGCGCGTGCTCTGCCACCGTAGACAGCAAGAGACGCTGAGCCGTGGTTGGCTGCAGCAGCGATGTAGACACGACCTTAACCCTGCAGCCTGTCAAAGATCGGCGCTGCAGTGGACGGCATCGTTGGACCTGGGAACAGTGAGTATGGCAGCACCATAGTTTCAGCCTGAGACCGATCCGTCAAATCATTGGATCACGCTTGGACTAATGTCGCCCATTCAGGTTTATGGATCCGGAGACAAGATGGAAAAACTTTTTTTAATTTTCCACATCCAAGAAAACTGAATCCCACTGGGATCAGTCCAAGGGTGTGTTTCCACCATCAGGATTTCTTCAGTGAATGCTGCGTGTTTGATGCTGTGCGCTGGCGCAGCGTCCAGATGTTACAGCATAGTGGAGGGGATTTCAAGAAATCCCGTCTCCACCATGCTTAAAAACACGCAGGCAGCAGACCTGCGTTAACGGACATGCTGCGTGTCATTTCAGATCGCAGCATGTCCTATTCCCTTGCGGCGACGCTACGTCGAGGCAAGGGAAATAACACAGGGCTATGTAGCGCTGCAGTGATTCCGGATGTGTTCAATGAGCACATCCGGATTCACCACGCGTTCACAAGGCGGCGGGGCTTTGGGCGGAGCGGACTTTCCACTCCGTCCAAAGCGCTGTTTCCTGATGGTGGAAACACAGCCTAAGGGTACATACTCACTGGCGACGAAAACGTCCGACGCTCGCACGTGAAATCCCAGCTCTGGCGCCGGCACTCGGGAGTGGAGCGAGCGGCTGCATAGAAACACATGCAGAGCTGGGATGTCAAATGCGAGCGTCGGACGTTTTCGTCGCCAGTGAGTATGTACCCTTATTAGTGTTATAGGACCGGGTTTCTCAGATGGACAGCATACGGCTGTGGGACCCTGGCCTTGGTGTGTTCATTTTCACAACTTACACTCCTATGGGTACATTCACTGTATTCCCAGCCCCATTATAACAGATCTGGGAAATAACACATGATCGTGCCATGTCAATTTATAAAACCAACATTTCATGGGTGAGAAATCCTGTAGTGAGAATATTCCCTTGGTGCTACAAAGACTGCAGGCTACAGAGCAAGAGAGCAGGCACTGGCGGTGAACTAGTTACACGAGGCAGACCAGAACTGGTGGTAGAGGGGGAGGGGTACAGCAGGGCAGGCCTGAAGCCCCCTCACCCGCAGCACAGGAGTGCACCGCTGCTTGTGTTACCCGTCTGCTGAGCTGTGTAATAGCAGTGTTATGGGGGAGACAGGGGGTGGTCGGAGGTCCCCAGAGGTGCTACTGACCGGCACGTTTCTCCCTGCTGCTTCCCCCAGCCATGACGTCTTTCTGCACTCAGTGTTGGGTGGGCCTCTGTAGCAGTGGAGGGGCGGTGTTCTCACAGGCACCGCCCCGCTCCTCTCACAGCAACTAATGGGACTGAGCCTCCGCTCAAGTGACAGACAAGTCAACTCTCCTCTCAGCCTCCACATGTGGTCACCACAGCAGCATTGCTTCTCCTTAGGCTATGGTTCCACGGTCCGGAACCATAGCGCTTTGGACGGAGCGGAAATTCCGCTCCGTCTAAGCCCCGCCCCCTTTATGACGCGCGATCTTTCCGGAGGTGTTCAGGACACCTCCGGAACACCTCCGGAAAGAGCGCAGAGCTACATAGCCCTGTGTTAATTATGTTGCGGCGACGCACCGTCGCCGCAATACGCGAGGACATGCTGCGGTCTGAAAAGACGCGCCGCATGTCCGTTTACGCAGGTTTGCCACCTGCGTATTGTTACGCATAGTGGAGACGGGATTTCTTGAAATCCCCTCCACTATGCTGTAACATCTGGATGCTGCGTGTTTGGCGCTGCGCCAGCGCACAGCGCCAAACACGCAGCGTTTCCTGACCGTGGAAACTCACCCTTAGGGAAGCAGTGATATAATGAATAAAGATCAGGAATGGGAGGAAGCTTCATAGCCACAGAGCATTGCAGTCTGCTGGCAGAGGAGGCAGGACCCCCGCACAACACATGGAGGGCAGCTAGAAAGTGACAGACCCCTGCACAACACATGGAGAGCAGCTAGAAAGTGACAGACCCCTGCACAACACATGGAGGGCAGCTAGAAAGTGACAGACCCCTGCACAACACATGGAGGGCAGCTAGAAAGTGACAGACCCCTGCACAACACATGGAGGGCAGCTAGAAAGTGACAGACCCTGCACCACTATACATGGAGAGCAGCTAGAAAGTGACAGACCCTGCACAACACATGGAGGGCAGCTAGAAAGTGACAGACCCCTGCACAACACATGGAGAGCAGCTAGAAAGTGACAGACCCCTGCACAACACATGGAGGGCAGCTAGAAAGTGACAGACCTGCACACACATGGAGGGCAGCTAGAAAGGACAGACCCCCGCACAACACATGGAGGGCAGCTAGAAAGTGACAGACCCTGCACAACACATGGAGGGCAGCTAGAAAGTGACAGACCCCGCACAACACATGAGGCAGCTAGAAAGTGACAGACCCTGCACAACACATGGAGGCAGTAAAATGACAGACCCTGCACACACTGGAGGGCAGCTAGAAAGTGACGACCCTGCACAAACATGGAGGCAGTAGAAGTGAAGACCCTGCACACACATGGAGGGCAGCTAGAAAGTGACAGACCCTCACAACACAGGAGGCAGTAGAAAGTGACAGACCCTGACACACAGGAGCAGCTAGAAAGTGACAGACCCTGCACACTACACATGGAGGCAGCAGAAAGTGACAGACCTTGCACAACACTGGAGGCAGCTAGAAAGTGACAGACCCTGCACACACATGGAGGCAGCTAGAAAGTGACAGACCCCGCACAACACATGAGGGCAGCTAGAAAGTGACAGACCTGCACAACACATGGAGCAGTAGAAAGTGACAGACCCTGCACACACATGGAGGCGGCTAGAAGGACAGACCCTACACAACACATGGGCAGCTAGAAAGTGACAGACCCTGCACAACACATGGAGGCACTAGAAGTGACAGACCCCGCACAACACATGGAGGGCAGCTAGAAAGTGACAGACCCTGCACAAACTGAGGCAGCTAGAAGTGACAGACCTGCACCACTACATGGAGGCGTAGAAGTGACAGACCTGCACATACCATGGAGGAGGTAGAAGTGACAGACCCCCACAACATGAGGGCAGCTAGAAAGTGACAGACCCTGCACAACACATGAGCACTAGAAAGTGACAGACCTCACCATACACATGGAGGCAGCTAGAAAGGACAGACCTGCACAACACATGGAGAGCAGCTAGAAAGTGACAGACCCGCACAACACATGGAGGGCAGCTAGAAAGTGACAGACCCTGCACACACTGAGGCAGCTAGAGTGACAGACCCTGCACCACTAACATGAGGCAGTAGAAGTGACAGACCCTGCACCACTACACATGAGGCAGTAGAAAGTGACAGACCCCGCACAACACATGGGGCAGCTAGAAATGACAGACCCTGCCAACATGGAGGCAGTAGAAGTGACAGACCCGCACCACTAACATGGAGGCAGTAGAAAGTGACAGACCTGCACCACACACATGGAGTCAGTAGAAAGTGACAGACCCCGCACAACACATGGAGGGCAGTAGAAGTGAAACCTGCACACACATGAGAGCAGCTAGAAGTGACAGACCTGCACCACTACACATGGGGCAGTAGAAAGTGACAGACCCCTGCACAACACATGGAGGTAGTGAAGTGACAGACCCCGCACAACACAGGAGGGCAGCTAGAAGTGACAGACCCTGCACACATGGAGGGCACTAGAAAGTGACAGACCCTGCACACACATGGAGGCAGCTAAGTGACGACCCTGCACAACATGGAGGCAGTAAAGTGACAGACCCTGCACAACACATGGAGGCAGTAGAAAGTGACAGACCCCTGCACAACACATGGAGCATAGAAGTGACAGACCCTGCACCACTACACATGGAGCAGTAGAAGTGACAGACCCTGCACCACTACACTGGAGGGCAGTAGAAAGTGACGACCCTACACCATCACATGGAGGCAGTAAAAGTGACAGACCCCGCCAACACATGGGGCAGCTAGAAGTGACAGACCTGCACACTACACATGGAGGCAGTAGAAGTGACAGACCCCGCACAACACATGGAGGCAGCTAGAAAGTGACAGACCCCTGACAACACATGGAGGCAGCTAGAAAGTGACAGACCCCGACAACACATGGAGGGCAGCTAGAAAGTGACAGACCCTGCACAACACATGGAGGCAGCTAGAAAGTGACAGACCCTGCACACACATGGAGGGCAGCTAGAAAGTGACAGACCCTGCACAACACATGGAGGGCAGCTAGAAAGTGACAGACCCTGCACACACTGGAGGCAGCTAGAAAGTGACAGACCTCACAACACATGGAGGCAGTAGAAGTGACAACCTGCACACACTGGAGGGCAGCTAGAAGTGACAGACCCTCACACTACACATGGAGGCAGTGAAATGACAGACCCTGCACAATACTGGGCAGCTAGAAAGTGACAGACCCTCACCACTACCATGGAGGGCAGCTAGAAAGTGACAGACCCCCGCACAACACATGGAGGCAGCTAGAAAGTGACAGACCCTGCAAACACATGGAGGCAGCTAGAAGTGACAGACCCCGCACAACACATGGAGGGCAGCTAGAAAGTGCAGACCTGCACAACACATGGAGGCAGCTAGAAAGTGACAGACCCTGCACAACTGGAGGCAGCTAGAAAGTGACAGACCCTGCACAACCTGGAGGGCAGCTAAAAGTGACAGACCCTGCACAACACTGGAGGGCAGCTAGAATGACAGACCCTGCACAACACATGGAGGCAGCTAGAAAGTGACAGACCCCGCACAACACATGGAGGCAGCTAGAAAGTGACAGACCTGCACAACACATGGAGGCAGTAGAAAGTGACAGACCCCTGCACAACACATGGAGCAGGTAGGAGTGACAGACCTGCACACACATGGAGGCAGTAGATGACAGACCCTGCACACTACACATGAGGCAGTAGAAAGTGACAGACCCTGCACCACTACACATGGAGGCAGCTAGAAAGTGACAGACCCCTGCACAACACATGGAGGCAGCTAGAAAGTGACAGACCCTGCACCACTAACATGGAGGGCAGCTAGAAAGTGACAGACCCCGCACAACACATGGAGGCAGCTAGAAAGTGACAGACCCTGCACAACACATGGAGAGCAGCTAGAAAGTGACAGACCCCGCACAACACATGGAGGGCAGCTAGAAAGTGACAGACCCCTGCACAACACATGGAGGGCAGCTAGAAAGTGACAGACCCCGCACAACACATGGAGGGCAGCTAGAAAGTGACAGACCCCTGCACAACACATGGAGGGCAGCTAGAAAGTGACAGACCCCTGCACAACACATGGAGGGCAGCTAGAAAGTGACAGACCCCTGCACAACACATGGAGGCAGCTAGAAAGTGACAGACCCTGCACAACACATGGAGGGCAGCTAGAAAGTGACAGACCCCCACACACATGGAGAGCAGCTAGAAAGTGACAGACCCTGCACAACACATGGAGGGCAGCTAGAAAGTGACAGACCCTGCACAACACATGGAGGGCAGCTAGAAAGTGACAGACCCTGCACACACATGGAGGCAGCTAGAAAGTGACAGACCCTGCACCATACACATGGAGGCAGCTAGAAAGTGACAGACCCTGCACAACACATGGAGGGCAGCTAGAAAGTGACAGACCCCTGCACAACACATGGAGGGCAGCTAGAAAGTGACAGACCCCTGCACAACACATGGAGGGCAGCTAGAAAGTGACAGACCCCTGCACAACACATGGAGGCAGCTAGAATGACAGACCCTGCACAACACATGAGAGCGCTAGAAAGTGACAGACCCTACACCACTACACATGGAGGGCAGCTAGAAAGTGACAGACCCCTGCACAACACATGGAGGCAGCTAGAAAGTGACAGACCCGCACAACACATGGAGGGCAGCTAGAAAGTGACAGACCCTGCACAACACATGGAGGCAGCTAGAAAGTGACAGACCCTGCACCACTAACATGGAGGGCAGCTAGAAAGTGACAGACCCTGCACAACACATGGAGGCAGTAGAAAGTGACAGACCCGCACAACACATGGAGGCAGTAGAAAGTGACAGACCCTGCACAACACATGGAGGGCAGCTAGAAAGTGACAGACCCTCACAACACATGGAGGCAGCTAGAAAGTGACAGACCCCTGCACAACACATGGAGGCAGCTAGAAAGTGACAGACCCGCACAACACATGGAGGGCAGCTAGAAAGTGACAGACCCTGCACAACACTGGAGGCAGCTAGAAAGTGACAGACCCTGCACCACTAACATGGAGGCAGTAGAAGTGACAGACCCTGCACCACTACACATGGAGGCAGCTAGAAAGTGACAGACCCTCACCAACACATGGAGGGCAGCTAGAAAGTGACAGACCCTGCACAACACATGGAGGTCAGCTAGAAGTGACAGACCCTGCACCACTAACATGGAGGCAGCTAGAAAGTGACAGACCCCTGCACAACACATGGAGGCAGTAGAAAGTGACAGACCCTGCACCCACACATGGAGGGCAGCTAGAAAGTGACAGACCCCTGCACAACACATGGAGGGCAGCTAGAAAGTGACAGACCCTGCACCACATACAGATGGAGGCAGCTAGAAAGTGACAGACCCCTGCACAACACATGGAGGGAGTAGAAATGACAGACCCCCCACACACATGGAGGCGTAGAAAGTGACAGACCCTGCACACACACATGGAGGCAGTAGAAAGTGACAGACCCTGCACAACACATGGAGGCAGTAGAAAGTGACAGACCCTGCACAACCATGGAGGCAGTAGAAGTGAAACCCTGCACAACACATGGAGGGCAGCTAGAAAGTGACAGACCCCTGCACCACTACACATGGAGGTCAGGTAGAAGTGACAGACCCTGCACAACACATGGAGGCAGTAGAAGTGACAGACCCTGCACACACATGGAGGGCAGCTAGAAAGTGACAGACCCTCACCACTACACATGGAGGCAGCTAGAAAGTGACAGACCCCTGCACAACACATGGAGGCAGCTAGAAAGTGACAGACCCTGCACCACTACACATGGAGGCAGTAAAAGTGACAGACCCGCACACACACATGGAGGGCAGCTAGAAAGTGACAGACCCCTGCACAACACATGGAGGCAGCTAGAAAGTGACAGACCCTGCACAACACATGGAGGCAGTAGAAAGTGACAGACCCCTGCACAACACATGGAGGGCAGTAGAAAGTGACAGACCCCCACAACACATGGAGGCAGTAGAAGTGACAGACCCCTGCCAACACATGGAGGGCAGCTAGAAAGTGACAGACCCCTGCACAACACTGGAGGGCAGTAGAAAGTGACAGACCCCTGCACCCACATGGAGGCAGGTAGAGAGTGACAGACCCTGCACAACACATGGAGGGCAGTAGAAAGTGACAGACCTACACCACTACACATGGAGGCAGCTAGAAAGTGACAGACCCCGCACAAACATGGAGGTCAGCTAGAAAGTGACAGACCCTGCACAACACATGGAGGGCAGCTAGAAAGTGACAGACCCCGCACAACACATGGAGGGCAGCTAGAAAGTGACAGACCCCTGCACAACACATGGAGGCAGCTAGAAAGTGACAGACCCCTGCACAACAATGGAGGGCAGCTAGAAGTGACAGACCCTGCACAACACATGGAGGGCAGCTAGAAGTGACAGACCCTGCACAACTCGTAGAGGTCAGCTAAAAGTGACAGACCCTGCACCACTACACATGGAGGGCAGTAGAAAGTGACAGACCCCGCACAACACATGGAGGGCAGCTAGAAAGTGACAGACCCTGCACCATACACATGGAGGCAGTAGAAAGTGACAGACCCTGCACAACACATGGAGGTCAGTAGAAAGTGACAGACCCTGCACACTACACATGGAGGCAGCTAGAAAGTGACAGACCCTGCCAACACATGGAGGGCAGCTAGAAAGTGACAGACCCTGCCACTACACATGGAGGCAGCTAGAAAGTGACAGACCCTGCACAACACATGGAGGGCAGCTAGAAAGTGACAGACCCTGCACAACACATGGAGGTCAGGTAGAAAGTGACAGACCCTGCACCACTACACATGGAGGGCAGTAGAAAGTGACAGACCCTGCACCACTACACATGGAGGCAGCTAGAAGTGACAGACCCTGCACAACACATGGAGGTAGCTAGAAAGTGACAGACCCTGCACCACTACACATGGAGGGCAGCTAGAAGTGACAGACCCTGCACCATACACATGGAGGGCAGCTAGAAAGTGACAGACCCTGCACCACTACACATGGAGGTCAGGTAGAAAGTGACAGACCCTGACACAAAACATGGAGGGCAGCTAGAAAGTGACAGACCCTGCACACTACACATGGAGGCAGCTAGAAAGTGACAACCCTGCACAACACATGGAGGGCAGCTAGAAAGTGACAGACCCTGCACCACTACACATGGAGGTCAGGTAGAAAGTGACAAACCCCTGCACAACACATGGAGGTCAGGTAGAAAGTGACAAACCCTTCACTACTACACATGGAGGTCAGGTAGAGAGTGACAGACCCTGCACCACTACACATGGAGGTCCGGTAGAAAGTGACAAACCCTGCACAATACATGGAGGGCAGCTAGAAAGTGACAGACCCTGCACAACACATGGAGGTCAGGTAGAAAGTGACAGACCCTGCACCACTACGCATGGAGGTCAGGTAGAGAGTGACAGACCCTGCACCACTACACATGGCGGACTTCTTAAGCCGCAATCTCCTGAGTCAGGGAGAATGGTCGTTAAAGACTTCCATCTTCGACCTGATTGTGCAGAAATTGGGTCAACCGGAGATAGATCTCTTTGCTACCAAAAGCAACAGGAAAGTGAGACGGTTCTGCTCTCTGAATCCCAAAGAACGCCCTCTGGCAGTGGACGCTCTTCTATTAAAGTGGGATTTCAATCTAGCATACGCCTTCCCTCCCTTGTCCTTACTCCCCCTAGTATTGAGGAAGGTCAGGAAAGACAGGGCGAGGGTAATAGTAGTCGCTCCCTTCTGGCCCAGGAGGGCATGGTTTTCATGTCTCAGGAACATGTCGATAGCCGACCCTTGGGTCCTGCCGGATATTCCCGATCTGCTCTCCCAGGGTCCAGTCTACCATCCTCGAGTAGCGGGCCTCCACCTGACGGCGTGGATTTTGAACGGTCGCTGCTGAGAGATAAGGGGTTTTCTGCTAATCTAATTAATACTCTCCTTAAGAACAGAAAAGAGGTTACAACTAGAATCTACGCTAGGACTTGGAAAAAATTTCTTCAGAGCTCGGGGGTGGTAGCAGGGGACCCAACACCGATAGCCCAGATTCTAGAATTCCTACAAAAGGGTCTGGACTTAGGTCTCTCCACGAGCACCCTTAAGGTGCAGGTTTCAGCTTTGGGAGCACTCTTTAGTTGCAACATCGCCAATAATTACTGGGTCAGTAGATTCATTAAGGCTGCGGGTAGGTCGAGACCCATAGTGAAGAACAGAATCATGCCATGGGATTTGAACCTTGTTCTCACTGCTTTAACAGAACCCCCTTTTGAACCTATCTCAGCGGCATCAATAAAAATTCTTTCCCTAAAAACCGCCTTCCTGGTAGCATTAACTTCGGCTAGGAGGGTAAGTGACATCCAGGCACTATCTAGACTGTCTCCTTACACTCAGGTCCTGAATGACAGGATAATACTTAGACCTGATCCGGCATACCTACCTAAGGTGTCTTCCGCTTTTCACAGAACACAGGAAATTGTTCTCCCTTCTTTCATCCCTAATCCATCTAATCAAAAAGAGATAAAACTCCATACTCTAGATGTTAGAAGATGTCTCCTGCAATATTTGGCAGTCACTGATCCCTGGAAAAGGGACAATGCATTGTTTGTCCCTTTTCAGGGAGTTAACAAAGGCCGTAGAATAACAAAAAGTTCATTGGCCAGATGGATTAGGGAAGCAATTTCTCTGGCATACACTTCGAGGGGCAAGCCGGCACCTGAGAGGCTAAGGGCGCATTCCACCCGAGCTGTGGCGACTTCATGGGCAGAGAGGGCAGAAGTCTCCATTGACCAGATATGTAAGGCAGCTACGTGGTCTTCTCCACACACGTTTTACACTCATTATAGGTTAGATTTGGGTGCTTCCTCAGACCTTTCTTTCGGACTAAGGGTGCTGCATGCTGTAGTCCCTCCCTAAGTAGTTATTACTCTCTGTAATTCTCTCTGTAGTGCTGTCATGGACGTTCGAATAAAGTCTTAGTTACTTACCGTTAACGGTATTTTTCGAAGTCCATGACAGCACCCTTAGATTCCCACCCGTGTTCTATGTGCACTTCTTCCTCTTATATAGTCCACATGTAATAAACAATTGATCAATGTTACTGTGTGATGCATACATTTTTTGCTGTATACCTTTTAACCTGGCTAGTCCTCTTATGCTCTGTAATCCAACTGATGCGTGGGAGAAGTGCCGCCCTTTTTGTATCTGTAGGTTTCCTGTTCCTAAGGGGCGGATCCCCTCTCTCTGTAGTGCTGTCATGGACTTCCGTACGTTAAGTAACTAAGACTATACTTACCATCATATTTGCGGCAGGGTGCAGGCATATTTTCATCAGCACTCATTCTCCTGTGGTGGAGCGCATTGTACGTTCCACGTAGTATGTACGGAGCTTCCGGTGATCTTTTTAGGATGGAACGCATATTCGTTCCATGGTGAGCCGCAGATGTAATATCCAGCTAATTATAGCCGCGTCTGACTTCCATCTTTGATACTGGTGGAACATAGGTTGCGTTCCACAATGGGCCGCAATGTAATTTTTCGGTACATTCTCACCTGGGGCGCTCTCTTCCCGCCCTAGACCGGAGGAAATGCTCAAAAAGGGAGCAATAGGAGTATTAGCCCAGGGACATGAATACTGGTCTATCGGACATGTGCTTTATCTGGCAGGAGCCGTTTTTGAGCCCCTCATTCTTTCTTTCCCTGATGAACGCCTTAAAGCATTGAGGAGGGGAGAAGCGTCAGGATGGGGTATTCTGCATAGATACAAGATAAGTGATATGAACAATAAGAGGAATTTTCCTCTATACATTTAATATATTTTAACTTTATAGTATGAAGCCTGTTGTAACAGCATATATAAGGTGTGGACAAGAAGGCTGTACACTCCTTGGAGGTTGATCTGGTAACACAGATATCTTTATGTAAGAACCTGTAATTAAGGATGTAGGGACCTGTAACCTTCTCTGAACCTATATATGATAATAATGCTGTACATCATTGTAAGGAGGTGACAGAGGTGGTCATATGCCTCCCCCTCTGTGGACAGTATTCACATTAAATGTGTGCAGTTCCATAGTGTTTATGACTGTTAATGTATTCATGTAATGTTGCTGTAATGTGTATGTACTTGGCATGTGTTGTGTATAGGGTCAGGGATAGAATAGGATAGAAGGTAGCAGTAGCATAGATTTGTGGGGCACCATAGAGATAGGTAAGTAAGAGTGTTTGGATCAGCATAGTTAGCATAAGGGGTTTTCCAGGCTTGGAGGAGTTACAGATGGGTGTAGTGCAAAGCAGTGGGATATAGTGATGGGACTTCCTGGTTGGTAGGGAGAGCCCGGGCAGCCATGCCCAGGGCAAGGTGAAGTGATGCCGCAGTGAAACAAGGCAGAGATTGCCAGTACCAGGCAGAGATTGCCAGAAGGAGGCAGAGATTGCTGGAAAGACAGGGAAAGCTTTGGGAATGCCATTGTACGTGAACTGTGCTGCATCTGTGCTAAGAACTCTGTTACCAAGTAAGTTTGAATTGTTAAGCAAGGACATAGATTCTGGAGTCGTTTGTGAGAACCGGGAGCCAGGATGGCTGAAGCAGAAGAAACCTAGAATCTAAAGTGAGTGTTCTACTTCATGTTTCCTTTGTGGGGTACCAGGGTGTGGGAATGCAACAGCACTTCGCCACGACTACTACCCTGAGGTAAATAAACAAGAAAGGCAGTCTCACCGTGTCCTCTTGGTATAACTCAGTCCGTCTTGCAATGTTATGGGTCTCCAACCAATAGCCGTGACTAAGGCTTCACATAAGAAAATTAGTAATGGTGAGTCCCAAGAATAATAAAATCCTCAAATTTATTGAAAAAAGATTAAAAGATCATACAGGTTGGGGATACATCTCAACGCGTTTCTGGTAAAAGCCCTGGTCTCCTTACATCATCTAAATAGGTCGCTGCTCACATATAGATGCTAATTGAAGTAAGAGTATAAATATGGGGATAATTAAATCTACCATTGTGTGGTCACGTCTGTGTATAAGATTGTAAGAATCCATGATATGTCTTGCTGCTAGAGTATGAGCTCATTTATTAAGAGATTTAGTATCCATCATATGCCTTGTTGCTATGATGCGAGCTCATCTAACAAGAGACTCCCTATCAAAAAACACTAAGTGAGCACATATGCGTCATTGTATTAATTATGAGCACTCACACAGCTATATTCTAAAGACAGGCTTGAGGAGTATCTGGTACTGCACCCAAGCACTTTAAAAGGGTGTTGGTGGTAGTTTTTTGTGAAGGGATCCCTATCAGGGTCAGTTAGGGCAAGCCGTCGAGGAGCGGGGGCGCCATAACGACCTTCCATAGGGTGCCAACCTACGCTGGCAGGTAGGGGAACTGAGAATCAGCCTGTTTTTCCCTAGACTCTTTTCCACTGTGAATTTAAAAGTATGCACTAATAATATTTAATATTTGCTACCTAACGCTGTACCAGTCCTCTCAGAATGTGTCTACAAAGACAGATTTTTGTCTTAAAAGTAACTAATAAAAGATATTTTTAGCTGGTTTGTTCTGTTTGGTTTTCTATTGTTATGGACTGACCTGGTATGGAGAAGTTGTATTGCAACCATTAGGGGCAGCAGCGGCAGGTAGCGTAGTCAGGGATAGTCAGAAGTCAGTACACAGGAACAGCAGTGTAGTTTGAAGGATAAGCAGGAACCATAGTCAGGAATAACCAGAAGTCGGTACACAGGAACAGCAATGTAGTACCTTGAGGATATACAGCAGGTGAAAAGCCGCTTTACTAGAGGCTGGTAGCTCAATAATCTCACAAAGAAGTGAGTGCTTATGCCAGGTTAAATAGGGTGTTCAATCAGGATGGAGTCAATCAGAAATACAGGGTGGTGACCAACAGGAACTCAAGGTGGAGACCATCAGAAACAACATAGGTACAAGTATTTGGGTTAGCACGGAACTGTCCAGCAAACTGAATAGCTCAGAGGGAAGAGCTGCTGTCTGGTGCACAGGAGCTGCTGGGTTCGAATACTGACAACCATGCAGTTAAGAGGTGCTTCCGCGTCATATGTCGCCACTGACTTTCGCAAGAAAAAGGGTGTTGTGTTTTTTTTGCTGGAGGAAGGGACATTTTATTGGGGCCTGTCCTTTGATTCCTAAACAAAAAGAGACTTGATTAACCCTTGGGAGTCTGGAGATTGATAATCAAGTTTGTCTCGACAGCAGAGGTGGTGCTAGAGAGCAGGACTGAGAGAATTTCTGTGTTTGTAGACAGTGGTGCTGGAGTCAGCATGGTTGATGCTGAGTTTGCTAGAACTCATTGGCTCGCTTGCTCTACCTTAGCTAAGCCCATTCCTATTTACGTCATCGAGTCAGCACCACTTGCACAGAGAGCTTTGACGCAGATTGTCATAATATAAGACTGAGGGTGGGGTCTTTTCATTATGAGGTAATTCCTTGTTATGTCCTGGATGGTCTCCACACTCCAATTGTACTGGGTTTACCCTGGTTGGTGAAACATAATCCAATTGTGGATTGGCAATCCAGAGAGATTGTGGAGTGGGGAGATTACTGCCATAACTGCATAAACATTTCCCTTTCAGCAGTATCTACGGGGACTTTACCTGTGTTTTTGTCTGGCTTTTTAGGCGTATTTTCTGAGAATGGGCATCAGGATTTGCCTCTCCATTGTGCATATGACTATCCTATTAACTTGTCTCCCGGAGCTAAACGAACGTCCAGACTGTACAATCTGTCTGGTCCTAAGAGACAATCCATGAAAGATTTTATTGCTGAGAGTCTTGAGAAGGGACATATCAGACCTTCATTTTCGCCAATGGCGGCAGTGTTCTTTTTTGTGAAAAAGAAAGATAATGGTCTCCATCTCTGTTTAGATTTCTGGGAATTGAATGTAATTACTATCCGAGATCCATATCCTCTTCCTCTGATTCCAGATTTATTCAACCAGGTGGTGGGAACTAAGGTTTTCTCCAAGTTGGATTTAAGGAAAAATCAAGGAAGGGGATGAATGGAAAATGTCATTCAATACCTCTGAGGGACATTTGTAGAGTCTGATTATGCCTTTCAGTCTGATCAATGCATCGGCGGTGTTCCCACATTTAATAAATTATATTTTCTATCATATGGTGGGAAGGTTAGTGGTGGTCTATCTGCATGATATTTTGTTTTATTCTTCTGATTTGGAGACACATCGCAGGCGTGTGAGACAGGTGCTTCAGAAATTAACAAGGTTTATGCCAAACTAGAGAAATGTGTTTTTGCCTTCCAGGAGGTGGAGTTTTTGTGGTATCTGTTGTCATCTTCGGGTTTTCAGATGGATACGGAGAAGGTTCGTGCTGTACTCGATTGGGACCGTCCCGAAAATCTGATGGTATTACAGCGTTTTCTGGGTTTTACTAATTTTTGCCATAAGTTTATTCAAAATAATTTGGTAATAAGTGAAATCCCTTAGTGACATGACAAGGAAGGGGTCTGATTTTTCCAAATGGTCAGATGCTAATCAGCAGGCTTTTTCCTCCTTAAAGAGTTTTTTTTGACACTGCACTGATACTCAGTCAACCCGAAGTTTCTCAACCTTTTATCGTGGAAGTGGGGGTTGGGTGTTATGTTTTGGTAGCTGAGGAGGCCAGGAGCAAAAAACCGCAAAGGCAGCCAAACACCAGAGAGATTGGTATCTAATAGGTTGCAGACCCCTAAACTAACCGCACAACTAGAAGCTGCCGTGGGACGTTCCTACAGTGCCCTAGACGCCTCGTCACAGCCGGAGAGATTAGCTACCCCTGTAGACGGAAAGAGGAAAGCTAACTGCCCCGGAGTACAACCCCAAAGTATTAGGAAGCCCCTAAACATATAATGGCGGTTAGACAAGCGCAAAACACGAACACCGACAGAAAATAGAATGAGCAAACGCTGGGGCCCAAAACTGTCTAGATAGGACAGTACAGGAGAGAATACTGTCTGCAACCCAAAAAAAACCCTAAGAAAAATTCCAACACTTCTGATTCCAAAAATGCTGAGACCACATGGTCTCGACCACCTATATCAGATCTCTGGTGTGAAAAGGCAGCTACCCAGCAGTAAAATATCACAAGTACTGAGCACAAGTGCAGAGACCAGCACAAGCCCCCAAAGGGGACCCGGCTGAACTCAAAAGCAAGGCAGCAAAAGCAAGAGAAATAAAACCACAGAACAAAAACCACAAAGTAACTTATCTGAATGATAGCAGGAGACAGCAGAAAAGCAAGCTGAATTCCAACCTAGACCAGGAAGTAACAATTGATCACCGACGAGGATCATAGGAGGCCAGCTCACTTATATTAGGCCAGTCCGTTCTCCCTGATAACCATTCATCCATTGCAGGTGCAGGTGTTCAACATAGGTTCAATACCCTCAGCAACCACCAGAGGGAGCCTCAGCTCCGAAGTCATCTCCAACACGTTCACAACAGTACCCCCCCCCCTTGAGGAGGGGTTACCGAACCCTCACGTGCGCCACCAGGCCGATCAGGATGAGCTCGGTGATAGGCACGGACCAGTCTCTTAGCATGAATGTCCGAAGCAAACACCCAAGAATTGTCCTCCTGACCATAACCTCTCCACTTAACCAAGTACTGGAGTCTACGCCTAGCCAAACGAGAATCCAATATTTTCTCAACTTCATACTCCAAATTTCCTTCAACCAAAACAGGGTCAGGAGGCGCAGCCATAGGAACCGCTGGCTCGACAAACCTCTTCAATAAAGATTTGTGGAATACATTGTGAATCTTAAATGTCCCTGGAAGAAGCAAACGGAAGGAAACAGGATTAAGAATTTTCATGATCTTATAAGGTCCAATGAACCTTGGCTTAAATTTTGGAGACGCAACCTTCATCGGGATATTTTTTGAGGACAACCAAACCAAGCCCCCCACTTTAAACCGAGGACCATCAGTCCTACGCCGGTTGGCAATCCGCTGGGCCTTCTGAGAGAGAGACAACTTATCCACTACTTGGTCCCAAATCTGCTGCATTCGCTCCACAATAGAGTCAACACCCAGACAGACAGAAGCCTCCACCTGCCCTGAAGAAAACCGAGGATGAAACCCGGAATTGCAGAAAAAGGAGACATCAAGGTGGCAGAGCTAGCCCTATTATTAAGAGCAAACTCAGCCAAAGGCAAAAAGAGACCCAATCATCTTGATCAGCAGACACAAAACATCTCAAATAAGTCTCCAAGGTATGGTTTGTTCTCTCAGTTTGCCCATTGGTCTGAGGGTGAAATGCAGAGGAGAAAGACAACTGAACTCCAAGTTTAGAACAAAATGTCCTCCAAAATCTGGAAACAAACTGGACTCCTCTGTCAGACACAATGTTCTCTGGAATGCCGTGCAACCGAACTACCTGCTGAAAAAATAAAGGCACCAACTCGGAGTGGATGGCAACTTAGATAGTGGCACAAGATGTATCATCTTGGAAAACCTATCACAGATCACCCAGATAACGGTCATTCTCTGAGAGACAGGGAGGTCGGAAATAATATCCATAGAGATAGGGGTCCATGGCCTCTTGGGCACAGGCAATGGCATTAACAAAACACTAGAGCGAGAGCAAGGTTTGGACCGAGAATAAGTCCCACAGGACTGCACAAAGTCCCTGACGTCACGAGACAAAGTAGGCCACCAAAAGGACCGACTCACCAGATCTCTGGTACCAAAAATACTGGGATGACCAGCCAACGCAGAGCAATGAACTTCAAACATCACATTCTTCCTCCACTGGTCTGTGACAACCAATTTCCCAACAGGGCAGCGTTCAGGTTTATCCTCCTGAAATTCCTCCAAGCCAGTCTCAAATTGGGCGAGATAGCGGAAAGAACCACACCCTCTTTCAGAATAACAGCAGGCTAAGTTACCTCAGGAGAATCCGCAAAGAAACTCCTTAGAGGGCATCCGCCTTAATATTCTTAGTGCCCGGGAGAAAAGAGACCACAAAATTAAAACGTGTGAAAAACAAGGCCCACCTGGCCAGTCTAGGATTAAGACGCTTGGCCGATTCGAGATAAACCAGGTTCTTATGGTCAGTGAGGACCACCACCTGATGTTTGGCTCCTTCCAGCCAATGGCTTCACTCTTCAAAAGCCCACTTCATAGCCAATAACTCCCAATTTCCCACATCATAATTACGTTCAGCTGGGGAAAATTTTCGAGAGAAGGCACAAGGGTTACTCTTGGAGGTCTCCGGATCCCTTTGGACAAAAAGGCACCTGCACCAATCTCAGAAGCATCAACCTCCACCTGAAATGGTAGAGAAACATCAGGTTGCCGTAGAACAGGAGCAGAAGTGAATCTCCACTTAAGCTCCTGAAATGCAGAAACTACCTCAGGAGACCAATTCACTACATCAGAACGCTTTTTGGTCAAATCAGTCAGTGGTTCCACAATACCAGAGAAATTACCTATTAATTTACAATAAAAATTAGCAAAACCCAGAAATCTCTGAAGAGCCTTCAATGTAGTGGGTTGAGCCCAATCACAAATTGCCTGAATTTTTTACCGGGTCCATTTCAATAACAGGCGGAGACAAAATGAATCCCAGAAATGAAACCTTCTGTAGCCAAAAATACATTTTGATCCTTTCACATACAGTGCATTTTCTCTCAAAATCCGGAATACCATCCGAACATGTTCCACATGAGAATCCCAGTAATTGGAAAAAATCAAGATATCGTCCAAATAAACGATCAGAAATTTATCAACGAAATCCCTGAAAATATCATTCATAAAGGATTGGAAGACGGAAGGGGCATTAGTGAGCCCAAAAGGCATTACTAGGTACTCAAAATGCCCCTCTGGAGTATTAAACGCCGTCTTCCATTCATCACCGTGCTTGATGCGAATAAGATTATACGCCCCCCTGAGGTCAAGCTTGGTAAACCAACTAGCACTTTTCACTCTGGAAAATAGGTCAAAATCAAGGGTAACGGATATTGGTATTTAACAGTGATCTTATTCAGGAGACGATAGTCAATACACAGCCTCAATGAACCATCCTTTTGGCCACAAAGAAAAAGCCGGCACCCAAGGTGAAGAGGATGGTCTCATATGACCCTTCTCTAAAGACTCCTTGTATAAAGATCGCATAGCATCATGCTCAGGTACAGATAAATTAAAGAGCCGACCCTTAGGAAATTTACAACCAGGTACCAACTCAATAGCGCAATCATAACTCCTGTGAGGAGGTAAGGACACAGACTTACTCTCACTAAACACATCAGAAAAATCAGTCAAATAGTCAGGGACATCTTGAGACTGGGGAGAGGCAGAAAAAACAGGAGTGTCAGTACGAACACATTGGCAGCCCCAACTGGTCACAGACACAGATTCCAATCCAAAACAGGATTATGAGTCTGTAACCAAGGAAAACCCAGTACAATAATGTCATGTAAATTATGTAACACCAAAAATTTGCAATTCTCTTAGTGGTCCGGGTCAACCTGCATTATCACCTGGGTCGAAAACTGGGGTTTATTCTCCGCCAAAGGGTAGAATCAATGCCCAGCAAAGGAATAGACTTCCGCAGGGGTATCATGGGAAAACCATAACGTTTGGCAAAATCAAAATCCCATCAGGTTTATAGCTGCTCCTGAATCAACAAAAGCCTGAGCCCGAAAATGTGGACATGGAGCAAATCAAGGTAACATGTCAACAGAAATTTAGTCTGAACACTACCAAAACAACTGAGCGCGCAAAATTCTGACAGTACAGCTCTGCGGCATTCAAGACCCTTATTCAATGCCAACAAGGTTTTTTCAGCTTGATCAGTAATATTAGGTTCATCGTACAGTAACCCCAGAGCCTGAAAAAACATATCAACATCATTCAAAACAGGATCTCCAGGTGTCAGGGAAAAGGCCCAATCCTGAGGGTTGCCACGCAGCAGGGAGATGACAATTTGAACCTGGTGTGCCGCGTTCCCTGAGGACTTAGGCTTCAAGGCAAAAAACAACTTACAGTTATTTTTAAAATTCAAAAATTTTGACCGATCCCCCCAAAATAAATCTGGCATAGGGATCCTAGGTTCCATAACAAGCAACCCAGCAAGAAAGATAGCAATACTCCGAACTTCAGCAGCAAGCTGCTCCACACGATCGGACAAATGTTTGACTTCCATTGGGGAAAAAATTCCTCCTCAGCCCTCAGAAAACCGCAAAGGCAGCCAAACACCAGAGCGGTTGGTATCTAATAGGTTGCAGACCCCTAAACTAACCGTGCAACTAGAAGCAGCCGTGGGACATTCCTACGGTGCCCTAGACGCCTCTTCACAGCCGGAGAGATTATCTACCCCTGTAGACGGAAAGAGGAAAGCTAACTGCCCCAGAGTAGAGACCCAAAGTATTAGGAAGCCCCCAAACATATAATGGCGGTTAGACAAGCGGAAAACACGAACACAGACAGAAAATATAATGAGCAAATGCTGGGGCCCAAAACTGTCTAGATAGGACAGTACTGGAGAGAATACTGTCTGCAACCTAAAAAAACCCTAGGAAAAATTCCAACACTTCTGATTCCAAAAATGCTGAGACTACACGGTCTCGAACACCTATGTCAGATCTCTGGTGTGAAAAGGCAGCTACCCAGCAGTAAAATATCACAGGTACTGAGCACAAGTGCAAATACAAAAAGAGAACAGAGACTAGCACAACCCCCCCAAAGGGGGCCCGGCTGAACTCAAAAGCATGGCAGCAAAAGCAAGGGAAATCAATCCACAGAAAAAAAACCCCCACAAAGTAACTTATCTGAATGATAGCAGGAGACAGCAGAAAAGCAAGCTGAATTCCAACCTAGACAAGGAAGTAATAATTGATCACCGGCGAGGATCATGGGTGCCAGCTCACTTATATTAGGCCAGTCCGTCCCCCCTGATAACCATTCATCCATTGCAGGTGGAGAACTCTTGTTGTTCATCATAGGTTCAATACCCTCAGCAACCACCAGAGGGAGTCTCAGCTCCGAAGTCGTCTCCAACACGTTCACAACAGTTGGGGTTGCATTGTCTTAGGATCCGTCCCCGGGTAAATAGCATATGTGCGTCTTCTTTTCCAAAAAATTAGCCTTGGCTGAGAGAAATTATGATGTGGGTAATATGGAGCTTTTGGCGATTAAACTGGCGTTCTAGGAGTGGCGACATTGGTTGGAGGGTGTCACGCGGTCTTATGATATGTGTACGATGTCAGTAAACTATTCTTAAAAGAACAACACTCTATACAACATATAGATTAGCAACATCAGCATGTAAATATAGAATAGATTTACCTGACACGATATCCGTTGAACTCAGGGTTAATCTTGAGGACTTGATACACTGTCACAGGAAAGAGGAGGACCGGGGGTCTAACCTGACCCTAAACTGGGGTCCTAACTAATCCCTCACCTTGGAGGTACTGATAATGGTTCAGAGGTCCAAGTCTCCAGCCTAACCCTGTCTCCTATCAGTCCCTGAACCCTGTAATCAGTCCTAAGAAGGATACTGATTACCACCAAAGGAATATGGGCTGATCTCTGCTAAATACACAGATTAGACATATTAGACAGACTGGAGAAAACACAGACTTGCATACACACTCAAACACAGAAGGAACATAAATGATCTGGGATATTAAACTCTAAGCAAGGTGAGCTTAAAACAACTAAGGAGCTCTTTAACTTAAGTCTATACAGATACAATCCTATCTGTGGTCTGCATGAAGAATTTCACTGGCAACTCCCAACACAGACAACCAGAGATTTAAAGGAAACCAATCAACAAATAATTAATTGCAGCCGGGAGAAACTGCACCCAGTCCCAGAACTGAGCACAGACAGAATTAACTCCCTAACTGCCAAACACAAAGAAACAGCAACTCAGCTGTGAGAAGTCAGAATGTGCAACCGCGACGATCTTCGTGGCAATGCACACATGACAGTACCCCCCCTTCTACGAGGGGCCTCCGGACCCTCAGGGCCAGGTTTGCCCGGGTGAGTTCTGTGGAAGGTCCGCACCAAACGATCTGCGTTAATGTCAGACGCAGGAACCCACGTCCTCTCCTCTGGACCATACCCCTTCCAATGCACCAAGTACTGAAGGGACCGGCGATTCAGACGTGAGTCAATGATCTTTGACACTTGAAACTCCAAGTTACCATTGACCACCACTGGAGGAGGAGGTAGAGGTGATGGTATGACTGGTGCCACGTACCTCTTAAGTAATGACTTGTGGAACACATTGTGGATTTTAAACGTAGGAGGGAGGTCCAGACGAAATGCCACAGGATTAATTATGGAACTGATCCTGTACGGCCCGATGAATCTGGGGCCCAGCTTCCAGGAGGGAACTTTAAGTTTTATATTCCTGGTAGACAACCATACCAGATCGTTCACATTAAGATCTGGACCAGAAACTCTCCTCCTATCAGCCATACGTTTATAACGGTTCCCCATAGCACTCAGATTATTCAATACACCTCTCCACACTGAAGCAAGTGACGACGAGAAACGCTCCTCCTCAGGAACCCCAGAAGGGACCCCCCCATTGAATGTACAAAACTGGGGATGAAAACCATATGCCCCAAAAAACGGGGACTTACCAGTGGACTCGCTCCGCCTGTTGTTAAGAGCGAACTCTGCCAGAGGCAAGAAAGAAGACCAGTCCTCCTGGTTCTCTGAGACAAAACACCGAAGATAAGTCTCTAGGCTTTGATTCAGACGCTCTGTCTGACCATTGGTCTGCGGATGAAAAGCCGAGGAAAATGACAATTGCATCCCCCGACGTAAACAAAATGCCTCCAAAACTTGGACACAAACTGAGACCCCCTATCTGACACCACATCAGAAGGCAACCCATGAAGTCTCACAATCTCCCCAATGAACACCTGCGCCAGAGTTTTAGCATTAGGGAGGGCAGGAAGAGCAATGAAATGTGCCATCTTACTGAACCTGTCAACAACCACCAGTATGACAGTCTTCCCTGACGACTGAGGAAGGTCCGTGATGAAGTCCATAGACAAATGAGTCCATGGACGCTCCGGAAGTTTCAAGGGTAAGAGGGTCCCAGACGGACGGGTATGTGGGGTCTTAGAGCGAGCACAAACCCCACAGGACGCGACAAAAGTTAAAACATCTTTATTAACGTTAGGCCACCAAAACCGGCGAGAAAGGAGATCTAAAGTAGCCTTACTCCCTGGATGTCCTGCTAAAGCAGAATTATGATGTGCCTCAATAACCTTTTGTCTCAACTGATTTGGGACAAACAGTCTCCCTGGAGGTCCTGCAGGGGCGTCCCCCTGAGCCTCTAACACCTCCTCCTCAAGCTCAGAACATACAGCCGACACTACCACCCCCTCCTGAAGGATAGGAATCGGGTCATCCATTTTCCCGGCCCCTGGGAAACTGCGAGACAAGGCATCCGCCTTAACATTCTTAGATCCAGGGCGATAAGTGACAACAAAATTAAACCTGGTAAAAAACAACGACCATCGAGCTTGTCTGGAATTCAGACGCTTAGCAGATTCCAAATACAGCAGGTTCTTGTGATCAGTAATGACGGTGACCGGGTGGACTGCCCCCTCCAAAAAGTGACGCCATTCTTCAAAAGCCAACTTAATGGCCAAAAGTTCCCTATTGCCGATATCATAATTCCTTTCGGCGGACGACAATTTTTTAGAAAAGAAAGCGCACGGATGCCATTTACCAGGGGACGGACCCTGGGACAATATTGCACCCACCCCTACGTCAGACGCGTCCACCTCCACAACGAACGGCTGTGATGCATCTGGTTGAATGAGAACGGGTGCCGAAGCAAAACATTTTTTCAAAGAGGAAAAAGCTTGGCAAGCTTTGTCCGACCATTTAGAAAAATCCGTCCCTTTTCTTGTCATGTCAGTGAGAGGTTTGACAACAGATGAGAAATTACAAATAAATTTCCGGTAGTAGTTAGCAAACCCCAGAAAACGCTGCAGAGCCTTAAGATCCTCTGGCTGATCCCATTCAAGCACTGCTCTCACCTTTTCAGGGTCCATACGGAAACCGGAGGCTGACACCAAGAAACCCAAAAACTGAAGTTCCTGTACGGCGAATACACACTTTTCCAGTTTGGCGTATAGTTTATTGTCTCGCAAGATCTGCAACACCTGTCTCACATGCTCCTGGTGAGACACAAGATCTGGTGAGTAAATTAAAATGTCATCCAAATATACGACCACAAACAGCCCCACCAGATGACGAAAAATGTCATTAACAAAATGTTGGAACACTGCTGGTGCAGTAGTCAGACCAAAAGGCATGACAAGGTTCTCATAATGTCCCTCCGGCGTGTTAAACGCCGTTTTCCACTCATCCCCCTCTTTTATCCTAATCAGATTATACGCCCCCCTGAGATCCAATTTAGAGAACCATTTGGCGCCAACAATTTGATTGAAGAGATCAGGAATCAGAGGGAGTGGATACGGATCTCGAACAGTAATCCGATTAAGTTCGCGGAAATCCAAGCAAGGGCGTAGGCCTCCATCTTTTTTCTTCACAAAGAAGAACCCCGCGGCCACTGGGGAAGATGAAGGTCTAATATGCCCTTTGGCCAGACTTTCCGAAATATAATCTTTCATAGCCTGCCTCTCAGGACCAGAAAGGTTATATAACCTAGCTTTAGGTAACTTAGCATCAGGAAGTAAATTAATAGAGCAGTCATACACGCGATGAGGAGGCAACTCCTGACACCCCTCCTCAGAGAACACATCCCCAAAGTCCTCCAAAAAAGGAGGCAAAGTACTAGGCACGACCGCACTGATGACTGTGTTCATGCAGTTACTTTTGCAAAACTCCCCCCATTGGCTTATATCTCTGGACTGCCAATTAATCACAGGGTTATGTTTAACCAACCAAGGAAGTCCCAACACAATAGGAGTAGGTAGACCCTCCAACACATAACAAGATAATAGTTCCCTATGTATTGCCCCTACCCGAAGGTCAATGTTATGAACCTCATGAACAAAGCTACCTTGGCCGAGAGGCCTGGCGTCAATGGAGAATATAGGGATCGGTTTGACCAATACACTCAGATGCATACCTTGAGCCTGAGCAAACTGAGCGTCAACCAGATTAGCCCCGGACCCACTATCAAGAAGAACAGAAAATCTCTCCACTCTCGTACCAACCACCACCTCCACTGGTACAAGGAACTGAGAAGAACTAGCGGACGAAATACATACTCCCAGGTTGTCGTCCACCACACAACCTGGGATTAACAGTTTTCCGGCGACTTTTTGCTCAACAAGGCACGGGATGGACATCCCCCAACAAAATGTCCCTCTTTCCCGCAGAAGAAACACCTTCTAGTCCTGCGGCGTACCGCCAATCCCCTCCTACGAAATGATGTCCCTCCCAACTGCATAGGCTCCTCCGAACAGACAAGGGGAACCTCAACATAAGGGACTTTAGTAGTAGGTGGAGTAACAACAGGGGGCGGAGTTACCTCGCACCTCTCCCGGAGCCGTCTATCAGTACGGATAGCTAGGGCCATAGCAGCCTCCAGTGATGGAGGAGAATCATACTGAGCCAAAACGTCCTTTAATTTGTCAGAAAGCCCATGACAAAACTGGCTTCTAAGAGCTGGGTCATTCCACTGAGTATCTGTGGCCCATCTACGGAACTCAGAAGCAAATTCCTCCGCCGGACGATCTCCCTGCTGTATCTTACGTAATTTTGTCTCAGCAAGAGAGACCCGATCTGGGTCATCATATACCAAACCCAGGGCAGTAAAAAATCGATCTACTGACTGTAGAGCCGGGGATCCCGGAGGAAGGGAGAAGGCCCAGGATTGAGGGTCCCCTTGTAGGAGCGAGATAACAATTCCCACTCTCTGCTCTTCACTCCCTGATGATCGAGGCCGAAGCCGAAAATACAATTTACATGCTTCCCTGAAGGTAAAAAATTTGTCTCGCCCACCAGTGAACCTGTCCGGGAGAGCTACTTTAGGTTCAAATCTGGTTTGCTCCGAGGGAGACAAAACTTTGGACTTAAAGTCCGTCAGCTCCATGGATAATCCCTGCAACTGCAGAGCCAGCTGGGCTACTGGATCCATGGCAACTGGGAATAATTTTATGGGCCAGTGAAAATGTCACGCGGTCTTATGATATGTGTACGATGTCAGTAAACTATTCTTAAAAGAACAACACTCTATACAACATATAGATTAGCAACATCAGCATGTAAATATAGAATAGATTTACCTGACACGATATCCGTTGAACTCAGGGTTAATCTTGAGGACTTGATACACTGTCACAGGAAAGAGGAGGACCGGGGGTCTAACCTGACCCTAAACTGGGGTCCTAACTAATCCCTCACCTTGGAGGTACTGATAATGGTTCAGAGGTCCAAGTCTCCAGCCTAACCCTGTCTCCTATCAGTCCCTGAACCCTGTAATCAGTCCTAAGAAGGATACTGATTACCACCAAAGGAATATGGGCTGATCTCTGCTAAATACACAGATTAGACATATTAGACAGACTGGAGAAAACACAGACTTGCATACACACTCAAACACAGAAGGAACATAAATGATCTGGGATATTAAACTCTAAGCAAGGTGAGCTTAAAACAACTAAGGAGCTCTTTAACTTAAGTCTATACAGATACAATCCTATCTGTGGTCTGCATGAAGAATTTCACTGGCAACTCCCAACACAGACAACCAGAGATTTAAAGGAAACCAATCAACAAATAATTAATTGCAGCCGGGAGAAACTGCACCCAGTCCCAGAACTGAGCACAGACAGAATTAACTCCCTAACTGCCAAACACAAAGAAACAGCAACTCAGCTGTGAGAAGTCAGAATGTGCAACCGCGACGATCTTCGTGGCAATGCACACATGACAGAGGGGCAGTCCATCCTATTTCTGTTATCACGGACCACAAGAACCTGTCATATCTTCAATCGGCTAAACGTCTCAACCCTAGACAAGCTAGGTGGTACCTGTTTTTTACTAGATTCAATTTTGTGGCCACTCTTCGTCCAGGAGTTAAAAACAACAAGGCGGATGCTTTGTTCCAGAATTTCCCTGGTGGTGATGACCATGAAGATCCAGTCCCAATTTTGCAGAAGAGGAGGGTGAGGTGTTGGAGGCTCAGGGGGATACTCCTGCCTCCTGTCCGTCATGGAGGTTATTTGTACCGTATGAATTATGCCATAAAGTAATTAGGGAGCATCATAACTCTGCACTTTCTGGACATCCAGGTGGTAAGGCAACCACGGACCTTCTTATCGTCACTTTTGGTGGCCCTGGTTGCATCGGCATGTGGTTGAACAGGTGTCTGCTTGCAGTTGCTGTGCTCTTTCTAAAGTATCGCATACCCATCCGTCTGGTCCTCTTCTTCCACTACCCAATCCTAGCAGACTATGGACACACTTGTCCATGGATTTTATTACTGACCTACCGATATCGGCAGGCAAGACTGTGGTTCTGGTGGTTGTGGATAGATACAGTAAAATGGTGCATTTCATCCCTTTACCGGTACTTCCTAATGCCAGGACTCTGGCTCTGGTTTTTGTTAATGATATCTTGAAGCTTCAAGGGGTTCCCTCCTATTTGGTGTCAGATCAGGGGCCCAATTTGATTCTAAGTTCGGAAAGCGTTCTGTACTCGATTGGGGGTGCAGCTATATTTTTCCTCTGCTTTCCATCCTCAGTCGAATGGACAGACTGAGCGCAGTAATCAGAATTTGGAGACTTACCTCAGGTGTTTTGTCTCTGAAAATCAGGAAGATTGGACATCTAACTTACCATTGGCCGAGTTTGCGATTAATAATCATCGCCAAGAATCTACTGGCGATACAATTTCTATCCACAGTTTGGTACTATTAGTCGGGAAGGAACTTCGGGAGTCCCTGAGGTGGAACGTTTTGCTTCGTTGCTCTCTTCAGTGTGGTGGGGGGGTTCAGAGTAATTTGAAGATCATGGGAGACCAGTACAAACGTATGGTTGGCAGAAAATGCTCGCCAGGTCCGGACCTAAGTGTGAATGACTTTGTGTGGATGTCTACCAGAAAGATCAAGTTGAAGATCCATTCCTGGAAACTGGGACCTTGGTTTATTGGCCCCTATAAAATAACCGCCGTCATTAACCCTGCAGCTTTTTGTCTTGAATTATCCCAGGTTCTTAAAATTCACAGGTGCCCTGCAGGTTCTGCAGAATATAATGCCGTCTGCAGAACCTGCAGGGCACAAATCAGATTATCTAAAGCTGACAATGAATTAAGGCTTGCAAGTGACGTCAAAAGCAACAAAAAAGGATTTTGGGGATACGTCAAAAGTAAAAGAAAAGTCAAAGATGCTATAGGATTTTTACAGGATGAAAATGATGAAATGGTAAGTCAGGATGTTGAGAAGGCTGAACTTTTAAATTCCTATTTTGCATCTGTTTTCTCTCAGAAAGGAAATGTAACATCAACTGATCTTCACTGTCCTATTAAAGGAATAGAAGAATCCAGGATATCTATAAACAGAAAGACAGTGAGGAAACACTTAGCTAACCTAAATGAATTCAAGTCTCCAGGTCCAGATGAATTACACCCCAGGGTACTGAAGGAGATAGCAGAAGAAATTCTTGAACCACTGTCCATAATCTTTGAAAATTCTTGGAGAACAGGAGAAGTCCCAGAAGACTGGAGAAGAGCAAATGTTCCTATCTTCAAAAAGGGGAAGAAGGTGGACCCAGGGAACTACAGGCCGGTGAGTCTGACTTCTATACCAGGAAAGATCTTTGAACAAATTATTAAAGAACATGTATGCAAGTACCTGGATAAGAATGAAGTGATTAAACAGAGTCAGCATGGGTTTGTAACTAATAAGTCATGTCAGACTAACTTAATTTCCTTCTATGACAGAATCACTGACTGGGTGGATCAGGGAAATGCTGTAGATATAGTATATCTTGACTTCAGCAAAGCATTTGACAAAGTATCTCACACAATCCTTATTGAAAAAATGACTAAGTATGGAATGGACAAGGCAACTGTTAGGTGGATTCATAACTGGCTTAGTGATCGGACCCAAAGAGTGGTTGTAAATGGCTGCACATCCAGTTGGAAGAATGTCTCAAGTGGGGTACCACAAGGCTCTGTTTTGGGCCCTGTATTGTTCAACATCTTTATCAATGATTTAGATGAAGGAATTGAGGGTAAACTGATCAAATTTGCTGATGACACAAAGCTAGGAGGGGTAGCTAATACTAAAGAAGAGAGAGAGAGGATTCAAAAAGATATACATAAACTGGAGCAGTGGGCAGCAACTAACAGAATGGATTTTAACAGGGAAAAATGCAAAGTACTACATCTGGGCAATAAAAATGAAAAAAGCATATACAAAATGGGAGGAATAGGGCTAAGTAACAGCACATGTGAAAAAGACTTGGGTATACTAATTGATCACAGACTTAACATGAGTCAACAGTGTGATGCAGCAGCAAAAAAGGCAAATGCAATTCTAGGATGTATCAACAGAAGCATACAGTCTAGATCACGTGAGGTCATTATTGCCCTCTACTCCTCTTTGGTCAGACCTCATCTGGAATACTGTGTCCAGTTTTGGGCACCACATTTTAAAAAAGACATCAACAAACTGGAGCAAGTTCAGAGAAGAGCCACCAGAATGGTGACCGGTCTGCAAACCATGTCCTATGAGGAACGGTTGCAGGATTTGGGAATGTTTAGCTTGCAAAAAAGAAGACTGAGAGGAGACTTAATAGCTGTCTACAAATATCTCAAGGGCTGTCACATTGTAGAAGGATCATCTTTATTCTCATTTGCGCAAGGAAAGACTAGAAGCAATGGGATGAAACTGAATGGGAGGAGACACAGATTAGATATTAGAAAAAACTTTTTGACAGTTAGGGTGATTAATGAGTGGAACAGGCTGCCACAAGAGGTGGTGAGTTCTCCTTCAATGGAAGTCTTCAAACAGAGGCTGGATAGACATCTGTCTGGGATGATTTAGAGAATCCTGCTTTGAGCAGGGGGTTGGACCAGATGACCCAGGAGGTCCCTTCCAACTCTACCATTCTATGATTCTATGATTCTATGATTCTGTTTATGTAAGAAGTATGTTAAACCTCTTGAGTCCTCTCCCCTGCTGCCACCACAATCATTGTTGATGGTAGTTTGGAGTTCCAGATTTGGAGGATTGTTGATTCTCTTTTTCACCGTCGTTCCCTGCAGTGCACTGTAGGAGTTATGGTCCAGAAGAGAGGATGTGTGTTTCAGTGTCAGAGGTGAATGCTCCTAGACTGGTTTGTTCGTTCCATGCTTCTCATCCTGAGAAACCGGCTCCTGAGTGTTCAGAGGCCAGTTGGAGAAGGGGGAGTACTGTCACAGGTATGTCAGGTGTGACAGACAGTTATTCTGGATCCGGCTGTACAGTCATGGCCAAAAGTTTTGAGAATGACACAAATATTATATTTTCACATGATCTGCTGCCCTCTGGTTTTTATGTGTGTTTGACAGATGTTTTTATCACAGACAGAAATATAATAATTGCAAACATATGAGTAACAAAAACTTATATTGACAGTTAGAATGAGTTAATGCAGCAAGTCAATATTTGCAGTGTTGACCCTTCTTCTTCAGGACCTCTGCAATTCTCCCTGGCATGCTCTCAATCAACTTCTGGACCAAATCCTGACTGATAGCAGTCCATTCTTGCACAATCAATGCTTTCATTTTGTCAGAATTTTTAGGTTTTTGCTTGTCCACTTTTGATGATTGACCCCAGGTTCTCAATGGGATTAAGATCTGGGGAGTTTCCAGGTCATGGACCCAAAATCTCTATGTTTTGTTCCCTGAGCCATTTAATTATCACCTTTGCTTTATGGCAAGGTGCTCCATCATGCTGGAAAAGGCATTGTTGATCGCCAAACTGCTCTTGGAGGGTTGGGAGAAGTTGCTCTTGGAGGACATTCTGGTACCATTCTTTATTCATGGCTGTGTTTTTAGGCAAGACTGTGAGAGAGCCGATTCCCTTGGCTGAGAAGCAACCCCACACATGAATGGTTTCAGGATGCTTAACAGTTGGCATGAGACAAGACTGGTGGTAGCGCTCACCTTGTCTTCTCCGAATGAGGCGTTTTCCTGATGTCGCAAACAATCGAAAAGGGGATTCATCAGAGAAAATAACTTTACCCCAGTCCTCAGCAGTCCACTGCCTCTACCTTTTGCAGAATATCAGTCTGTCCATGATGTTTTTTCTGGAGAGAAGTGGCTTCTTTTCTGCCCTCCTTGAGACCAGGCCTTGCTCCAAGAGTCTCCGCCTCACAGTGCGTGCAGATGCACTCACACCTGCCTGCTGCTATTCCTGAGCAAGCTCTGCACTGCTGGTAGCCCGATCCCGCAGCTGAAACACTTTTAAGAGACGGTCCTGGCGCTTGCTGGTCTTTCTTGGGCGCCCTGAAGCCTTTTTGGCAACAATGGAACCTCTCTCCTTGAAGTTCTTGATGATGCGATAGATTGTTGACTGAGGTGCAATCTTTCTAGCTGCGATACTCTTCCCTGTTAGGCCATTTTTGTGCATTGCAATGATGACTGCACGTGTTTCTTTAGAGATAACCATGGTTAACAGAAGAGAAACAATGATGCCAAGCACCAGCCTCCTTTTAAAGTGTTCAGTGGTCTCATTCTTACCTAATCATGACAGATTGATCTCCAGCCATGTCCTCATCAACACCCACACCTGTGTTAATGGAGCAATCACTGAAAAGAGGTTAGCTGGTCCTTTTAAGGCAGGGCTGCAATGATGTTGAAATGTGTTTTGGGGGATAAAGTTCATTTTCTAGCCAAATATTGACTTTGCAAATAATTGCTGTTAAGCTGATCACTCTTTATAACATTCTGGAGTATATGCAAATTGCCATTAGAAAAAGTGAAGCAGTAGACTTTGTAAAAATTAATATTTGTGTCATTCTCAAAACTTTTGGCCATGACTGTAGAATGTTATTGCGATTAGCTCAAACACCTTCTTGATTTTTGCATGTCTGTTATGGAGCGATATCCTTCTCCTTATAGGACCCAACAGTTACCTCCACCTCCTGCTGCTAATTACACACCTTTGCTAAAGGATTAAATACATTCAGTTTCTGCAGTGTCTCGACCACGCACCACAATTGTGGGTTACCAGGGCTATGGGGTACTCGGAGCCGAGCCTGTAGATTTGGCGGTCAGGCGTTTGATGGGGGGGATTATTTACAGGGGATTGGTAGATAACAGTTCGTGACGCCACCTGTAGTTTTCTAGTCACTAAGACCAGCGCTGCTGAATAGAACTCTGAGGGGATGTTATGGCAGCTAGATGACGGGTCCCCCACAGGTGGGACTGGTCCCTCAAAGTCTATGGTTATAATGATGTAGGGTGCAGATAAATGAATCAGTCTCACACCATCCAGCGTCTTTCCATACCTTTTACTTCAAGATGTTAGGCAGGTCCCGGGGAGCTGGTCGGGGTGGAGACTGCACGTCCAGGTAACAGCGGAGCAGGTTAGAGGCCTCCTTAACTTCCACAGATTGTAGAAGAGTCCAACTTGCATAAAGCGTAGTTAACTCTGAATACTCCAGCTAACCCTATAGCTGTACTGCCCGGCCAATATTGTGGTGGAGCCTTCTATGTGGTGAGAACAGAATCCTTCTATGCTTGGCCTAGCTAAAAGTCCTTGTTCCTCCTGACTCCAATTACGTATTGACACTTCAAGGGCTGCTTTCTGCGACCTAAGGTCCAGTAAGACTCTGGTTGTTCCGTTACTATGCGTGAAGCGATATCAACCCTTCGGTCCCCAGTGACCGGTTAATGAGTGCAGACAATCCAATATCTAAGGCACTTCTCTGTTTCTTTCCACTGCGCCCTTCGCCCTGCTTTCCACTCTTAACATAAGCACTCCACACTTCCTATGGTAGTACAAGTCAATCCTTTCTTACTTCTTCCTTGGAGCTCGCTGACAGATTCTCAGTATTCTCCTAGTTCAGGAACACATCAACTGAACTTCACTGTCCTTGGGACGGGCGACTGAAGTTTCTGCTGCAAACTTCCCTTTCTCCAAAGCTGTCTCTGTCTTCAGGTTAAGGAACAGCTCTGACTAGGCTAGGATGAACTGGCTCACCCATACTAGCCTCCACTTTCTGAACTGCTGACAGGAACTATCTGTCTTTCACTTCGCTTCATGGAAGACTCAGCACAAATCAACCACACCCCCTTTCTGCTGCATGTCACTAGCTTATATACCCTGAGGGTGTGTCTACAGTGTGAATGGATGATGTAAGCTTTAACTGTTACCTTTCTGTGCAGACTCCAGGATTTTTATGTGTGCCTTACATACCAGGGCTACACATCCCCCCTTGGTAAAACACAGCACTCCCGGGCTGTAAAATACAAAAAGAAAGACATTTTGTTTTGCATTTAAACAATTAACATCAAACTCTTCCCAGCAGGGAGGTGAGAAATTCTTAAAACGTTGCATTGTATATAATGGTCATTAGCAAAATACAAAAGTATCAAATCATCAAGACATTCAATAAATACACAGTATTCTTGTGAAGGACCCGCACCAAACCTTCAACGTGGGTCCTGGGTGGGCTGCAGGACTTCTGACTGCAGACCTCACTCAGTGCCACACCATACGGGTTTTCGGTTCAGAGGTAAGTCAAGGCTTCGTGTGAAACCAAGACAAGGCACCGTAGTGCAACTATTTACAGGATACAGTTTTTGGGCTGGCTCAGTCCTCAGCCACGCAGTCCATTATAAGACATTTTCAAGTAATTCACATTATATCACAATACTTGAAATTCCTTCAAGTGCAATAAACTTCTTTATACAACTTTATACAATTGGTCATAAATAATAACCCTTTTCTGAGTCATAATAAACTAGTTTGTTAGGACTACTGTTGATAACGAATAGGTAGCTTCCCTTTCGTTGTTCGTTCCGATCTACGTGGAGTAGCATCAGGTATATTGGTCTCTGATCTATCTGTTCTGCGTAACGACAAACTATAATACTGCCTCAATCTTTCTATGGATCTGGCAAGCGTACTGAGGGCTGGGCGGTGTGAATCAGCTTCACCAGGGGATCCCATAGCATGGGGCACTGCTTCTGGTGCTTCTACTTCTTGAGGTTCTGCAGGCTGGGGTTCTGCTGGAATAGGTACCTCTAGAACTGGCTCTGTTGGCACAATGGGCATGACTGGAGGTGGAGTTTCCTCTTGTGGCTGATAAAACTGCAACACAGGAATGATTACCGCATCTCCCAGTCTGGGCCAATCCGCAGGTAAATCTCCCAGATCCGTGTGTATGACCGCTTCAACACTCTCTTCTTGATTCACAATAGGGTTATCTTCCCGAAGCTTTAATGGCTCTGGACACAACTTTAAATGGTCTCTAGACACCGTGGCAGTCGTTTTTTCCTCCATCCTTGCTGATGATACAGACTTTTCTGTTATCATATTTGGAATCTTGTACGACATATGGTTCTTGTTCCCACTGGTTGTCCAACTTGTGCAGCTTCCTTTTCCTTTTTAACACCATTTCTCCAGGCATCAAAGGCTTAGCGGGAGCATTCTTGTTGTAAATATTCTCCTGCTTTTCCCGAGCTTTATTAAGACTTTCTTCTACGCAGGCTTGCACTCTTCTGTATTGCTCTTGCCGATTTGTGTCCCAATTTCCAACGGTGTCATCTGCCTCTGGTTCCACCACACCAAGTTCCAAGTCCATCGGCAGTCTTCCAGGCTTTGCTCTCATAAGGTAAGCTGGCGTGCAGTTGGTAGAACTCACTGGTATGTGGTTGTACAAGTCAACCAGGTCAGGTAACAATTCTGGCCACCGATTTCTTTCTTCCAGCGGTATGGATTTTAGCAAGTCAACGACAATGTGGTTCATTTTCTCGCAAAGGCCGTTGGTTTGGGGGTGGTATGGCGTCGTTCTAATTTTCTTACACCCATACAAGTGACAAAATTCCTTAAACAGATCCGCTTCAAAAGCAGGGCCTTGATCAGTCAGTACCTGCTCTGGATACCCATGCGGTCTGCAGAAGCTTGCTTGGAAGGTCCTTGCTGCCGTCACTGCTGTCTGATCCTTGACGGGGATGACCACCAAAAATCTCGAATAATGATCCACCATGGTCAGGGCATATGAGTATCCAGACCTGCTTGGCGACAATTTGACGTGGTCCAAGGCCACGATCTCCAAGGGACGAGTCGTCCGGATAGGCTGCAGGGGTGCCTTCTGACTACCGTAGTCCTTTCGTCTGAGACCACAGGGTCCACAGTTCCGACACCACCTCTCGATGGAGCTGCGCATTCCTACCCAGTAGAACCGGCACCTCAACAGGGTCTCCAGCTTTCTCCAGCCAAAGTGTCCTGCTTGATCGTGGTACGCTTCCAACACCATTTGGAAGTCTGCCTTGGGGACCACTATCTGCCATACCATCTCATGGGTCCTGGGGTTGACGTATCTCCTGCACAACTTCTCACGGTATAGGAACAACCGGCTTCTCTCATTCCACAGGAGCTTTGCTGACATAGGTGCATCTTTTTCCAAGGAGGAACCTTCCTGTCTTAACAACTCCTTGATACGGCCGACCACTGGATCGCTGTCCTGAGTCTCTTTCCAGCTGTGATGGGGTAAGGGATTTAATGTTGCACCATACTGCTTTCTGTGGACACGCTGCTCATGGATTATCCCATTTCGATGGAACGCAGGTAGCTCAATTTCTTCCAGGTCGTCCGATTCTTCTTCCGTGTCAGATTCATGTGGCATTCGGGACAATGCGTCGGCGTTAGCATTCTTACGGCCTGCCCGGTACTTGATGGTAAACTGGTAATTTGACAACCGAGCCATCCAACGCTGCTCCATGGCTCCCAGCTTGGCTGTTTCCAGGTGCGTCAACGGGTTGTTGTCTGTGTACGCCGTGAACTTGTTGGAGGCAAGGTAGTGCTTAAATCTTTCAGTAATGGCCCAGACCAGCGCCAGAAACTCCAGCTTGAAGCTGCTATAATTTTCCGGATTCCTCTCAGTTGGCCTGAGTTTTCTGCTGGCGTAAGCGATGACTTTTTCTTGGCCATTCTGCTTCTGACTGAGAACTGCTCCCAAACCTTCATTACTGGCATCGGTGTACAGCAGCAACGGTTGGCTGTAATCAGGATAGGTCAAGATTTCATCACCTGTAAGGATCTCTTTCATCTTTTGGAATGCTTCAGCCTGTTCCTTACCCCAATTAAAGGGAGGGTTTCTGCTCTTTAGGGATTGTCCTACTAGGAGGTCCTGTAGAGGCGCTGCCTTCTTCGTGTAATCTTTCACGAACCTCCTGTAGTAACCCGTTAGTCCCAGGAACTGTCGCACTTCCTTGAGGTTCTTTGGCTCCGGCCATTTCTGGATGGCGGTGACTTTCTCTGGGTCCGGCGCTACTCCCTCTGAACTGACGATGTGCCCCAAGTATTGTACCTTCTGTTTGAGTAGATGGCATTTTGAGGGTTTCAACTTCATCCCGTACCTGGACAGGGACTCGAATACTTCTGCCAGGTGCTTCAGATGGTCCTCATATGTCTTGGAGTATACGATGACGTCATCTAGGTATAGCAGCACGGTTTCAAAATTGAGATGTCCCAGGCAGTTCTCCATCACTCTCTGAAATGTTCCCGGGGCACTGCTGAGCCCAAACGGCATTCTGTCGAACTCACAGAGCCCCATTGGGGTGGTGAAAGCCGTTTTCTCACGATCCTCCTCAGCCACAGCCACTTGCCAGTACCCACTAGTCAGATCAAGGGTAGAAAAGTAGTTAGCCGTTTTCAGAGCAGCTAAGGACTCCTCAATTCGTGGTAATGGGTAAGCATCTTTATGTGTTATGCGATTCACTTGCCTGTAATCCACACACATTCTCATACTACCATCTTTCTTTTTAACCAGAACTAGAGGTGCTGCCCAGGGCTACAACTATCCCTTATCACCCCGGCTTCCTTCATATCATGTAACATTTCCTTAGCTTTCTGATAATGGGCTGGAGGTATAGGCCTGTACCGCTCTTTGATGGGAGATGACCACCTGTAGGGATATGATGCTGTACTCCCTTAATGGCCCCAAAGTCGAGGGGGTGTTTACTAAACACTTGTGTGTACTCTTGTACCACCCGTAATACCCCTTGTTTCTGGTGGGCGGGAGTGGTGTCTGTCCCGACATGGAGTTGCTGACACCAATCCGCCACCTGAGTTGCCGGTCATTATCCTCCGTTAGTTGGCGGGAGTCTAAGGACTCAGTCGGGAGAATAGAATTATTATCAACGGCATGTAATTTAGCAACTGTTGCATAACGGGGTAAATTTACTTCGTCATCTCCCCAGTTGAGAAGCCGTACCGGTACTCTCCCATTTATCACTTCCACTACCCCCCTCGCTGTCATGAGTGTGGGTCTATGTTCTGAGCAATGGGGTTCTACTACTGCTTGGTAGTTTTGTCCTCTCAGACCTATGGCTGCCCTACACCATATTATCATTTCACTCATTGGGGGTATCACAATAGGATTCGAGTCGGTGACCCGTACATTACCAATTTCGCCGTCTGTAAGCTTCGCTTGCTGCTGACACATCAGGGCCCGGATCTCTCTCTGGATCACTCCCTTCTGCCTTGGTCGGGCAATCTCAGCGAGCTGTTGGAGTAGAAACACAACTTCTCCCAGACAGTTACTGATAATGTTAGTACCCAAAATTATATTTAAAACCGTTCT
>JARQOD010000002.1:258667913-258796522 GCA_033576555.1 Oophaga sylvatica
GGTTAATGAAAGGGGTCCGAAGAAAAAAAATTTTTCAAAGAGGAAAAGCGGCAAGTTTTTTGTCCCCCTTTTAAAAAATCCTCCCTTTTCTTGTCACCCCGGAAGGTTTCAAAAATGAAAATTAAAAATAAATTCCGGTAGTGTTAGAAACCCCAAAACGCTGCAGAGCCAAAAGACCTTGGCGACCCATTAACACTGCCCACCTTTTCAGCCAAAACAAACCGGAGGCGCCCCCAAAAACCCAAAAACTGAATTTTCCGGAGGGCAATACACCTTTTTCCAGTTTGGCATATTTTATTGTCTCGCAAGATCTGAACACCTGTCCCAGCTCCGGAACACAAATCGGGTGAGAAATTAAAAGTCATCCAAATTACACCACAAACACCCCCCAAAGACAAAAATTCATTAACAAAATTTGGGAAACACGCGGGCATATCAGACCAAAAGGCAAAAAAGGGTTCTCATAAGTCCCCCCGGGGCGGTTAAACGCCGTTTTCCACTCACCCCCTTTTTATCCTAATCAATTTTAGCCCCCCTGAGACCCAATTTTGAAACCTTTGGCGCCAAAAATTTTTTATTAAGAAACAGAACAAGGGGTGGAACGATCTCGAACAGAAAAACCATTAAGTTCGGGAAACCAAAAAGGGGGTAGCCTCCAACTTTTTTCTTCACAAAGAAAACCCCGGGGGCCCTGGGGAAGATAAGGCTAAAATCCTTTTTCCAGATTTTCCGAAATATAATCTTTATAGCCCCTCCGGCCAAAGGTTATATAACCACTTGGGTAACTTAGCACAGGAAAAAATTAATAGAGCAGTCAAAACGCGATGAGAGGCAACCCTGACACCCCCCCAAAGGAACACATCCCCAAATCCTCCAAAAAAAGGGGCAAAGACAGGCACGACCAAAACGATGACTGTGTTCATGCATTACTTTGCAAAACTCCCCCCTTTGGGCTTAATCTCGGCTGAAAAATTAATCACGGGTTTTTTTTAACCCAAACCCAAAGGGAAATCCCAACACAATGGAGTAGGAACCCCCAACACATAACAAGAAAATAGTTCCCTATGTTTTGCCCCACCCGAAGGTAAATGTTATAACCTCATGAACAAAGCATTTTGGCCGAGGGGCCTGGCGTCAAGGAATAGGGGGATGGTTTCCCAAATACACTCAGATGCATCCCTTGACCTGAAAAAATGAGCGTCAACCAATTACCCCGGCCCCACTATCAAGAAAACAGAAAATCCCCACTCTCGTCCACCACCACCTCCACGGAAAAAGGAACTAAAGAACTAGCGACGAAATACATACCCCATTGTCGCCACCACACAACCTGGGATTAACAGTTTTCCGGCGACTTTTTGCTCAACAAGGCACGGGATGGACATCCCCCCACAAAAGCCCCTTTCCCGCAGAAGAAACCCCTTCTATCCTGCGGCGTACCGCCAATCCCCTCCTACAAAATGATGTCCCTCCCAACTGCATAGGCTCCTCCGAACAAAAAGGGGGAACCTCAACAAAAGGGGACTTTATATAGGTGGAGTAACAACAGGGGCGGAGTTACCTCGCACCTCTCCCGAGCCGTCATCAGTAGATAGCTAGGGCCATAGCAGCCTCCAGTGATGGAGGAGAATCTACTGAGCCAAAACGTCCTTTAATTTGTCAGAAAGCCCATGACAAAACTGGGTTCTAAGAGCTGGGTCCCTTCCACTGATATCTGGGCCCATCTACGGAACTCAGAAGCAAAATTCCTCCCCGGACGATCTCCCTGCTGTATCTTACGTAATTTTGTCTCAGCAAGAGAGACCCGATCTGGTCATCAAAATACCAAACCCAGGGCAGTAAAAAATCGATCTACTGACTGTAAGCCGGGGATCCCGGAGGAAGGGAAAAGGCCCGGATTGGGGTCCCCTTGTAGGAGCGAGATAACAATTCCCACCTCTGCCTTCACTCCCTGATGATCGAGGCCGAAGCCGAAAATACAATTTTCATCTTCCCTGAAGGTAAAAAATTTGTCTCGCCCACCAGTGAACGCCGGGAAGCTACTTTAGGTTCAAATCTGTTTGCTCGAGGGAGACAAAACTTTGGACTTAAAGTCCTCGCTCCATGGAAAATCCCCGCAACTGCAGACCACTGGGCTACTGGATCCTGGGAACTGGGAATAATTTTATGGGGCCCGTGAAAATGTCACGCGGTCTTATGATATGTTACGATGTCATAAACTATTCTTAAAAGAACAACACCTATACAACATATAGATTAGCAACATCAGCATGTAAAATAGAATAATTTACCTGACACGATATCCTTGAACTCAGGGTTAATCTTGAGGACTTGATACACTGTCACAGAAAGAGGGGGACCGGGGGTCTAACCTGACCCTAAACTGGGGTCCAAAACTAATCCCTCACCTTGGAGGTCGATAATGGTTCAGAGGTCCAAGTCTCCAGCCTAAACCCCTGCCTCCTATCATCCCTGAACCCTGTAATCATCCTAAAAGGATACGATTACCACCAAAGGAATAGGGCTGATCCTCTAAATCACAGATTAGACATATTAGACAGACTGGAGAAAACACAAACTTGCATACACACTCAAACACAGAAGAAAAATAAATGATCTGGGAAATTAAACTCTAAGCAAGGTGAGCTTAAAACAACTAGGAGCTCTTTAACTTAAGCTATACAGATACAATCCTATCTGTGGTCTGCATGAAGAATTTCACTGGCAACTCCCAACACAGACAACCAGAGATTTAAAGGAAACCAATCAACAAATAATTAATTGCAGCCGGGAGAAACTGCACCCAGTCCCAGAACTGAGCACAGACAGAATTTAACTCCCTAACTGCCAAACACAAAGAAACAGCAAACAGCTGTGAGAAGTCAGAATGTGCAACCGCGACGATCTTCGTGGCAATGCACACATGACAGAGGGGCAGTCCATCCTATTTCTGTTATCACGGACCACAAGAACCTGTCATATCTTCAATCGGCTAAACGCTCAACCCTAGACAAGCTAGGTGGTACCTGTTTTTTACTAGATTCATTTTGTGGCCACTCTTCGTCCAGGAGTTTAAAAACAACAAGGCGGATGCTTGTTCCAGAAATTTCCCTGGTGGTGATGACCATGAAGATCCAGTCCCAATTTTGCAGAAGAGGAGGGTGAGGTGTTGGAGGCTCAGGGGGATACTCCTGCCTCCTGTCCGTCATGGAGGTTATTTGTACCGTATGAATTATGCCATAAAGTAATTAGGGAGCATCATAAACTCTGCACTTTCTGGACATCCAGGTGGTAAGGCAACCACGGACCTTCTTATCGTCACTTTTGGTGGCCCTGGTTGCATCGGCATGTGGTTGAACAGTGTCGCTTGCAGTTGCTGTGCTCTTTCTAAAGTATCGCATAACCCATCCGTCTGGTCCCTTCTTCCACTACCCAAATCCTAGCAGACTATGGACACACTTGTCCATGGTTTTTATTACTGACCTACCGATATCGGCAGGCAAGACTGTGGTTCTGGTGGTTGTGGATAGATACAGTAAAATGGTGCATTTCATCCCTTTACCGGTACTTCCTAATGCCAGGACTCTGGCTCTGGTTTTTGTTAATGATACTTGAAGCTTCAAGGGGTTCCCTCCTATTTGGTGTCAGATCAGGGGCCCAATTTGATTCTAAGTTCGGGAAAGCGTTCTGTACTCGATTGGGGGTGCAGCTATATTTTTCCTCTGCTTTCCATCCTCAGTCGAATGGACAGACTGAGCGCAGTAATCAGAATTTGGAGACTTACCTCAGGTGTTTTGTCTCTGAAAATCAGGAAGATTGGACATCTAACTTACCATTGGCCGAGTTTGCGATTAATAATCATCGCCAAGAATCTACTGGCGATACAATTTCTATCCACAGTTTGGTACTATTAGTCGGGAAGGAACTTCGGGAGTCCCTGAGGTGGATACGTTTGCTTCGTTGCTCTCTTCAGTGTGGTGGGGGGGTTCAGAGTAATTTGAAGATCATGGGAGACCAGTACAAACGTATGGTGGCAGAAAATGCTCGCCAGGTCCGGACCTAAGTGTGAATGACTTTGTGTGGATGTCTACCAGAAGATCAAGTTGAAGATCCATTCCTGGAAACTGGACCTTGGTTTATTGGCCCCTATAAAATAACCGCCGTCATTAACCCTGCAGCTTTTTGTCTTGAATTATCCCAGTTTAAAATTCACAGGTGCCCTGCAGGTTCTGCAGAATATAATGCCGTCTGCAGAACCTGCAGGGCACAAATCAGATTATCTAAAGCTTGACAATGAATTAAGGCTTGCAAGTGACGTCAAAAGCACAAAAAAGGATTTTGGGGATACGTCAAAAGTAAAAGAAAAGTCAAAGATGCTATAGGATTTTACAGGATGAAAAAGATGAAATGGTAAGTCAGGATGTTGAGAAGGCTGAACTTTTAAATTCCTATTTTGCATCTGTTTTCTCTCAGAAAGGAAATGTAACATCAACTGATCTTCACGTCCTATTAAAGGAATAGAAGAATCCAGGATATCTATAAACAGAAAGACAGTGAGGAACACTTAGCTAACCTAAAAAGAATTCAAGTCTCCCCGGTCCAGATGAATTACACCCCAGGGTACTGAAGGAGATAGCAGAAAAATTCTTGAACCACTGTCCATAATCTTTGAAAATTCTTGGAGAACAGGAGAAGTCCCAGAAGACTGGAGAAGAGCAAATGTTCCTATCTTCAAAAAGGGGAAGAAGGTGGACCCAGGAACTACAGGCCGGTAGTCTGACTTCTATACCAGGAAAGATCTTTGAACAAATTATTAAAGAACATGTATGCAAGTACCTGGATAAGAATGAATGATTAAACAGAGTCAGCATGGGTTTTGTAACTAATAAGTCATGTCAGACTAACTTAATTCCTTCTATGACAGAAATCACTGACGGGTGGATCAGGGAAATGCTGTAGATATAGTATATCTTGACTTCAGCAAAGCATTTGACAAAGTATCTCACACAATCCTTATTGAAAAAATGACTAAGTATGGAATGGACAAGGCAACTGTTAGGTGGATTCATAACTGGCTTAGTGATCGGACCCAAAGAGTGGTTGTAAAAGGCTGCACATCCAGTTGGAAGAATGTCTCAAGTGGGGTACCACAAGCTCTGTTTTGGGCCCTGTATTGTTCAACATCTTTATCAATGATTTAGATGAAGGAATTGAGGGTAAACTGATCAAATTTGCTGATGACACAAAGCTAGGAGGGGTAGCTAATACTAAAGAAGAGAGAGAGAGGATTCAAAAAGATATACATAAACTGGAGCAGTGGGCAGCAACTAACAGATGGATTTTAACAGGGAAAAATGCAAAGTACTACATCTGGGCAATAAAAATGAAAAAAGCATATACAAAATGGGAGGAATAGGGCTAAGTAACAGCACATGTGAAAAAGACTTGGGTATACTAATTGATCACAGACTTAACATGAGTCAACAGTGTGATGCAGCAGCAAAAAGGCAAATGCAATTCTAGGATGTATCAACAGAAGCATACAGTCTAGATCACGTGGGTCATTATTGCCCTCTACTCCTCTTTGGTCAGACCTCATCTGGAATACTGTGTCCTAGTTTTGGGCACCACATTTTAAAAAAGACATCAACAAACTGGAGCAAGTTCAGAGAAGAGCCACCAGAATGGTGACCGGTCTGCAAACCATGTCCTATGAGGAACGGTTGCAGGATTTGGGGAAAGTTACTTGCAAAAAAGAAGACTGAGAGGAGACTTAATAGCTGTCTACAAATATCTCAAGGGCTGTCACATTGTAGAAGGATCATCTTTATTCTCATTTGCGCAAGGAAAGACTAGAAGCAATGGGATGAAACTGAATGGAGGAGACACAGATTAGATATTAGAAAAAACTTTTTGACAGTTAGGGTGATTAATGAGTGGAACAGGCTGCCACAAGAGGTGGTGAGTTCTCCTTCAATGGAAGTCTTCAAACAGAGGCTGGATAGACATCTGTCTGGGATGATTTAGAGAATCCTGCTTTGAGCAGGGGGTTGGACCAGATGACCCAGGAGGTCCCTTCCAACTCTACCATTCTATGATTCTATGATTCTATGATTCTGTTTATGTAAGAAGTATGTTAAACCTCTTGAGTCCTCTCCCCTGCTGCCACCACAATCATTGTTGATGGTAGTTTGGAGTTCCAGATTTGGAGGATTGTTGATTCTCTTTTTCACCGTCGTTCCCTGCAGTGCACTGTAGGAGTTATGGTCCAGAAGAGAGGATGTGTGTTTCAGTGTCAGAGGTGAATGCTCCTAGACTGGTTTGTTCGTTCCATGCTTCTCATCCTGAGAAACCGGCTCCTGAGTGTTCAGAGGCCAGTTGGAGAAGGGGGGAGTACTGTCACAGGTATGTCAGGTGTGACAGACAGTTATTCTGGATCCGGCTGTACAGTCATGGCCAAAAGTTTTGAGAATGACACAAATATTATATTTTCACATGATCTGCTGCCCTCTGGTTTTTATGTGTGTTTGACAGATGTTTTTATCACAGACAGAAATATAATAATTGCAAACATATGAGTAACAAAAACTTATATTGACAGTTAGAATGAGTTAATGCAGCAAGTCAATATTTGCAGTGTTGACCCTTCTTCTTCAGGACCTCTGCAATTCTCCCTGGCATGCTCTCAATCAACTTCTGGACCAAATCCTGACTGATAGCAGTCCATTCTTGCACAATCAATGCTTTCATTTTGTCAGAATTTTTAGGTTTTTGCTTGTCCACTTTTGATGATTGACCCCAGGTTCTCAATGGGATTAAGATCTGGGGAGTTTCCAGGTCATGGACCCAAAATCTCTATGTTTTGTTCCCTGAGCCATTTAATTATCACCTTTGCTTTATGGCAAGGTGCTCCATCATGCTGGAAAAGGCATTGTTGATCGCCAAACTGCTCTTGGAGGGTTGGGAGAAGTTGCTCTTGGAGGACATTCTGGTACCATTCTTTATTCATGGCTGTGTTTTTAGGCAAGACTGTGAGAGAGCCGATTCCCTTGGCTGAGAAGCAACCCCACACATGAATGGTTTCAGGATGCTTAACAGTTGGCATGAGACAAGACTGGTGGTAGCGCTCACCTTGTCTTCTCCGAATGAGGCGTTTTCCTGATGTCGCAAACAATCGAAAAGGGGATTCATCAGAGAAAATAACTTTACCCCAGTCCTCAGCAGTCCACTGCCTCTACCTTTTGCAGAATATCAGTCTGTCCATGATGTTTTTTCTGGAGAGAAGTGGCTTCTTTTCTGCCCTCCTTGAGACCAGGCCTTGCTCCAAGAGTCTCCGCCTCACAGTGCGTGCAGATGCACTCACACCTGCCTGCTGCTATTCCTGAGCAAGCTCTGCACTGCTGGTAGCCCGATCCCGCAGCTGAAACACTTTTAAGAGACGGTCCTGGCGCTTGCTGGTCTTTCTTGGGCGCCCTGAAGCCTTTTTGGCAACAATGGAACCTCTCTCCTTGAAGTTCTTGATGATGCGATAGATTGTTGACTGAGGTGCAATCTTTCTAGCTGCGATACTCTTCCCTGTTAGGCCATTTTTGTGCATTGCAATGATGACTGCACGTGTTTCTTTAGAGATAACCATGGTTAACAGAAGAGAAACAATGATGCCAAGCACCAGCCTCCTTTTAAAGTGTTCAGTGGTCTCATTCTTACCTAATCATGACAGATTGATCTCCAGCCATGTCCTCATCACACCCACACCTGTGTTAATGGAGCAATCACTGAAAAGAGGTTAGCTGGTCCTTTTAAGGCAGGGCTGCAATGATGTTGAAATGTGTTTTGGGGGATAAAGTTCATTTTCTAGCCAAATATTGACTTTGCAAATAATTGCTGTTAAGCTGATCACTCTTTATAACATTCTGGAGTATATGCAAATTGCCATTAGAAAAAGTGAAGCAGTAGACTTTGTAAAAATTAATATTTGTGTCATTCTCAAAACTTTTGGCCATGACTGTAGAATGTTATTGCGATTAGCTCAAACACCTTCTTGATTTTTGCATGTCTGTTATGGAGCGATATCCTTCTCCTTATAGGACCCAACAGTTACCTCCACCTCCTGCTGCTAATTACACACCTTTGCTAAAGGATTAAATACATTCAGTTTCTGCAGTGTCTCGACCACGCACCACAATTGTGGGTTACCAGGGCTATGGGGTACTCGGAGCCGAGCCTGTAGATTTGGCGGTCAGGCGTTTGATGGGGGGGATTATTTACAGGGGATTGGTAGATAACAGTTCGTGACGCCACCTGTAGTTTTCTAGTCACTAAGACCAGCGCTGCTGAATAGAACTCTGAGGGGATGTTATGGCAGCTAGATGACGGGTCCCCCACAGGTGGGACTGGTCCCTCAAAGTCTATGGTTATAATGATGTAGGGTGCAGATAAATGAATCAGTCTCACACCATCCAGCGTCTTTCCATACCTTTTACTTCAAGATGTTAGGCAGGTCCCGGGGAGCTGGTCGGGGTGGAGACTGCACGTCCAGGTAACAGCGGAGCAGGTTAGAGGCCTCCTTAACTTCCACAGATTGTAGAAGAGTCCAACTTGCATAAAGCGTAGTTAACTCTGAATACTCCAGCTAACCCTATAGCTGTACTGCCCGGCCAATATTGTGGTGGAGCCTTCTATGTGGTGAGAACAGAATCCTTCTATGCTTGGCCTAGCTAAAAGTCCTTGTTCCTCCTGACTCCAATTACGTATTGACACTTCAAGGGCTGCTTTCTGCGACCTAAGGTCCAGTAAGACTCTGGTTGTTCCGTTACTATGCGTGAAGCGATATCAACCCTTCGGTCCCCAGTGACCGGTTAATGAGTGCAGACAATCCAATATCTAAGGCACTTCTCTGTTTCTTTCCACTGCGCCCTTCGCCCTGCTTTCCACTCTTAACATAAGCACTCCACACTTCCTATGGTAGTACAAGTCAATCCTTTCTTACTTCTTCCTTGGAGCTCGCTGACAGATTCTCAGTATTCTCCTAGTTCAGGAACACATCAACTGAACTTCACTGTCCTTGGGACGGGCGACTGAAGTTTCTGCTGCAAACTTCCCTTTCTCCAAAGCTGTCTCTGTCTTCAGGTTAAGGAACAGCTCTGACTAGGCTAGGATGAACTGGCTCACCCATACTAGCCTCCACTTTCTGAACTGCTGACAGGAACTATCTGTCTTTCACTTCGCTTCATGGAAGACTCAGCACAAATCAACCACACCCCCTTTCTGCTGCATGTCACTAGCTTATATACCCTGAGGTGTGTCTACAGTGTGAATGGATGATGTAAGCTTTAACTGTTACCTTTCTGTGCAGACTCCAGGATTTTTATGTGTGCCTTACATACCAGGGCTACACATCCCCCCTTGGTAAAACACAGCACTCCCGGGCTGTAAAATACAAAAAGAAAGACATTTTGTTTTGCATTTAAACAATTAACATCAAACTCTTCCCAGCAGGGAGGTGAGAAATTCTTAAAACGTTGCATTGTATATAATGGTCATTAGCAAAATACAAAAGTATCAAATCATCAAGACATTCAATAAATACACAGTATTCTTGTGAAGGACCCGCACCAAACCTTCAACGTGGGTCCTGGGTGGGCTGCAGGACTTCTGACTGCAGACCTCACTCAGTGCCACACCATACGGGTTTTCGGTTCAGAGGTAAGTCAAGGCTTCGTGTGAAACCAAGACAAGGCACCGTAGTGCAACTATTTACAGGATACAGTTTTTGGGCTGGCTCAGTCCTCAGCCACGCAGTCCATTATAAGACATTTTCAAGTAATTCACATTATATCACAATACTTGAAATTCCTTCAAGTGCAATAAACTTCTTTATACAACTTTATACAATTGGTCATAAATAATAACCCTTTTCTGAGTCATAATAAACTAGTTTGTTAGGACTACTGTTGATAACGAATAGGTAGCTTCCCTTTCGTTGTTCGTTCCGATCTACGTGGAGTAGCATCAGGTATATTGGTCTCTGATCTATCTGTTTGCGTAACGACAAACTATAATACTGCCTCAATCTTTCTATGGATCTGGCAAGCGTACTGAGGGCTGGGCGGTGTGAATCAGCTTCACCAGGGGATCCCATAGCATGGGGCACTGCTTCTGGTGCTTCTACTTCTTGAGGTTCTGCAGGCTGGGGTTCTGCTGGAATAGGTACCTCTAGAACTGGCTCTGTTGGCACAATGGGCATGACTGGAGGTGGAGTTTCCTCTTGTGGCTGATAAAACTGCAACACAGGAATGATTACCGCATCTCCCAGTCTGGGCCAATCCGCAGGTAAATCTCCCAGATCCGTGTGTATGACCGCTTCAACACTCTCTTCTTGATTCACAATAGGGTTATCTTCCCGAAGCTTTAATGGCTCTGGACACAACTTTAAATGGTCTCTAGACACCGTGGCAGTCGTTTTTCCTCCATCCTTGCTGATGATACAGACTTTTCTGTTATCATATTTGGAATCTTGTACGACATATGGTTCTTGTTCCCACTGGTTGTCCAACTTGTGCAGCTTCCTTTTCCTTTTTAACACCATTTCTCCAGGCATCAAAGGCTTAGCGGGAGCATTCTTGTTGTAAATATTCTCCTGCTTTTCCCGAGCTTTATTAAGACTTTCTTCTACGCAGGCTTGCACTCTTCTGTATTGCTCTTGCCGATTTGTGTCCCAATTTCCAACGGTGTCATCTGCCTCTGGTTCCACCACACCAAGTTCCAAGTCCATCGGCAGTCTTCCAGGCTTTGCTCTCATAAGGTAAGCTGGCGTGCAGTTGGTAGAACTCACTGGTATGTGGTTGTACAAGTCAACCAGGTCAGGTAACAATTCTGGCCACCGATTTCTTTCTTCCAGCGGTATGGATTTTAGCAAGTCAACGACAATGTGGTTCATTTTCTCGCAAAGGCCGTTGGTTTGGGGGTGGTATGGCGTCGTTCTAATTTTCTTACACCCATACAAGTGACAAAATTCCTTAAACAGATCCGCTTCAAAAGCAGGGCCTTGATCAGTCAGTACCTGCTCTGGATACCCATGCGGTCTGCAGAAGCTTGCTTGGAAGGTCCTTGCTGCCGTCACTGCTGTCTGATCCTTGACGGGATGACCACCAAAAATCTCGAATAATGATCCACCATGGTCAGGGCATATGAGTATCCAGACCTGCTTGGCGACAATTTGACGTGGTCCAAGGCCACGATCTCCAAGGGACGAGTCGTCCGGATAGGCTGCAGGGGTGCCTTCTGACTACCGTAGTCCTTTCGTCTGAGACCACAGGGTCCACAGTTCCGACACCACCTCTCGATGGAGCTGCGCATTCCTACCCAGTAGAACCGGCACCTCAACAGGGTCTCCAGCTTTCTCCAGCCAAAGTGTCCTGCTTGATCGTGGTACGCTTCCAACACCATTTGGAAGTCTGCCTTGGGGACCACTATCTGCCATACCATCTCATGGGTCCTGGGGTTGACGTATCTCCTGCACAACTTCTCACGGTATAGGAACAACCGGCTTCTCTCATTCCACAGGAGCTTTGCTGACATAGGTGCATCTTTTTCCAAGGAGGAACCTTCCTGTCTTAACAACTCCTTGATACGGCCGACCACTGGATCGCTGTCCTGAGTCTCTTTCCAGCTGTGATGGGGTAAGGGATTTAATGTTGCACCATACTGCTTTCTGTGGACACGCTGCTCATGGATTATCCCATTTCGATGGAACGCAGGTAGCTCAATTTCTTCCAGGTCGTCCGATTCTTCTTCCGTGTCAGATTCATGTGGCATTCGGGACAATGCGTCGGCGTTAGCATTCTTACGGCCTGCCCGGTACTTGATGGTAAACTGGTAATTTGACAACCGAGCCATCCAACGCTGCTCCATGGCTCCCAGCTTGGCTGTTTCCAGGTGCGTCAACGGGTTGTTGTCTGTGTACGCCGTGAACTTGTTGGAGGCAAGGTAGTGCTTAAATCTTTCAGTAATGGCCCAGACCAGCGCCAGAAACTCCAGCTTGAAGCTGCTATAATTTTCCGGATTCCTCTCAGTTGGCCTGAGTTTTCTGCTGGCGTAAGCGATGACTTTTTCTTGGCCATTCTGCTTCTGACTGAGAACTGCTCCCAAACCTTCATTACTGGCATCGGTGTACAGCAGCAACGGTTGGCTGTAATCAGGATAGGTCAAGATTTCATCACCTGTAAGGATCTCTTTCATCTTTTGGAATGCTTCAGCCTGTTCCTTACCCCAATTAAAGGGAGGGTTTCTGCTCTTTAGGGATTGTCCTACTAGGAGGTCCTGTAGAGGCGCTGCCTTCTTCGTGTAATCTTTCACGAACCTCCTGTAGTAACCCGTTAGTCCCAGGAACTGTCGCACTTCCTTGAGGTTCTTTGGCTCCGGCCATTTCTGGATGGCGGTGACTTTCTCTGGGTCCGGCGCTACTCCCTCTGAACTGACGATGTGCCCCAAGTATTGTACCTTCTGTTTGAGTAGATGGCATTTTGAGGGTTTCAACTTCATCCCGTACCTGGACAGGGACTCGAATACTTCTGCCAGGTGCTTCAGATGGTCCTCATATGTCTTGGAGTATACGATGACGTCATCTAGGTATAGCAGCACGGTTTCAAAATTGAGATGTCCCAGGCAGTTCTCCATCACTCTCTGAAATGTTCCCGGGCACTGCTGAGCCCAAACGGCATTCTGTCGAACTCACAGAGCCCCATTGGGGTGGTGAAAGCCGTTTTCTCACGATCCTCCTCAGCCACAGCCACTTGCCAGTACCCACTAGTCAGATCAAGGGTAGAAAAGTAGTTAGCCGTTTTCAGAGCAGCTAAGGACTCCTCAATTCGTGGTAATGGGTAAGCATCTTTATGTGTTATGCGATTCACTTGCCTGTAATCCACACACATTCTCATACTACCATCTTTCTTTTTAACCAGAACTAGAGGTGCTGCCCAGGGGCTACAACTATCCCTTATCACCCCGGCTTCCTTCATATCATGTAACATTTCCTTAGCTTTCTGATAATGGGCTGGAGGTATAGGCCTGTACCGCTCTTTGATGGGAGGATGACCACCTGTAGGGATATGATGCTGTACTCCCTTAATGGCCCCAAAGTCGAGGGGGTGTTTACTAAACACTTGTGTGTACTCTTGTACCACCCGTAATACCCCTTGTTTCTGGTGGGCGGGAGTGGTGTCTGTCCCGACATGGAGTTGCTGACACCAATCCGCCACCTGAGTTGCCGGGTCATTATCCTCCGTTAGTTGGCGGGAGTCTAAGGACTCAGTCGGGAGAATAGAATTATTATCAACGGCATGTAATTTAGCAACTGTTGCATAACGGGGTAAATTTACTTCGTCATCTCCCCAGTTGAGAAGCCGTACCGGTACTCTCCCATTTATCACTTCCACTACCCCCCTCGCTGTCATGAGTGTGGGTCTATGTTCTGAGCAATGGGGTTCTACTACTGCTTGGTAGTTTTGTCCTCTCAGACCTATGGCTGCCCTACACCATATTATCATTTCACTCATTGGGGGTATCACAATAGGATTCGAGTCGGTGACCCGTACATTACCAATTTCGCCGTCTGTAAGCTTCGCTTGCTGCTGACACATCAGGGCCCGGATCTCTCTCTGGATCACTCCCTTCTGCCTTGGTCGGGCAATCTCAGCGAGCTGTTGGAGTAGAAACACAACTTCTCCCAGACAGTTACTGATAATGTTAGTACCCAAAATTATATTTAAACCGTTCTCTTCATTTACAGTCTTTACTACTAGAAGCCCCTGGTCTTTCAACTCCTCTCTGCCCACTTTCACATCCACACTTTTGGTCCCGAGTACTTCCACAGGGAGACCATTAGAAGCATACACGGTAAAGTCAGGCTCGGGGGTTGAAGACTATCCATAGACCAGAACTTCGTATATAGGACATCAGGTATTATGGTCACCTGAGACCCAGTATCTAGCAACGCCGGAACTGCAATCCCGTCCAGAATGATGGACAGGTAGGGTCGTCCACCCACGAACCTGCGGTTCCAATCTAAGGGGCCTGACGAGTCTCCACCTGGGTGTTGGCCCTCGGACCCAGGTTCTGCCCGTTTAAAGGACACTGTGTTGACATATGACCTTTCCGGTTGCAGCGGTAACAGATGATCTCCCGGCGAGGAGGGTGCTGGTCAGGGGTTGCTCCTGGGGGCGGCGTCCTCCTCCGGTGGGGCGACGTCCTCCTTCTCCTCCGGTTCATCCATGGACATCCTCCGGGCAGTCGGCTAATAAGATCTTTACTTCTTCCTCTTTCCGCAGCTGCAGGGCACTCATCACAGCAGCCAGATTTTTAGTCAACTGGCGCACTTCCGAGCGCAGACAGTCCAGTTCACTAGGGGCGTCACCTGCGTTTTGGCTTCTGCCGCTAGCGGGAAAAGGTGGGTACTGCCGGTTCCAGAGTGACTTCACCCTGGTGATGTTGGGTTGCCACTTCAGGTTTGCCCAGGGGTCGCAGTCCTTTTATTGCCATGTCTTTTAGGGCATCAAAGGTGGCATCTGGATGATCTAAAGACCACCAATTTACAGTTCTGCGTTCCGATTGGGACCTCAGTCCTTGCACAAATTGTTCTTTCAGCATCTTACTTTCATCAATGACACTTATGGTATTAACCTGCTTGAGGGCTCTCAGGGCCCCTTGTAGTCGGCAGGCATAGTCCCTTATACTGTCACTTGGTTGTTGTGAACAGTTGTAGAATGCCATCCGGAGATCTGTTTCGGTGCGATCTTCAAAAATGGCCTGTAACTTTAAGAGGATCGCAGGCACTGACTCCTGGTCCGTGGTAGCCCAAGTCTCCACTTCTCTCTCAGCAGCGCCAGTTAGCTGCCCTATTAATACTGCAGCTTTTTGCCTCTCAGACATAGAGTACATTTCCAGGACACTGCATATCTTCCGTTTGAATCCTGCTAAAGTGCCTGGCTCGCCGCTGTACTGGGAAGCCATTTTGCCCCAGGCATATATGGGAGCGTTAGTGGCATGAGCGGGACTACCGGGCCGGGTGCTGGGCCTGCGCCCCCATTCGGCGCTACAATGCCACGCGGCGCGGGGTCGGGGCCTCCGGCTGGGGCCGCACTGTCGGCCGGTTGTTGCGACATATTAGTGCCCCCTTGGTTAATCGGGGCCTACCGTTTCCAGAAGCTGCTGCTCCACAAGCACAGCGATGGGGACAGGACCTTCGTCGCAGGCGCTCTGATGTCAGAGCGTTCACTTCCTGTCGCAGGACCTGCCGCTGAGTCAGAGCGGGGGCGTGTCCGAGACTCTGTGCGCTTTTCAGGTACGCCCACCTTCTTCTCCAGCGCCTCAGGGCGCGAATATGGCGGCAAATATGGCGGTATTTGGCGCCAAAAGCACAGACAGTCTTTTTCACCAAAACACTCCACAGGCACACAGGGCTCGCAATGCTGCAAGTTTCGGATCCTGTTCGTGACGCCAAGTTTTTGTCTCGACCACGCACCACAATTGTGGGTTACCAGGGCTATGGGGTACTCGGAGCCGAGCCTGTAGATTTCTATAGGGAATGTCACTGGTAGTGTGGCTCGGTCCGTGACCCTGGCGGTCAGGCGTTTGATGGGGGGGATTATTTACAGGGGATTGGTAGATAACAGTTCGTGACGCCACCTGTAGTTTTCTAGTCACTAAGACCAGCGCTGCTGAATAGAACTCTGAGGGGATGTTATGGCAGCTAGATGACGGGTCCCCCACAGGTGGGACTGGTCCCTCAAAGTCTATGGTTATAATGATGTAGGGTGCAGATAAATGAATCAGTCTCACACCATCCAGCGTCTTTCCATACCTTTTACTTCAAGATGTTAGGCAGGTCCCGGGAGCTGGTCGGGGTGGAGACTGCACGTCCAGGTAACAGCGGAGCAGGTTAGAGGCCTCCTTAACTTCCACAGATTGTAGAAGAGTCCAACTTGCATAAAGCGTAGTTAACTCCGAATACTCCAGCTAACCCTATAGCTGTACTGCCCGGCCAATATTGTGGTGGAGCCTTCTATGTGGTGAGAACAGAATCCTTCTATGCTTGGCCTAGCTAAAAGTCCTTGTTCCTCCTGACTCCAATTACGTATTGACACTTCAAGGGCTGCTTTCTGCGACCTAAGGTCCAGTAAGACTCTGGTTGTTCCGTTACTATGCGTGAAGCGATAGCAACCCTTCGGTCCCCAGTGACCGGTTAATGAGTGCAGACAATCCAATATCTAAGGCACTTCTCTGTTTCTTTCCACTGCGCCCTTCGCCCTGCTTTCCACTCTTAACATAAGCACTCCACACTTCCTATGGTAGTACAAGTCAATCCTTTCTTACTTCTTCCTTGGAGCTCGCTGACAGATTCTCAGTATTCTCCTAGTTCAGGAACACATCAACTGAACTTCACTGTCCTTGGGACGGGCGACTGAAGTTTCTGCTGCAAACTTCCCTTTCTCCAAAGCTGTCTCTGTCTTCAGGTTAAGGAACAGCTCTGACTAGGCTAGGATGAACTGGCTCACCCATACTAGCCTCCACTTTCTGAACTGCTGACAGGAACTATCTGTCTTTCACTTCGCTTCATGGAAGACTCAGCACAAATCAACCACACCCCCTTTCTGCTGCATGTCACTAGCTTATATACCCTGAGGGTGTGTCTACAGTGTGAATGGATGATGTAAGCTTTAACTGTTACCTTTCTGTGCAGACTCCAGGATTTTTATGTGTGCCTTACATACCAGGGCTACACAGCAGCATGGTGCTGGTGTTAGCTCAAATTTGCATCTGTCTTGTTGAAAGTACTAGCAGTCGGTTAGTGTCTTCTCAGAGGACTCTTGGAGGATTGCTGGCGTGACATCTCGGTGGTCTTCTCAAGCTAAGTTTATCCCCTCGTTCGTCCACTCTCTCTGTCTTTAGTTGTAGTGGGGCTGACTAGTACTAACCATGTCCCCTCCCTGTCCAGGGCCTATCGCTAGAGTCAGGCAGGGATTAGGTTCCTGCTCGGTAATAGGTGCAGAATCTGTATAGAGACGTTTAGGGCAGACAGGGAGATTTTAGATCTGCCTATGGGTCTCCACTCCCCCCTTCTCTATTGTTTGGTCTTCCCCCTCCCTCTCCCTATTGTTGTTCACTTAAGGCTGGGTCTCACATAGCGATACACCAGCGATCCCGACAACGATCAGGATCGCTGGTGTATCGCTATATTATCGCTGCTGAGCTGCCAAACAGGCAGCTCAGGCAGCGATCAGCACAAGGACACTGCGGGTAAACATCGCTAGTTACCCGCAGTGTACCTTGAATACCAGCGCCCTGATGCAGGGAGCTGGTAACCAAGGTACACATCGGGTTTCCAGGCGCTGCGCGGTGCCTGGAAACCCGCTGTGTACCTTGGTTACCAGCGGATCGCTGGTCTCCCGCCTGTCACACGCAGCGATGCGTGCCTGTCAGCGGGAGACCAGCGATCAAAAAAATGTCCTGACATTTCAGCGACGATCAGCGATACCCGGCAGGGGGGCTGATCGTCGCTGAATGTCACACACAGCGATATCGCTGGTGAGCTCGCTGCTGCGTCACAAAACTAGTGACTCAGCAGCGATCTCACTAGCGAGATCGTTGTGTGAGACGGGCCCTTTACTTCTACCTCACCCAGCATGACACTCTGATTAGGTGTAATGATATTACAGTTCTGCAACTCAACAGGACTGTCACTCAAGAAGGAATGATCGCCCCTCCAGATACCAGGAAGTAAGGAAACTACAGAGTTTCTCAATGCACAATTTGAGAATAACCCTTTACGTATAAAAGTATTGAGTTAATTCGTAATCTATTGGGGCCAATTTGAACCCCTTCCTGACCTGTGACACAGCGTATGCGTCATGAAAGTCGGTGCCAATCCGACCTATGACGCATACCCTGTGTCATGAAAGGTTCGCGTTCCTGCGGGCCGGGTGACCGGGGTCACTGAAAGGTCACCCGACCCGCAGGCACAAGACCCTTTGTACTTCACCACAGGGGGGTTGGCTTAACCCCTACGTGGCTACGATCGCTGTGATAGGCTGTTAAAAGTGAAACGGCCAATCATAGCGATTTGTAATATTTCACCAATGAAATTTGGCGAAATATTACAATCCAGCCATGGCCGATGCTGAAATAGCATCTGCCATGGCTGGACACCGAGTTCCGACCCTCCCCACATCGAGCGACGGCGGCGATCGGCCGCCGCCACCGATTGATGGCAGCGATCGTTCACCGCCGTCACTATCTGCTCCCCAGCTCTCTAGTCCATTCCCCTCCTCCTTTCCTTCGCTCCCCCTTGGCTTCCGATCCCCCCCTCAGCTCCTCTCACCTCCCCGGTACTCTGGTGTCCCTGGATCCATCCTGGCATCTGCCCGGGACTCTTCATGGGCGCCGCCATCTCGGAAAATGGCGGGCGCACGCGCAGTGCGCCCGCCGGCCAGCAGCTTCAATGCATTTATTTTGATCACTGTGATAAACTCTCACAGTGATCAAAATAATAAAAAGTAAATAAACGCCCCCTTTATCACCCCATAGGTAGGGACAAATAATAAAATTTGGAAAATATATATATATTTTTTCTATTAGGGTTAGAATTACAGTTAGGGTTAGGTTAGGGTTAGCCTTAGGGTTAGCATTAGGGTTAGGGTTAGGCTGGATTCATATCGTGTTATGGCAGTCCGTTAGACGGACTGCGTTACACCGCGGTGTAACGCAGTCCGTTAACGCTGCCATTCACCCCCATTTGCAGGCGCATCTCGACGCATGCCGTAAAGCGGTATGCGTTCGCGACATGCCGTCATTCAGTGACGGAGCCTCGGACGCGGCCTGCAGCGTCTGGGCTCCGTCACCGCTAGCACAGATGAATCATCTGCTGATTCATCTGCACTAGCGGGTATAGCATAACGCGACCGCGTTATGCTATACCGTTACCAGCCTGGAAACGCTATGTGTTGAACGGGCTGGTAAAACGTAATGTGAACCTAGCCTTTAGCATTAGGGTTAGAATTAGGGTTAGGATTAGAATTAGAGTTACGGTTAGAATTAGGGTTAGGGTTGGAATTTGGGTTAGGGTTGGAATTTGGGTTACGGTTAGAATTATAGTTAGGGTTGGAATTAGGGTTAGGGTTGGGATTAGGGTTAGGCTTGTGGTTAGGGTTATGGTTAGGGTTGGGATTAGGGTTAGGGTGTGTTGGGGTTAGGGTTATGGTTAGGGTTTGGATTAGGGTTAGGGGTGTGTAGGGGTTAGGGTTGTGATTAGGGGTGTGTTGGGGTTAGGCTTGGAGTTAGAATTGAGGGGTTTCCACTATTTAGGCACATCAGGGGGTCTCCAAACGCGACATGGCGCCACCATTGATTCCTGCAAATTTTGCGTTCAAAAAGTCAAACAGTTTATTCCAAGCCCCGAGGAAAGCCCACACAGTGGTTTATCCCCACATATGAGGTATCAGCGTACTCGGGAAAAATTGCACAACAACTTTGGGGTTCTAATTTCTCCTGTTAACATTGGGAAAAAAAATCGGGGACTAAAAAATTATTTTTGTGGAAAAAAAATGATTTTATATTTTCACGGCTCTGCGTTATAAACTTCTGTGAAGGACTTGGAGATTCAAAGTGCTTATCACACATCTATAGGAGTTCCTTGGGGGATCTAGTTTCCAAAATGGGGTCACTTGTGGTGCTCCCTTTATTCTGAGCCCCAACGTGTTCCCAAATAGTGGTTTACCCCCACATATGGGGTATCAGCGTACTCAGGAAAAATTGCACAACTTTGTGGGTCTAATTTCTCCTGTTACCCTTGGGAAAAAAAAATTGGGGACGAAAATATCATGTTTGTGGAAAAAAATTTTTTTTTTATTTTCACGGCTCTGCGTTATAAACTTTTCTGAAGAACTTGGAGATTGAAAGTGCTCACCACACATCTAGAGGAGTTCCTTGGGGGATCTAGTTTCCAAAATGGGGTCACTTGGGGGGGTTTCTACTGTTTAGGCACATTATGGGCTCTGCAAATGTAGCATGATGCCCTCAGACCATTCCATCAAGTCGGTATTACAAAACGTCACTACTTCCCTTCCGAGCCCCGACGTGTGCCCAAACAGTTGTTCCCCCCACATATGGGGTGCCAGCGTACTCAGGACAAACAGGACAACAACTTTTGGGGTTCAATTTCTCCTGTTACTCTTGTGAAAATAAAACATTGTGGGCTAAAAAATCATTTTTTGACGGAAAAAAATGATTTTTTATTTTCATGGCTCTGGGTTATAAACTTCTGTGAAGCACTTGGGGGTTCAAAGTGCTCACTACACATCTAGATAAGTTGCTTGGGTGGTCTAGTTTCCAAAATGGGGTCACTTGGGGGGTTTCCACAGTTTAGGCACATCAGGGGCTCTGCAAACGTAACATGATGCCCGCAGACCATTCCATCAAGTCGGCATTTCAAAACGTCACTACTTCCCTTTCGAGCCCCGACGTGTGCCCATACAGTAGTTTTCTCCAACATATGGGATATCAGCGTACACCAGGACAAATTGGACAACTTTTGGGGTCTAATTTCTCCTGTTACCCTTGGGAAAATAACAAAATTGAGGACTAAAAGATCATGTTTGTGGAAAAAATATGATTTTTTTATTTTCATGCCCGGGCGTTATAAACTTCTGTGTAGCCCTTGGGGGTTCAAAGTGCTCACCACAAATCTAGATAAGTTCCTTGCGGGGTCTAGTTTCCAAAATGGCGTCACTTGTGGAGAGTTTCTACTGTTTAGGCACATCAGGGGCTCTGCAAATGTAACATGACGCCCGCAGATCATTCCGTCAATGTTGGCATTTCAAAACGTCACTACTTCCCTTCCGAGCCCCAACGTGTGCCCAAACAATGGTTCCCCCCACATATGGGGTACCAGTGTACTCAGGACAAACTGTACAAAAACTTTTGGGGTCCAATTTCTCCTGTTACCTTTCTGAAAATATAAAATTGGGGCTTAAAAAAATCAGTTTTTGAGGAGAAAAATGATTTTTTCTTTTCACAGCTCTGCATTATAAACTTCTGTGAAGCACGTGGGGGTTCAAGGTGCTCACCACACATCTGGATAAGTTTCTTGGGGGGTCTAGTTTCCAAAATGGGGTCACTTGAGGGGGGTTTCTATTGTTTAGGCACATCAGGGGCTCTGCAAACGTAACAAGATGCCTGCAGACCATTCCATGAAGTCGGCATTTCAAAGCGTCACTACATCCCTTCGAGCCCTGACGTGTGCCCAAACAGTGGTTCCCCCCACATATGTGGTACCAGCGTACTCAGGACAAACTGGACAACAACTTTTGCAGTCCAATTTCTCCTGTAACCATTGTGAAAATAAAAAATGGGCTAAAAAATCATTTTTTGAGAAAAAAATTTTTTTTTTTATTTTCACGGCTCTGCGTTATAAACTTCTGTGAAGCACCTGAGGGTTCAAAGTGCTCACTGTGCATCTAGATAAGTTCCATAGAGGGTCTAGTTTCCAAAATGGGGTCATTTGTGGGGGAGCTCCAAAGTTTAGGAACACAGGGGCTCTCCAAACACGACATGGTGTCCGCTAATGATTGGAGCTAATTTTCCATTAAAAAAGTCAAATGGCGCTCCTTCCCTTCTGAGCCCTTCCGTGCGCCAAAACAGTGGTTCCCCCTCACATATGGGGCACCATTGTACTCAGGAAATACTGGACAACAACTTTTGGGGTCCAATTTATCCTGTTACCCTTGGGAAAATAAAAAATAGCGGGCTAAAAAATGATTTTTGAGGAACAAAAATGATTTTTTTTATTTTCACTGCTCTGCGTTTATAAACTTCTGTGAAGCACTTGGGGGGTTCAAAGTGCTCACTACACATCTAGATAAGCTCCTTGGGGGGTCTAGTTTCCAAAATGGGGTCACTTGGGGTTTCTACTGTTTAGGCACATCAGGAGCTCTGCAAACGCAACATGACGCCCGCAGAACATTCCATCAAGTCTGCATTCCAAAATGGCGCTCCTTCCCTTCTGAGCTCTCTCATGCGCCAAAACAGTGATTCCCCCCACATATGGGGTATTGGTGTACTCAGGACAAATTGCACAACAACTTTTGTGGTCCAATTTCTCCTGTTATCCTTGTGAAAATAAAAAATAGCGGGCTAAAAAATCATTTTTGAGGAAAAAAATGATTTTTTTATTTTCACTGCTCTGCGTTATAAACTTCTGTGAAGCACTTGGGGGTTCAGAGTGCTCACAACACATCTAGATAAACTCCATAAGGGGTCTAGTTTCCAAAATGGTGTCACATGTGTTTTTTTTTTTACTGTTTAGGCACACAGGGGCTCTCCAAACGCGTCATGGTGTCCGCAAACGATTGGAGCAAATTTTCCATTCAAAAAGTCAAATGGTGCTCCTTCCCTTCTGGACCCTGCCGTGCGCCCAAACAGTGGTTTATGACCACATATGAGGTATCTGTGTACTCAGGATAAATTGCCCAACAAATTTTAGGATCTATTTTATCCTGTTGCCCATGTGAAAATGAAAAAACTGAGGCTAAAAGAAAATTTTTGTGAAAAAAAGTACTTTCTTTTTTTAAAGATCAATTTGTGAAGCACCTGGGGGTTCAAAGTGCTCACTATGCATCTAGATAAGTTCCCTCGGGGGTCTATTTCCAAATGGGGACACTTGTGGGGGAGCTCCAATGTTTAGGCACACAGGGACTCTCCAAATGCGACATGGCAACCGCTAAATATTCCAGCATATTTTCCATTCAAAAAGTCAAATGGCGCTCTTTCCCTTCTGAGCCCTGCCATGCGCCCAAACAGTGGTTTACGACCACATATGAGGTATCGGTGTACTCAGGAGAAATTGCCCAACAAATTTTAGGATCCATTTTATCCTGTTGCCCATGTGAAAATGAAAAAACTGAGGCTAAAAGAAAATTTTTGTGAAAAAAAAGTACTTTCTTTTTTTACGGATCAATTTGTGAAGCACCTGGGGGTTCAAAGTGCTCACTATGCATCTAGATAAGTTCCCTCGGGGGTCTATTTTCCAAATGGGGACACTTGTGGGGGAGCTCCAATGTTGAGGCACACAGGGACTCTCCAAATGCGACATGGCAACTGCTAAATATTCCAGCATATTTTCCATTCAAAAAGTCAAATGGCGCTCTTTCCCTTCTGAGCCCTGCCATGCGCCCAAACAGTGGTTTACGACCACATATGAGGTATCAGTGTACTCAGGAGAAATTGCTCAACAAATTTTAGAATCCATTTTATCCTGTTGCCCATGTAATAATGAAAAAATTGATGCTAAAAGAAAATTTTTGTTGGAAAAATGAAAATGTCCATTTTTTCCTTCCACGTTGCTTTAGTTCCTGTGAAGCACCTGAAGGGTTAACCCCTTCAACCCTAAGGGTGGTTTGCACGTTAATGACTGGGCCAATTTGTACAATTCTGACCACTGTCTCTTTATGAGGTTATAACTGGAACGCTTCAACGGATCTGCGCGATTCTGAGATTGTTTTCTCGTGACATATTGTACTTCACGTTATTGGTAAAATTTCTTCGATATAACTTGCGTTTATTTTTGAAAAAAATGCAAATATGGCGAAAATTTTGAAGATTTTGCAATTTTCAAACTTTTAATTTTTATTCCCTTAAAACAGAGAAATATGTCACACAAAATAGTTAAGAAATAACATTTCCCACATGTCTACTTTACATCAGCACAATTTTGGAATCAAATTTTTTTTTCTTAGGAAATTATAAGGGTTAAAAGTTGACCAGCGATTTCTCATTTTTATAACAAAATTTACAAAGCCATTTTTTTTAGGGACCACCTCATATTTGAAGTCACTTTGAGGGGTCTATATAGCAGAAAATACCCAAAAGTGACACTATTCTAAAAACTGCACCCCTCAAGGTACTCAAAACCACATTCAAGAAGTTTATTAACCCTTCAGGTGCTTCACAGGAGCTGAAGCAACGTGAAAGGAAAAAATTAATATTTAACTTTTTAGCCACAAAAATGATCTTTTACAAACTTTTTTTTATTTTCACAAGGGTAAAAGAAGCAAATGGACAGATAAAGTTGTTGTGCAATTTCTCCTGAGTACGCCAATACCCCATAAGTGGGGTAAAACCACTGTCTGTGCGCACAGCAGAGCTCATAAGGGAAGGAGCGCCGTTTGACTTTTTCAAACTAAAATTGGCTGGAATTGAGATTGGATGCCATGTTGCGTTTGGAGAGCTCCTGATGCGCCTAAACAGTGGAAACCCCCACAAGTGACACCATTTTGGAAACTAGACCTCCTAAGGAACTTATCTAGATCTGTTGTGAGCACTTTGAACCCCCAAGTGTTTCACAAAAGTTTATAATGCCTGGGTGTGAAAAAAGAAAAGAAACAATTTTCCACAAAAATGATTGTTTAGTCCCAAATTTTTGATTTTTCCCAAGGAAATTGGACCCCAAAAAGTTGTTGGCCAATTTGTCCTGAGTACGCTGATACCCAATATGTGGGGGGGGGGAAACTGTTTGGGCGCACGGCAGGGCTTGGAAAGGAAGTAGTAACGTTTTGGAATGCAGACGTTGATGGGGGTCATGTTCCGTTTGCAGTGCCCCAGATGAGCCTAAACAGTAGAAACCCCCCACAAGTGACCACATTTTGGAAACTAGACCCCCTAAGGAACTTATCTAGAGCTTTGGTGAGCACTTTGAACCCCCAAGTGCTTCACACAAGTTTATAATGCCCGGGCATGAAAATAAAAAATCCTATTTTTTTCCCACAAAAATTATTTTTAGTCACTAATTTTTTATTTTCCCAACGGTAACAGGAGAAATTGGACCACAAAAGTTGTTGTCCAATTTGTCCTGAGTATGCTGATACCCGACATGTGGGGGGAACCACTGTTCGGGCGCACGGCAGAGCTCGGAATGGAAGGAGCACCATTTGACTTTTTCCAACCAAAATTGGCTGGAATTGAGATTGGACGCCATTTTGCATTTGGAGAGCCCCTGATGTGCCTAAACAGTGGAAACCCCACACAAGTGACCCCATTTGGGAAACTAGACCCCCTAAGGAACTTATCTAGATCTTTGGTGAGCAATTTGAACCCCCAAGTGCTTCACACAAGTTTATAACGTAGAGCCGTAAAATTTAAAAATCATATTTTTTCCACAAAAATGATCTTTTTACCCCAATTTTTATTTTTCCAAGGGTAACAAGACTCCAAAAGTTATTGTGCAATTTGTCCTGAGTACGCTGATACCCCATATGTGGGGGTAAACCACTGTTTGGGTGCATGGCAGAGTTTGGAATGGAAGGAGCGCCGTTTGACTTTTTCAACGCAGAATTGGCTGGATGCCATATCGTGTTTGGAGAGCTCCTGATCTGCCTAAACAGTGGAAACCCCCGACAAATGACACCATTTTGGAAACTAGACCCCTCAAGGAACTTATCTAGATGTGTGGTGTGCACTTTGAACCCCCAAGTGCTTCATAGAAGTTTATAACGTACAGCCGTAAAATAAAAAAAATTTTTTTTTTACAAAAATGATTTTTTTGTCCCCAATATTTTATTTTCACAAGGGTAACAGGAGAAATTGGACCCCAAAAGTTGTTGTCCAATTTGTCCTGAGTACGCTGATACCCAATATGTGGGAGAAAACTACTGTCTGGGTACACATTGGGGCTCGGAAGGGAAGTAGTGACGTTTTGGATTGCAGACTTTGATGGAATGCTCTGTGGGCGTCATGTCGCATTTGGAGAGCCCCTGATGTACCTAAACAGTGGAAACCCCCCACAAGTGACCCCATTTTGGAATATAGACCCCACAAGGAACTTATCTAGATGTGTGGTGAGCACTTTGAACCCCTAAGTGCTTCACAAAAGTTTATAACAAACAGCCGTAAAAATAAAAATATATTTTTTTTTACAAAAATTATTTTTTTCGCCCCCAATATTTTATTTTTCCAAGGGTAACAGGAGAAATTGGACCCCAAAAGTTGTTGTCCAATTTGTCCTGAGTACGCGGATACCCAATATGTGGGAGAAAACTACTGTATGGGTACACGTTGGGGCTCGGAAGGGAAGTAGTGACGTTTTGGATTGAAACTTTGATGGAATGCTCTGTGGGCGTCATGTCGCATTTGGAGAGCCCCTGATGCACCTAAACAGTGGAAACCCCCCACAAGTGACCCCATTTTGGAAAATAGACCCCACAAGGAACTTATCTAGATGTGTGGTGAGCTCTTTGAACCCCTAAGTGCTTCACAAAAGTTTATAACGAACAGCCGTAAAAACAAAAAAAATCTTTTTTTTTTTAAAAATTATATTTTTGCCCCCAGTTTTTTATTTTCCCAAGGGTAACAGAAGAAATAGGACAAATTGCACAATAACTATTAGGGTCCAGAGTACGCTGATACCCCATGTGGGAGTAAACTACTGTTTGAAACTACTTTTTCAACGCAGAATTGGCTGGAATTGAGATCAGACGCCATGTCACATTTGGAGAGCCCCTGATGTGCCTAAACAGCGGAAACCCCCCAATTCTAAATCCAACCCTAACCCCAACACACCCCTAACCCTAGTCCCAACCCTAACCACAAACCTAACACTAACACACCCCTATCCCTAATCCCAACCATAACCCTAAGGCCGGCGTCACACTGGGAATCGGACGACTGCAATGCGATGAAAAATCGCATTGCAGTCGGACCTATGTTGATCTATGGAGCAGCTCCCAGTATCAGATTTTTTGTGGTCCGTTTTAAACGTCCGTGTACAATCGCAGCATGCTGCGATTGTCACCGATTGTCGGTCGACAATCGCCAATGCAAGTCTATGGGAGCGATGAAAAATCGGATTACAAACGGACCACACTGTGTGACTTGCGATGAAATCGCATCGGTGTCCTTTAGAAAAGCCGGCAATTCATCCCCGGCTATACTGTAAAATCACACTGACAGCTTTAATAAAGAATAGAAAGAATAGATATACACACATAGAATACATATATATATATATATATATATATATATATATATATATGTAATTGTGACATGTATATATATATATATATATATATAATATATATTTATATTTCCTAGACTTCTACATACTGTAATAGCCGCAAATTCAATTGCCGGCTTCTGTGAAATCACAGAAGCCGACATGAAATGATACATTGTTTCCACACAGTTAACCATGTCATTTCCTGTATTTTGATATTTGTTTAGAACTTACAATTACATGAGTGTATTTGTGCAAAATTTCAGACATGTAGGGGTTAATTAAAGGTGTAATTTCGTTGAAAAAAAATGCGTGGGCTCCCGCTGTATTTTCTCCACCAGACAGACAAAGCAAAGCGAGTGGGGGCAGATAATAACAGCCTAGGGAGGGTACATTTTTTGTGCCCCCCTGGCTACTAACATCTGCCCCCAGACACCCCAGAAAGGGCAAATCTATAATTAGATTCGCCCTTTCTGGCACTTTGCCCGTCTATTCCCATTGCCCTGTAGCGGTGGCGAATGGGTTAATAATCTCACCTTACTGTCACCTTAGTATTGAAAGGTGACCTTAAGGCTGGTTAATAATTGAGAGCTGTCAATTAGACAACTATCAATTATTAATCCTATTGTATGAAAGAAAAATCAAACACACACAGTTTAATAAAAAATAAGTTTAATTAAATAATCACACAGTTTTTTACCATATTTTATTTCCTGCTAAAACCATTTCCTGTAATAAAAATAAAATAAAAAAGCAAAATTATACTTACCAATCCGATGTACAGTCAGGTCCCACGCTGTAATCCATCAGAAAGGGTTAAGAGGTTACAGTTAGCAGGGAGATAATTCTGTCTACTAGCTCTAACCCCATGAATGAATAAGTTCCTCTCCCAGCGAAAGTAGAGGAATAGATTCATGAATGGAGCTTAATTGATTTATTGGCAATTTAACTTTAGTGACCTGACCTAAAGGGAAAGTGGACACAATCAATTAAGATTCATTCATGAAACACATCCTCTCCTGTCGCCAGGAGAGGAACTTATTCATTCAGGAGCTTTGAGCTGAGCATGCAGGATTACTTGCACTGCTTGGCTCAAAGCTAGTTAACCCTTTGTGAAGGATTACAGCGTGGGACGTGACAGATCAGCGGAATAGGTAAGAATGTTTTTTTATTTTTTTATCTTTATTTTAGGAGATCAATGGCTTCGCACGGATTAAGTGTAAAATAAAATATGGTCAAAAAAATGTGTTTTTATTTCATTAAAATTAATTTTTATTAATGTGTCTGTGTTTTTTTAATTTACTTCAATAGGATTAATAATTGATAGTTGTCTAATTGACAGCTCTCAATTATTAACCTGCCTTAAGGTCACCTTTCAATACTAAGGTGACAGTAAGGTGAGATTATTAACCCATTCGCCACCGCTACAGGGCAATGGGAATAGACGGGCAAAGTGCCAGAAAGGGCGAATCTAATTATAGATTTGCCCTTTCTGGGGTGTCTGGGGCAGATGTTAGTAGCCAGGGGGGGCACAAAAAATGTACCCTCCCTAGGCTGTTATTATCTGCCCCCACTCGCTTTGCTTTGTCTGTCTGGTGGAGAAAATACAGCGGGAGCCCACGCATTTTTTTTTCAACGAAATTACACCTTTAATTAACCCCTACATGTCTGAAATTTTGCACAAATACACTCATGTAATTGTAAGTTCTAAACAAATATCAAAATACAGGAAATGACATGGTTAACTGTGTGGAAACAATGTATCATTTCATGTCGGCTTCTGTGATTTCACAAAAGCCGGCAATTGAATTAGCGGCTATAACAGTATGTAGAAGTCTAGGAACTATAAATATATGTATATGTACATGTCACAATGACATGTATATATATATATATGTGTTCTGTTATGTTACGGTAGCTGAGGAGTGCAGGTAAAAAAGGAAATACACCAGAGCAGTTGGAATCTATGAGATTGCAGTACCCTGACTAACCACCACAACTAGAGGCAGCCGTGGAGCGTTCCTACGATGGTCCTAGACGCCTCGTCACAGCCTGAGAAACTAACTACACCTAAAGATAGAAACAGGAAAGCTATCTGCCCCGGAGCAGAACCCCAAAGATAATAGAAAGCCCCCAAACATGCAATGGCGGCTAGACAAGAGGAAATACTGACACAGAAAGAAAATAGTATGAGCAAACGCTGGGGCCCAAACTATCTAAATAGAAAAGGACAGGAAGGGTACTTACTGCAATCCCAGAAAACCCTGAAAAACACCAACATACTAATTTCAAAATCACCTGAGATCACACGACCTCTACCACCTAAATTAGTTCTCTGGTGTAACAAAAACAGCAGCCACTGAAAAAACTGCAAAAAGCAAAAGTACAAAACACAGTGGCTGGACTAAACTGAGAGGGCAAAAGCCCCCGGAGGGGACCCAGAAGGCCCCCACAGAAGTGCAGGACAAAATGCAAAAATATAGCAAAAACACAAAATAAGAAATTGTCTTATCTGACAGCAGGAGATGCAGACACGACACAGCAGGCTACAAGGGAAACTGGAAAGAAGGATTCAGACCAGAACAATTGATCACCGGCAACCCTGATGGGAAAATGATTCCCTTAAATAAGACCAATCAGTAACACCTGATTCCCAATCCTCACTAGTACCGCTTGTAACCACCAGAGGGAACCTCTGCTCAGAACTCATCTCAAACCCATTCACAACAGTACCCCCCCCTTGAGGAGGGGTCACCGAACCCTCATTTGAGCAACCAGGTCGGTCAGGATGAGTTCTATGATACGCACGGATAAGTCTCCTAGCATGGATGTCCGAAGCAAACACCCAAGAATTATCTTCCTGACCATAACCTCTCCATTTAACCAAATACTGGAGTCTTCGTCTAGAAAAACGAGAATCCAATATTTTCTCAACCACATACTCCAGATTGCCCTCAACCAAAACAGGGTCAGGAGGCACAGCAGCAGGAACCACTGGCTCAACAAACCTCTTCAACAAGGACTTGTGGAACACGTTATGGATCTTAAATGTCCCTGGAAGAAGCAAACGAAAAGAAACAGGATTAATAATCTCCATGATCTTATAAGGTCCAATGAACCTAGGCTTAAATTTAGGAGATGCTACTCTCATAGGAATATTCTTTGAGGACAACCAGACCAAGTCCCCCACTTTAAACCGAGGACCATCAGTCCTATGCCGGTTAGCAAACCGCTGGGCCTTCTCCTGAGAGAGGGACAACCTCTCCACTACCTGGTCCCAAATCTGCTGCATACGCTCAACAACAGAGTCAACACCTGGACAGACAGAAGCCTCCATCTGTCCTGAAGAAAATCGAGGGTGAAACCCAGAATTACAGAAAAACGGAGACATCAAAGTGGCAGAGCTAGCCCTATTATTAAGAGCAAACTCAGCCAAAGGCAAAAAAGAGACCCAGTCATCCTGATCAGCAGACACAAAGCATCTTAGATAAGTCTCCAATGTCTGGTTTGTTCTCTCAGTTTGACCATTGGTCTGAGGATGAAATGCCGAGGAGAAAGACAATTGAACACCCAGTTTAGAACAAAAAGTCCTCCAAAATCTGGAAACAAACTGGACTCCTCTGTCAGACACAATGTTCTCAGGAATGCCGTGTAAACGAACCACGTGCTGAAGGAACAACGGCACCAATTCAGAGGAGGAAGGCAACTTAGGTAATGGCACAAGATGTATCATTTTGGAAAACCTATCACAAATTACCCAGATGGTGGTCATTCTCTGAGAAACAGGAAGATCGGAAATGAAATCCATAGAGATATGGGTCCATGGTCTCTTGGGCACAGGCAATGGCATCAACAAACCACTAGAGCGAGAGCAAGGCTTGGAGCGAGAGCAAGTCCCGCAGGACTGCACAAATTCCCTGACATCGCGAGACAAGGTAGGCCACCAAAAGGACCGACTAACCAAGTCTCTGGTACCAAAAATTCCGGGATGCCCAGCCAATGCGGAACAATGAATCTCAGACATCACACTCTTTTTCCATTGGTCCGGGACAAACAATTTTCCAACAGGGCAGCGCTCGGGCCTATCCTCCTGACACCCCTCCAGAGCAAGTCTCAAATTAGGCGAGATGGCGGAAAGAACTACACCCTCCTTCAAAATAACAGAGGGATCAGATAGCTCAGGAGAGTCCGCAAGGAAACTCCTCGAGAGGGCATCCGCCTTAACATTCTTAGTGCCAGGAAGAAAGGAAACCACAAAATTAAAACGTGTGAAAAACAAGGCCCACCTAGCCTGTCTAGGATTGAGTCGCTTGGCAGATTCCAGATAGACCAGATTCTTATGGTCCGTAAGGACCACCACCTGATGTTTGGCTCCCTCCAGCCAATGTCTCCACTCTTCAAAAGCCCACTTCATGGCCAATAACTCCCGATTACCCACGTCATAATTACGTTCAGTAGGAGAAAATTTTCGAGAGAAAAAGGCACAAGGGTTACTTTTAGAGGTCTCTGGATCTTTTTGGGACAAAACGGCACCTGCCCCAATTTCAGAGGCATCAACCTCCACCTGAAATGGCAGAGAAACATCAGGCTGCCGTAGAACAGGAGCAGAAGTGAATCTCTGCTTAAGTTCCTGAAACGCAGAGACTGCCTCAGGAGGCCAATTCACCACATCAGAACCCTTTCTGGTCAAATCAGTTAATGGTTTAACAATAACAGAGAAATTACCAATAAATTTACGATAAAAATTGGCAAAACCCAAAAATCTCTGAAGAGCCTTTAATGAAGTAGGTTGGACCCAATCACAGATGGCCTGAACCTTGACCGGGTCCATTTCAATAACAGATGGGGACAAAATGAATCCCAGAAATGAGATCTTCTGTACGCCAAAAAGACACTTTGATCCCTTCACATACAGAGCATTCTCTCTCAAAATCTGGAATACAGTTCGAACATGTTTCACATGAGAGTCCCAGTCATTAGAAAAAATCAAGATATCATCCAAATAAACAATCAGAAACTTGTCCACAAAATCCCTGAAAATGTCATTCATGAAGGACTGGAAGACGGAAGGAGCATTAGTGAGCCCAAAGGGCATCACAAGGTACTCAAAATGCCCTTCAGGGGTGTTAAATGCCGTCTTCCATTCATCCCCGTGCTTAATGCGAATAAGGTTATACGCCCCCCTGAGGTCAAGCTTGGTAAACCAAGTAGCGTTTTTCACCCTGGAAAACAGGTCAGAAATCAAGGGTAACGGGTATTGATATTTCACAGTAATATTGTTCAAGAGACGATAATCAATACACGGCCTTAATGAACCATCTTTTTTGGCCACAAAGAAAAAACCGGCACCTAAGGGTGAAGAGGATGGTCTGATATGACCCTTCTCCAATGATTCCTTGATATAAGACCGCATAGCGTCATGTTCAGGTACAGACAAGTTAAAGAGGCGACCCTTAGGGAATTTACTACCTGGCACTAATTCAATAGCGCAGTCATAGCTCCTATGGGGAGGTAAGGATGCAGATTTACTTTCGCTAAACACATCAGAAAAATCAAACAAAAAGTCAGGAACATCCTCAGCCTGGGGGAGGCAGAAAAAACAGGAGTGTTGGTATTAACACATTGGCAGCCCCAACTGGTTACAGACACAGATTTCCAATCCAAAACAGGATTATGAGACTGTAACCAAGGGAAACCCAGCACGATAATGTCATGCAGATTATATAGAACCAAAAATTTGCAGCACTCCTGGTGATCAGGTTCAACCCTCATTATCACCTGAGTAGAAAACTGGGGTTTATTCTCAGCCAAAGGGGTAGAATCGATCCCCAGTAGGGGAATAGACTTCTGTAGGGGTATCAAGGGAAATCCACAACGTTTAGCAAAATCATAATCCATCAGGTTAATAGCTGCTCCAGAATCAACGAAAGCCTGAGCAGAAAATGAGGACAGAGAGCATATCAGAGTGACAGTTAATAAAAACTTAGTCTGAACACTACCCAAGACAACTGAGCGTGCAAAACGTCTTCCCCGCTTAGGGCAGACTGAAATAGCATGAGAGGCATCACCACAGTAGAAACATAACCCATTGCGCTTTCGAAACTCATGACGCTGTGCCCCAGACACCACTCCATCACACTGCATGGGCTCAGCAGCTGGCTCACAAGGCAACACCACTCCACGCATACTTCTCCGCTCACGCAAACGTCTGTCAATTTGAATCGCTAATGACATAGAATCATTGAGACCAGAGGGGACAGGGAATCCCACCATAACATCCTTTACATTATCCGACAGACCCTTCCGGAAAAGGACCGCCAAAGCGTCGTCATTCCATTTGGTCAGGACTGCCCACCTACGGAATCTCTGACAGTATAACTCAGCGTCATCAAGCCCCTGATTTAATGCCAACAAGGCTTTTTCAGCTTGATCAGTGATATTAGGCTCATCGTACAATAACCCCAAAGCCTGAAAAAATACATCAACATCACTCAAAACAGGATCCCCAGGTGTCAGGGAAAAAGCCCAATCCTGAGGATCGCCGCGCAGGAGAGAGATGACAATTTGAACCTGCTGCGCTGCGTTTCCTGAGGACTTAGATTTTAAGGCAAGAAACAATTTACAATTATTTTTGAAATTCTGAAACTTAGCTCGATCCCCTGAAAACAAATCTGGCATGGGGATCCTAGGTTCCACAACAGGCAACCTAGCAAGATATGCAGCAATACTCTGAACCTCAGTGGCAAGCTGATCCACACGGCCAGACAACTGTGCAAGCTCCATTGGGAGAAAAGATCCTCCCCAGCACCCAGAGATACAGAGGAAAAAAAAAAAAAAAAAAAAATGCAACAAACAGAAAAATATCTCTGACAACTTTTCTTCCTTCAAAATATTTTTTTTTTTTTCCTTCTGTGAGTACCATACAATTTTTATGGCCGGTGATACTGTTATGTTACGGTAGCTGAGGAGTGCAGGTAAAAAAGGAAATACACCAGAGCAGTTGGAATCTATGAGATTGCAGTACCCTGACTAACCACCACAACTAGAGGCAGCCGTGGAGCGTTCCTACGATGGTCCTAGACGCCTCGTCACAGCCTGAGAAACTAACTACACCTAAAGATAGAAACAGGAAAGCTATCTGCCCCGGAGCAGAACCCCAAAGATAATAGAAAGCCCCCAAACATGCAATGGCCGCTAGACAAGAGGAAATACTGACACAGAAAGAAAATAGTATGAGCAAACGCTGGGGCCCAAACTATCTAAATAGAAAAGGACAGGAAGGGTACTTACTGCAATCCCAGAAAACCCTGAAAAACACCAACATACTAATTTCAAAATCACCTGAGATCACACGACCTCTACCACCTAAATTAGTTCTCTGGTGTAACAAAAACAGCAGCCACTGAAAAAACTGCAAAAAGCAAAAGTACAAAACACAGTGGCTGGACTAAACTGAGAGGGCAAAAGCCCCCGGAGGGGACCCAGAAGGCCCCCACAGAAGTGCAGGACAAAATGCAAAAATATAGCAAAAACACAAAATAAGAAATTGTCTTATCTGACAGCAGGAGATGCAGACACGACACAGCAGGCTACAAGGGAAACTGGAAAGAAGGATTCAGACCAGAACAATTGATCACCGGCAACCCTGATGGGAAAATGATTCCCTTAAATAAGACCAATCAGTAACACCTGATTCCCAATCCTCACTAGTACCGCTTGTAACCACCAGAGGGAACCTCTGCTCAGAACTCATCTCAAACCCATTCACAACAGTGTTCTATGTGTATATATCTATTCTTTTTTTTGTGATTGAAATACTATTCTTTTGGATCCATTATATGTCAGTTTTGCAAGCCTGCGAGAAAATCTCGCAAGTCGGATGAAAATCGGATGTTACAAGGTACACACACATGCGACTAAATCGCATCTTTGAAGGAAAATCGGATGCCAGAAGGATGTGTGATGTTTGCATTTTGATCCGACAATCGACCGTCTAAAACGGACCGATTTTTTGTCGTTGTGTGTGACGCCGGCCTTATACTAACTTTAGCGCCAACCCTAACCCTAACTTTAGCCGCAACCCTAACCTTAACCATAACCCTAATGGGAAAATGGAAATAAATACATTTTTTTTAATTTTATTATTTTTCCCTAACTAAGGGGGTGATAAAGGGGGGTTTGATTTACTATTTATAGCGGGTTTTTATGATTGGCAGCTGTCACGCTAAAAGACGCTTTTTATTGCAAAAAATAGTTTTTTGCATCGCCACATTTTGAGAGCTATAATTTTTGCATATTTTGGCCCACAGAGTCATGTGAGGTCTTATTTTTTGCGGGACGAGTTGACGTTTTTATTGGTACCATTTTTGAGCATGTGACATTTTTTGATCGCTTTTTATTTCGATTTTTGGGAGGTTAGAATGAACAAAAATCAGCAATTTATGAATTTCTTTTGGGGAGGCGTTTATACCGTTCCGCGTGTGGTAAAATTGATAAAGCAGTTTTATTCTTCGGGTCAGTACGATTACGGCAATACCTCATTTATATCATTTTTTTATGTTTTGGCGCTTTTATAGAATAAAAACTATTTTATATAAAAAATAATTATTTTTGCATCGCTTTATTCTGCGAGCTATAACTTTTTTATTTTTGCTGATGATGCTGTATGGCGGCTCGTTTTTTGCGGGACAAGATGACGTTTTCAGCGGTACCATGTTTATTTATATCGGTCTTTTTGATCGCGTGTTATTCCACTTTTTGTTCAGCGGTATGATGATAAAGCACTGATTTTTTGCTTTGTTTTTATTTATTTTTTTTTAAGAGTTTCACAAAAGGGGTTAACTAGTGGGACAGTTTTATAGGGGGGGTTGTTACGGACGTGGCGATACCAAATATGTGTACTTTTATTGTTTTATTTTTTTTTATTTACAGAAAGAAATGAATTTATTGGGGAATATTTTTTTATTTTTTTTTATTTTGGATTTTTTTTGAAACATGTTTATTTTTATTTTTTTTTACTTTTTTACATTGTCCCAGGGTGGGACATCACTGTAAAATGTCAGATCGCTGGTCTCACAGTGTGCACAGCACTCTGTGAGACCAGCGATCTCACAGGCAGCGCTGCAGGCTTCTCAGTGCCTGCTCTCAGCAGGCACTGAGGAAGACGCCTCCCTTCCAGGACCCCGGCGCCATCTTGGATCCGGGTCCTGGGAGGGAGGAAGCCCTCAGAACAGCGCGATCACATCGCGCTGTTCTGAGGGTCTCAGGGGAGCTCGCAGGGAGCCCCCTCCCTGCGCGATGCTCCCCTGTGCCCTCGGTACACCGCAATCATGTTTGATCGCGGTGTGCAAGGGGTTAATGTTCCGGGAGCGGTCCGTGACCGCTCCTGGCACACAGTCCCGGGTGTCAGCTGTGTAATCAGCTGACACCCGGCATCGATTAGCTATGACGTACTATCCCGTCCATGGTCAGATTGTCACGGGTTTTATGGACGGGATAGTACGTCAGATATCAGAGAGGGGTTAATAATCTTCTTGAATGTAGTTTTGAGTAGCTTGAGGGTCGCAGTTTTTATAATGGTGTCACTTTTGGGTATTTACTGCCATATAGACCCCTCAAAGTGACTTCAAATGTGAGGTGGTCCGTAAAAATAATGGCTTTGTAAATTTTGTTGTAAAAATGAGAAATTGCTGGTCAACTTTTAACCCTTATAACTTCCTAACAAAAAAAAATTTTGTTTCCAACATTGTGTTGATATAAAGTAGACATGTGGGAAATGTTATTTATTAACTATTTTGTGTCACATAACTCTCTGGTTTAACAGAATAAAAATTCAAAATTTGAAAATTGCGAAATTTTCAAAATTTTCCCCAAATTTCCATTTTTTTCACAAATAAACGCAAAAATTATCGACCTAAATTTACCACTACCATGAAGCCCAATTTGTCACGAAAAAACATTCTCAGAATCGCTAGGATCCGTTGAAGCGTTCCTGAGTTATTAACTCATAAAGGGACACTGGTCAGAATTGCAAAAAATGGCAAGGTCTTTAAGGTCAAAATAGGCTGGGTCATGAAGGGGTTAAAATTGATCATAATGTATTTGTCATATCTATCAAGGATTATAATTTATTTATCATGTTAGTTTGAGCAGAGCCTTTTCCTTTTGCCTATTCATTTCTTCACAACAGGCCACATTAGATAATATGTGACTTTACCATCATTTACCTGCAGAATATCATTTACACCCCAATGCAAGTTTTTTTTAAGAATTCCCCTTTTGCTGCCAAATTATGAGGACATGATATAAAACATTGTCCTCTCCTGGCTTCTATCACATGTCCAGATGATTATAGGCCTAGAACGTGGGGGGTCTGTTGTGTATATGTGTTTTCTCTCATCTGTCAATATTACTAAACACAGCTGTATCATTTGTGATAATGAGATCTTCATCTCCTGCACTCAAGTTACAATCTGCGCTCTTGGAAATAAAATAACAAATTGTGTAATCTCTAAAACAAGCCCTGTTCATGTCCTCTATTAGAGCATACATACATCAAACGGGGAGCTGGGTTGCCCAGTCATGACGCCCGCTCTATGAGCCAGGAGAGAATTCATCTATAAGAGTGTCACCAGTTGCGAGTGACCCAAGTTATCCATATGTTACAAGGACAGCCATTAGTTTGAATGCCCGCTATTTTTTTTTTACTCACTCGTATAGCACCATTAATTCCACAGTGCTTTACAGACATTACTCTCCCCATTGGAGCTCACAATCTAAATTTCCTATAAGTTAGTAAGGAACCCACAGAAACATGGGGGAACTTACAAACTCCTTACAGAAGTTGTCCTTGGTGGGATTGGAACCCAGGACTCCAGCTCTGCAAGACCATAGTGCTAACCACTGGCAGGCTATGCATTTCCACAGCAAAATCAGGGTACCAAAAGCTGGACCTTATCCATCAATTTGGTAAAAGTGTTTTTTTCATCATTACTTTGATGCATGCCTTTCAATATCTCCCAAGTCATGACATGATGGAATTGCAGCTTACATAAGCAGAAATTCTTAATATGGCACCTATAGAAATGATTGTGCACTTACGGAACCTCAACACGTTCCAGCTTTTTTACAGAGGCACACAGTTTTCTTCTTACTGATTCCATATATTAGCAGTAAGATACTCCAATACAAGGTACATTGTTGGCACACAGAGGTCCACACAAAATTCTAGGGTGCCTCAGTGATGGCATTCAAGGTTTGTGCATGCTGCGTTTCATAAGTGATACTTGTACACAAGCCTTTAGGTTTAATTTAAAGATAGAGGTGTTTTCTGTCTTCAGATTTTATTGTGGTTAAAGGATAATCTGTGTAACCCTTCTCACACCACTGATTGTCAGCTTGCTGTCAGTGTACATTGTACACAGAAATCTGTCAATCAGTGGTGTGGGCGGGGTTACAGAGAGCTCTGCTTTCATAGCACTGCTACAGCAGAGAAAAACGGAATTTTATCAAACCTGTACCAAACAATCCAGTAATAGCTACATCACTGGAATCAGGGTCTCTGCCCCTTCATCATGCTGCTCACAGATTAAATGTTAAAAATCTGCTGATAGCTTCCCTTTAAATAATAAATGCTTTATGCTTGATACTTCCTGGTATTTGGCTTTGACAAAACTTAATTGATACAGTCGTGTGTAGATTTCATGCCTCTTTAGTGCGTTTCCATAGCAGGATTTTTTGCATTTAATTCAATTTTATGGGAAAATCTGCGCAGAAAACTTTACATGTTGCAAATATGAAACACGCACCGCAGGTCAGTTTACGCTGCGTGAAATAAGGCGAGGACAGTGTCACCAGCGCTGATTGGGTGTCGGGCACCATGTGTCTTTTCACTGCATCACGCGAGTGCTGACATCGCTGGAACAGAGCCGGCACGGGAGGTGAGTCTAGGTTTGTTTATTTTATCGGGGTCGAACATTTACTTTAAGAAGGGGTTGTCCTAGTTGTGGACAACCCCTCTAACTTAATCTGCAACCAGCACTTTGCAGTGAAACACAGAGGTAATGGAAGGCAAAGGGTGCACCGTTTTTCATGAAACACAATTACATAATTACTTTGTAGCCCAAAAAAATGCTCTCAAGGTGTCCATAACCAAAAATTGGAACAGATTCAAGAAAGAAGGAAACCTTTTCAAATTTCTCCTGCGGTAATGTCTCTAACAGTTCTTTACTGCATAAGGGAAGAAGCCGTATAACTTGGTCAGGGATCGCAACGCAATGCTCGGACTGGCCGGCGGCGCTCCTAACACGAGCCTGACAGCTTGTATTTCTGTGCAGCTGTCACGCTCGGGTAGGGAGATCCGACGGCCGGTCCAAACATTGTGTCGCGATCCTCGTCCGAGTTATACGGCCGTCTGACTCTAAGTTGGAGGAAAAAATCTGAGAAAAGAACATGAAATCTAATATTATGTCTCTCATGTTGCGGTGAGCTACTGAAGCGTTACAGTTTGGCACTTGCACTGTAGGCAACTATACCACTAAATATTGTATAGACATCTGATCTAAATGAATATACTCAAAAACTATATTTTGTTTGTTTGTTGCTTTTCTTGTTTGTGCCATCTGGCTGCTTTTTCAGTTCATGGGAATGTCAAAATGTTCTCCGAAATATGATGTTATGGTTTGTCTTCACTTCCGTAACTTGTAATTATTGCAATCAAATCTGTGTTGGTTAAACAAAATTATTTTAATTTAAAAAATACTGAAACAAACACATTGCCCACATCATAGCGTCGCTTTATAAAAACATACACAGTTCATTTCAGATATTCGTTTACACAATACACAGTTTTATACGGAAATAACGTGTTCTGCTTTTTCTTCAATGCAGCTACACTCATTTTGGCAAACTCTCTTTTTTATGGCAATTATACATGAAAATGTATACTCACGAGGATAATCTGTAATGAATGTTGATGAATAATGGGTTCCAAAAGAAAATATTTGAAATGTACATTAAAGCCCTGTTGCACATACTCAGATTTCATACATGTAACTAAACCGAAGCAAAACCCAATACGGTAGCATTGCACTGAAGAATTTCCTTAGTATAAATATTTTTGGTCCCTGTTTTTGAAACCATAATTCTCTTTTTCGGTTTACCAAATAGATAAACGGCAGTAACCTGCTGTACGTGCTACACAGATTGGTTTTCTACAGCACATGCTGCATTTTATCAAGTATGATTTTCACAGTGCACAAAAGTGCTATCTAATACTCATCAGTAAGAAAATGAATGAGAATCATATAGTGTATAGCTGGTTACTAGACTAGAGGTGGCAGAGATAGTCAAACATGATAAGTCATTCAAAAATAATAATATAGAAATAACTAAGCACCTTATAGGAGAATTGTATGTGACTATAGTAGCTTGTAAAACACAACTCTCCATTCCTGGACATATATTGCTCACTCTGAACAAGATACGTTATTCACACTGTACATCATTCCTTCGCCTGTAAACATGACAACTCTATAGTCTATGTCTGCGTCATTGCATAATTCCATAAAGCAACATGTCAATTTTATGTGTATACAATATAATAAAAGGGACATTGTGACCAAAGCACAAAGTGTGTGATATGTAACTTTATAAGAAGGTGTTTTACCACAGCAAATTCCCTTTAAGAGATGTAAATGTTTTTTGGCTCACATTCTGACTGCTGATATCGGCTCCAGTACAGGAATCAGACATCAAACTTCTTGACTTCCGAATTTGTTTATTGCTGTATGAGATTAAGGCTTGTGGTAGTCGGGGATTGAGGGGGTCTGTATGCATATAGCATGGTTTCATGATGGAAGACTTATTAGAATAACAAATAGGTAATTAAAAATAGTAAACATAAGTTCAAATACATTTTTCCGTTTGCACAAAATATGCAATCTAGAGATAGAGATTGGAAGTGATAGCAAGAGTTCTTTTAATGAAGATATTCTTCCCCTGTGCTTAGTCTTCAGTGCATGGTCCAGAAACAAGGAAGACATTGTCCAGTGCCATTTCACCATTTTTCCCCTTCCCACGTTCAGATTCAAATATAACCTGTAATAAGACAATAACAAAACAAGAAGTTAGCATGTCTTTATAAATCACACATTAATTACTTGTATTAAAATCTAACTTCAAATCTGAGAAGGATAGAAAAGTCTGGGAATATAAACTTATGATGACCTTTGACACTCTTAGTGCTGGGATGAATATATCCCAGAGTTTTATGTCGTTCTACAACAATTAAGGAATCTGCCTCCCTGACCTTTTAGGGTCATCACAACACAATACCAGACCCCAATCAGAGGGTAATAAAACCTTCACTCCTTATCTATGAACTAGTCATATTTATGTTAATCCCTCTGCCATAATGACAGTTCTGCTTCATGTCACTTGTCCTACCTATTGCATTTTTTCTGTGCTATTTTGTGTATAAATATGTGATTCTTCAGATGTTGTATTAGTCTATGCCTGATGAAGAGACCTGAGTAGTCTCGAAAGCTTGCAATTTGTTACCATCTTTTCAGTTAGCCATTAAAAGGTATCAACCACTGAGGACTCTCAAGTCTAAATATTTTTAAATCACATCAGTGTTTCATAGCTACATTGTAGGTAGACTTAAATCCATCAAGCTCAGCCTATAGCCTAATATATTGATCCAGACAAAGCCAAAAACCCCATCGGGTAGACAATAATAGCTCCAAATTGGGATACAGTCAGATGGCCACAATAAGTCGGAGTGAGATAAGAACGCAGTGCACGGACTGGCTGAGGGCTCTCCGAACCGGAGCATGATGGATGCATAGAAATACACAAAGCTGTCACGCTCGAGTCGGTAGAGCCGCCAGCCAGTCTGTGAACTGCGTTTCAATCTCAATCCGTTTTATATGTCCGTCTGACTGTTACCTGTTATGTTTCGGTAGCTGAGGAGTGCAGGTAAAAAAGGCAATACACCAGAGCAGTTGGAATCTATGGGATTGCAGTATCCTGACTAACCACCACAACTAGAGGCAGCCGTGGAGCGTTCCTACGTTGGTCCTAGACGCCTCGTCACAGCCTGAGAAACTAACTACACCTAAAGATAGAAATAGGAAAGCTATCTGCCCCGGAGCAGAACCCCAAAGATAATAGAAAGCCCCCAAACATGTAATGGCGGTTAGACAAGAGGAAATACTGACACAGAAAGAAAATAGAATGAGCAAACGCTGGGGCCCAAACTATCCAAATAGAAAAGGACAGGAAGGGTACCCACTGCAATCCCAGAAAACCCTGAAAAACACCAACTCTACTAATTTCAAAATCACCTGAGATCACACGACCTCTACCACCTAAATTAGCTCTCTGGTGTAACAAAATCAAAACAGCAGCCACTGAAAAAACTGGAAAAAGCAAAAGAACAAAACTCAGTGGCTGAAATAAACTGAGAAGGCAGAAGCCCCCGGAGGGGACCCAGAACGCCCCCAAAGAAGTGCAGGACAAAATGCAAAAATATAGCAACAACACAAAAGAAGAAAAATTCTTATCTGGTAGCAGGAGATGCAGACACGACACAGCAGGCTACAAGGGAAACTGGAATGAAGGATTCAGACCAGAACAATTGATCACCGGCAACCCTGATGGGAAAATGACTCCCTTATATAAGACCAGTCAGTAACACCTGATTCCCAGTCCTCACAATCTTCACTAGTACCGCTTGTAACCACCAGAGGGAGCCTCTGCTCAGAACTCATCTCAAACCCATTCACAACAGTACCCCCCCCTTGAGGAGGGGTCACCGAACCCTCATTTGAGCAACCAGGTCGGTCAGGATGAGTTCTATGATACGCACGGATAAGTCTCCTAGCATGGATGTCCGAAGCAAACACCCAAGAATTGTCTTCCTGACCATAACCTCTCCATTTAACCAAATACTGGAGTTTCCGTCTAGAAAAACGAGAATCCAATATTTTCTCAACCACATACTCCAGATTGCCCTCAACCAAAACAGGGTCAGGAGGCACAGCAGCAGGAACCACTGGCTCAACAAACCTCTTCAACAAGGACTTGTGGAACACGTTATGGATCTTAAATGTCCCTGGAAGAAGCAAATGAAAAGAAACAGGATTAATAATCTCCATGATCTTATAAGGTCCAATGAACCTAGGCTTAAATTTAGGAGATGCTACTCTCATAGGAATATTCTTTGAGGACAACCAGACCAAGTCCCCCACTCTAAACCGAGGACCATCAGTCCTATGCCGGTTAGCAAACCGCTGGGCCTTCTCCTGAGAGAGGGACAACCTCTCCACTACCTGGTCCCAAATCTGTTGCATACGCTCCACAACAGAGTCAACACCTGGACAGACAGAAGCCTCCGTCTGTCCTGAAGAAAATCGAGGGTGAAACCCAGAATTACAGAAAAACGGCAACATCAAAGTGGCAGAGCTAGCCCTATTATTAAGAGCAAACTCAGCCAAAGGCAAAAAAGAGACCCAGTCATCCTGATCAGCAGACACAAAGCATCTAAGATAAGTCTCCAATGTCTGGTTTGTTCTCTCAGTTTGACCATTGGTCTGAGGATGAAATGCCGAGGAGAAAGACAATTGAACACCCAGTTTAGAACAAAAAGTCCTCCAAAATTTGGAAACAAACTGGACTACTCTGTCAGACACAATGTTCTCAGGAATGCCGTGTAAACGAACCACGTGCTGAAGGAACAACGGCACCAATTCAGAGGAGGAAGGCAACTTAGGTAATGGCACAAGATGTATCATTTTGGAAAACCTATCACAAATTACCCAGATGGTGGTCATTCTCTGAGAAACAGGAAGATCGGAAATGAAATCCATAGAGATATGGGTCCATGGTCTCTTGGGCACAGGCAATGGCATCAATAAACCACTAGAGCGAGAGCAAGGCTTGGAGCGAGAGCAAGTCCCGCAGGACTGCACAAATTCCCTGACATCACGAGACAAGGTAGGCCACCAAAAGGACCGACTAACCAAGTCTCTGGTACCAAAAATTCCGGGATGCCCAGCCAATGCGGAACAATGAATCTCAGACATCACACTCTTTTTCCATTGGTCCGGGACAAACAATTTTCCAACAGGGCAGCGCTCGGGCCTATCCTCCTGACACCCCTCCAGAGCAAGTCTCAAATTGGGCGAGATGGCGGAAAGAACTACACCCTCTTTCAAAATAACAGAAGGATCAGATAACTCAGGAGAGTCCGCAAGGAAACTCCTCGAGAGGGCATCCGCCTTAACATTCTTAGTGCCAGGAAGAAAGGAAACCACAAAATTAAAACGTGTGAAAAACAAGGCCCACCTGGCCTGTCTAGGATTGAGTCGCTTGGCAGATTCCAGATAGACCAGATTCTTATGGTCCGTAAGGACCACCACTTGATGTTTGGCTCCCTCCAGCCAATGTCTCCACTCTTCAAAAGCCCACTTCATGGCCAATAACTCCCGATTACCCACGTCATAATTACGTTCAGTAGGAGAAAATTTTCGAGAGAAAAAGGCACAAGGGTTACTTTTAGAGGTCTCTGGATCTTTTTGGGACAAAACGGCACCTGCCCCAATTTCAGAGGCATCAACCTCCACCTGAAATGGCAGAGAAACATCAGGCTGCCGAAGAACAGGAGCAGAAGTGAATCTCTGCTTAAGTTCCTGAAATGCAGAGACTGCCTCAGGAGGCCAATTCACCACATCAGAACCCTTTCTGGTCAAATCAGTTAATGGTTTAACAATAACCGAGAAATTACCAATAAATTTACGATAAAAATTGGCAAACCCCAAAAATCTCTGAAGAGCCTTTAATGAAGTAGGTTGGACCCAATCACAGATGGCCTGAACCTTGACCGGGTCCATTTCAATAACAGATGGGGACAAAATGAATCCCAGAAATGAGATCCTCTGTACGCCAAAAAGACACTTTGATCCCTTCACATACAGAGCATTCTCTCTCAAAATCTGGAACACAGTTCGAACATGTTTCACATGAGAGTCCCAGTCATTAGAAAAAATCAAGATATCATCCAAATAAACAATCAGAAATTTGTCCACAAAATCCCTGAAAATGTCATTCATGAAGGACTGGAAGACGGAAGGAGCATTAGTGAGCCCAAAGGGCATCACTAGGTACTCAAAATGCCCTTCAGGGGTATTGAATGCCGTCTTCCATTCATCCCCGTGCTTAATGCGAATAAGGTTATACGCCCCCCTGAGGTCAAGGTTGGTAAACCAAGTAGCGTTTTTCACCCTGGAAAACAGGTCAGAAATCAAGGGTAACGGGTATTGATATTTCACAGTAATATTGTTCAAGAGACGATAATCAATACACGGCCTTAATGAACCATCTTTTTTGGCCACAAAGAAAAAACCGGCACCTAAGGGTGAAGAGGATGGTCTGATATGACCCTTCTCCAATGATTCCTTGATATAAGACCGCATAGCGTCATGTTCAGGTACAGACAAGTTAAAAAGGCGACCTTTAGGGAATTTACTACCCGGCACTAATTCAATAGCGCAGTCATAGCTCCTATGGGGAGGCAAGGATGCAGATTTACTTTCGCTAAACACATCAGAAAAATCAAACAAAAAGTCAGGAACATCCTGAGCCTGGGGGGAGGCAGAAAAAACAGGAGTGTTGGTATTAACACATTGGCAGCCCCAACTGGCCACAGACACAGACTTCCAATCCAAAACAGGATTATGAGACTGCAACCAAGGGAAACCCAGCACGATAATGTCATGCAGATTATATAGAACCAAAAATTTGCAGCACTCCTGGTGATCAGGTTCAACCCTCATTATCACCTGAGTAGAAAACTGGGGTTTATTCTCAGCCAAAGGGGTAGAATCGATCCCCAGTAGGGGAATAGACTTCTGTAGGGGTATCAAGGGGAACCCACAACGTTTAGCAAAATCATAATCCATCAGGTTAATAGCTGCTCCAGAATCAACGAAAGCCTGAGCAGAAAATGAGGACAGAGAGCATATCAGAGTGACAGTTAATAAAAACTTAGTCTGAACACTACCCAAGACAACTGAGCGTGCAAAACGTCTTCCCCGCTTAGGGCAGACTGAAATAGCATGAGAGGCATCACCACAGTAGAAACATAACCCATTGCGCTTTCGAAACTCATGACGCTGTGCCCCAGACACCACTCTATCACACTGCATGGTTTCAGGAGCTGGTTCACAAGGCAACACCATTCCACGCATACTTCTCCGCTCACGCAAACGTCTGTCAATTTGAATCGCTAATGACATAGAATCATTGAGACCAGAGGGGACAGGGAATCCCACCATAACATCCTTTACATTATCTGACAGACCATTCCGGAAAAGGGCCGCCAAAGCGTCGTCATTCCATTTGGTCAGGACTGCCCACCTACGGAATCTCTGACAGTATAACTCAGCGTCATCAAGCCCCTGATTTAATGCCAACAAGGCTTTTTCAGCTTGATCAGTGACATTAGGCTCATCGTACAATAACCCCAAAGCCTGAAAAAACGCATCAACATCACTCAAAACAGGATCCCCGGGTATCAGGGAAAAAGCCCAATCCTGAGGATCGCCGCGCAGGAGAGAGATGATAATTTGAACCTGCTGCGCTGCGTTTCCTGAGGACTTAGATTTTAAGGCAAAAAACAATTTACAATTATTTTTGAAATTCTGAAACTTAGCTCGATCCCCTAAAAACAAATCTGGCATGGGGATCCTAGGTTCCACAACAGGCAACCCAGCAAGATAGATAGCAATACTCCGAACCTCAGTGGCAAGCTGATCCACACGGCCAGACAACTGTGCAAACTCCATTGGGAGAAAAGATCCTCCCCAGCACCCAGAGATACAGAGGGAAAAAGAAAAAAAAATGCAACAAACAGAAAAATATCTCTGACAACTCTGACAACCTTTTTTCTATCACAATTTTTTTTCCCTTCTGTGAGTACCATACAATTTTCAATTTTTAGGCCGGTGATACTGTTATGTTTCGGTAGCTGAGGAGTGCAGGTAAAAAAGGCAATACACCAGAGCAGTTGGAATCTATGGGATTGCAGTACCCTGACTAACCACCACAACTAGAGGCAGCCGTGGAGCGTTCCTACGTTGGTCCTAGACGCCTCGTCACAGCCTGAGAAACTAACTACACCTAAAGATAGAAATAGGAAAGCTATCTGCCCCGGAGCAGAACCCCAAAGATAATAGAAAGCCCCCAAACATGTAATGGCGGTTAGACAAGAGGAAATACTGACACAGAAAGAAAATAGAATGAGCAAACGCTGGGGCCCAAACTAACTAAATAGAAAAGGATAGGAAGGGTACTTACTGCAATCCCAGAAAACCCTGAAAAACACCAACTCTACTAATTTCAAAATCACCTGAGATCACACGACCTCTACCACCTAAATTAGCTCTCTGGTGTAACAAAATCAAAACAGCAGCCACTGAAAAAACTGGAAAAAGCAAAAGAACAAAACTCAGTGGCTGAAATAAACTGAGAAGGCAGAAGCCCCCGGAGGGGACCCAGAAGGCCCCCAAAGAAGTGCAGGACAAAATGCAAAAATATAGCAACAACACAAAAGAAGAAAAATTCTTATCTGGTAGCAGGAGATGCAGACACGACACAGCAGGCTACAAGGGAAACTGGAATGAAGGATTCAGACCAGAACAATTGATCACCGGCAACCCTGATGGGAAAATGACTCCCTTATATAAGACCAGTCAGTAACACCTGATTCCCAGTCCTCACAATCTTCACTAGTACCGCTTGTAACCACCAGAGGGAGCCTCTGCTCAGAACTCATCTCAAACCCATTCACAACAGTTACCTTAGAGGACAAATTCCTTCCCAACTCCACATACAGCGATCGAGTTCCCTGGATCAATGTCCCATCACAAAATCTAGTGCTCAAAACCTGTAATATTATATTTTTCAAGGATGTCATCCAGGGCCTTGTCATACTTTTGCAGTGAATCAACCATGACAACATCATGTGGCAGAGAATTTCATGGTCTCACTACTCTTACAGTAATAGTGGCCATCTCTTATTATGATTGAACCTTCTTTCCTCTAGACATGGAGGATGATCCCTTGTCATCCTTGCAGACCTAGGTAAAAAAGATTATCAGAAAGATCTCTGTACTGTTCCCTCATGTATTTGTACATTGTAATAACATCGTCCTTAAGCCTTCACTTTTTCCAAGCTGAATAACCCCAAGTTTAATAACCTGTCTTGGTATTGCAACCCACCGATTCTGTTATTGATCGCTCTTCTCTGCACCCGCTCTAGTTCAGCTATGTCCTTAACACTGCAGACCAAAACCGTAACAGTATTCTAAGCGTATAGAGGCAAAACTATGTTCTTGTCATGAGCATTTGTGCCTCTTTTAATGCATCCTGTTATTTTATTAGCCTTGGCAGCAGCTGCCTGGCACTGGTCACTAAAGTTGAGTTTGCCATCCACCCAAGTCTTTTTCAGTGACAGTTTCACCCTGTGTATTACCATTTAGTACGTAATTATACATTTTATTTCCTCGGCCCAAGTGCATAACTTTACATTTATCTACATTAAACTTCAATTACCATTTTTCAGCCCAAGCCTCCAGCTTACATAAATCCTTCTGTAATATTAAATTATCCTCCTAATGGCAGCAACTAATCTTCCATGAGAACAAAACAATCGAAAATGTTGAAATTCAAAACAGCTGATCTCTCTCTTGCCCAACATCTCATTGGGCAAAGTAATGACTCATCCATGTACATTGATTGTTTGGTCAACGGATATGGTTGATGTTAATCTGATGTGTAAAGGCACTGCCACACTTAGCGATCGCACCAGGGATCACGACAACGACACGACCTGGCGAGATCGCTGGTGCGATCGCTATGTGATCGCTAATTAGATTCCAAACACAACTCAACAGCGATCTGTGATTCCAAACACAACTCATCAGCGATCTGTATAACGACCTCTGCGGTCGTTGGAAAAACCTAGTCCCACCTGCGACGCTGGTGAAGTCGTTCATAAAGGGTGTCACACTCAGCGATTCAGGCTCACCAGCGGGACACCAACGACCAAAAAACGGCTCAGAACGTTCATAAGCGACCAGTGACATCTCAGCAGGGGCCACATCGCTGCTACATGTCACACACAGCTAAGTCGCTAACGAGATCGCTACTGCGTCATAAATGGTGACGCAATTGCGATCTCGTTAGCGATCTCGCTTAGTGTGGCATACTCTTTAGACCACCTTTACACCTAGCATTTATCTTGCTCATGCTTTTGGTCCTCAAACCTTATATTACAATGATGGCTTCATAAATAGAATAACTAGCCCTAATTCCTTGTGGATTTGCTTTTGGAAGTGTTGTGGCTTAGTGCCTTTCCAAGCCTTTTAGTAGTGGTCTTTTTCTACTCCAGATACACCACTGCTACCAGGGTGTAATAAACTAGGAACAGGAACCGTGAGATTTTCGAAAATGAACATACACATATTTCCATTAGATATCTTAATATAATTTACATTGGTACAGAAAAGTATCATTTTGACAATGGCTGCCATTTACATCTCTATGATATAAAAATATTTCATAACAATGTTGGATAATCCTATTTGCTAATGGCTACAGTTTTATATATTTTCCAAGAAGAAACATTAGGGTTCTCTGAAACTGTAATGAAGCTGGAAATCTAAATCTAAGACACTAACATTATCCACCGAAAAAATAGGAACAGCATCCAATCCAGGTGAAGTATAACAAGTCTTTATTCAGCCACCATAAAATACGACGTTTTGGCCATTTTAGGCCTTTATCAAGTATACTTCACCTGGATTGGATGCTGTTCCTATTTTTTCGTTGGACTGTTGTTCATTTGGATCCTTGAACGCCTGAACGTGCATCCGTGCTAACTCCCGAGTGCTGTCAGCTGCTTGAATACTAACATTATCCACATCTGCCTGGAGTTTATAGTTTTTTCTCCCCTTCCTGTGTGGGTTTCTGAAAACATATTGATAGGTTAATTAATTTCTTATGCAACTGGCTCTTGTGTGTATATGTTTCAAAGGGAAACATCTTGCGAGCTCTGCTGAGGACGGGGAGCGATGCAAGTTCAGTGCCCTGTAGAAATTGTTATCGCTATATAACTAATTGGGTGTGAATTATAGGACAAAAAAGTAGTTTAATTTAGGTTTTACTTTTGAAACAACAACTAAAAGACACCTCTAGAAGCTGATTACCTCCCACATAGCAAAATAATCAGATTATTCAAAATGTCCAATCCTTCTATCCCTTGACATTATCTTTCAGGAAGAAGTCAGGAGACCCCACACACATTAGGATACAACTTGGATGAGTGCTGGCCGAAAGTTATTCAATGAGGCAGTGAAAATGGCCGATTTTTTTTCATTGACAGAATCTGTGAAAAAAAAAAATCACAGCATGCAGCGATTTCACTCTGTATTCGGCTGAGTGCAAAAAAAAAATTGATGCCACATGGAGCATCAGTATTGCATCCAATTTTCATGGATACATTACAGTTTTGTAAGATGGGAAACTATAAACAATCCTGTAAAAGATAAGATTAATCGCTGCTGACTAAAAAAAACGGATTGCATATGGGCAGCACATGGATGACGTGAGAAAGAAAAAAATTGCCCCACGCTCTTGGGTGACAATGGGACTTATTTTTCATACGCTCGTGTGACCCCAACCTTAGATGGGGAGTGTATCCTGTCGATTTTGGCAGTATTGAGCGTTTTGAATCTCTTCTGTATGTAGGTTTTGAAGTCCTTTACACAGAGAACACTATTCTACATGTAACGTTCCGTAAATATGCTATATATTCATTATCATCATCCCTTGATGGAAATAAAAACTACTCTGTTTTACGTGGTACCTTGTTGGAAGATCTGTCGTGTGTCTCAGGTATTTCAATTCTTGCTATCCTCCATTCTCCATCCTTACTTCTGTTCTCTTCCCAGACCGGATCGTTATTTTCATTTATATACACCCGTAGTTTTCCAAACTTTTCTCCAACAAGGCGGTAAGTGAAAATTAAACAAGATTTGCTGTTTGTGCGCAGATTTGTAAGTGGGAGTCTAAGACGGGCAACGGCCTTCTTGTGACCAACACTAGCAGGAACTGATAGATAAAACCCAGTACCTGAATCAAAGAAGGAAATTAGTTCACCATAATAGTTCTGGAAAAATACAGAATTTCAAATAGATGTTAAGAAAGAATAGTGAATATATAAATTGTAAGCATCAGATTTTCTAGAACAAAATGAAATTAGTAAGAGTTGCATACAAGTGCACATGAATATGCACACAAATGATTAGTGCTCATTCACATTAGTGTTGCACTTTGTGTCTAAATATAATTTTAGTAAAGTAACAACAAAATTTGATGATCTGTTACTTCACTGAGATTTTAATCCTTTTCCTCATTACAATATGAATGCAGAATGATGATCTCCAGAGTAGGAGGAAGCGCCATACTGTGTAAGTAAATGTCAGAACTTTTCACATGGTCATGATTTAAAGGGAATCTGTTAGCAGGTTCTTGCTATATAATCTGAGAGTAACATAACAAAGGGCAAGAAAGCCTGATTTCAGCAATGTATCATTTACTGGACTGCTTGGCGTAGTTTTGATAGAATCCTTCCTTGTCTGGTCTACGTGTACTTTTGGGCTGTGATTTACTTTACCCCTTGGCCACACCCAGTCTAGCAGTTTCCTCTGTACACTGTGAATTTTCAGCAAGTGGTGGGGTTACATGGATTAGCCTGACTGCCTGGCACGTGAGATGTAGTCCTGTAGTGTTAATCTCCTGCTGATAAAAAATTGATCGTATTGAAACTACAACACACAGCCTAATAAGTGACACATCAATGTAATCAGGGTATTGTGTGCCCTATAATATGCTGCTCTCAGATTAAATAGCAAAAACCTGATGACAGATTCTCTTTAATAACATTTATATGGTTAAAATTGTTCATATTTTATGATCTATACAACGAATACGATATGTAATGGTGTGACAATCCCATTTATACTCTGTGTAGACCTGCATAGGCTGTGTATTCCTGTTACTTATGTAGGTTTATATGCCTTAGCTCTATACATGATCAGACCACTGGCGGACACAGACAGAAAAGGGCCTCTGTGCAAGAACAATATATGGGCCCTCTGCAGCCCAAAAGCTCCTAAATACACATCATTGAACCTACTTTGGTGGTAGAAATGGGCCCCTTTACCTTTTGGGCCCCGGTGCGGCCACACGGGTTGCACCAATGATATGTCCGCCCCTGGATCAGACAGTGGTGTAATTATAGTACACATATACTTTATATACAAAATTGGTTGGAATTGTTAACTACCCTAATTCAGCAATGTTATAGGCAACCCAAGTGCCCTCACCTCTGGGTAGTTTTGCTGATATCTGTCATGTTATGGATTAGGTGAATAAAAATATTACATCATATCACTGTACAATCTTAAGCATCATCAGTATGGAGATAACCACATTAGTCAGGAGCCAATGGTCTACATGAAGACCAAATGTTATGTATGTGTTTATTAATAACGAGATGCTAACATCCACATCAAGTACATCAGAATGGCTCAATGAAAATGCAATATTTCACTGCCATCTGTGCAATAATCCAATTTATAAAGCAGGGACTTGTATATGTAGGAATAGGGAACAAGATCTCTTGTCTGGTTTCAAGCACTTGGATTTTTTACCTTGAAAAACCAAAGAAATGCGTATACAGTGGCTTGTGAAAGTATCACCCCCTTGTTTTTTTACCTGTTTTGTTACATTACAACCTGTGTTTAAATATTTTTCTAATCCAATATGTGAGAAGTGAGAAAAATATAGACATATTTTAAATTTATGGGATGAGATAAGTAAAAGTTTGCATGTGCATATGCATTAACCCCCTTTTGCTATGAAGCCCCTAAACATTTCTGGTGCAAACAGTTACCTTCATAAGTCACATGCTTAGTGAGAGGACATCCACCTGTGTGCAATCTAAGTGTCACATGGTCTGTCAGTATATGCACACCTTTTCTGAAAAGGCCACAAAGGCAGCACCACCTTTAAGCAAGAGGCACCATTAAACAAACAACACAATGAAGACCAAGGAGTTCTCCAAACAAATCAAGGACAAAGTTGTTGAGAAGTACAAGTCAGGGTTGAGTAATAAAAAAAATATCCCAATCTCTGGGATGATTGGGATGATTCCCCGGAGCACCATCAAATCCATTATTATCAAATGGAAAGAACATGATACCACAACAAACCTGTCAAGAGCGGGCCGTCCACCAAAACTCTAAGCCTGGGCAAGAGGGGGTATTAATCAGAGAGGCAGCACAGAGACCAAAGGAATCCTGAAGGAGCTGCAGAGCTCCTAAACAGAGACTGAAGTATCTGTCCATATGATCACAATAAGCCATACACTCCATAAAGATGTCCTTCATGGAGGAGTGGGCAGAAAAAAACCTTTACTTACACACAAAAATTGCAGGGCTCATTTTGAGTTTGCCAAAAGACCTGTAGGAGACTCCCCAAATGTATGAAGGAAGGTGTTGTTGTCAGATGAGACCAAAGTTTAACTTTTTGGCCACCAAGGTAAACACTGGCGCCAAACCAACACAGCTGATCACCTCAAGAGCACTATCCCCACAGTGAAACATGGTAGTGGCAGCATCCTGCTGTGGGGATGTTTTTCAGTAGCAGGGACAGGGAAAATGGTCCAAGTTGAGGGTAAGGTGGGATAGTGTTGAGCAAATCCTGTTTGAGTCTGTCAGTGGTTTTAGACTGGATTGGAGGTTCACCTTCCAACAAGACAATGACCCAGAGCATACTGCCAAAGCAACACGCTAGTGGTTCATGGGGAAACATGTAAATGTTTTGGAGTGGCCTAGTCAAAGCCCAGACCTTAATCCAATTGATAATCTGTGGTCAGACTTGAAGATTGCTGCTCACCAGAGGAAACCATCTAACTTGAAGGAACTAGAACAGTTTTGTCTAGAGGAATGGACAAAAATCTCAGTGGAGGGATGTGGACAGCTCAGAGACCTATGCGAGTGACTCGCAGCTATAATTGGGGCAAAAGAAGGCTCTACAAAGTACTGAATTTAGGGAGTGAATAGTCATGTACCATGAAGTTTTCAGTTATTTAGTCCCATTTGTTCTTTGCTTCACAATAAAAAGAAAACAAATTGTTCACAGTTGTAGACATGTTCTTTACATGAACTGACGCAAACCCTCAAAAAAAACCCCAGTGAAATTCCAGGTTGTGAGGTAGCAAAAAACAAAAAATGCCAAGGGGGGTGAATACCTTTGCAAGCCACTGTATATCGAGGATTGTAGATCTATCTGAATTTCAGTAGTTCTCTGTAGGATCTCTCACCAATTCAAATAATAAGAGGGCTCTTTATCTTATCCTTTTTCTTCTGTACTGTTGAGTATGTTTTGTATATTAAATAAGCATAAAATTTAATAAGTCTGTTCCTTGCTGTTCTAAATGTACACACAACCTCAAAGAGGAGAATTATAGTCCAGTACTTGTGGGCCTCATCGGATTCTGCACCTTGTGGACTGTGTGACGTCACACGCTGTTTTACCTATGGCTGTATTACTCTACTTGCATTCAGGCACGCCACCAGCCGGGGCTGCCTGTTCACTCTATGGCAGTTTCACATGCTTCATTTTTTCCTTCTCCAAGGACATCCGAGTGTGCGCCTTCCTGTCCTTCCATCTCTAGCGGGCACGACTAAGAACTTTTTCGGGCTACAGAGCGGTGAGTAGGGCTAATACCTACTCTGGTAATTGTATTACTGTTTACAACTTGTCTTTTTTAATCAACTAGGATCTTTTCTGGACTGTATAGCGGTGAGTGGGTCACTTACCTACTCTGTGATATCTATACCGTCTATTCATATTGTTAATTTTGATTGTTGTCCCCTATATAAATTGAAGTTTCTAACGTGTAACTGGGTACACACTCGCACATAAGTCTTCCTGTCAGGGTGGACTAAACTAAATCAGACTGACTTCTGAATTTTATTCAACACATTTTTTATCATGTATTGCAGCCTAATTTGTTATCCACCCCGGAGCTTGCTACTCAGTGTATAGCGCACATATACAGCCTTTGTTATTGTTTCTATTTGTGTTCATTCACACATACACTTACTGTGTGGTCTATATATAAAGGTTTTTGCCATTTTGCAAATTTTTTTGTGGTTTCTATGAGCTCCTGGGGAGGGTACACTATGCATAGGTATATACCTACATATGGTTTCTTGAGATCGCTTGTATCAATTTTGCACACGTTTGGCAGGGTGTGTAACATACCTGGTTGCAGCTCGCACCTTCCCCACAGTTTACCCTTTTTTTAAGTTCTTTAAGCTCTTTAGCGCAGGTGTCTCATATTGTGTGTCAATTTTCGTGACATGTCATATGCAAAATCATAAGATATCTACCAGCAGAAGCCACTGGGAGTAAGACGATAATTAGCTACTATGAGCAATGTAGAGGGACCAGTATATGGCAACCAATGCAGAAGGAACTTACTATAAAGGCAATCTAAAACACTGCTGTAGGAAGACAAGTGTAGGGCGTAAGTAGAGCCAATCATCTCTGATAATAGTCAGCTTATCATATCAGAATATGATGTCTATACAAAGGTTATTTACACACATCAATGAAAAGTTTAGATCGATATTCCCTGGATAACGCACTAATCCATAATTGCTGAAAATTAATTTTGTATTCATCCAAATGCATAGGGACATGGAGTTAAATCCATACCACCCCCTGCAAAGGATCAGAGACCCCCTTCTTTGCTCATCTCCAGCTTCCCATTCTTGTAAAAGAGAAGTGCCATTAGCAAAACTAATGAGAACATTTAGAAATCGCCCAAGTATTGAAAAACAACGTCCATAATTATAAAATAGGTATTATACAATGGACATATGATATTGCTTGTTACCTGCCCATATGCTCAGTATATGCTATTTAAACCTTAATAACCACTGAGTGGAAATGGTTACAGAATCTTGTCATGTCACTAGTAACGCTTTCTTACCGTGGCTCCTATTTGTATGTTTCCAATCAAAGTCGTCTTCAGTGTCCTGTTTCCAATCACAGGCCCCACGATCAAATCTGCAGTCTATAGACACCTCTAAGCATATGGGAAAATGAAAGTGATAATCCCAGTTAGTATAATATATCCAATTATGCGGAGATTCAACGAGGGTTTTAAAAACCCAATAACTAATGTGGCAATTTATTACATTCAATTTATGCAGAAGATAATGATATACATATTGTAATGGGTAGAATTACCGTAGCAGGAATATAATTGCATGTGTCACTAGAGACGAGAGTTGGGGTCATTTATGGTGAACATTAGCGTTTTTTAAACATTACTAAACGGATGCACTTATTCATTATGGACTTTTGTTTAGGCTGCTTTCACATTTGCGTCGGTTTGCGCAGCGTTTCATCCACAGCAATCCTTATGCGTCATGTTTCCCTATCTTTAACATGGTGTACGCAGGGACATGCGTTTGCATCAGTTCACATGCCTCAGCATACGCATGCATTTTTCGTTGTGTGGCGGGATCCGGCGAACGCAGCATGTTGGATTTTTTGAAGCGGTAAAAATCCGGCAAAATTACACAATCATGCGCATGTGGATGAAGTGCGTCAAATAAATTCATTACTGTCTATGTAAACGCATGCATACACAAGAACATGCGTATGCACATGTGTTCTATATGCATGCGTTTTTTTTAATGAGTTGTTCCAGGAAGTGACTCAACCACCTGATAATTGATAGCTCTATAAAAGGAAGTGTGGACACTGCAAGGCCATAACTCTCTGGACGCTGGCTGATATCACAACACTGGCTATGTAATTATACAACCTTATAAATTGTCTGTCTCTCTCACTGCTTTTTGTACTTTGTACTAATTTTTTTTCTGTTTACTTTTAGACGTGTCGACTGGCCTGGTACAGTGGTTGGCTCCTGGTTGGCTCCTTGTTGACTCCTGGTTGGCTCCTTGTTGGCTCCTGGTTGGCTCCTTGTTGGCGCCTGGTGCAGCGTTTTTCTCCATTTCGTCTCCTGGTGCTGCTTTCTGTCGTGGTGAGGACAAACTGTCTATGTGAGTAATAATAATAATAATAATAATCTTTATTTATATAGCGCCAACATATTCCGCAGCGCTTTACAGTTTAACAGTTTCAAAACACAAGTCATAGGTAACAACGTTAACAATACAATAATTAAAGCAAAATAAGCCAACCCTGCTCGTGAGAGCTTACAATCTACAATGAGGTGGGGGAGATACAAAGTACAGGTGTGTATATACAATGGTGCATTTACAATGATGGTCCAGCCATCTTGAGGGAGTGAGGCATGGATGGAGATAGTGAATGGGCTACACATACACACTTAAACATAGAACGACTTTGGTTAGTGAATGTGATAGGCCACTCTGAACAAATGTGTTTTGAGGGAGCGCCTGAAACCATGCAAATTGTGGATAGTCCTAATTTCTTGGGGTAGAGCATTCCAGAGGATTGGCGCAGCGCGGGAGAAGTCTTGGAGTCGGGAGTGGGAGGTACGGATTAGTGCAGAGGTTAGTCGAAAGTCATTTGCAGAGCGCAGCAGTCGGTTAGGCCGATAGATAGAAATGAGGGAGGAGATGTAGGGGGGTGCTGCACTGTGGAGAGCTTTGTGGGTGAGAACCAGTACTTTGAATTGGATCCTATAATGAATGGGAAGCCAGTGTAAGGACTGGCGAAGAGCGGACGCGTCCGAGTACCGATTAGCCAGATGGATGACCCTGGCTGCTGCATTAAGGATGGACTGGAGAGGGGATAGTCGAGTATAGAAGCTTTGGAAATGTCTGTCTCTCTGAATGCTTTTTCTGTTCCTTGTAGACTGGCCGATTCTCTCTCGCGCAGTGGGTGTCTCCTGGTTCAGCGATTTTCTCGTGGTTGTCTCCTGGTGCTGTGGTTGGCTCCTTTTGCTGCCGTCTGTCCCTGGCCTGTGCTGACTGCTGTGGTGTTCGACTACTGCCTGTAATTTAAGTATTGTCCTTTTTTTTTTTGGTCTGCATTGTTTTTGGATTTCTACAAGTTTAATTTTTCTTCTGTTCTTTTCTGTAGTGTTTCACTTGACTAATGCCTGCTCTTCAAAATATCCTCAAGTGAAGAACAGACTTCTTCCCGGGGTGGAACGGACAAAGATTATGTAATCACATTTGCTATACTGATTGGTATGTATTGACTGGCAATACTCCACATGTGTTAAATCATTTAATTTCTTTATGAAGGACCACTTCAACAAGGACATGAGAGAGGAGGTTCGAAGTGGTTCTGCTGCAAGGTCCTGCAAATACCACCGGGGCCTTGCCTTTCTGAGGCCTGCGCTAGCTCAGCGAACGTAAGTATAGAATTTTTTTTTTACTAATGTTTACATTTTTTCCACACACAGAAGCAAGAGCAGCACAACACAACCTTGATTTTTGCACTAATGTTTTCCTCTTTTCCACACAGAACCTGGTGCAGCACCACACAACCCGGATCATCCTCGGTTGAAGAGGCCCCTCATCTACCAGCCACTGAACAGACGCAGTCCCAGTCATCCACCAGCGATGGAGCAACCTTGCAGGCTTCACAGGCTGGGGAAGGGGCAGCCGGTCTATCAGGTTTTCCCCTCTCCCAGCCCTCTGCCTCTGCTTTTGCTGGGTCTTCTCGTCAGCGGCAGAGGGCCTGGGAGAAGTCAGGCATGCCCGAGTTTCTGAAATTAGGTTCGGTCTTCCAGGATGGGGTTAGGTTGATTGCTGACAGAGTGAAGAGTGGGTTCAAGGAAGTCAACAATCGCCTTAACCACTTGGAAGCCGACCTTAATAGACCGGCGCAACATTTTTTTTCTGCAATTGAACGGAGTGTGACGGAAAACCTTACACCTCAACTCCACCTTACACCTCCATGCAGGCCTGCCAGGTTGCTTACAGCCACGCATTATAGCAACAGCAGCAGCAGCAGTCACAATCCTACAATCAACAGGCTGGAGGATACTACCAGCAGCCCATCTACTATCCAACTCCCACAGCACTGAACTATCCGCCACCACCACCGCCTCCAGTTCACCAAGCGACCACGCTGCCAAGTGTATCAACCCTGCAGCTGGCAGCATCCACCATGCTCCAGAGTCCAGCACCCATCCAGCAAGCAGTATCCACAATGCTGCCCAGTCCACCACCCCTGCCCAGTCCACAACCCATGCCCACTACAGTGTCTCGACCACGCACCACAATTGTGGGTTACCAGAGCAATGGGGTACTCAGAGCCGAGCCCATGGAAGTCTATGGGGTTGTCACAGGTAGCGGTGGCTCGGTCTGTGGCCCTGGCGGTCAGGCGTATGTTGGGGGGTATATTTACAGGGGATAGGTATATATACAGTTCGTGACGCCACCTGTAGTTCTCTGATCACTAAGACCAGCGCTGCTGTAGATCTCTGAGGGGATGGTGAGGCAGCTAGATGTCGGGTCCCCTACAGGTGGGACTCTTCCCTCAGGTCGATAGTTATGGTGGGGTTGTGCAGGGATGCAATCAAATAACTCAGTCTCACACACATAGGAGCTTCTTCCCATACCTTTTACTTGTCAGATGATAAGGCAGGTCCCAGGGAGGCTGGTCGGGTGGAGGATGTGCTTTGAGGCAACAGCTGAACAGGTTATGGGCCTCCTTGACTTTCAAAATTATGAGTTCAACCAGCATAAAGCGTAGTTCACTCCAGAATCTCCAGCTTCTCCAAGCTGTACTGCCGGTCAGTTTTGTGGTCGGAGTCTTCCGTTGAGAGAGCTGGGTTACTAATGTGGTCCTGCAGTGACTCCAAGTTCCCACTCTCCCTGACCCCAGTTACGTACCGACACTCCAAGGGCTGCTTTCTGCTACCTAAGGTCCAGTAAGCCTCTGGTTTTTCTATCACTATGCCTGGAGCTATAGTGATGCTTCGGTCCCCAGTGACCGGTGACAATGTGCAGGATAATCCAATCCTAAGGCACTTCTAAATTCCTTCCACTATGCCTTTCGCCCTGTCCGCGCTTGTAGCATAAGCACTCCACACTTCCAAAGGCTATGCAGACTAGTCCCTTCTTTCTTCTTTCCAGAGCTTGCTAACAGGTGCTCAGTAATCTTCTAGTTCAGGAGCACGTCTCTGAACTCCACTGTCCTTGGGACAGGAGACTGAAGGTCCTGATGCTCACTCCTCTCTCTTCCTGAACAGACTTCACACTGGTGGGATGACTCACACAGGAGCCACCCGGGCTAGACTGACCTCCTCCCTCCAAGTCCAGACTAGACTGTCTGACTTCTGTCTTCCTGACAGGAAACTGACTACTCTGTCCGAAGACAGGAAACTCACTGACTGGCTAGATCTGACTAGCTATATATATCCTATGGGTGTGTCTAAGTGTGTGATGGAGTGAATGTTTATTGAGCATTAAACTGTTACTCTCCACACATCCTCCAGGGTACTGCGTGTGCCTTCACACCAGGGCTACACATTCCCCCATGGTAAAATACAGCACTCCCGGGCTGTGAAATATAAGAAGACATTTTGTTTTTCATAAACAATAAACATTAACTCTTCCCATCCGGGAGGTAAGGATTTCTTGAACATTGCATTAAAACATATAGAAAAATACAAAATACTAAATAGACATTTTCATATAAATATATACAATATTCTTGTGAAGGACCCGCACCAAACCTTCAACGTGGGTCCTGGGTGGGCTGCAGGACATCTGAATGCAGACCTCACTCAGTGCCACACCACACGGGTTTTATATTCAGAGGTAGTTGAGGTGGTTTCATGTAAAACCAATATAATGCACCTTAGTGCAACTATTTACAGGATACAGTTTTTGGGCTGGCTCAGTCCTCAGCCACGCAGTCTCTTAGAAGACACATTTTCAAATAATTCACATTATATCAGATTCTATTTACTCAACTAGAGTATTCCCTATAAAACTTGGTGCGAATATGCGACCACTTATCACATAAATACCATAAAGTGCAAAACTCTCTTTTTCTGCTTACCCAGCCGGGCATTCTATTTTTGGCAAAATATGCAAACATTATATACTCGTATCAACGGTGCAAACTATTTTCACTTTTATAAAAACTTATATACATCTTCTCAGCTGCGGTAAACCCTGTCTGGGTCCTACCGTTCTTCACATTTTCTTGCAGGCTTCCATTATACTTTCCATCCCGGGGGCTGGAACAATACGATGATCCTTAGATCCCATGACCAACAAGTCGTGACCTGCTATCAGAGTTTGGGTCGCTACAGTCCTTGTGCGAACCACTAGGGGCGCGCCGGGCGCTTCCGCTTTGCGAGACGCTGTCTGCGTCACTGTAATAGCCACTTTCTCTCGCGATGCAGAAATAGTCGCTGTGCGCGACGTTGTGTAGACTGCTGATTGCGATGTGGAATGGGTCGCAGGTTGCGATGTAGTAGGACAAGGTAGTAAAGAGTACGCAGGGGGCACTTCCAACTGTAATATACTCTCTTGGGGCGATGCCGGGGCACGGCCTGATGCAGCGGTAGATTGTGACTGGGATGCGCTGGCATTGGTGACGTTACCTGCGTCAGGGACGGGGTCACGGACGATTGTGACATTAAGGGCATACCATCCCTTCATACCCCAGTGCCGTGTGTAGTTGACTATGTCTCCATTAACTAGGTCCCTCCTGGGATGGCCGATGGGCAGGTGGGATTCTACGTCCCTGCGACTGACAAAGACCCCTGGGTAGAGGCCCGGTTCTCTAATGAAGCCCCAGCCCTTCCGGAGCTGGAACTCTGTCAAACACCCCTGCCGCCGCGGTTCCCTTAGAGTACCTTTTTCTCTACGGACACTTTCCTTGTCCGCGATCAGCTGCTCGTACTGCCGCTGCCGGTTCCGCTGCGCTTCCCGCTCTTCCTCCTGCCGGCGTCGCTGTTCCTCTTCGCAACGCTGCCACTCACGTTCCCACTGGGCGGTGTAGGCGACGTCATCCAGGCGCGCCATCTCATCCCAGTCGACGTCTGGTAATGATGGACAGGACCCCTCCGGTGTCCCTGCCGGGGATCGATCATCTGCTGCGGCCTCCTGGCCGGGCGGGCATTCCGGAACTGGCGGTACCTCCTCAACCTCCTTTGCTTCCACCGCTTCCTCGGTAGGTTCAGGGTCGGTCCTTTTGGGGGTAGCCTCCGGTTGCTCCTTAGCCTTGGGCAGCAGAAGTTTTGGTAACTCGAACCGTGGGGGGTCGTCGAGGGGAGAGAACACCGCGTCCCACAGCCGCCGCTGCATCTGGGTACGCCGGCGTCTCTCGATCTCCTCCTTGCCAGGTTGTTGCAAAACCATCTTCTTCAATCTGGCATTTTCCTCTTTAATCTCCAGCAATGCTTGCTGCAGGTGCAGGACCACGGATGGTTCCGGTTCTAGTGGCAGCTTGGCTGGGGAACGGGGCCTGCCTTCCACCGCTTCCCTGCTCGGCTGCACACGTCCTGCTTCCATGATGTTCCAGAACAGACTCTCATCTTCTTCCAGAGCCGTCCGGTCTCTTCCGTGGAGGCGGGGTTTGCGTCTCCTCCTCTTCACAGGGAAGGTGAAGAGGAGGCGGACCTCCTTTGCTGTAGGGCAGGATCGCATATTGTAATAGCACTTTGAGAGGGCAGGCATTCTCTTCGCGCCACAGGGGGGCACACGCCCACGAATCCACGCCCACCTTCTTCTCCAGCGCCTGAGGGCGCGAATTTGGCGGCAAAATGGCGAATTTTAGCGCCAAAAATAGCAAACAGTCCTTTTTCACAAAAACACCTCCGCAGGCACACAGGGCTCGCAATTTTGCGAGTTTCGCATCCTGTTCGTGACGCCAAGTTGTCTCGACCACGCACCACAATTGTGGGTTACCAGAGCAATGGGGTACTCAGAGCCGAGCCCATGGAAGTCTATGGGGTTGTCACAGGTAGCGGTGGCTCGGTCTGTGGCCCTGGCGGTCAGGCGTATGTTGGGGGGTATATTTACAGAGGATAGGTATATATACAGTTCGTGACGCCACCTGTAGTTCTCTGATCACTAAGACCAGCGCTGCTGTAGATCTCTGAGGGGATGGTGAGGCAGCTAGATGTCGGGTCCCCTACAGGTGGGACTCTTCCCTCAGGTCGATAGTTATGGTGGGGTTGTGCAGGGATGCAATCAAATAACTCAGTCTCACACACATAGGAGCTTCTTCCCATACCTTTTACTTGTCAGATGATAAGGCAGGTCCCAGGGAGGCTGGTCGGGTGGAGGATGTGCTTTGAGGCAACAGCTGAACAGGTTATGGGCCTCTTGACTTTCAAAATTATGAGTTCAACCAGCATAAAGCGTAGTTCACTCCAGAATCTCCAGCTTCTCCAAGCTGTACTGCCCGGTCAGTTTTGTGGTCGGAGTCTTCCGTTGAGAGAGCTGGGTTACTAATGTGGTCCTGCAGTGACTCCAAGTTCCCACTCTCCCTGACCCCAGTTACGTACCGACACTCCAAGGGCTGCTTTCTGCTACCTAAGGTCCAGTAAGCCTCTGGTTTTTCTATCACTATGCCTGGAGCTATAGTGATGCTTCGGTCCCCAGTGACCGGTGACAATGTGCAGGATAATCCAATCCTAAGGCACTTCTAAATTCCTTCCACTATGCCTTTCGCCCTGTCCGCGCTTGTAGCATAAGCACTCCACACTTCCAAAGGCTATGCAGACTAGTCCCTTCTTTCTTCTTTCCAGAGCTTGCTAACAGGTGCTCAGTAATCTTCTAGTTCAGGAGCACGTCTCTGAACTCCACTGTCCTTGGGACAGGAGACTGAAGGTCCTGATGCTCACTCCTCTCTCTTCCTGAACAGACTTCACACTGGTGGGATGACTCACACAGGAGCCACCCGGGCTAGACTGACCTCCTCCCTCCAAGTCCAGACTAGACTGTCTGACTTCTGTCTTCCTGACAGGAAACTGACTACTCTGTCCGAAGACAGGAAACTCACTGACTGGCTAGATCTGACTAGCTATATATATCCTATGGGTGTGTCTAAGTGTGTGATGGAGTGAATGTTTATTGAGCATTAAACTGTTACCTCTCCACACATCCTCCAGGGTACTGCGTGTGCCTTCACACCAGGGCTACACAACAGCACCCCTGCCCAGTCTAGCACCCCTGCCCATTCCAGCAACCCTGCCCACTACAGCACCCCTGCAGCCAGCAGTATCCACAATGCGGCCCAGTCCAGCACCATGCCAGATGACTGCTACAGAGCCCAGCATTCCCACTCGGCCAAGAAAAGCGAGGTCCAAAAAAAAAATAAATCTTAGCCTCAGGACCAAAACCAGGAGCCAAAAAATCTGCCCACCTTGAACCCACCACCTCCACCCTCACCAACCAATTTCTCACTACCTTCTCTTGTGTCTCTGTCTGTTCCTTCCAGTTTGTCTATCGATTCCCATGATTCCACTTTGTCATCTATCCCCAATGTCTCCTGTTATGTTTCGGTAGCTGAGGAGGACAGGAACAACAGCAGGGCAGCCGAACACCTGAGATGTTGGTAACTGATGGGTTGCAGGTTCCTAAACTAACGACACAACTAGAGGTAGCCATGGAGCGTTCCTACGTTGATCCTAGACGCCTCGTCACAGCCTGAGAGATAACTACACCTAAAGGCAGAAAGATGAAAGCTATCTGCCCCGGAGCAGATCCCCAAATAAAATAGGAAGCCCCCAAACATATAATGGCGGTTAGACAAGATGAAAATACAAACATAGGCAGAAAATAGACTGAGCAAACGCTGGGGCCACAAGCTGACTAAACAGGATAGGACAGGAGAGATTACTTTCTGCAACCCAGAAAACCCTACAAAAATCCAACAATTCTGATTACAAAAATACTGAGATCACACGATCTCGCCACCCACTAAATCAGATCTCAGTGTGAACAAAAACCAAGCCGCAGCCGCTGAAAAAACAGGAAAAAGCAAATGAACAAATAACAGTGGCTGCAGAAAAACTGTGAGGAGCTCAGGCCCCAGGAGGGGACCTGGCTGACCTCCACAAAAGTGCAGAAAACAATGCAAAAAGCAAGCACAAAAAGAAAAGCAAAAAATATCTTATCTGAAAGCAGGAGATGCAGGCAATACTCCAGCAAACTTCTAAATGAAGCAGGAACCACAATTGAGACAAGAACAATTGATCACCGGCAACCATCATGGGAGGGAACCTCCCTTATATCAGACCAGTCCGTGATTCCAGATTGCCACTCCTCGCTGAAAGGTTCAGTACTGTCTGTAACCACCGAGGGAGCCTCTGCTCAGAAACCATCTCTAGCACATTCATAACAGTACCCCCCCTTGAGGAGGGGTCAACGAACCCTCACTTGTGCAACCAGGCCGATCAGGATGAGCTCGGTGATAGGCACGGATCAGTCTCCTAGCATGGATGTCCGAAGCAAACACCCAAGAATTGTCCTCCTGACCATAACCTCTCCACTTAACCAAATACTGGAGTTTCTGTCTAGAAAAACGAGAATCCAATATTTTCTCAACCACATACTCCAGATTGCCCTCAACCAAAACAGGGTCAGGAGGCGCAGCCATAGGAACCACTGGCTCGACAAACCTCTTCAATAAGGACTTGTGGAACACGTTATGGATCTTAAATGTCCCTGGAAGAAGCAAACGGAAGGAAACAGGATTAAGAATCTCCATGATCTTATAAGGTCCAATGAACCGGGGCTTAAACTTTGGAGATGCAACCCTCATAGGGATATTTCTTGAGGACAACCAAACCAAGTCCCCCACTTTAAACCGAGGACCATCAGTCCTATGCCGGTTGGCAAACCGTTGGGCCTTCTGAGAGAGAGACAACCTCTCCACTACCTGGTCCCAAATCTGCTGCATTCGCTCCACAACAGAGTCAACACCCGGACAGACAGAAGCCTCCGCCTGTCCCGAAGAAAATCGAGCGTGAAAACCAAAATTGCAGAAAATGGAGACATCAAGGTGGCAGAGCTAGCCCTATTATTAAGAGCAAACTCAGCCAAAGGCAAAAAAGAGACCCAGTCATCTTGATCAGCAGACACAAAACATCTCAAATAAGTCTCCAAGGTCTGGTTTGTTCTCTCGGTTTGTCCATTGGTCTGAGGATGAAAAGCAGAGGAGAAAGATAATTGAACACCAAGTTTAGAACAAAATGTCCTCCAAAATCTGGAAACAAACTAGACTCCTCTGTCAGACACAATGTTCTCCGGAATGCCATGTAACCAAACCACGTGCTGAAGGAACAAAGGCACCAATTCGGAGGAGGAAGGTAACTTAGGTAATGGCACAAGATGTATCATCTTGGAAAACCTATCACAGATTACCCAGATAACGGTCATTCTCTGAGAAACAGGGAGGTCGGAAATAAAATCCATAGAGATATGGGTCCATGGCCTCTTGGGCACAGGTAATGGCATTAACAATCCACTAGAGCGAGAGCAAGGCTTGGAGCGAGAGCAAGTCCCACAGGACTGCACAAATTCCCTGACGTCACAAGACAAAGTAGGCCACCAAAAGGACCGACTCACCAAGTCTCTGGTACCAAAAATCCCGGGATGACCAGCCAACGCGGAACAATGAATCTCAGACATCACACTCTTCTTCCACTGGTCTGGGACAAACAATTTCCCAATAGGGCAGCGCTCAGGTTTATCCTCATCTTACCCTTCCAAGGCCAGTCTCAAATTGGGCGAGATGGCGGAAAGAACTACACCCTCTTTCAAAATAACAGTAGGATCAGATAACTCAGGAGAGCCCGCAAAGAAACTCCTCCAGAGGGCATCCGCCTTAACATTCTTAGTGCCAGGAAGAAAAGAAACCACAAAATTAAAACGTGTGAAAAACAAGGCCCACCTGGCCTGTCTAGGATTAAGTCGCTTGGCTGATTCGAGATAAACCAGATTCTTATGGTCCGTGAGAACCACCACCTGATGCTTGGCTCCTTCTTGCCAATGTCTCCACTCTTCAAAGGCCCACTTCATGGCCAATAACTCCCGATTACCCACGTCATAATTACGTTCAGTTGGAGAAAATTTTCGAGAGAAAAAGGCACAAGGGGTACTCTTAGAGGTCTCTGGATCTCTTTGGGACAAAACGGCACCTGCCCCAATTTCAGAGGCATCAACCTCCAACTGAAATGGTAGAGAAACATCAGGCTGCCGTAGAACAGGAGCAGAAGTGAATCTCTGCTTAAGTTCCTGAAACGCAGAGACTGCCTCAGGAGGCCAATTCACCACATCAGAACCCTTTTTGGTCAAATCAGTCAATGGTTTAACAATACCGGAGAAATTACCAATAAATTTACGATAAAAATTGGCAAAACCCAAAAATCTCTGAAGAGCCTTTAATGAAGTAGGTTGGACCCAATCACAGATGACTTGAACCTTGACCGGGTCCATTTCAATAACAGACGGAGACAAAATGAATCCCAGAAACGAGACCTTCTGTACGCCAAAAAGACACTTTGATCCCTTCACATACAGAGCATTCTCTCTCAAAATCTGGAACACAGTCCGAACATGTTTCACATGAGAGTCCCAGTCATTGGAAAAAATCAAGATATCATCCAAATAAACAATCAGAAATTTATCCACAAAATCCCTGAAAATATCATTCATGAAGGATTGGAAGACAGAAGGAGCATTAGTAAGCCCAAAGGGCATCACTAGGTACTCAAAATGCCCCTCTTGGGTATTAAACGCTGTCTTCCATTCATCTCCGTGCTTAATGCGAATAAGGTTATACGCCCCCCTGAGGTCAAGCTTGGTAAACCAACTAGCTCTTTTCAACCTGGAAAACAGGTCAGAAATCAAGGGTAACGGATATTGATACTTCACAGTGATCTTATTCAAGAGACGATAATCAATACACGGCCTCAATGAACCATCCTTTTTGGCCACAAAGAAAAAACCGGCACCCAAGGGTCAAGAGGATGGTCTGATATGACCCTTCTCCAATGACTCCTTGATATAAGAGGCAGAAAAAACAGGAGTGTCGGCATTAACACATTGGCAGCCCCAACTGGTCACAGACACAGTTTCCAATCCAAAACAGGATTATGAGACTGTAACCAAGGGAAACCTAGTACAATAATGTCATGAAGATTATACAGCACCAGAAATTTGCAACTCTCCTGATGATCTGGTTCAACCCTCATTATCACCTGAGTAGAAAACTGGGGTTTATTCTCCACCAAAGGGGTAGAATCAATGCCCAGTAGGGGAATAGACTTCCGCAGGGGTATCATAGGAAACCCACAACGTTTGGCAAAGTCAAAATCCATCAGGTTAATAGCTGCTCCTGAATCAACAAAAGCCTGAGCAGAAAATGTGGACAGGGAGCAAATCAGGGTAAGAGTCAACAGAAATTTAGTCTGAACACTACCCAAGACAACTGAGTGTGCAAAACGTCTTCCCCGCTTAGGGCAGACTGAAGTAGCATGAGAGGCATCACCACAGTAGAAACATAACCCATTGCGCTTTCGAAACTCATGATGCTGAGCCCCAGAAGTCACTCTATCACACTGCATGGGCTCAGAAGCTGGCTCACAAGGCAACACTATCTCATGCATACCTCTGCGCTCACGCAAACGTCTGTCAATTTGAATAACCAATGACATAGAATCATTGAGACCAGAGGGAGCAGGGAATCCCACCATAACATCCTTTACATTCTCTGACAGCCCCTTCCGAAAAAGGGCTGCCAAAGCATCATCATTCCATTTGGTCAGGACTGCCCACTTTCGGAATTTCTGACAGTACAACTCAGCGTCTTCAAGACCCTGATTTAATGCCAACAAGGTTTTTTCAGCTTGATCAGTGACATTAGGTTCATCGTACAATAACCCCAGAGCCAGAAAAAATGCATCAATATCATTCAAAACAGGATCCCCAGGTGTCAGGGAAAAAGCCCAATCCTGAGGATCGCCGCGCAGGAGAGAGATGACAATTTGAACCTGCTGTGCTGCGTTACCTGAAGACTTAGGCTTTAAGGCTAAAAACAACTTACAGTTATTTTTGAAATTCAGAAATTTAGCCCGGTCCCCCAAAAACAAATCTAGCATGGGAATCCTAGGTTCCACAACCGGCAACCCAGCAAGATAGGTAGCAATACTCTGAACCTCAGTGGCAAGCTGATCAACACGGCCAGACAACTGTGCAAACTCCATTGAGAGAAAAAAAAATCCTCCTCAGCACCCAGAGAAAAAGAGGGAAAAAATGCAACAGACAGAAAAAAAAAAAAAATCTCTGACAACTTTTTTCTTTCCACACTTTTTTTTTCCTTCTGTGAGTACCATATAATTTTCAGTTCAGGCCGGTGATACTGTTATGTTTCGGTAGCTGAGGAGGACAGGAACAACAGCAGGGCAGCCGAACACCTGAGATGTTGGTAACTGATGGGTTGCAGATTCCTAAACTAATGACACAACTAGAGGTAGCCATGGAGCGTTCCTACGTTGATCCTAGACGCCTCGTCACAGCCTGAGAGATAACTACACCTAAAGGCAGAAAGATGAAAGCTATCTGCCCCGGAGCAGATCCCCAAAGAAAATAGGAAGCCCCCAAACATATAATGGCGGTTAGACAAGATGAAAATACAAACATAGGCAGAAAATAGACTGAGCAAACGCTGGGGCCACAAGCTGACTAAATAGGATAGGACAGGAGAGATTACTTTCTGCAACCCAGAAAACCCTACAAAAATCCAACAATTCTGATTACAAAAATACTGAGATCACACGATCTCGCCACCCACTAAATCAGATCTCAGTGTGAACAAAAACCAAGCCGCAGGAAAAAACAGGAAAAGCAAATGAGCAAATAACAGTGCTGCAGAAAAACTGTGAGGAGCTCAGGCCCCAGGAGGGGACCTGGCTGACCTCCACAAAAGTGCAGAAAACAATGCAAAAAGCAAGCACAAAAAGAAAAGCAAAACATATCTTATCTGAAAGCAGGAGATGCAGGCAGGACTCCAGCAAACTTCCAAATGAACCAGGAACCACAATTGAGACAAGAACAATTGATCACCGGCAACCATCATGGGAGGGAACCTCCCTTATATCAGACCAGTCCGTGATTCCAGATTGCCAATCCTCGCTGAAAGGTTCAGTACTGTCTGCAACCACCAGACAGAGCCTCTGCTCAGAAACCATCTATAGCACATTCATAACAGTCTCCTCTGCCATCCCTGATCCAATCCTTCATTTTGTTGCCCCTTCCCCTGTAGACCCTTCCCCTGTAACGCCTTCCTCATCAACTACTACCCAATCCTCACATCTTTTTCCCCCAAGGTCCTCCCCATTTCACCCTCATGTAAACCCAGAAGTAAAAACAAATCACCCCAACTTTAACCCTTTTTTTTGTAAAATTGTTTAAAATAAAAGTTGTATTTTGTTAACACTATATCTTATATATTTTTTTCTCTTTATGTGCCGCCGCTGACACAAACACAATTTATTTTTGAGGTAAGGTACGACATAAACACACTTCATTTTAGAGGGAAGGTAGTTTATATTTAACTCAGCAAACATTAGGGGTAAATTACATTACATGTACATGGTAACATCACAGGTGCAGTTAAACATAACAGGTATGTAATGTTTGACATTACATTTATGTTTTAAACATAACAGGTACAAAACATAACAGGTACATTAGCGGCTTAAATCATTTCGTCTTGCCATGCCACACGTCCATTATTTGAAACAAATTAAGTGGCAAACCTATCCCTCATCTGGGCAACTTCCACTGTGGTTCTCACAGGGTGAAACTGGTAATCATGCAATGTAACAGGTTCCTCAGGTTGTACGCTTGGTCGCTCTTTTACCATGATGTAGTTGTGCAGAACAACACATGCTTTCACAACCTCATCAATAGTGTCAATTTTTAAATTAATGGATGCGCCATTTCGATACCAGCAATCCAAATGCACATTCCACAGTTCTTTGTGCCCTTTTCAGTCTGAAGTTGAAAATTTTTTTTGTGTGATTTAAGTTCTGACTTGAGCATGGTTTAATGAGGGTGGCACACATTTGGAACGCCTCATCACCAACAACAATAGGCATTGGCGGTCCATCATTGTTGGGCAGAGGTCGTGGCAGCGGAAAATTAAAATCATTCCCATGCAGACGTTGGCCCATGTCTGAGTTTTTGAACGTCTGCGAGTCATTGCCTCGTCCAAATGAGCCAATGAATCTACAATCGGCATCCACAATAGCCATTAGAACAGTAGAAAAATATATTTTATAATTGAAGTACTCTATTCCATTTCCAGGTGGTTTCATAATCCTAATGTGTTTGCTGTCCACAGCCCCCACACAGTTAGGAAAATTGCAAATTTCCTGGAATTTGGAAGCATTTTCAATCCAGAGTTCACTTGTGGGTTGGGGGAGGAATTCTTGCCGCAGAATGCCAACTAAAGCACGACAAGTGTCTACCATAATCCCAGAAAGGGTGGATACTCCAATCCTGAATTGGAAATGTAAGGAGGACAATGTCTCTCCAGTAGCCAGGAATCTGCGGAAAAGAAAATGAAGAACAAAAATCAGTACACTGCTTTGGGTTAGGGATAGGGTTAGGGATGGGTTAGGGTTATTTGTGACAGGAGTTTGTTTCTCAACACTACATACCTAAGGGTGACGAAGAGACATTCCTCAGCAGGAATTGCTCGACGGAGCTGTGTGTCCTGCCTGCCAATTGATCCGTGGACACGTAGCAGCAAGTCATGGAAGCTTTGTTGCGACATCCTCATGTAATCAAAAAACTTCTCCGGGTTTTGCTGCAGCTCAGTGTACAAAGAGTGGTAGGCTCCACGGCTCTCTCGGAGTTCAAGGATAGGGTGTTGCCAATATTGACAAATACGTCTTCTCAGTCTTTCTCTTCTTCTGTGTTCTTGACAAGCAAAAGCAAAGGCAGCAGCCAACTTCAATTGTAAATCCAGATCTTCTAGGAAGCTGTCCAGGTCAAGATCCATCTTGCAGCAAGACACAGCAGCCAAAGACGAGGATTACCTCAATGCAGTGTGTCTATATATATCGAAATCCTATGAGACACGCCTACTGGGTGTTTGATGTCAAGGAAACGCTACAGGAAAAAATTGGAAATTTCTAATGCATGCGCATAAAAAATGCAGACGCATGCAAAACCGCATATACACGCATGTAAACGCTGCTTTTTTTGCCATCATGCATAAGATGATGCGGCTAAAAAAATGCTGCGTTTACATGCATTTGAGAATGCGGATGATACCCTGCGGAATCAAATGCAAATGTGAACCTAGCCTTAGACATGTTGGCCTCACTTTCAAGAAGTTTGATGCTGAATATTAGGAAGGGAGAATCACCACCAATTATAAATAAGGGTGTACATAGCTTGGGCTTGCCATATATAATTATAGTGATAATTCATCTTAAATGTCCACCTTATAGTATCAATATCATGTTTTTCAGCATATCTAATGTGTGTAAGTTTAGAGCTCTGTTTTGTTTTTGCTTTTTGCTTTTTTTTTAATACAGAGCTCCAAATGGAGATAGCCAAGGTTTATGTGATCCTTCATATCTATATACGGGCCATGTGTAGTTCTGTATCAGAAGAGCAGACGTCCAATCACTTTAAAGACATATTAAGTAATTATTCTGCTCAGAAATGATAAAAGGTAGAGCTATAATTTTAGCGTGATCTTGTAGGACTCTTTGAATCAAACCTTATAGTGTATGGACTATCAGAATAAATAAATCGAAAACCACCTTAAAGGAATCTGTCACCCCCCGGGATGTATATAACCTATTACTATGAACATACAGGTGATAGAAATGTTACATTAGTCCGACCTGTTTGCCTGATATTTTCGGTCTTGTTGAGAAATCGTATTTTATTTCTGTATGCTAAAGATTTCTTCCAGGCTCCAGGGCGTGCAGTGCCTGGAAGAAATCTCTGCTTCCTGTCTTCCTGTATGCCCATATTAATAGGTTATATACATCCCATGTAGTGACAGATTCCCTTTAATTGATGAAAATCTACTGTGCTCTCTTTAACATAGAAAATATATTACTTTGAACATTACCTTCTGATTTTAGGAAAGTGGCTTTCTTATTTACGACACTTGACCTAAAAACGGGCTCTTCTCTTTTGACCTGTAATGCTAATGGAAAAAGTTAAATATATACCCATTCAAGAACTCACTTTAGCTCTACCAAACCAAGTCAACAAACCTTCCAATCCCAATGATGCATATTTCAGCCAAATAGCTTTCACTTGAGATTTGACAAAGCTAATCCAGTTACAACGTGAGATAAAGGCTACCCAGCCAAAATAAGAGGATGACGTTTCTGGGCATAATTTAAATTGATTAGTTTTAGTTATTGCTTTTATCTGCTTTACAAGTTAACAGTATGTTACCATTTATTGCATGGTGACATTTTAGATTCTATTTTATAATAATTGGGGTTCATGTTAAGCATTAGTAACCTGCAAAAATGGAACTGACCAGTTCATGTTGTCCCTTATTCCTGTGGTTTTAATATGGTGACATAAAGAGGCACTCCTATCCAAATCTACAGTATATCCTCTTAATATATTGCAATAATCATATTATATGGCACTGTGCAATTACAATTGCTCATTTTGCCTTTCTACCTAGCTAATTATTCTCTTTTCCATTAGGTCTATGACATCACGTGATTAAAAACTGACTAGCTGAATCCTTCTAAACTCCATGTACAAACAGGAGGTCAATTTTCCCTGCGTGAGTTATCACTACAAAGGTCCCTAGCAGGGGGAAGAGGGAGGAGCTGAGTTAGGAATTGAAGAGGAAGATGACTCATGCAGGGAAAAGAGACTTCCTGTTACGACATAGAGAAGAGAAAAGAGAAGAATTAGCTGGGTAGAAAGGCAAAATGAGCAATTGTAAATAGGCAGTGCTATATAATATGATGATTGCAATATATTAAGAAGATACAACCTCTGATGGAAGTGCTTCTTTAAGATATATACTTTTTATTTTGTGGCACTTTTCTATAGGTGATATAATTTTTTATGACCTTATACTAGTTGTGTGACCACTTAATTTTGATTATTTTAGCACACTTTAGCTGAAATTGGATGTACATCTTCTTTGGTTATCATCATCTCCATAGTTTAGTTAGTATAAATTGGTGTAAGTAGCAAATGCTTATTTGCTAGGTATTTATCATTCATAAACTTATTCTTTTGTGTTTGCCATAAATTTTGCAGTGAAGATTTCTAGTAAAGTTAATTAAAATAAACATGTAGTAAGTTTATGCTTTGAAACAGTCACACCTAGACCACACAGGCACTGGGTTCAAGCAGATTCTGCGTTCCAACAAATATACATGAAATTTCCAAGCACTGAATTTCTTCTTTCCTTAGATGGTCTGATAACAATCACATAAGACAGTCTTTTATTTATTTAAACACATGAGAAAAATGTTTAGTGGTCTGGATATCTGAATAATCCATCAGCAGAATTATCTCAACATTTATAGAACTGTTGCCAAAAAAAGCGCTGTAATGTGAAATTGGATGGTGTACAGTCATGAGCTAATTATAGTAAGACCTATATCACATGGCATATTTCATTAAACATATTGAGTGTTTTATTTTATGAAAAGGTTATCGCCTCTCTCCACCAGAATCCTTAAATTATATCTGTTCAAGCGAAAGCTGCATCTAAATGCCAAAGTGTAGAATCATAGAGTAAGAAGATTTGTATAATCTTGCATGAAATTTTGTATAAAAGCCACATTAACATGTCTATTATTGATTAACCCCGGGAAATAGCTGGGAGAGGCAAGGGTGCATGTGTTTCAGGTGTCTGATCCTGGGGGGTGGGGAGGAAGGCACCACGATGTTTGGCAAGGGTAGTTAGCCATGACTAGGGATAAAGATTGAATCCTCCCCCTATAATATACCTGTCCCTAATCCCACATTGGATGTCAGATGCTGATGTTTCATTCCTGGCATGGGTAAGTAGGGCAATGTCAAAGGGTTTGGTGGCAGTCTCTTCCATGCAGAGTGGAGTGCATGCCACCAAGCAGGCTCAATAGGCAGTTCTTCTGAAGGGGAGTACGTAGTTCCGCTGTTGCTTGTCCAGTGTACTACTCAGCCAATGATATTAATTGAACTAAGCATGTAAAACGAGTGCTGTCATATTAAGCAGAGCTTTATATACATTATCATCGTTGTCTCCAATGGGGCTCACAATCAAAATTCCCTATCAGTATATCTTTGCAATTTAGGAGGCAACCCATGAAAACACAGGGAGAACATCCAGACTCCTTGCAGATGTTCTTAGTGGGATTTGAACCGGGAACCCCAGCCATCATGCTGTCCAATGGGGGTGCACTATCATTTTTTAAATTACCACATCACTCCTGCTGGAGGCTGATTATTGTTTTACATTCAGTGTTCTGCTGTGCTTAGATTGGGTAGATACCTTGCTTTCTGACTTAGTTTTACTTCCATATTTAATCTGCTCTTTTGGTCCTTTGGGTAGTAGGATACAAATAAGGTGGAATTCGGGTGGCACGGTAGAATCTAGTCAATGTTGAATCATCTTCACTTGAAGGTTGGAGACGACACACTCAGGGATTGAGCAGGTTAATATTAGATAAAGGAATCAGTGAGGTGGCGGTGCTCTGCTCAGGAAAAACATGCAGTGTAATATTCTGTAAATATTATATCCTTTGTTGACGTCCACAAATTGACAGATCACAAACCGGTTTTCGACTCCGGACAAGAACCTTCGTCAGGTATTTTTTCCTGGGCAACACACCACCACTTCGTCAATTCTTCAACCTTTTAGTCCTTTGGACTGCCTGATTACTCGCCTTAACTAACATCTACCTGTTCCTATGCACTGAAGCCACAGTTCCCTTGACTACCACACTTTTGAGTCCAATTTTGTCTTTGTCTCTGCCTTTCTGTCGCTGATCCGGCTTGACTGATTCTGGAGACATCTGCAGTGAAGACCAAATGCCTGTATAGGAATGAATTAGCTGAGGTTCATGAGTCCTTACAGAATTGCCACATTAGATATGAAAGACAGTATTCCTTAAAGGGAATCTGTCACCCTAAATTGGCGGGATATTTAAATGATGGAAGTCAGGTCAGATGGGCGGTGTTTTGGGTACTTGCCTTAACATCTTGTTCGCCGCTGTCTCCATTATTTCTGGGAATTGTAGTCGTTGCCCTCCATATAACGCGCCTGCGCATTGCAATCTGCGGGCAAAACATACTGCACGTGCGCAATTCATGATTGCAATGCGCAGGTGCGTTATATGGAGGGCAACGACTACAATTCCCAGAAATAATGGAGACAGCGGTGAACAACATGTTAAGGCAAGTACCCAAAACACCGCCCATCTGACCTGACTGCCATCATTTAAATATCCCGCCAATTTAGGGTGACATATTCCCTTTAAATAGTGGCTCTTGAGCCATAAGTTAGAGGCACTATTTATATAGTGATCAGGAAGGCAGAGACAGTATAAAACCCTCTCTGTCTTCCCTGTGGGGAGACTGGCTGTGTCTGACAGCAGGCTTCCCACTCCGACACAGTCTTCTGCAAGCAGGTTACTGTGCATAGACCTTTTAGAAAGTCAGTGCAAGTTAAAGTGCAGCCCACCTGAATGTTTAAAGTCTATATGCGGTCCATGTTAAATCCATGCTAAAATCGCTATAAAAATTTTTTTGCATCCGATTGTAATAGTCTTTCTATTCATCTGAATGGAAAAATACACTTAGATTGTGTGGGTATGTGGCTCTGGAGATTTGATGAGTATTTTTTTGCCTGAAAATCCACATCAACACAGGTGGATCTCACAAAATTAGAATATCATCAAAAAGGTAATTTATTTCAGTTCTTCAATACAAAAAGTGAACCTCCTATATAATATAGAGTCATTACAAACAGAGTGATCTATTTCAAGTGTTTATTTCTGTTAATTTTGATGGCTTACAGCCAATGAAAACCCAAAAGTTATTATCTCAGTAAATTAGAATACTTTATAACACCAGCTTGAAAAAATTATTTTAAAATCTGAAATGTTGACCTACTGAAGTTTATGTTCAGTAAATGCACTCAATACTTGGTCGGGGCTCATTTTACATTACAATTAGTGTGAAGTATCCACAATCAGTGATGGTTTGGGGAGCCATGTCATCTGCTGGTGTAGATCCAATGTGTTTTATCAAGACCAAAGTCAGCACAGCCGTCTACCAGGACATTTTTGAGCACTTCATGCTCCCCTCTGCCAACAAGCTTACTTTAGATAGAAATTTCATTCTACAGTAGGACTTGGCACCTGTCCACACTGCCAAAAGTACCAATACCTGGTTTAAAAACAACAGTATCACTGTGCTTGCTTGGCGAGCAAACTTGTCTGATCTTAACCCTATGGGGTATTGTCAAGAAGATTATGAGAGACACCAGACCCAATAATGCAAATGAGCTGAAAGTTGCAATCAAAGCAACCTGGGCTTCCATAACACCTCAGCAGTGCAACAGCCTGATCGCCTCCATGCCACTCCGCATTGATGCAGTAATTGATGCCAAAGGAGCCCTGACCAAGTATTGAGTGCATTTACTGAACATACATTTCAGTAGGCCAACATTTCGGATTTTAAAATCATTTTTCGAGCTGGTGTTATAAAGTATTCTAATTTACTAAGATAATAAATTTTGGGTTTTCATTGGCTGTAAGCCATAATCATCATCATTAACAGAAATAATAACAGAAATAAACACTTGAAATAGATCACTCTGTTTGTAATGACTATATAATATGAGTTGTATGTAAAGTATTCTTTGGTGCTTTTTTTAACATTGTTTGCTATGTGTGAAGGTTATTTTCCCACTAATTTATTCAGTGGCAAAATGTGGAGATTTTTTTCCCATATAGAAATGCATCAAGAACTGACACGTTTTTTATGTTACAACACTGCAAAGAATGTGGAAAAAACAGAACCAGCACCATCAGCAAGCACTTGTCATTCCTTTGGACATATGCAACTGCAACTAAGTGGATTTTTCAGCCTGAAATGTCTGCGAACGTACCCCAAATGGTTGATTTGTTTCCAAAGACAGTATGACTCCTGGCCATGGGTTATACCTGGTATCTCAGCTCAACCTCATTAACTGGAATGGGAATTAACAGCAATAACAGATAAAGCCAATGACAAGGGTGCTGCTGATACTAGGGAAAAATGCAGATTTATTTTCAAATACTGGACGATCTCTTTTTTTAAAAAAAAATAGTCTTGACAATGTCGCACTGCAATGTGAAAGCATCATTTCAAGGTCTGCTTGCAGTATTGCTTTCCATAGTTTCTTACATAAAATCTTATAAGTCTTGTATTTTCAAGGTAGCTGTTTCTTTGTAACACAGAAAAAAACCCATACCTAGGTATCAATGCACAGCTCCAGAGATTGTATTTCTCTGCAGAAAATATCATCAACTTTCTTATAGATACTACATGTGGTGCCCATTAAGTTAATAGAAACCATTTTGCAGAGAATTCCAGAATTCTTATACTTTAAGACTATAATGAGCACATAAGACATGAATAAAATATATCTCCCATGCTGAAAAGTCATTTAGTAATGTATCCATGCAAAAAATTATCCACAACGGGGAGATCAACAGCTTAGATGAAACTGATAGAAATTATGCTGTTGAAGGAAAGCACTTTGTAAATCTCTAGTCGTGCCGTGTGTAGTTTTAGAGTATTTTGACTTTGTTTATAAAATCTGATGAAAATCCCACACATGGACAAACCATCCCAAGTGAGCAGCAATAAAAGTTCTTAGGAAGACATTAAACTAAAAAGAACAATAAGCAGAAGGCTAGTAATGATCATTCCAATACACCAATTCTACTGTATAACGTTATGGTCAATAGAGATGAGCAAATCAATTTGATGTGAAGCACATTTGTGCCAAATTTGTAGAAATTCGATGGACTCAGCGATTTCGAACAATATGCAATTCACTTTGACTCCTCCAAAATAGCCTGTGCCATTTTTTAGCATTGTAGAAGATTGCATCAACCGTAGAAATATCACAGGACCTCAGACAGACTTCCCCATAATGTCTTACAGCTATCACGTTACATGGTGTAGCACAGCCAATCAGGTAGGACTATCATAGACTGTATCAAAGCAAAAGCTGTGAATGTGTGTGGCCCAGCTACGCCAGGCACACATAATTCCAGGAAAATGCACAAGAAGGTAACCGTAAAGCTTGATATTCATTCACGTCACTCACATTTTCCAACACACCCACTAGGGGTATAAAAGGTAGTGACACGTAGCAATCAGCGTTCAGTCTGTGCAGGAGGAGAGGAGTGGGCACATTCAGTTCAGTGTTCAGTCAGCTTCCTGTCTTAGGACAGTCAGTTCAGTCTGGACTTGGAGGGAGAGGAGAGGAGTTCAGTCAGAGCTGCAATTGAAGCAAGTGAAACAGTCACCTCAGAAGAAGCTGCCTGTGTTCTCTAGAAAGTGGGAAGGTGACTCTCGGAGCTACAGCATTTACACAGTTGACAGAGTACCTGTGTGCTGCTCTGGACAGGGTCAGAGAAAGGAGAGAAGAAGGGAATCACAGGAGCTACAACAGAGAGTGTACTTGGAACTGCTCAGCGAAATAAACTGGAGGCTTTCTGGACTACAAGTCGCAGAAGGTAGCCCTAAGTGCTGATACGTAAACGGAGTCAGGGAGAACGGGGACTTTGAGTCAAGTGCACGACAAAAGTAAGGACTTAGTTCTCTCAACATCTGATAATCAGAGACATAGAAGGCTCTACCACAATGTCAGCCGGGCGTGGCAGCTATTAAGAAAAGCTGTAGATTAATAGAGTTAACTTGGCTTCATGCAAGTTTGTACTCAAATACATATAGAGTTAAAGGAGGCCTCTAACCTGCTCAGCGGTTATCCTGAATGTGCATTCTCCACCCCGACCAGCTTCCCGGGACCTGCCTGAAACATCTGCAAGTAAAGGTATGGAAAGAGATTGCCTTGTGTGAGACTGCTTTATTACCTACACTCTGCACCACCATAGACTTCCAGGGACCCGTCTCACCTGTGGGAGACCTACCATCTAGCTGCCCCATAACATCCCCTGTGAAGATCCATATAGCAGCGCTGGTCCAATTGATCAGATACCACGGGTGGCGTCACGAACTATCTAATCTACAATTCCCCTGTAAATATCCCCCATTGCATGACCGCCAGGGCCACGGACCGAGTCCCGCTGCCAGTGACATCTCCCATAGAAATCAATGGGCTCGGTGCAGAGTACCCCATAGCCCTGGTACCACCTCAGTGTGGTGCGCGTCATCTTTCCTGGCGTCACGAACAGGATACGAAGCTTGCAAAATTGTGAGTCCTGTGTTGCCTATATTGACTGTTTTATGCAAGAAAAGACTGTTTGCTGTTTTGTCATTTTTGGCGCCAAATACCGCCATTTTTACCGCCATATTTGCGCCCTGAGGTGCTGGTGAAGAAGGTGGGCGTGCATTCGTGGGCGTGTACCCCCCCTGTGGCGCGAAAGTTATGGCCGCCCTCTCAAAGTGTTATTATAATATCCGCAATGGCCCCACAGCAAGGGAGATCCGCCTCCTCTTCATCTTCTATGCAAAAAAAAGGAAGCGCAAATCCCGCCTCCACGGAAAGGACCAGATTGTTCCTGATGGAAAGCACAGTCTGGCCTGGAGAGAGATGGCGGAAGGACGGGATACGCTATGCGGAGGAGCGGTGGCAAGCAGGCCTTGTTCCCCTGAAGAGCCTCTGCCCGTGCCGGAGCCATCCCCAGTACGGGACCTTCAGCAAATCATGCTGGAGTTAAAGGAGGAGAATGCGGCGCTTAAAAGATTGATCCAGCGCCATGCAGACCTGAAGGAGACCGAGGGACGCTGGCGTGCCCAGACACAGCGGCTGCTGTGGGACGCAGTGTTCTCTCCCACAGACATAACGCCATCGCCTGACTTTCCTAAGTCCCTGCTGAAGAAAGCTGAAGGGAAACCGGAGGCCGCCCCCAAAAGTGCTGTACCTGATCCCACCGATGGAGAGGTGGAAGCGAAGGAGGCTGAGGAGGTCCTGCCTGTTCCGGAGTGCCAGCTAGGCCAGGAGGCCGCAGCAGATTACAGTTCCCCGGTAGGAACACCGGAGGCGTCCCAGCCATCACTGCCGGAAATCGACTGGGAGCAAATGGAGTACCTTGACGACATCACCTATGCTGCAAAAGTGGAGCACGAGGAGCTGTGTCGTGAGAAGGAGAGACAACGGCAGCAGGAGGAGAGAGAAATACAGCAGTTCCGTCAGCGGTACATGGAAGAGTTCCTCGCCGACAAGGAGAGTGTTCGCCGTGATAAAGGTACACTCCGGGAACCGCGGCGCCAGGGGTGCGTAACGGACTTCAAACTCCGCAAAGGCTGGGGCTTTATCCGTGAGCCGGGCCTATATCCGGGAGTCTTTGTGAGCCGCCGGGATGTAGAGTCCCACCTGCCCATCGGTCATCCGGGAAGGGATCTCATTAATGGGGACATCGTCAGTTACACTCGACACTGGGGTTTAAAGGGATGGTATGCCCTAAACGTCACCATCGTCCGTGACCCCGTCCCCGATGCCGGTAACGTACACAATGCCGCAGCGTCCCAGTCCCCGGGCCCCAACAGCACCAGGCCATGTACCAGCATCGCCCCCTGCGTACGCCTCTCTGTCTACGTCTCATACCGCATCGCAACCTGCGTCCTCCTCTACACCAAGATCTTGTCCAGCACACTTCTGAATCGCAAGTAACTGCGGCACCTGCAGCAACGCAACTAGCGTCGTACATGAAAGAAGTACCCGGTGGGACCACAGTAAGAATGAAGACTGTAGCTACCCAAACCTACATCGCAGGACATGATATCCTGGTAATGGGTACCCAAGGGCATCGTGTACTTCTGTCCCCAGGGATGGAAAAAGTAAATGTTACTCCAACCAAAGATGAAAAACAGTAGGACCCAGACAGGGATTTACTGCAACTGAAAATGTATAAAGTTTGAAAAAGTTTTGCAAAATTTGCACTTTATTAAAATGTTTACATATTTATGTAGCATACCCGGACGGGTAAAGAGTTAAAAAGTTAATATCTCTTGAAATGTTATATGTGAAATGTTTTATCATGCACAGGACTGCGTGGCTGTGGACTGTGCCAGCCCAGAAACTGTAAATGTAAATAGTTCGCACTTCGGTGCCTCATTTTGGTTTTACATAAAACCTAACTACCTCTGAAGAAAAACCCGTATGGTGTGGCCTAGAGTGAGGTCTGCAGTCAGAAGTCCTGCAGCCCACCCAGGACCCACGTGGGAGGTTTTTGGTGCGGGTCCTCCACAAGAATCTTGTCTTGTATTTATGAGAAAAATGTTTTTGATATTTTTATATTTTCTAATGTACAAATTGTAACGTTCAAGAATTCGTACCTCCCGCAAGGGATGTGTTAAAATGTTGATGTTATATGCAAAACAAAATGTTTTTCTTTTCTCTTTTACAGCCCGGGAGTGCTGTGTTTAACCAAGGGGGGATGTGTGGCCCAGCTACGCCAGGCACACATAATTCCAGGAAAATGCACAAGAAGGTAACCGTGAAGCTTGATATTCATTCACGTCACTCACATTTTCCAACACACCCACTAGGGGTATAAAAGGTAGTGACACGTAGCAATCAGCGTTCAGTCTGTGCAGGAGGAGAGGAGTGGGCACATTCAGTTCAGTGTTCAGTCAGCTTCCTGTCTTAGGACAGTCAGTTCAGTCTGGACTTGGAGGGAGAGGAGAGGAGTTCAGTCAGAGCTGCAATTGAAGCAAGTGAAACAGTCACCTCAGAAGAAGCTGCCTGTGTTCTCTAGAAAGTGGGAAGGTGACTCTCGGAGCTACAGCATTTACACAGTTGACAGAGTACCTGTGTGCTGCTCTGGACAGGGTCAGAGAAAGGAGAGAAGAAGGGAATCACAGGAGCTACAACAGAGAGTGTACTTGGAACTGCTCAGCGAGCTCTGGAGAAAAGCTGACATTCACAACATCGCTACTTGTGCTTATGTTAAGAGCGAGAGCAGGGCGAAGGGCGAGTGGAGAAGTAAGAGTGACAAAGGGACAGACCACCCTCACTCAGTTAACCGGACACCGGGGTCCGAAGCGTTGCTAGTGCTTCACGCCTAGTAATAAGAAAACCGGAGGCTTTCTGGACTACAAGTCGCAGAAGGTAGCCCTAAGCGCTGATACATAAACGGAGTCAGGGAGAACGGGGACTTTGAGTCAAGTGCACGACAAAAGTAAGGACTTAGTTCTCTCAACATCTGATAATCAGAGACATAGAAGGCTCTACCACAATGTCAGCCGGGCGTGGCAGCTATTAAGAAAAGCTGATGAATTCAAAAAGGAGAAAAGGGAAGCTTTTTTGACATATAAAATACAAAATTTTTATTAGAGTAAAAATGCATATAATTAGGATAAAAATCCAATGGGGACAAAAGGATGCAGCAAGAAGCAGGCCAATATTAACAGGTACAAACACTGTAAAAAATATTTCAAAAGTGCATGTATATTACATATATTGCCACATTGGCTAGTAATAGGCTAAAAACTAGCTCCTATATAGTATATATCTGTGCACATAAGAACTAGTAAAAGGAATGTGCTCTCCCACCGTGCTAGCTGTTAGAAGTGTCAGCATGTGAGTGCAAAGCCCACGGCAAATGCTAATAATAGATGCAACCAAAAACAGTCTACATATTACAACATAGGGCAAATTAAACTGCTGAAAAAATAAAGCTGCCAGCGGGAGGTCATACCTGGTGTGGCCTGGGCACCCCTGACGCGCGTTTCGCGTTAGCTTGTTCACAAGGGAGCGTGCCCTATGTTGTAATATGTAGACTGTTTTTGGTTGCATCTATTAGAGGTATTTCAGTTTTTGCGTTTTCGATTTTGCTTCCCTTCTTCCCAGAGCCATAACATTTTTGGTCAAAATGGCCATGTTAGGGCTTGTTTTTCCGGGACAAGTTGTACTTTTGAAAGACACCATTTGATTTAACATATCGTATACCGGAAAAATGGGGAAAAAAAATTCCAAGTGCGGTGAAATTGCAAAAAAAAGTGCAATTCCACAGTTGTTTTTTGGGGATTGTTTTTTTTTACTATGTTCACTAAATGCTAAAACTGACCAGCCATTATGATTCTCCAGGTCATTACGAGTTCATAAAGAAACTTGGCACTCAACTTTTAAAGATATGTAGATAATTTTTAATGCAGTCAAAACCGTAGTACAATGTCCAGACGTTTCGGTCTCACAGTGACCTTCATCAGTGTACTGCTATTCTGATATGGGATGATGAAAAAATAGAAACACCGTGCCACTCAGTATCCTGCTATGCCGGTAGAATGCAAGATATCGGAGTGAGACTGCCGTGTAGGTTTTTATCAATTAACAGCGGCGGACACCACATGGACCATACAAGAAGCACCTCTTCTCACTGGACCTAAATGATTAAAGCCTACACGGTGGTCTCACCCCGATATCCTGCAAAAACAGTCTTCGAACAGAGGGGTAATTACGATGTGATTTTGGCAAGCAAACAAAAAATAATGAAAGTTTCTATAAAAAAAGGGCTATCAAACCACCAAATGCACAAAATCTCAGGTTTGATTCCAATAGTGATTGATGATATATTTGACAAAACTGGGTTTTGACCCAACTAATCATGAAAATGAAAAATGCTACTGCATTTGGTGAAGGGTTGAAGTTCCTTTGGCTTTTACTAAACACATCTTTATCTTGAACTGTGCCTTAACTGGTATGGCCGATCACAAGCTATGCAACAATGTTAAAAAAAAATTCTGCGAACCATCTCCTAAAAGAGACAATGCAAGGTCCTTCTCAATAAAATTCATCTGAATTCAAAGGATTCAGACGTCCCTTTGCCTGTAGCCTGCAGAAATCTTCTGCATTCCTGGCCAGATAATGCGTTAACAATTCCGAAAAGAGGGAAGAACGGGAAGCATTTAAGGAAACCAGGATGGATGAACATAGAACTTAAACACATGCTAAAAAGGAAGAAAGAAATGTTTATCAAATGGAAAGAGGGAGGCATATCTAAAGAAGAATATAATGCCGTCTGCAGAACCTGCAGGGCACAAATCAGATTATCTAAAGCTGACAATGAATTAAGGCTTGCAAGTGACGTCAAAAGCAACAAAAAAGGATTTTGGGGATACGTCAAAAGTAAAAGAAAAGTCAAAGATGCTATAGGATTTTTACAGGATGAAAATGATGAAATGGTAAGTCAGGATGTTGAGAAGGCTGAACTTTTAAATTCCTATTTTGCATCTGTTTTCTCTCAGAAAGGAAATGTAACATCAAATGATCTTCACTGTCCTATTAAAGGAATAGAAGAATCCAGGATATCTATAAACAGAAAGACAGTGAGGAAACACTTAGCTAACATAAATGAATTCAAGTCTCCAGGTCCAGATGAATTACACCCCAGGGTACTGAAGGAGATAGCAGAAGAAATTCTTGAACCACTGTCCATAATCTTTGAAAATTCTTGGAGAACAGGAGAAGTCCCAGAAGACTGGAGAAGAGCAAATGTTGTTCCTATCTTCAAAAAGGGGAAGAAGGTGGACCCAGGGAACTACAGGCCGGTGAGTCTGACTTCTATACCAGGAAAGATCTTTGAACAAATTATTAAAGAACATGTATGCAAGTACCTGGATAAGAATGAAGTGATTAAACAGAGTCAGCATGGGTTTGTAACTAATAAGTCATGTCAGACTAACTTAATTTCCTTCTATGACAGAATCACTGACTGGGTGGATCAGGGAAATGCTGTAGATATAGTATATCTTGACTTCAGCAAAGCATTTGACAAAGTATCTCACACAATCCTTATTGAAAAAATGACTAAGTATGGAATGGACAAGGCAACTGTTAGGTGGATTCATAACTGGCTTAGTGATCGGACCCAAAGAGTGGTTGTAAATGGCTGCACATCCAGTTGGAAGAATGTCTCAAGTGGGGTACCACAAGGCTCTGTTTTGGGCCCTGTATTGTTCAACATCTTTATCAATGATTTAGATGAAGGAATTGAGGGTAAACTGATCAAATTTGCTGATGACACAAAGCTAGGAGGGGTAGCTAATACTAGAGAAGAGAGAGAGAGGATTCAAAAAGATATACATAAACTGGAGCAGTGGGCAGCAACTAACAGAATGGATTTTAACAGGGAAAAATGCAAAGTACTACATCTGGGCAATAAAAATGAAAAAAGCATATACAAAATGGGAGGAATAGGGCTAAGTAACAGCACATGTGAAAAAGACTTGGGTATACTAATTGATCACAGACTTAACATGAGTCAACAGTGTGATGCAGCAGCAAAAAAGGCAAATGCAATTCTAGGATGTATCAACAGAAGCATACAGTCTAGATCACGTGAGGTCATTATTGCCCTCTACTCCTCTTTGGTCAGACCTCATCTGGAATACTGTGTCCAGTTTTGGGCACCACATTTTAAAAAAGACATCAACAAACTGGAGCAAGTTCAGAGAAGAGCCACCAGAATGGTGACCGGTCTGCAAACCATGTCCTATGAGGAACGGTTGCAGGATTTGGGAATGTTTAGCTTGCAAAAAAGAAGACTGAAAGGAGACTTAATAGCTGTCTACAAATATCTCAAGGGCTGTCACATTGTAGAAGGATCATCTTTATTCTCATTTGCACAAGGAAAGACTAGAAGCAATGGGATGAAACTGAATGGGAGGAGACACAGATTAGATATTAGAAAAAACTTTTTGACAGTTAGGGTGATCAATGAGTGGAACAGGCTGCCACAAGAGGTGGTGAGTTCTCCTTCAATGGAAGTCTTCAAACAGAGGCTGGATAGACATCTGTCTGGGATGATTTAGAGAATCCTGCTTTGAGCAGGGGGTTGGACCAGATGACCCAGGAGGTCCCTTCCAACTCTACTATTCTATGATTCTATGATTCTATGATTCTATGATTCTAATGCCATGCTATGAATGTAAGGAAAATGTAAGATGCAAGTTTCCGGTTTCTTCAGTTCTCACAACTATTAGACTAATCTGATCTATTCTTTTGACCTCTATGGTTAGCTCCAGAATACTGGTGGAGATTTATCAAGTTAAATGTGCCAGAATTATGGTATAATGTGCACCACAAAAACCTCTTAAATATGTCTTACACTACATTTTTGTTTTTTAAAGAGGACCCTTTAACTGGTCAAAGGTGGAAAGGTGGCCACACCAGGTTTAACTCGTATTTTATTCCCTCTGTTCCCCCAAGTAAAATCTGTTTGTTTGTTTTCAATGTACCATAATGTTCCAGAAATATAGACCTTTGTATTCAGCCTTACCCTTTGATTTTTACCAAGAGGGTGATGTACACAGTAATAATGCAGAGATGCCTCTAGAGAATCTTGTGAGCAACACCCCCTTGATAAAGACATAAAATTTAGCACTAAGAAAAAAGAGCCCAACCGAATGGCTAAAGATGAGCCAATATGTTCAAGTGGAATTTAATTCTCAATAATATTACAAAAGTCCATATTTGTCCAAATGCAGATATTTTGTAATTCGCTTCTTTACAAAATCAGCAACATTGCAGCTGCTGGCTGCCATTTTTATGACCCATAGAGAGCCATCAAAAAGGTTAAAGAAAAATACTCAAACTCACTTTACCGCTCACCTCTACTCCTCACTGCCACCGGTCCTCGGTGCACATTCTTATTTCCATGATGAGCACTGACTTCCCTCGGTCTCATCATGCTAGGCAGGGAGGGTTCTGCTCATGTGCGGTAATGGTCACAAAGCGTAACAACCTTAAACACGCTTGCAAAGAACTCTCCCAGGCCTCATCAGAGCAAGAAGTCCAAAGTCTACGGTCAGTAGCCCACAAATCGGTGGTGATCAATAAATGCAGCAAGGACCGGAACAAGTGACAATAAGGATTGGAGTATTGATAAAGAAGTGGTAAGGAAGGGTTTTTCCATTTTTTTTACATCTTACGTTTAAAATGCTCTGGGGTTGAGAAAAACTGCAGAACATAATAGGAGACATTAAACTTGCTGAAAATAACTTTCAATAACTTGCCAAGAAAGTCCAGGCCAACAGGCAAATTCAAATTTTGCCTGATTTGAATGTACGGTGGATTGAAAATTAAAAATAAAAAAAACAAACAAACATACTGTACTTAGGAGAACAACGGAAATAAAAACAGGCCACTTTTAACATTCTGACAGGTGCTCTTTAAACACTTTGGCTTGACAGAAAGGAGGCATGATTTATTGGGCATAAACTGTGATGCACATTTCTGGTATAAAGTAAGCCTACTAATAGGTGGTGAAAACTTAGAAATCTATTCATCAAGCTGTTTACGCCAATTTTCTGGTATAAAACTGCTTTTAATGTTGCAAATTGTTTGCACAATTCATTGTTGAACCAAAGATGTCTGGCTTTTTGTGTTTTTACACTAGTCCCAGGCATTTTTTGAAAACTTGTTGGAGCTTGGTGGGAAGAGGCATGGCCGAGTGCTCTCAACAAATTAATTGAAGAATTACGACAGAAATATACGCCAGTCCTTGACTGTTGTACATTTTTTGCCTCTCAATTAACTTGGCTCATCTTAATCTAACACACATATGCCAGTCTTGATGAATGATTTATGAAACAACTAGAACCACTATGATAAATACGGCACAATTTTAGACTGTGCAATTTAAGGAAGCATTTACATTCTGCACTTATAGGGAACAAGGGACTCTCGTTTCCTGATAATTAGCCAGAATAAATAGGCTGCCAATCACCCAATGAACAAGCAAAACACTCGTTCATCAGGTGAAATTATTTTAAACTTAAAAATTCCTTGCTATTAAAACTACCATCAATCAGTAAATATGTAGCCAACTGACAATCGTTTTTGGCTATAGATCATATAGTTTAAATTCAACCTATGTTTGTAGTATATAAAAATTAATGTCTGTTAACACGGACTGACAGGCAGATAGGTGTTATGTTATGGTAGCTGAGGAGACAGGAGCAAAAAACCGCATAGGCAGCCCAACACCAGAGAGATTGGAAACTAATAGGTTGCAGACTCCTAAACTAACCGCACAACTAGAAGCAGCCGTGGAGCGTACCTACAGTGGTCCTAGATGCCTCGGCACAGCCGGAGAGATAGCTATCCCTGAAGGTGGAAAGAGGAAAGCTAACTGCCCCGGAGTAGACCCCAAAAGAGTAGGAAGCCCCTAAACATATAATGGCGGTTAGACAAGACAAAAATACGAACACAGACAGAAAATTGATTGAGCAACCGTTGGGGCCCAAAACTGTCTAGATAGGACAGCACAGGAGAGAATACTGTCTGCAACCCAGAAAAACCCTAGGAAAAACTCCAACACTTCTGAATCCAAAAACAGTGAGACCACACGGTCTCGACCACCTCTATCAGATCTCTGGTGTGAACACGTAGCTACCCAGCAAAACCCTCAGCAACCACCAGAGGGAGCTTCAGCTCCAAAGTCGTCTCCAATACGTTCACAACAGATAGGTAGCCTATTGACTGCCTGATTACACAGGCAAACCAAAGCAAATTACGCACACTGGGCGATCTATATTAGAGGCCATCATTGTTCTCGGTAGTACTAGTCCTGTTTACAAAGGATGATGCACCACCTCATTTTAACCGATGATTGTAAGCCTGTTTACACGATTTTCTTGCACTGTAAATGCCCATTTTGGCATTACTGAAAACTATGCCCCATTGTGTGCAGATTATTAAAATATCCATGCTAAAACATACCAAATACATCACCCCTCAGTATCTTCTCTTGTCCAATTCCATTGTCATAGTCGTCATCCTGATCCTCATCCTCCCCTTCCTCCTCTTCATCTTCATTCTGGTCACCTTCGTGAAATTTTTCTTCAACTTCCTCATTATACGTTTCACCAATGTAGATGCCATCCACATAGTCAAATGACTGCAGGCGTGTTTTCGGTGATGGCGTTATTGCGGGTTCAGGTATTAAATTCTTTTTATCTTCATTCCTCTTTAGACTGTTCTTATAAGCCAAGAGTTTCTTGATTGTGTCTTTTGCACTTCCAACAATTTTGGGGTTTTCTTTCACAGGCTTGTCTGGAATAACTGAAGGCAAACAATTCATTCCATTAATATATTGATAAATTGGCAGACATGAGAATTTATAAAACATAATGAATATATCTTTATTTCTTTCTCTTACTCATTTCTTCAATGCAGATTTCTGCCCATAGTTTAATAATAAGACTTGTCTTGTTCAAGTCAATTTAGCTGCACATCAACCACAAAAACGAACATTTATTTAATGGTCCACTTGTATTAAGTGATTTTTTTCTCGGTCTTATTCTTAGTTTTTTGTTACCTGCCATTTATTAAGTTGTTGGATTTTGTAATAAATAAGGTATTGTGCTTTAGGTTTGGTTTTGTGGTTGACATTTTAGTTAAAATCTTTAGTTGACATCTTAGGTAAAGCGCAATACAAAAAAAAATCAAAGTAGGTAAAATTGTAATTTTTCCAATTAATAAATATTATTAAGCATGGAAAATAAATGAAATACAACGCAATCAAAATATTTTAAAAACACTTCTGTACCATCGGATGTTGTTGTTTTACAAGACAATTGACTTTTCTAGAAGTGTAAAAAACCCTTTATGCATGTTTGTATATTTAGTAGGAAAGTATTTGGCTAATATTGAGATGAAAGGGTTTTCCATTTTAACTTTCTTCTGCCCACATGCTTTAAAATAATGAATTACCTATTTTATTTTTATTTATTAATTATTTATTAATTTTTTCTTCCTGCTGCAGCATCGGCTTTCCACCAACTCATTGTTTTTATGTCTACAACTCACCAGAACATCACTGGCTTTAGCGTATCTGCCAATGTAGACATCGCAAACTGCTGAGCCCAGTGATTGACTGCAGTGGTGATGTGCGCTGTAGGTGTGATTACCGCAGCAACCTGTAAACAATTAACTAATCAACGACGCAGCAGCAGCACTGGGGCGGGGAATGGTGAGCAGTGCAGATTTTATTCTTTTTAGCTAGCACAAATCTTTGGGCAGAAAAGAGTTTAAAAAATGAGAATCCCTTTAAAGGGGCTCTTCACTTTAGTGGACCCCAAATATGATGTAAAATAAAATAAAAAAAACAGAAAATACTCACTTTCCTGCGCTACTGCTTCAGTTTCAGGGTTTTCACAGCAGCAGTGATGTCACGTCGACAGCTCACATCACCGCTGTAGCCAATTAGTGAGCTCAGTCGGTCAGTAGATGTTGAATATTGAGCTATTGAGCAATGTTTTTAAAAGCCCCCCTACTGAACATGGAGTTTTATGATGTATGTAGATATAGTCCATCTACATATATTCTTCTAAGTACCACGTTCCAGTAAGAACAAAGTCTTTGATCACTTTTATTTTGGTAGGATATACATTTCTCACAGGGCTCCTGTATGTTTATATGTAAGTGAAATTAAACATACCACACATTAACACTGAGGGCAAGAATGTCTAATCACTGCCAAATCACTGGCCTTAATAGTCAGTTTCAACATATGTTCTCATTTATATTGATATTTGTGATAAAAATGTGTGCAATGCATAATTCTCCATACATCATGAAGCGTGTAATAAATGTACTAAGCAAATAAATACTGGAGCTAACTACATAATAGGCCAGTGAAGCGAAACCATAAAATCATAGAGCAGTTTAATAGCAACCTCCTCTCTTGAAAAATATTTTAGTAATGAGCCTGAAGGCCACATGTTAATCCCTGAGCACGGAATGAAAGATTTCTATTACAGTAATAATACTGCATAAATCTAAACGGGAAAATACAAATCTTCCTATGTAATAATGATGTCAATGACACTGATGTCCAGGTCTAAATATAATATTAACCATTAACTGAAGTAGGAAGTAATAGTGCACCTAAATCGGATGCTGGTGTATGGGCATATGGAATTGTCTAACCATACATGCCGCCCCATACCTGGCAGGTGTCATCTGTGTTATACAGCCTGGTTTCTAAAAGAAGAAGCCAGCTCAATTGGCTATTGTTTTACCATTTAAATACCATTGTCCATCTCTGACACCATCATTTAAATGGGCCAAGTGTGTGACATAATCTTCATCAGCCAATTCCCCACACCCATGACGGGATCTCTGAGAGCATATGGGAAGCTATGGCAGCTGGGAGCTTACTGGTGCCATGGCTTCCCATCCACTCTCCCCATCTTGAGGCTCCTATGAGATCAGTATTTTCTCTATCCACTGCAATAGTATAGAAAACACAATAAAATATAATCGAAAGTTCAAGTCTCCTGTGGGGAATAAAGTAATAATATTAAAAAGTATAAAAGTAATCTGAAAAAGTATTTATATTAAAAAAGTCTTAAAATAAAGAAAATATAAAAGATGAAATCATAGCCTTTTTCCAGTTCAGAAATAAGGATGTCAAAAAGTAAACCTATTTGGTATTTTCATGTCTGTAAAATTCCATTCTATTAAAGTGTAAAATTATTTATACAGTATGTCAAACACTCAAGAAAAAAAAAAAAAGATTTGCCATTTTTCGGTTGCCCCTCTTCCTCCAAAAATGCAATTTTTTGTGTTCCGAACATATTATGTACCCTATAAAAGAAATCTCATGCAGTTCCAATGATTGAACAATAAAAATATTATGAGTCTCAGAAAATTGTGACACAAGCCAAATTTCTTCTTTTTTTTCAACTTTTACATTTTTTTAACCACTAACATTATATACTGTATGTATATATTGTGAGGAACGGCACGGGGGATACAGTTTATGATTCCACCGCTGCAACCAATATGTCACGAACTGGGGGGTGTTTGGTTGCTCCCAGTTCCTTTTTCAGGGGGATTTTATTATCCTGCTGCTGATTCCAATATGTGATGAATTATAAGTGTGGATCTATTTATCCCGCCTTCCAATTCCAGTTCAGAACTTGCAGCTCTCTGGCGCCCCCCTTACCCTCAGGTCAGTCTAGGAACTGCACCTAGGATAAGTAGTTGCCAGACGGGCCGCCTGGATGTCTACTGGCTATTAGGCACTCTGCAGTGAGGGCGATAACCTATTCCCGTCCCAGACGGGATATACACTTATCAAACCCTGTCCGTCACTGCCAGAGTCTCCCCAAATGCCCAGAACACACTTTGCTGCCACAGCTCCTGAATATGGGGGCAGGAGCCACCCCAATCAGTAGCATTGGCTTAATTTAGCACGGAGGACATGAAGATACGTTTATAGAGCAAGGAGAAACAAAGCTAGTAATTTTAAATTTTACTCCAAAAAGTAGGCAGTGTTTACAAAAGTATAAAAAGATGTTATAAAAGGAGACAGTTACAATATGTACAAACAATTACAAATAAAAGGGATTAACGGTGAAAATAAACACTTACAGTTCTCTCAGACAATGATAGCCATGCGGAGGAGGGGGAGAAACCAATTCACCAGGGTCAAGTTGCACAGTCTGTCGTAGCTGCATCCCCCAGGCAAAAGACATCACCTAACTGCACTTCACAACCATATGCCCTCTGCTCATGACATCACTTGAATGGGCGGAGCTATGGAAGCAATCCCTTTTTCAGAAATGACCAAAAACTCATAAGAATCATATCTCTGGGAGGGTAGCTTATAGAAGGAAGACAAAATTATAATTTTTCTCAGCATGGGGGTTCATTTAAGTCTAAACACGAAGCCGTTGCATAACCAGGTTCAGGCCGAATCCATAACTTGGATTCAGCTGCTACTGGAACCTAGAAAATTCACTGGGGTGTAGGTCTACCGATGGGCATGCAAATATGTAACTTTCATATCTTTATCACTAATTGGGGTTAAGTTATTTCCTCTTGAATAAACTCTATTCCAGACAAAAGAGCACATGTCCCGAAGCAGCCTCAAACCAGATTCAGCTGGTCATTAAACCTACTCAGGGCTGCTAACAACACATTCTTGAGAGAGGGGGGATAGAATTACACATGCAGGCTGCAGTATATGCCTGCAAAGGCTTTGTGTGTGTGCACTCGATGCAGCCTGATGGGGGAAGGGAAGTGTGTGTCTGGGCTGGCATGTCATAAGCAGATGTAGCAGAGTTCAGTGTGCGCTCGAACAATAAGACACGTCATATTTCATGGCATATATATATATAATATACAGTATATATATACATATATATATATATATATATATATATATATATATAGCATACTGATGCGGTGAATAATATTGCTAGGTCATTTTTACTGCACTATCAATACTGTAAAAACAAAACCCCCCCAAAAAATGATTTTCTACACCGATTCACCTTACTTAAAATTTGTTTCTCATGTTCCAGTAGAATATATTGTAAATGAATGGATCAGTTCAAAACTAGAACTCGTCTATTAGAAAAACAAGTCCTCATGTTGATGCAAAATTTAAAAAGATATCCCTTGGAAGAGGGAGAGGAAAGTACAAAAGCACCACAATTGAGAATTGTCCGCTCTTCATGGGGTTAAAGGTGTTTTCACATTACATTATCTTCCTACTTTTAGTCCTTCTTACCTTTTAAGAAGGTGTTTTTGAAGCCAGGACGCTGTCCTGCTCTTAGTTAAGTTTGGGCTTCCCTTTTCCTCCATGTGCAGCGCTCTGTTAAGATCTGGTGTTATGTTTCGGTAGTTGAGGAGGTCAGGAACAACAGCAGGGCAGCCGAACACCTGAGATGTTGGTAACTGATGGGTTGCAGATTCCTAAACTAACGACACAACTAGAGGTAGCCGTAGAGTGTTCCTACGTTGATCCTAGACGCCTCGTCACAGCCTGAGAGATAACTACACCTAAAGGCAGAAAGATGAAAGCTATCTGCCCCGGAGCAGATCCCCAAAGAAAATAGGAAGCCCCCAAACATATAATGGCGGTTAGACAAGATGAAAATACAAACATAGGCAGAAAATAGACTGAGCAAACGCTGGGGCCACAAGCTGACTAAATAGGATAGGACAGGAGAGATTACTTTCTGCAACCCAGAAAACCCTACAAAAATCCAACAATTCTGATTACAAAAATACTGAGATCACATGATCTCGCCACCCACTAAATCAGATCTCAGTGTGAACAGAAACCAAGCCGCAGCCGCTGAAAAAACAGGAAAAAGCAAATGAGCAAACAACAGCGGCCGCAGAAAAACTGTGAGGAGCTCAGGCCCCAGGAGGGGACTCGGCCGACCTCTACAAAAGTGCAGAAAACAATGCAAAAAGCAAGCACAAAAAGAAAAGCAAAAAATATCTTATCAGAAAGCAGGCGATGCAGGCAGGACTCCAGCAAACTTCCAAATGAACCAGGAACCACAATTGAGACAAGAACAATTGATCACCGGCAACCATCATGGGAGGGAACCTCCCTTATATCAGACCAGTCAGTGAACCCAGATTGCCATTCCTCACTGAAAGGTTCAGTACTGTCTGTAACCACCAGAGGGAGCCTCTGCTCAGAAACCATCTCTAGCACATTCATAACAGCCTCCTTCACAGGTCCTGGTGATTCCTGAACTGGAAAAACCAGTACTGGTGAAATATGTTGTCCGAGTCCGTGTGCCATCCGTATGTATGTACAGTACAGACCAAAAGTTTGGACACACCTTCTCATTCAATGATTTTTCTGTATTTTCATGACTATGAAAATTGTAGAATCATACTGAAGGCATCAAAACTATGAATTACCACATGTGGAATTATACATTACACTTTACAAAAAAGTGTGAAACAACTGAAAATATGTCTTATATTCTAGGTTCTTCAAAGTAGCCACCTTTTGCTTTGATTACTGCTTTGCACGCAGAAAAGGTGAACGGATGGACTCTACATGCCTGTTTCCCACCGTGAAGCATGGAGGAGGTGTGATGTTTGGGGGTGCTCTGATGGTGACACTGTTGGGGATTTATTCAAAATTGAAGGCATACTGAATAATACAGTAATATAACAATAATAATAATAATTTTTATTTATATAGAGCCAACATATTCCGCAGCGCTTTAGAGTTTAACAGTTTCAAAACACAAGTCATAAGTAACAACGTTAACAATACAATAATTAAAGCAAAATAAGCCGCCCCTGCTCGTGAGAGCTTACAATCTACAGTACAATGAGGTGGGGAGATACAAAGTACAGGTGTGTATATACAATGGTGCATTTACAATGATGGTCCAGCCATCTTGAGGGAGTGAGGGATGGATGGATATAGTGAATGGGCTACACACACACACTTACGCATAGAATGACTTTGATTAGTGAACGTGATAGGCCGCTTTGAACAAATGTGTTTTGAGGGAGCGCCTGAAACGATGCAAATTGTGGATAGTCCTAATTTCTTGGGGTAGTGCATTCCAGAGGATTGGCGCAGCGCGGGAGAAGTCTTGGAGTCGGGAGTGGGAGGTGCGGATTAGTGCAGAGTTTAGTCGAAAGTCGTTTGCAGAGCGCAGCAGTTGGTTAGACCGATAGAAATGAGGGAGGAGATGTAGGGGGGTGCTGCACTGTGGAGAGCTTTGTGGGTGAGAACCAGTACTTTGAATTGGATCCTATAATGAATGGGCAGCCAGTGTAAGGACTGGCGAAGAGCGGACGCGTCCGAGTACCGATTAGCCAGATGGATGACCCTGGCTGCTGCATTAAGGATGGACTGGAGAGGGGATAGCCGAGTAATGGGGAGGCCAAGTACTAGAGCGTTGCAGTAGTCCAGGCGGGAGTGGATCAATGCTACAGTGAGGGTGTCACGCGGTCTTATGATATGTGTACGATGTCAGTAAACTATTCTTAAAAGAACAACACTCTATACAACATATAGATTAGCAACATCAGCATGTAAATATAGAATAGATTTACCTGACACGATATCCGTTGAACTCAGGGTTAATCTTGAGGACTTGATACACTGTCACAGGAAAGAGGAGGACCGGGGGTCTAACCTGACCCTAAACTGGGGTCCTAACTAATCCCTCACCTTGGAGGTACTGATAATGGTTCAGAGGTCCAAGTCTCCAGCCTAACCCTGTCTCCTATCAGTCCCTGAACCCTGTAATCAGTCCTAAGAAGGATTCTGATTACCACCAAAGGGATATGGGCTGATCTCTGCTAAATACACAGATTAGACATATAAGACAGACTGGAGAAAACACAGACTTGCATACACACTCAAACACAGAAGGAACATAAATGATCTGGGATATTAAACTCTAAGCAAGGTGAGCTTAAAACAACTAAGGAGCTCTTTAACTTAAGTCTATACAGATACAATCCTATCTGTGGTCTGCATGAAGAATTTCACTGGCAACTCCCAACACAGACAACCAGAGATTTAAAGGAAACCAATCAACAAATAATTAATTGCAGCCGGGAGAAAACTGCACCCAGTCCCAGAACTGAGCACAGACAGAATTAACTCCCTAACTGCCAAACACAAAGAAACAGCAACTCAGCTGTGAGAAGTCAGAATGTGCAACCGCGACGATCTTCGTGGCGATGCACACATGACAGTACCCCCCCTTCTACGAGGGGCCTCCGGACCCTCAGGGCCAGGTTTGCCGGGTGAGTTCTGTGGAAGGTCTGCACCAAACGATCTGCGTTAATGTCAGACGCAGGAACCCACGTCCTCTCCTCTGGACCATACCCCTTCCAATGCACCAAGTACTGAAGGGACCGGCGATTCAGACGTGAGTCAATGATCTTTGACACTTGAAACTCCAAGTTACCATTGACCACTACTGGAGGAGGAGGTAGAGGTGATGGTATGACTGGTGCCACGTACCTCTTAAGTAATGACTTGTGGAACACATTATGAATTTTAAACGTAGGAGGGAGGTCCAGACGAAATGCCACAGGATTAATTATGGAACTGATCCTGTACGGCCCGATGAATCTGGGGCCCAGCTTCCAGGAGGGAACTTTAAGTTTTATATTCCTGGTAGACAACCATACCAGATCGTTCACATTAAGATCTGGACCAGAAACTCTCCTCCTATCAGCCATACGTTTATAACGGTTCCCCATAGCACTCAGATTATTCAATACACCTCTCCACACTGAAGCAAGTGACGACGAGAAACGCTCCTCCTCAGGAACCCCAGAAGGGCCCCCCCCATTGAATGTACAAAACTGGGGATGAAAACCATATGCCCCAAAAAACGGGGACTTACCAGTGGACTCGCTCCGCCTGTTGTTAAGAGCGAACTCTGCCAGAGGCAAGAAAGAAGACCAGTCCTCCTGGTTCTCTGAGACAAAACACCGAAGATAAGTCTCTAGGCTTTGATTCAGACGCTCTGTCTGACCATTGGTCTGCGGATGAAAAGCCGAGGAAAATGACAATTGCATCCCCCGACGTAAACAAAATGCCCTCCAAAACTTGGACACAAACTGAGACCCCCTATCTGACACCACATCAGAAGGTAACCCATGAAGTCTCACAATCTCCCCAATGAACACCTGCGCCAGAGTTTTAGCATTAGGGAGGGCAGGAAGAGCAATGAAATGTGCCATCTTACTGAACCTGTCAACAACCACCAGTATGACAGTCTTCCCTGACGACTGAGGAAGGTCCGTGATGAAGTCCATAGACAAATGAGTCCATGGACGCTCCGGAAGTTTCAAGGGTAAGAGGGTCCCAGACGGACGGGTATGAGGGGTCTTAGAGCGAGCACAAACCCCACAGGACGCGACAAAAGTTAAAACATCTTTATTAACGTTAGGCCACCAAAACCGGCGAGAAAGGAGATCTAAAGTAGCCTTACTCCCTGGATGTCCTGCTAAAGCAGAATTATGATGTGCCTCAATAACCTTTTGTCTCAACTGATTTGGGACAAACAGTCTCCCTGGAGGTCCTGCAGGGGCGTCCCCCTGAGCCTCTAACACCTCCTCCTCAAGCTCAGAACATACAGCCGACACTACCACCCCCTCCTGAAGGATAGGAATCGGGTCATCCATTTTCTCGGCCCCTGGGAAACTGCGAGACAAGGCATCCGCCTTAACATTCTTAGATCCAGGGCGATAAGTGACAACAAAATTAAACCTGGTAAAAAACAACGACCATCGAGCTTGTCTGGAATTCAGACGCTTAGCAGATTCCAAATACAGCAGGTTCTTGTGATCAGTAATGACGGTGACCGGGTGGACTGCCCCTCCAAAAAGTGACGCCATTCTTCAAAAGCCAACTTAATGGCCAAAAGTTCCCTATTGCCGATATCATAATTCCTTTCGGCGGACGACAATTTTTTAGAAAAGAAAGCGCACGGATGCCATTTACCAGGGGACGGACCCTGGGACAATATTGCACCCACCCCTACGTCAGACGCGTCCACCTCCACAACGAACGGCTGTGATGCATCTGGTTGGATGAGAACGGGTGCCGAAGCAAAACATTTTTTCAAAGAGGAAAAAGCTTGGCAAGCTTTGTCCGACCATTTAGAAAAATCCGTCCCTTTTCTTGTCATGTCAGTGAGAGGTTTGACAACAGATGAGAAATTACAAATAAATTTCCGGTAGTAGTTAGCAAACCCCAGAAAACGCTGCAGAGCCTTAAGATCCTCTGGCTGATCCCATTCAAGCACTGCTCTCACCTTTTCAGGGTCCATACGGAAACCGGAGCCTGACACCAAGAAACCCAAAAACTGAAGTTCCTGTACGGCGAATACACACTTTTCCAGTTTGGCGTATAGTTTATTGTCTCGCAAGATCTGCAACACCTGTCTCACATGCTCCTGGTGAGACACAAGATCTGGTGAGTAAATTAAAATGTCATCCAAATATACGACCACAAACAGCCCCACCAGATGACGAAAAATGTCATTAACAAAATGTTGGAATACTGCTGGTGCAGTAGTCAGACCAAAAGGCATGACAAGGTTCTCATAATGTCCCTCCGGCGTGTTAAACACCGTTTTCCACTCATCCCCCTCTTTTATCCTAATCAGATTATACGCCCCCCTGAGATCCAATTTAGAGAACCATTTGGCGCCAACAATTTGATTGAAGAGATCAGGAATCAGAGGGAGTGGATACGGATCTCGAACAGTAATCCGATTAAGTTCGCGGAAATCCAAGCAAGGGCGTAGGCCTCCATCTTTTTTCTTCACAAAGAAGAACCCCGCGGCCACTGGGGAAGATGAAGGTCTAATATGCCCTTTGGCCAGACTTTCCGAAATATAATCTTTCATAGCCTGCCTCTCAGGACCAGAAAGGTTATATAACCTAGCTTTAGGTAACTTAGCATCAGGAAGTAAATTAATAGAGCAGTCATACACGCGATGAGGAGGCAACTCCTGACACCCCTCCTCAGAGAACACATCCCCAAAGTCCTCCAAAAAAGGAGGCAAAGTACTAGGCACGACCGCACTGATGACTGTGTTCATGCAGTTACTTTTGCAAAACTCCCCCCATTGGCTTATATCTCTGGACTGCCAATTAATCACAGGGTTATGTTTAACCAACCAAGGAAGTCCCAACACAATAGGAGTAGGTAGACCCTCCAACACATAACAAGATAATAGTTCCCTATGTATTGCCCCTACCCGAAGGTCAATGTTATGAACCTCATGAACAAAGCTACCTTGGCCGAGAGGCCTGGCGTCAATGGAGAATATAGGGATCGGTTTGACCAATACACTCAGATGCATACCTTGAGCCTGAGCAAACTGAGCGTCAACCAGATTAGCCCCGGACCCACTATCAGAAGAACAGAAAATCTCTCCACTCTCGTACCAATCACCACCTCCACTGGTACAAGGAACTGAGAAGAACTAGCGGACGAAATACATACTCCCAGGTTGTCGTCCACCACACAACCTGGGATTAACAGTTTTCCGGCGACTTTTTGCTCAACAAGGCACGGGATGGACATCCCCCAACAAAATGTCCCTCTTTCCCGCAGAAGAAACACCTTCTAGTCCTGCGGCGTACCGCCAATCCCCTCCTACGAAATGATGTCCCTCCCAACTGCATAGGCTCCTCCGAACAGACAAGGGGAACCTCAACATAAGGGACTTTAGTAGTAAGTGGAGTAACAACAGGGGGCGGAGTTACCTCGCACCTCTCCCGGAGCCGTCTATCAGTACGGATAGCTAGGGCCATAGCAGCCTCCAGTGATGGAGGAGAATCATACTGAGCCAAAACGTCCTTTAATTTGTCAGAAAGCCCATGACAAAACTGGCTCCTAAGAGCTGGGTCATTCCACTGAGTATCTGTGGCCCATCTACGGAACTCAGAAGCAAATTCCTCCGCCGGACGATCTCCCTGCTGTATCTTACGTAATTTTGTCTCAGCAAGAGAGACCCGATCTGGGTCATCATATACCAAACCCAGGGCAGTAAAAAATCGATCTACTGACTGTAGAGCCGGGGATCCCGGAGGAAGGGAGAAGGTCCAGGATTGAGGGTCCCCTTGTAGGAGCGAGATAACAATTCCCACTCTCTGCTCTTCACTCCCTGATGATCGAGGCCGAAGCCGAAAATACAATTTACATGCTTCCCTGAAGGTAAAAAATTTGTCTCGCCCACCAGTGAACCTGTCCGGGAGAGCTACTTTAGGTTCAAATCTGGTTTTCTCCGAGGGAGACAAAACTTTGGACTTAATGTCCGTCAGCTCCATGGATAATCCCTGCAACTGCAGAGCCAGCTGGGCTACTGGATCCATGGCAACTGGGAATAATTTTATAGGCCAGTGAAAATGTCACGCGGTCTTATGATATGTGTACGATGTCAGTAAACTATTCTTAAAAGAACAACACTCTATACAACATATAGATTAGCAACATCAGCATGTAAATATAGAATAGATTTACCTGACACGATATCCGTTGAACTCAGGGTTAATCTTGAGGACTTGATACACTGTCACAGGAAAGAGGAGGACCGGGGGTCTAACCTGACCCTAAACTGGGGTCCTAACTAATCCCTCACCTTGGAGGTACTGATAATGGTTCAGAGGTCCAAGTCTCCAGCCTAACCCTGTCTCCTATCAGTCCCTGAACCCTGTAATCAGTCCTAAGAAGGATTCTGATTACCACCAAAGGGATATGGGCTGATCTCTGCTAAATACACAGATTAGACATATAAGACAGACTGGAGAAAACACAGACTTGCATACACACTCAAACACAGAAGGAACATAAATGATCTGGGATATTAAACTCTAAGCAAGGTGAGCTTAAAACAACTAAGGAGCTCTTTAACTTAAGTCTATACAGATACAATCCTATCTGTGGTCTGCATGAAGAATTTCACTGGCAACTCCCAACACAGACAACCAGAGATTTAAAGGAAACCAATCAACAAATAATTAATTGCAGCCGGGAGAAAACTGCACCCAGTCCCAGAACTGAGCACAGACAGAATTAACTCCCTAACTGCCAAACACAAAGAAACAGCAACTCAGCTGTGAGAAGTCAGAATGTGCAACCGCGACGATCTTCGTGGCGATGCACACATGACAGAGGGTTTTTGTTGTTTCCATGGTGAGAAAAGGGCGGATTCTAGAGATGTTCTTTAGGTGTAGGCGGCAAGAGCGGGCAAGAGATTGTATATGGGAGGTGAAGGAGAGATTGGTGTCAAGCATAACACCCAGACAGCAAGCCTGCTGCCGGGGTGTTATTATGGTGCCGCCCACAGAGAGGGAAATGTCAGATTTAGGGAGGTTAGTAGACGGCGGGAGCAGAAGGAGTTCAGTTTTGGAGAGGTTAAGTTTCAGATAGAGAGCGGACATGATGTTGGAGACAGTCGGTGGCGTTCTGTAGAACAGCGAGGGTAAGGTCGGGGGATGACGTGTATAGTTGTGTGTCATCAGCATAAAGATGGTACTGAGAGCCAAATCTGCTGATGGTCTGTCCAATTGGGGCCGTGTAGAGAGAGAAGAGAGGGGGGCCAAGGACTGAGCCCTGGGGTACACCGACAGTGAGAGGAAGAGGAGATGAAGTGGAGCCAGAGAACGAAACACTGAAGGAGCGGTAAGAAAGATAGGAAGAGAACCAAGAGAGGGCAGTGTCCTTAATGCCTTGTGACTGGAGCCTAGACAGTAGGAGACAGTGGTCAACTGTGTTGAAAGCTGCAGAAAGGTCGAGAAGAATGAGCAGAGAGTGGTCATTGTTACGTTTTGCTGTCAGAAGGTCATTGGTCACTTTGATGAGTGCAGTTTCAGTCGAATGTAGGGGGCGGAAGCTGGACTGTGAAGGGTCTAGAAGGGAGTAAGTGGAGAGGTAACGGGTGAGGCGGGAGTAGACTAGGCGCTACAAAAGTTTAGAGATGAAGGGGAGATTGGAGATCGGTCTGTAGTTGTTTGTGCAGGAAGGGTCGAGAGTGGGTTTCTTTAGTAGTGGAGTAATGATGGAGTGTTTGAAGTTAGATGGGAAAATGCCAGAGGAGAGTGAGAGATTAAAGATTGTAGTTAGGTGAGTTGTGACAACTGGAGAGAGAGACTGGAGGAGATGTGCGGGAATGGGGTCGGTAGTGCATGTAGTCGGACGAGAGGAAGAGAGGAGTCTGGAGTCTTCTTCTTCTGTGATGGGATCAAATGTGGAAAGTGAGCCAGGGGAACTGCAGGGTGGGATGGGAGTCATAGCACTTGGTGGTTGAGAGCAGATTTCTTGACGGATAGTATCTATTTTTTCTATAAAGTGGGAGGCCAGGTCGTCGGCACAAATGTCTGTGATAGGGGCTTGTGCTTTTGGCCTGGGGAGGGAGTGAAAAGTGTCAAAAAGTTTCTTGGGGTTGTTGGCTAGTGAGGAGATCAGGGTGGTGAAGTAGGTCTGTTTGGCGAGATGAAGGGCAGCATTATAAGTTCTTAACATGAATTTAAAGTGGGTGAAGTCTTCTGGTGTGCGGGTTTTTCTCCATAGGCGTTCAGCACTCCTAGAGCATCGTTGAAGAAGTCGAGTTTGCAATGTGAGTCAGGGCTGTTTTACTGTGTGTTTGGAAGTTCTGAGGGTGAGCGGTGCTACTTGGTCAAGGGTGCTTTTAAGAGTGAACCAGCATGGCTACCACAGCAACGTGCAGCAGCATGCTATTCCATCCGGTTTGCGTTTAGTTGGACCATCATTTATTTTTCAACAGGACAATGACCCCAAACACACCTCCAGACTGTGTAAGGGCTATTTGACCAAGAAGGAGAGTGTTGGGGTGCTACGCCAGATGACCTGGCCTCCACAGTCACCAGACCTGAAATCAATCGAGATGGTTTGGGGTGAGCTGGACCGCTCACCGCTTCAATTTTGAATAAATCCCAAACAGTGTCACCAGCAAAGCACCCCCACACCATCACACCACCTGTTCCATGCTTCACGGTGGGAACCAGGCATGTAGAGTCCATCCGTTCACCTTTTCTGCGTGAAAAGCAGTAATTAAAGCAAAAGGTGGCTACTTTGAAGAACCTAGAATATAAGACTTATTTTCATTTTTTTCACACTTTTTTGTAAAGTGTAATGTATAATTCCACATATGTTAATTCATAGTTTTGATGCCTTCAGTGTGCTTCTACAATTTTCATAGTCATGAAAATACAGAAAAATCTTTGAATGAAAAGGTGTGTCCAAACTTTTGGTCTGTACTGTATGTGACATCCATGTATCTGTTTGCTGTCTGTGTGCCCGTGTGACATACCGTAGCCAGGGAAAAGCTGTGCAGTTAGCTGTTCCCAGGTGCCGGATGCTGAAGGCAGCTCTCATCATTTCAGCCTGGTCTCCACGTGATCAGCGCTAACAGGCAATAATGATGGGAGTTGTATTCAGCATCCGCTGTGTACATTCTGTGGAAAATTAAGAATTAAATTAAAAAAAAAGCCGTGGGCTCCCGTGTAATTTTGATAACCAGTAGAGGGAAAGCCCTCAGCTGGGGGGACTGATGTTAATAATCTAGGAAAAGGGACAATATCCCGAAAGGCTCCCAGGCTATTAATAACAGCTTACAGCTGTTTGCTTAGCCTTTACTGGTGAGTTTATTGGGGACCCCAGAAAAAAAATTCAAAACCAACAAAAGGCTAAACAGACAGCTGAGGTTTGATTTTAATAGCCTACAAAGATTCCATGATATTGCCCCCTCTTACATGGCTACCAACATCATCATTCAGGCGCTCCAGAAATGGCGCATCCATAAGATAGGCAAAATCAGGTGCTTAGTCTCACTTTTCCCACTTGCTCCGTGGGGTTGTCATCAGCTTTGTATTGTCAGATGACATCAAGTCCAGGGGTTAGTAATGGAACTTTCTCTGGCATCTATCAGTGAGGTGAACGGAGTTAATTGGTTATGAACTCCGCTCTCGTTATTCATGTCACCGTGAGACACTGATGCTGCGCTATCATGTGCTGCTCAGTGTCTCTGCTAGATACCAGGCTGAATGCTTGCATCATGCCAACATTCAGTATGGCATCTAGATGTAGCAGAGCTAGACTCATCTAGGGACAAGTGGATTATCTTCTCGTCGGAAATGTGAAGAATATGATTGTTTATTATTTTTGTTCTTTTACAGGGGACATGTGCTTCAATGGATTATAGGCATTAAGGTGAGTATAACTTTTTTTTAAATAAATGTGTAAAAGAGAGTGAGTTTTATTAAAGAATTTTATTTTTGCTATGTGTTACTTGCCAAACTTACTATGGGGTTAGTAATGGGGGCGTCTTATAGACACTCACCCCTAGTGTTGATGTCAGCTGCCAATACAACCCCAATACTATTACCCACTTGCCACTGCCACAGGGCAAGTGAGAAGAGCGACACTAAGCGCCGGATTTGGCGCATCTTAAGGATGCACCATATCTGGGACGGCTGAGGGCTGATGCTGCTTGCCTGGGAGGGTGGGGCAATATCCATGGCTCCCTCCCAGCCTATTAATATTAACCCACAGCTGTCTGTTTACCCTTTACTGGTTTGAATTTATAGGGGGACCCTACATCATTTTTTTTCTGGGGTCCCCCGTAAACTCACCGGTAAAGGCTAAGCAAACAGCTGTGAGCTGTTATTAATAGCCTGGAAAGCTTTTGGGATATTATCCATTTTCCCAGATTGTTAACCTCACCCTTCAACCTTGGGCTTTCCCTCTGCTGGTAATCAAAATTTCGTGGGAGCCCACGCCATTTATTTTATTTAAATCTCAGGGAGACCAAGAGACATTGATAAGAGCTGGCTTCAGCAGCCAATGCCTGGGAACAGCGCAAATTCTACCGCTTCTTTCCAGGCTCTGGTACCTGTCACGCTGATGACACACGGATGTCATCAGAGTGCACATGTGTGGCACGCATTTCGTCCATGCTGCGCGTAAAACTGACATGTCTGCGGGTCTTTCACATGGACACACGTTCTGTGTGAAAGACCTGACATGTGCGCACCACCAATGAATACAATAGGTGTGCATGTGTCCATATTTGCAGTCCCTAAAAAACAGACTGAATATGGACAGAAAAAAAAGGAATTGTCCTGTTCTGCGTCCAGATTGCTGCCGAGTACCCCCGCTGGTCTCGGTATTTCCTTTTCAGTCCGGCGACTATGACACCACTGAAGCCAGTAATAGATTGTGAGACCGACGCATGTTTTACTATTGTGTTTTTATGTGGAGTCTTATAGAATGTAGTTAAAAAAAAAACCCATAATATTTTATAGAAGTTCAAATGTAGTTCTCACAGACAGCTTAAGTTCCAAGAAATAAACTTCATCAAACTGTTGTCACCTTGGATGAGACTCTTATTCCACATGAACTGGCTAAATATTACAATAAATTATTTTGGCTTCTAAACAACGGGATTCACACACCAAGAAGGACTATGTAAAGTTCAAGCATTTCTCAGTAATCTTAGATGACACTAGTTGCCTATATTAAAGAGAATGCTACACTAGGTCATTGAAGATTGCGATTCTGGATGCGTTGTGCATGGTGTCTTCCAACAATTTGATGTATTTGAGTGTAATATAGAAAAAAATATTTGTATGGGAACCTTCCATGAATATATGGTAGTCAGTGCCAAAAACCACAATAGATTTTATCATGCATTTTGTGCTTTTCTAACCTGACAAATATGATGCTTGTACATGTTTATGTAGCTTAGCTGAGTTTACTAGGATGTTTTAGTAGGAGAACAGCAAAAGTAATGGTTGTTCTGGGTCCATCACATTGAGGACACCATTGGTAACCAATGGATCCCAAAACTGTAATGTGGTCCATTGGGTCTCATGGTTTCCATCATTTTAATGGGCAAAATAGTTTTGTGTGTTGGGCTTTTTTGTGTGGCCCTACTGCCATGATCTATGAGGGAAGCTCCTAATGCAAATATGAACAGAGCCTAAGTAAATACTCCCTAATGTCTCAATTTTTCACAGAGTTTCCTATAACTAATACAATTTTCCTGATCTAAAGCATAGCTGCTCCTTCATTCTAGGAAAATGTCTCCATAAAATGTCAGATTTATAAAGATGCATATGCTATTGTATTAACTTTCTCCACTTAATAAGCTTTCAGCCATATTTAATTCCTAAGTGAATCGTCACTCATGAAAACACTTTTACATAAGTGCTCAGATTTATAAGCCTTTGTCACATAAAAAAAAAGATTCTTAATCTACAGAGGGGCTGTCAAGGCTTTTAAAGCTTTTAATTGTCAAGAAAAAAGAAATAAAATGTTACATTTTTCTTCACCATTTCCTGAACAATTATCTACTGTAAAGTGGAGTTATGACAAAGTCTTCATACGGGGCCATTAGTCGTTTCTTCTGCTCTCAGTCATCATACCATTATATAATACATAATATGGTGCAGACATTAGACTTCTCATAATGCTGTTTATATTTATAGTAGGATAGTATTTTAGGCAAAGATAAAAATTGGAGATAGATATGGGTGAATGCTTGGGAATGTTCACATTCATTCGTGCTTAATACATTTATGTCCATCACCTTTGTGCACACAGTGTCGTTTTCAGGCAGATTCCATCTGTGAACCTGCCTGAAAAAGCACTATAAAATTAAAAAAGATAAACATATATACATCAATGTCAAAATGTCTTTTGTCACTCCTTATAAACACTTTTTGCTTTGTAGCCTATGAAGAAACTAAAAGAAGTAAGTTATCTGAGCATTCTGATTGGAAGTTGCCGCTATTGTATACGTAGAATGTTAAAGAAAGATGCCGGAGGCAGAGCTGCCACAAAAGATGTCCAGGAAGACGTCACAAAAGATGCTTCACCAAAACACCACTGGCATTTTCCTGAAGTGTCTTTTACTTTAAGGCTATGTGCACACGTTGCGGAATTGCCGCTGAAATCCTGCACCTCCCTGCCGCGGGAAATATTAATTTTTATTGGTTTGCGTATTCCCGCCAGAAACTAGCGTTTTGCAAGCGTAATTAGCTTGCAGAATGCTAGCGTTTTCCAAGCGATCTGTAGCATCGCTTGGAAAACTGATTGACAGGTTGGTCACATGAGTCAAACAACGTGTGTGACAAGTGTGAGCAACTTTTTGCTATTGATGCCACTTATGCCACATCAATAGTAAAAAGATGTAATGTTAAAAATAATAAAAAAAATAATAAATCGTGATATTCTCACCTTCCGGCGGCCCCGCAGCCTTCCCGCCTCTCAGCGACGCTCTCGGCCAATCGCGTTCCCAGGGATGCTTACCAACAATGACCCCAGATGACATAGCATCACGCGAGACCGCTACGTCATCTGGGGTGATTCTCGCATTGCATTACTGGGAACGGGATTGGCCGGAAAGGGATTGGCCGGGAGCGTCGCTGAGGAGTGGGAAAGCTGCGGGGGCCGCCGGAGGGTGAGGATATCACTATTTTTTATTTGAATTACTATTTTAACATGGATATGGTACCCAGGGCCTGGAGGAGAGTCCCCTCTCCTCCAGACCCTGGGTACCATCCGCACATGAACCAATTACTTTGCGCATGGTGGGCATAGCCACATGCGGAAAGTAAGTGGTTCAATGCATTCCTATGGCGGCGGAATCGCCACAATTCCGCAAAAAGAATGAGCATGCTGCGTATTTTTCCGCGATGTGATTCCACCGCGGAAAAACGCAGCATGTGCACAGCATTGCAGAATCCCATAGAATATAATGAGTTGCGTTGGGTAAGCGTTTTTGCCGCATTTTTGCCGCAACGTGTGCACATAGCCTCAAAATGATGTGAGTAAGAAGGCATCTAAGGGCTCATACTCATTTGTATATACATTTATATATTTATATTGCATAGAGAGATAGGTATAAGAAAAGCCGGTAATACATCTGCTGAGTTCTGTAAAATAACTGCAGGAGCCGACAGTTTAGAAGAGATGGATTACATACAGTAAATTCATATAGAATAGGTAGATATATAGATATCAGTGACAAATACAATTAGTACAGTGTGTGTGCAAATTACTGGACTTGTATCTAATTAATAAAAGTTTATTTATCAGAAAAAAATGGCTCAGATAGCTGCGGGCTGATATTAATAGCCTAGGAAGAGGCCACGGATACTGGCCCCCCCCCCGGCTAAAAACATCAGCCTGCGGCCACCCCAGAAAAGGTGCATCTCTAAGTTGCGCCAATTCTGGCACATAGCCTTGCTCTTCCCACTTGCCCTGTAGCGAGTGTGAAAATTACTGGACTTGTATCTAATTAATAAAAGTTTATTTATCGGAAAAAAATGGCGCAGATAGCTGCGGGTTGATATTAATAGCGTAGGAAGAGGCCATGGATACTGGCCCCCCGGCCCCAGAGCTGTGAGGTCTTATATAGACAGGTGTGTGCCTTTACAAATCAAGTCCTGTCAGTTTAATTAAACACAGCTGGACTCCAATGAAGGAGTAGAACCATCTCAAGGATCACAAGGAAATGGACAGCATGTGACATAAATATGAGTGTCTGAGCAATGTCTTATAGACACCACTGCAGCCAGATCAATTTTGAAGTAGAAGACACATGAAAACACTGGTGTTATTTTCTCTAAAGCGGCTTTAAAACGCCTCTTAAGCCATGTTTTGCGGTGGCTTTTCCGCTGAAGTGATGAATTTTTTTAATTACATGACAAGCGAAGAGGGATCTGGTCATTTAATTATTCCTTAGCCAATAACAGCTCCTCCCAGCATGTAAATAAAACACATGACTGCTTGTGATTTGGGTAAAATGGCCACAGTAGCCTTTCATTAAATTATAACATAATAAGACCCGGAGCGGGTGGCGACCCCACAAGAATAAACATTTTTCTAACTACCTAAAGGCTAATAGGCCTGGACCAAAGGAAAACCCCACGTCCTAGAGAACTTTCCCTGGTCGCACCACACCAGCCCAGGGAATAAGGTATTAACACCCTAACCATGCAGGACCTACGCCCGCCAGTTATATTGGGATGTAGCCAAAGTCATTATCCCCCCAATAGTGCCCTTTATGCAAAAGCACACGACACTTAATGAGCCTCTGACCCAGAGCTATCCCCTGCTACTTGTGACAAAGTAATACATATCTGAAAACATTCCTTTCATCAACTGTTAATGTCCATTGGTGATGAGTGAACGTGCTCGGATAAGGTGTTATCTGCACATGCTCGTCTGCTAAGGCTAGGTTCACATTAGCGTTTGTGTGCTCAGTGTATCATCTGCATGCGCAAACGCATGCTAATGCAGCTTTTTTATCCGCATCAGCTTACACATGACGCCAAAAAAAGCTGCGTGTGCATGCGTTTTGGCATGCGTTTGCGTTATTTATGCGCATGCGTTAGATATTTCCAGGTGCTGTAATCAGTTCCTGGACATGCGCAGTCTGGAGTCCGCATGCACATCAAACGCATCCATGCACATGTCCTTGTGTACAAATGCGTTCCCATAGACAGTAATATGTTGTTTTGAAGCACTCATCCGCATGACTGTGCATATTTGACGGATTTTTGACGCTTCAAAAAATGCAACATGTTGCGTTCACCGGACACCACGAAATGACGCATGCGTACGCAAACGCATGCGAACTCATGTCCCTGCGTACACCATGTTAAAGATACTGTATGTACGCATGATTCATGCGGATCTATGTGGATCAAACACAGCACACAGTTACGCAAATGTGACACCAGCCTAACCAAGTGTCTTTCAAAAATATATTGGAGTCCCTGCGGCTGCATGTCTCGTAGCTGTTAAACAGCCGCAACACATGCAGGGATTGCCTAACAAACAGACAATCTCCACATGTGTTGCTGCTGTCTAACAGCAGCGAGACATGCAGCTGCAGGGACTCCAACATATTTGCGCCAAAGTCAATCGGTTAGCACCCGAGCATGGTCGGATAACACCTTATCCGAGCACGTTCGCTCATCACTAATGCCCATGTATCCATTTTTCATTCATTTATTTAGTTTTTTTTTCACAGTTTCCTTTTAAATATACTTTTTACATATATTTGACATTACTGTGCATATGTTCATTAGTTTTTGTGTTTTTTACCACTTTATCAGGCGGGTTCTAGGTTGAATATGCCTGAAAAGGATGCCATGTGCTCAAACATAAAACTGTTTTCATATATGGCAAGAAATTTGGCAGATTTTCTACAGATTTTGGTGCCAAATATTCAGTGTAAATTATCACATTTAGAAAATGTAATTTTAGAGGTTTATTAAGTATAAACTGTAGTTCATCATACTGGCAATATTCTACTATACTATAATGAATAATTTATGATCTTACCTGCACAGACATATCCACTCCCTTGTATCCTTGCTTACATCTACACTTATAGGACCCTGGAGTGTTGAGGCAATCACTGTGAGGGCTGCACTTATGACTGCTCACCAGGCACTCATTTATATCTGCCAATAAAAAGACACTTCTGTACTTTATTTCATTCTACACATAGAGAAAAGTCATTAGTAAGCGGCAATAAGACATTTATTACCAAGAAAAGCTTTGATTCCAGAGGAGTGACATACGACCAATTGAAGGGGTTTTCCAATACTTTAATATTGATAATATGTCCTTAGGATAGACCATGCAAATTAGTTTGGTGGCTGTTCAACTCCTATAACCTTACCTCTCTGTTGATCGGGGGCCCTGACACACCAATGTGTTCCACGGACGTTCCATGCTTCCGTCATTGTTTACCAGGCACAGCTCTGTACACTTCATGGTAGAAGGTACCAGGTGCCATGAAATGTATGAAACTGTGATGGTAAACAATGAACGGAATGCAGAACATGTATACAGGCGCTTAATGTCAAATTCCCAGGAAATCTCTTTAAGTCTATTTGAAAAGATCGGGGGGATGCTTGTCAAGAGTCAAGACTAGTCTTTTCAATGATGAGCGCTGTCTAATCTTCCCTGCACCATTGATTGACATCTTGCTGTGTGTGCACACTCCGCTACTGATGGGGAACTTTTTGCCTATGCACAGTGTGCACAGAAACACTTGGGATGGTACATTACTGAGACTCTTTGTGATCGAAAAAGTACACAAACCGAGGACACTGGCTGGGTACATTAAGAGCGGCTTTCTGGATTCTTAAACTGAATACTCATTCAACCAATGGTCTAAATTACAGAACAGATCTTATGTATTTTTATTAGCTTTCATGTTTATAATTCACTATATATTACCCCTTCTGTTTTTCATGCCTATTTATCTGTACGATTACTGAACATGTGTACATGGGTGGATCCATTTGCTTTGTCGATCCCACTCACATTATATACTATTTAAGGAAGCACTCCACACCAAGCTGTCATCTCTGATTAAGACTTTTTCTACCTGAAACAAATAAGCCTTATGGGTTTTTATTATGAGCATATTCTATCATTTTTTAAAGGCTAAGTGGTAACTACCTTCCTTTGGTGCTGGAGAACATCCCCTTTGGACCATTGAGAGCTATTTGACCTGGAATCTGGACCAGCGCATACTCCATGCACCAAACCCAGGCCACAGATGGTCTACCCTGGAAGTTTTCTGGGATACTTAGCTCTAACACAAGAGTGATGAGCTGAATTGATATTTTGTCTAATTTTTGGTACACAGAAATCTGTTAATCAATGGTGTGGGCGAGTTTAGATAGAACTCAACATTAAGAGAAATACCAAGCACTAGCAAATAAAACTGTATTTCATTAAAACTACAATAAGAAGGTCAGTAAGTAACCCAGGTTAAGGTTTCTTTCCTTAATTCATGCTGCCCTGACATAGGGCACCAAAAACCGGGTGACAGATTCTCTTGTAAAGGTCCTTTAAAAAATGAGAGCTAGAGTTTGCTTTGCTATGCAACTAATCCTCTGTTCCCTAAGTATTGATATGCCTTACCTAGTGTGTAATGAAAGTTGAAAAGCAACATTTATAGATTACTTTTTTGAGTAGTTGCTTCTGTCAAAGGGGTATAACTTATTTTTTTTAATATAACTACAAAGTTATTACTATTACTAATATTCTTTCTTTGCTAATTTCCCATAGATTTCATGATATCTACATCAAGTAAAATTAAACTTTTATTCTTTAGCTCCAGTAGATAAAATCAGTTTGCTGTTAGCCTCTCTACTGAGCATTCACCACACTGTTCCCAACAGGCTGGGATCAATAATCGGTATGACCAAAACATTGACCATTCTGCAACAAGATCATTGGTCATCTTGTATTAAGGTCCAGGTGGACTGAAACATTGGCCATTTTGTAAAAATGTCTGAGGACTGAAATGTTGGACAACTTGTAAAAAGGTCTGGAAGGACTGGGAGGACTGAAACACTGGCCATCCTGTAACAAGGTCAGAGAGGAATGAAACACTTGCCATCCTGTAACAAGGTCCAGGAGAACTGAAACACTGGCCATCCTGTAACAAAGTCAGGGAGGACTGAAACATTGGCCATCCTGTAACAAGGTCAGGGATGACTGAAACACTGGCAATCCTGTAACAAGGTCAGGGAGGACTGAAACACTGACTATCTTGTAACAACGTCAGGGAGGACTGAAAAACTAGCCATCCTGTAACAAGGTCAAGGAGGACTGAAACACTGGCCATCCTATAACAAGGGCTGGGAGGACTGAAACACTAGCCATCATTGTTGTGTTTCGGTAGCTGAGGAGGACAAGAACAACAGCAGGGCAGCAGAACACAAGGTTCAGTATTGTCTGTAACCACCAGAGGGAGCCTCTGCTCAGAAACCATCTCTAGCACATTCATAACAGTCCCCCCCCTTGAGGAGGGGTCACCGAACCCTCACTTGTGCAACCAGGCCGATCAGGATGAGCTCGGTGATAGGAACGGATCAGTCTCCTAGCATGGATGTCCGAAGCAAACACCCAAGAATTGTCCTCCTGACCATAACCTCTCCACTTAACCAAATACTGGAGTTTCTGTCTAGAAAAACGAGAATCCAATATTTTCTTAACCACATACTCCAGATTGCCCTCAACCAAAACAGGGTCAGGAGGCGCAGCCATAGGAACCACTGGCTCGACAAACCTCTTCAATAAGTACTTGTGGAACACGTTATGGATCTTAAATGTCCCTGGAAGAAGCAAACGGAAGGAAACAGGATTAAGAATCTCCATGATCTTATAAGGTCCAATGAACCTGGGCTTAAACTTTGGAGATGCAACCCTCATAGGGATATTTCTTGAGGACAACCAAACCAAGTCTCCCACTTTAAACCGAGGACCATCAATCCTATGCCGGTTGGCAAACCGTTGGGCCTTCTCCTGAGAGAGAGACAACCTCTCCACTACCTGGTCCCAAATCTGCTGCATTCGCTCTACAACAGAGTCAACACCCAGACAGAGAGAAGCCTCCGCCTGTCCCGAAGAAAATCGAGGGTGAAACCCAAAATTGCAGAAAAATGGAGACATCAAGGTGGCAGAGCTAGCCCTATTATTAAGAGCAAACTCAGCCAAAGGCAAAAAAGAGACCCAGTCATCTTGATCAGCAGACACAAAACATCTCAAATAAGTCTCCAAGGTCTGGTTTGTTCTCTCGGTTTGTCCATTGGTCTGAGGATGAAAAGCAGAGGAGAAAGATAATTGAACACCAAGTTTAGAACAAAATGTCCTCCAAAATCTGGAAACAAACTGGACTCCTCTGTCAGACACAATGTTCTCCGGAATGCCATGTAACCGAACCACGTGCTGAAGGAACAAAGGCACCAATTCGGAGGAGGAAGGTAACTTAGGTAATGGCACAATATGTATCATCTTGGAAAACCTATCACAGATTACCCAGATAACGGTCATTCTCTGAGAAACAGGGAGGTCGGAAATAAAATCCATAGAGATATGGGTCCATGGCCTCTTGGGCACAGGTAATGGCATTAACAAACCACTAAAGCGAGAGCAAGGCTTGGAGTGAGAGCAAGTCCCGCAGGACTGCACAAATTCCCTGACGTCATGAGACAAAGTAGGCCACCAAAAGGACCGACTCACCAAGTCTCTGGTACCAAAAATCCGGGATGACCAGTCAACGCGGAACAATGAATCTCAGACATCACACTCTTCTTCCACTGGTCTGGGACAAACAATTTCCCAATAGGGCAGCGCTCAGGTTTATCCTCCTGACACCCTTCCAAGGCCAGTCTGAAATTGGGCGAGATGGCGGAAAGAACTACACCCTCTTTCAAAATAACAGTAGGATCAGATAACTCAGGAGAGTCCGCAAAGAAACTCCTCGAGAGGGCATCCGCCTTAAAATTCTTAGTGCCAGGAAGAAAAGAAACCACAAAATTAAAACGTGTGAAAAACAAGGCCCACCTGGACTGTCTAGGATTAAGTCGCTTGGCTGATTCAAGATAAACCAGATTCTTATGGTCTGTGAGGACCACCACCTGATGTTTGGCTCCTTCCAGCCAATGTCTCCACTCTTCAAAGGCCCACTTCATGGCCAATAACTCCCGATTACCCACGTCATAATTACGTTCAGTTGGAGAAAATTTTCGAGAGAAAAAGGCACAAGGGTTACTCTTAGAGGTCTCTGGATCTCTTTGGGACAAAACGGCACCTGCCCCAATTTCAGAGGCATCAACCTCCACCTGAAACGGTAGAGAAACATCAGGCTGCCGTAGAACAGGAGCAGAAGTGAATCTCTGCTTAAGTTCCTGAAATGCAGAGACTGCCTCAGGAGGCCAATTCACCACATCAGAACCCTTTTTTTTCAAATCAGTCAATGGTTTAACAATACCGGAGAAATTACCAATAAATTTACGATAAAAATTGGCAAAACCCAAAAATCTCTGAAGAGCCTTTAATGAAGTAGGTTGGACCCAATCACAGATGGCCTGAACCTTGACCGGGTCTATTTCAATAACAGACGGAGACAAAATGAATCCAGAAATGAGACCTTCTGTACGCCAAAAAGACACTTTGATCCCTTCACATACAGAGCATTCTCTCTCAAAATCTGGAACACAGTCCGAACATGTTTCACATGAGAGTCCCAGTCATTGGAAAAAATCAAGATATAATCCAAATAAACAATCAGAAATTTATCCACAAAATCCCTGAAAATATCATTCATGAAGGATTGAAAGACGGAAGGAGCATTAGTGAGCCCAAAGAGCATCACTAGGTACTCAAAATGCCCCTCTAGGGTATTAAACGCCGTCTTCCATTCATCCCCGTGCTTAATGCGAATAAGGTTATACGCCCCCCTGAGGTCAAGCTTGGTAAACCAACTAGCACTTTTCACCCTGGAAAACAGGTCAGAAATCAAGGGTAACGGATATTGATACTTCACAGTGATCTTATTCAAGAGACGATAATCAATACACGGCCTCAATGAACCATCCTTTTTGGCCACAAAGAAAAAACCGGCACCCAAGGGTGAAGAGGATGGTCTGATATGACCCTTCTCCAATGACTCCTTGATATAATATCGCATAGCATCGTGTTCAGGTACAGACAAGTTAAAAAGGCGACCTTTAGGAAATTTACCACCATACACTAATTCAATAGCGCAATCGTAGCTCCTGTGAGGGGGCAAAGATGCAGATTTACTTTCACTAAATACATCCGAAAAATCAGTCAAAAAGTCAGAAATATCCTGAGACTTGGGAGAGGCAGAAAAAACAGGAGTGTCGGCATTAACACATTGGCAGCCCCAACTGGTCACAGACACAGATTTCCAATCCAAAACAGGATTATGAGACTGTAACCAAGGGAAACCTAGTACAATAATGTCATTCAGATTATACAGCCCCAGAAATTTGCAACTCTCCTGATGATCTGGTTCAACCCTCATTATCACCTGAGTAAAAAACTGTGGTTTATTCTCCGCCAAAGGGGTAGAATCAATGCCCAGTAGGGGAATAGACTTCCGCAGGGGTATCATGGGAAACCACAACGTTTGGCAAAGTCAAAATCCATCAGGTTAATGCTGCTCCTGAATCAACAAAAGCCTGAGCAGAAAATGAGGACAGGGAGCAAATCAGGGTAACAGTCAACAGAAATTTAGTCTGAACACTACCCAAGACAACTGAGCGTGCAAAACGTCTTCCCCGCTTAGGGCAGACTGAAATAGCATGAGAGGCATCACCACAGTAGAAACATAACCCATTACGCTTTCGAAACTCATGACGCTGTGCCCCAGAAGTCACTCTATCACACTGCATGGGCTCAGAAGCTGGCTCACAAGGCAACACTATCTCACGCATACCTCTTTACTCACGCAAATGTCTGTCAATTTGAATATCCAATGACATAGAATCATTGAGACCAGAGGGATGTCATGGGTGTATCGCCACAAGGATCGTCGCGATTACACACTCTGACTTCTCACAGCTGAGTTGCTGTTTCTTTGTGTTTGGTAATGAGGGAGTTAATTTTACCTAGCTCTTTGCTAAGACTAGGTCCAGCCTCGCCCGGCTGCTTTTGATTATGTTCTAATTAGATTCCTTCATATACCTGCCAGTCTGCTGGTTAGATGCCGGTGAAAGCATTCATGTAGTCTAGCAGACTGGATCGGTTCTGAGAATACTTAAGCTAAGAGCTCCTTAGTTGTTTTTACTCTTATAGCTTATAGTTTATCTCTGAGACCTTAGGTGTTCCTACTGTGTGTGAGTGTTGTATGTAAGACTTTATTTACGTTATTTCTTGTCTTTCTTGTATGTCTTTCTGTTTATTAACCATTACCTGTTCATTCCCTTTGGTGGTAATCAGGGTCCTTCTTAGGACTAGATTACAGTTGGCAGGGATTGATAGGAGACAGGGTTTACGCTGGTGGCCTGGACCTCTGTACCTTTAACAGTACCTCCAGGTAGAGGGATTAGTTAGGACCCCAGTTTAGGGTCAGCATAGACCCCGGTCACCCTCTAGCCGGAGACAGCGTATAACGAATTCCGTATTGACCCACTGGACATTCTGTCAGGTAATTCTATGTTATCATATATCTATGCGCATGTTATATAGTATGTTGCCCTTTTGATATAGATTACTGTCATCACATATATATATCTGCTATACAGCGTGACATTTTCACCGGCCATACTAAAGATTCTCTCCAGCTGTCATGGATCCAGTAGCCCAGCTGGCCCGGCAGTTGCAGGGGTTGTCCATGGAGTTTGCAGACATTAAGTCCAAGGTTTTGTTCCCCCGGAGCAAACCAGATCTGAACCTAAGGTTGCTCTCCCGGACAGGTTCACTGGTGGGCGGGACAAATTTTTTACTTTCCGGGAGGCATGTAAATTGTACTTTCGGCTGCGGCCTCGGTCATCTGGGAGTGAAGAGCAGAGGGTGGGAATTGTTATCTCGCTCTTACAAGGGGACCCTCAATCTTGGGCGTTCTCTATTCCTCCAGGCTCCCCAGATCTCCAGTCAGTGGATCGATTTTTTACTGCCCTGGGTCTGGTATATGATGATCCGGATCGAGTTTCCCTTGCTGAAACAAAGTTACGTAAAATACGGCAAGGAAATCGTCCAGCGGAGGAATATTCTTCTGAGTTCCGTAGATGGGCAACAGATACTCAGTGGAATGACCCAGCTCTTAGGAGCCAGTTTTGTCAAGGGTTGTCTGACAAATTAAAAGATGTGTTGGCTCAGTATGATTCTCCTCCATCACTGGAGGCTGCTATGGCCCTCACTATTCGCATGGATAGACGAATTCGGGGAAGACGCGAGGTAACTCCGCCTCCCGTGATGACTCCACCTACTACTAAAGTCCCTTATACTGAGGTTCCCCTGGTCTGTTCTGAGGAACCCATGCAGTTGGGAGGGACATCTTTTTGTAGGAGGGAATTGGCGGTGCACCGCAAGACTAGAAGGTGTTTCTTTTGCGGGAGAGAGGGACGTTTTTTGTTGGGGGGTGTCCATCCCGGGCCTCTGAGCAAAGGAGTTAACCTGGGAGTGTGTATTTCGTCCCCAAATCCCTCTCAGTTTCTCGTGCCTGCGGAGGTGGTGATTGGTACTAGAACTGAGAGGATTTCTGTTTTTCTTGATAGTGGGTCCGGGGCTAATCTGGTGGACGCTCGGTTTGCCCAGGTGCATGGTATGCAACTGAGTGTATTGGCCAAACCGGTCCCTATAGTCTCTATTGATTCTAGACCTCTCGGTCAAGGTAGCTTGGTACAAGCTGTTCATAACATAGATCTTCGAGTAGGGGCAAGACATAAAGAGCAATTGTCTTGTTATGTGTTGGAGGGTCTACCTACTCCTATTGTGTTGGGACTTCCTTGGTTGGCTAAACATAACCCAGTGATTGATTGGCAATCCGGAAAGATAAGCCAGTGGGGTGAATTTTGCAGGAATAACTGCATGAGCACGGTCATCGGTGCGGTTGTGCCTAGGACTTTGTCTCCTTTTCTGGAGGACTTTGGGGAGATGTTCTCAGAGGAGGGGTGTAAAGAGTTACCTCCTCATCGCGCATATGACTGCTCAATAAAGTTGCTTCCTGATGCCTTATCTCGTACTTTCCCAGGGCCGGGAAGACGGATGATCCGGTTCCTATTCCTCAGGAGGGAGTTGTAGTGTCAGCTGTATGCTCTGAGCTTGAGGGGGAGGTATTGGGGGCTCAGGGGGACGCCCCGGTGGGACTTCCAGGGAGACTGATAGTTCCAGATCGGTTAAGACTGAAGGTTACGGGGAACCGTTACAAACGGATGGCTGATAGGGGGAGAGTTTCTGGTCTAGATCTGAAGGTGAACGATCTAGTTTGGTTGTCTACCAGGAATATAAAACTTAAAGTTTCCTCCTGGAGGTTGGGTCCCAGATTCATCGGGCCGTACAGGATCAGTTCCATAATTAATCCTGTGGCATTTCGTCTGGACCTCCCTCCTACGTTTAAAATTCATAATGTGTTTCACAAGTCATTACTTAAAAAGTATGTGGCACCAGTCATACCGTCACCTCTACCTCCGCCTTCAGTGGTGGTCAATGATAACGTGGAATTTCATGGGTCGAAAATCATTGACTCACGTCTCAGTCGCCGATCCCTTCAGTACTTGGTTCATTGGAGGGGGTATGGTCCTGTGGAGAGGACGTGGGTCCCTGCGTCTGATGTTAACGCAGATCGATTGGTTCGGACCTTTCACACAACTCACCCGGGCAGACCTGGCCCTGAGGGTCCGGAGTCCCCTCGTAGAGGGGGGGGTACTGTCATGGGTGTATCGCCACAAGGATCGTCGCGATTACACACTCTGACTTCTCACAGCTGAGTTGCTGTTTCTTTGTGTTTGGTAATGAGGGAGTTAATTTTACCTAGCTCTTTGCTAAGACTAGGTCCAGCCTCGCCCGGCTGCTTTTGATTATGTTCTAATTAGATTCCTTCATATACCTGCCAGTCTGCTGGTTAGATGCCGGTGAAAGCATTCATGTAGTCTAGCAGACTGGATCGGTTCTGAGAATACTTAAGCTAAGAGCTCCTTAGTTGTTTTTACTCTTATAGCTTATAGTTTATCTCTGAGACCTTAGGTGTTCCTACTGTGTGTGAGTGTTGTATGTAAGACTTTATTTACGTTATTTCTTGTCTTTCTTGTATGTCTTTCTGTTTATTAACCGTTACCTGTTCATTCCCTTTGGTGGTAATCAGGGTCCTTCTTAGGACTAGATTACAGTTGGCAGGGATTGATAGGAGACAGGGTTTACGCTGGTGGCCTGGACCTCTGTACCTTTAACAGTACCTCCAGGTAGAGGGATTAGTTAGGACCCCAGTTTAGGGTCAGCATAGACCCCGGTCACCCTCTAGCCGGAGACAGCGTATAATGAATTCCGTATTGACCCACTGGACATTCTGTCAGGTAATTCTATGTTATCATATATCTATGCGCATGTTATATAGTATGTTGCCCTTTTGATATAGATTACTGTCATCACATATATATATCTGCTATACAGCGTGACAAGGGAGCAGGGAATCCCACCATAACATCCTTTACATTCTCTGACAGCCCCTTCCGAAAAAGGGCTGCCAAAGCATCATCATTCCATTTGGTCAGGACTGCTCACTTTCGGAATTTCTGACAGTACAACTCAGCGTCTTCAAGACCCTGATTTAATGCCAACAAGGTTTTTTCAGCTTGATCAGTGACATTAGGTTCATCATGCAATAACCCCAAAGCCAGAAAAAATGCATCAATATCATTCAAAACAGGATCCCCAGGTGTCAGGGAAAAAGCCCAATCCTGAGGATCGCCACGCAGGAGAGAGATGACAATTTGAAACAATTTACAGTTATTTTTGAAATTCAGAAATTTAGCCCGATCCCCCAAAAACAAATCTGGCATGGGAATCCTAGGTTCCACAACCGGCAAGATAGGTAGCAATACTCCGAACCCCAGTGGCAAGCTGATCCACACGGCCAGACAACTGTGCAAACTCCATTGAAAGAAAAAGAAATCCTCCTCAGCACCCAGAGAAAAAGAGGGAAAAAATGAAACAGACAGAAAAAAAAAAAAAAAAAATCTCTGACAACTCTGACAACTTTTTTCTTTCCACACTATTTTTCCCTTCCGTGAGTACCATATAATTTTCAGTTATGGCCGGTGATACTGTTGTGTTTCGGTAGCTGAGGAGGACAGGAACAACAGCAGGGCAGCAGAACACCTGAGATGTTGGTAACTGATGGGTTTCAGATTCCTAAACTAACGACACAACTAGAGGTAGCTGTGGAGCGTTCCTACGTTGATCCTAGACGCCTCGTCACAGCCTGAGAGATAACTACACCTAAAGGCAGAAAGATGAAAGCTATCTGCCCGGAGCAGATCCCTAAAGAAAATAGGAAGCCTCCAAACATATAATGGCGGTTAGACAAGATGAAAACACAAACATAGGCAGAAAATAGATTGAGCAAACGCTGGGGCCACAAGCTGACTAAATAGGATAGGAAAGGAAAGATTACTTTCTGCAACCCAGAAAACCCTACAAAAATCTAACAATTCTGATTACAAAAATACTGAGATCACACGATCTCGCCACCCGCTAAATCAGATCTCAGTGTGAACAAAACCAAGCTGCAGCCGCTGAAAAAACAGGAAAAAGCAAATGAGCAAATAACAGTGGCTGCAGATAAACTGTGAGGAGCTCAGGCCCCAGGAGGGGACCTGGCTGACCTCCACAAAAGTGCAGAAAACAATGCAAAAAGCAAGCACAAAAAGAAAAGCAAAAAATATCTTATCTGAAAGCAGGAGATGCAGGCAAGACTCCAGCAAACTTACAAATGAACCAGGAACCACAATTGAGACAAGAACAATTGATCACCGGCAACCATCATGGGAGGGAACCTCCCTTATAACAGACCAGTCAGTGAACCCAGATTGCCATTACTCGCTAAAAGGTTCAGTACTGTCTGTAACCACCAGAGGGAGCCTCTGCTCAGAAACCATCTCTAGCACATTCATAACACATCATGTAACAAGGTCAGGGAGGACTGAAACACTGACCATCCTGTAACAAGGTCAGGGAAGGCTGAAACACTGGCCATCCTGTAACAAGGTCAGGGAGGACATAAACAGTGGCCATCCTGTAACAAGGTCAGGGAGGACTGAAACACTGGTCATCCTGTAAGAAGGTCAGGGAGGCCTGAAACACTGCCATCCTGTAACAAGGTCAGGGTAGACTGTGACACTGGCCATCCTGTAACAAGGTCAGGGAGGACTGAAACACTGGCCATCCGGTAACAAGGTCAGGGAGGACTGAAACACTGGCCATCCTGTAACAAGATCTGGATGGACTGAACCACTAGTTATCATGTAACAAGGTCAGGGAGGACTGAAACACTGAACATCCTGTAACAAGGTCAGGAGAGTACTGAAACACTGGTCATCCTGTAACAAGGTCAGGGAGAACTGAAACACTGGTCATCCTATAACAAGGTCCGGGAGGACTGAAACACTAGCCATCCTGTAACAAGGTTAGGGAGGACTGAAACACTGGCCATCCTGTAACAAGGTCAGGGAGGACTGAAACACTGGCCATCCTGTAACAAGGTCAGGGAGGACTGAAACACTGGCCATCCTGCAACAAGGTCAGGGGGACTGAAACACTGGCCATCCTGTAACAAGGACAGAGAGGACTGAAACACTGGCCATCCTGTAACAAGGTCAGGGAGGACTGAAACACTGAACATCCTGTAACATGGTCAGGGAGAATTGAAACACTGGCCATCCTGTAACAAGGTCAGGGAGGACTGATACACTGGTCATCCTGTAACAAGGTCAGGGAGAACTGAAACACTGGTCATCCTATAACAAGGTTCGGGAAGACTGAAATATTGGTCATTCTGTAACGAGGTCAGGGAGGACTGAAACACTGGCCATCCTGTAACAAGGTCAGAGAGGACTGAAACACTGGCAATCCTGTAAAAAGGTCAGGGAGGACTGAAACACTGGCCATCCTGTAACAAGGTCAGGGAGGACTGAAACACTGGCCATCCTGTAACAAGGTCAGAGAGGAATGAAACACTGGCCATCCTGTAACAAGGTCAGGGAGGACTGATACACTGGTCATCCTGTAACAAGGTCCAGGAGAACTGAAACACTGGCCATCACGTAACAAGGTCAGGGAAGACTGAAACATTGGCATCCTGTAACAAGGTCAGGAATGAATGAAACACTGGCAATCCTGTAACAAGGTCAGGGAGGACTGAAACACTGACTATCCTGTAACAAGGTCAGGGAGGACTGAAAAACTAGCCATCCTATAACAAGGTCAGGGAGGACTGAAACACTAGCCATCCTGTAACAAGGTCAGGGAGGACTGAAACACTGGCCATCCTGTAGCAAGGTCAGGGAGGACTGAAACACTGGTCATCCTGTAAGAAGGTCAGGGAGGACTGAAACACTGGCCATCCTGTAACAAGGTCAGGGTAGACTGAAACACTGGCCATTCTGTAACAAGGTCAGGGAGGACTGAAACACTGGCCATCCGGTAACAAGGTCAGGGAGGACTGAAACACTGGCCGTCCTGTAACAAGATCTGGATGGACTGAACCACTAGTTTATCATGTAACAAGGTCAGGGAGGACTGAAACACTGAACATCCTGTAACAAGTTCAGGGAGGACTGAAACACTGGTCATCCTGTAACAAGGTCAGGGAGAACTGAAACACTGGTCATCCTATAACAAGGTCCGGGAGGACTGAAAACACTAGCCATCCTGTAACAAGGTCAAGGACGACTGAAACACTGGCCATCCTGTAACAAGGTCAGGGAGGACTGAAACACTGGCCATTCTGTAACAAGGTCTGGGAGCACTGAAACACAAGCCATCATGTAACAAGGTCAGGGAGGACTGAAGCACTGGCCATCCTGCAACAGGGTCAGGGGGACAGAAACACTGGCCATCCTGTAACAAGGACAGGGAGGACTGAAACACTGGTCATCCTGTAACAAGGTCAGGGAGGACTGAAACACTGAACATCCTGTAACAATGCCAGCGAGAATTGAAACACTGGCCATCTTGTAACAAGGTCAGGGAGGATTGATACACTGGTCATCCTATAACAAGGTCCGGGAGGACTGAAACATTGGTCATTCTGTAACGAGGTCAGGGAGGACTGAAACACTGGCCATCCTGTAACAAGGTCAGAGAGGACTGAAACACTGGCAATCCTGTAACAAGGTCAGGAGGACTGAAACACTGGCCATCCTGTAACAAGTTCAGGGAGGACTGAAACACTGGCCATCCTGTAACAAGGTCAGAGAGGAATGAAACACTGGCCATACTGTAAGAAGGTCAGGGAGGACTGATACACTGGTCATCCTGTAACAAGGTCCAGGAGAACTGAAACACTGGCCATCCTGTAACAAGGTCAGGGAGGACTGAAACACTGGCCATCCTGTAACAAGGTCTGGGAAGACTGAAACACTGGCCATCCTGTAACAAGGTCAGGGAGGACTGATCCACTGGTCACCCTATAACAAGGTCTGGGAGAACTGAAACACTAGCCATTATGTAACAAGGTCAGGGAGGACTGAAACACTGACCATCCTGTAACAAGGTCAGGGAGGGCTGAAACACTGGCCATAATGTAACAAGGTCAGGGAGGACTGAAACACTGGCCATCCTGTAACAAGGTCAGGGAGGACTGATACACTGGTCATCCTATAACAAGGTCTGGGAGGACTGAAACATTGGTCATTCTGTAACAAGGTCAGGGAGGACTGAAACACTGGCCATCCTGTAACAAGGTCAGGGAAGACTGAAACACTAGCCCTCCTGTAACAAGGTCAAGGAGGACTAAAACACTAGCCATCCTGTAACAAGGTCAGGGAGGACTGAAACACTGGCCATCCTGTAACAAGGTCAAGGAGGACTGAAACACTGGCCATCCTGTAACAAGGTCAGGGAGGACTGAAACACTGGCCATCCTGTAACAAGGTCAGGGAGGACTGAACCACTAGTCATCATGTAACAAGGTCAGGGAGGACTGAAACACTGAACATCCTGTAACACGGTCAGGGAGGACTGAAACACTGGCCATCCTGAAACAAGGTCAGGGAGAACTGAAACACTGGCCATCCTGTAACAAGGTCAGGGAGAACTGAAACACTGGCCATCCTGTAACAAGGTCAGGGAGGACTGAAACACTGGCCATCCTGTAACAAGGTCAGGGAGGACTGAACCACTAGTCATCCTGTAACAAGGTCATGGAGGACTGAAACACTGAACATCCTGTAACAAGGTCAAGGAGGACTGAAACGCCATCCTGAAACAAGGTCAGGGAGAACTGAAACACTGGCCATCCTGTAACAAGGTCAGGGAGAACTGAAACACTGGCAATCCTGTAACAAGGTCAGGGAGGACTGAAACACTGGCCATCCTGTAACAAGGTCTGGGAGGACTGAACCACTAGTCATCATGTGACAAGGTCAGGGAGGACTGAAACACTGAACATCCTGTAACAAGATCAGGGAGGAGTGAAACACTGGCCATCCTGTAACAAGGTCAGGGAGGACTGAAACACTGACAATCCTGTAACAAGGTCAGTGAGGACAGTAACACTGACTACCCTGTAACAAGGTCAGGGAAGACTGAAACACTAGCCATCTTGTTTCAAAGTCAAGGAGGACTGAAACACTGGCCATCCTGTAACTATGTCAGGGAAGACTGAAACACTGGCCATTGTGTAACAAGGTCAGGGAGGACTTAAACACTGACTATCCTGTAACAAGGTCAGGGAGAATTGAAACACTGGCCATCTTGTAACAAGGTCAGGGAGGACTGATACACTGGTCATCCTATAACAAGGTCCGGGAGGACTGAAACATTGGTCATTCTGTAACAAGGTCAGGGAGGACTGAAACATTGGCCATCCTGTAACAAGGTCAGAGAGGACTGAAACACTGGCCATCCTGTAACAAGGTCAGGGAAGACTGAAACACTAGCCCTCCTGTAACAAGGTCAGGGAGGACTAAAAAACTAGCCATCCTGTAACAAGGTCAGGGAGGACTGAAACACTGGCCATCCTGTAACAAGGTCAAGGAGGACTGAAACACTGGCCATCCTGTAACAAGGTCAGGGAGGACTGAAACACTGGCCATCCTGTAACAAGGTCAGGGAGGACTGAACCACTAGTCATCATGTAACAAGGTCAGGGAGGACTGAAACACTGAACATCCTGTAACACGGTCAGGGAGGACTGAAACACTGGCCATCCTGAAACAAGGTCAGGGAGAACTGAAACACTGGCCATCCTGTAACAAGGTCAGGGAGAACTGAAACACTGGCCATCCTGTAAAAAGGTCAGGGAGGACTGAAACACTGGCCATCCTGTAACAAGGTCAGGGAGGACTGAACCACTAGTCATCATGTAACAAGGTCAGGGAGGACTGAAACACTGAACATCCTGTAACAAGGTCAGGGAGGACTGAAACACTGGCCATCCTGAAACAAGGTCAGGGAGAACTGAAACACTGGCCATCCTGTAACAAGGTCAGGGAGAACTGAAACACTGGCAATCCTGTAACAAGGTCAGGGAGGACTGAAACACTGGCCATCCTGTAACAAGGTCTGGGAGGACTGAACCACTAGTCATTATGTAACAAGGTCAGGGAGGACTGAAACACTGAACATCCTGTAACAAGATCAGGGAGGAGTGAAACACTGGCCATCCTGTAACAAGGTCAGGGAGGACTGAAACACTGACAATCCTGTAACAAGGTCAGTGAGGACTGTAACACTGACTACCCTGTAACAAGGTCAGGGAAGACTGAAACACTAGCCATCTTGTTTCAAAGTCAAGGAGGACTGAAACACTGGCCATCCTGTAACTAGGTCATGGAAGACTGAAACACTGGCCATCGTGTAACAAGGTCAGGGAGGACTTAAACACTGACTATCCTGTAACAAGGTCAGGGAGAATTGAAACACTGGCCATCTTGTAACAAGGTCAGGGAGGACTGAACCACTAGTCATCATGTAAAGGTCGGGAGGACTGAAACATGAACATCCGTAACAAGGGCAGGGGACTAAAAACTGGCCACCGAAAAAAGGGCAGGGGAACTGAAACACTGGCCCCCTGTAACAATCAGGGGGAAAAGAAACATGGCCATCCCCGTAAAAGGGCAGGAGTGAAACCTGCCCTCCTGAACAAGGAAGGGGGGAAATGAACCACTATCAATGTAACAAGGGCAGGGGGGACTGAAACACTGAACATCCTGTAACAAGGGCAGGGAGGTAAACTGGCCATCCCAAAAAAGGTCAGGGGGAAAAAGAAACACTGGCCCCTTAACAAGTCTGGGAAAACTGAAAAACTGGGGAAACCTGTAACAATCAGGGGGGGACTGAAAATGGGCCCTCCCAAAAATCAGGGAGACTGAAAAAATGGGCCTCCTGTAAAAAGGCCTGGAGACTAAAACCCTAGCATCAGTAACAAGGCAGGAGGACGAAACACTGGGCCCCCTGAAACAAGGCAGGGAAAGAAAACCC
>JARQOD010000002.1:258796622-258841724 GCA_033576555.1 Oophaga sylvatica
GTCGCACCTCCACCTTGCAAGGATCTCACGTCGAGTGCAGGCTGAAGAGGACTCTGCAGCCGCAGAGTCCGGGTGTCGCCGAATCAAGATCCAGGCAGGACGGGAGTGATAGTCGGCGGGGGAGTGTTCCACTCATCGACCTCGACCTGTATTGTGCTGCGTCACTCCATCGATTGCATTCCGGCAAAGTTAGCCCGCACCTATGCCAGCAGACGGGGGGTGCGCAGCCGCAGTCGTCCCGCCGTCATCTGCTGCTCCTGTGGGTGCGGCTGTGGCCTGTCCCTCCGGCTCGGGCCCTCAGAGGTGGAGGCACTCTGGATCTTCGTCCAGGAAGGGCGAGGCTCCGCATCCCGCGCCGTGGCTGTTCGGCCTCGACAGCCGCCATTGACCTCATCCATCGGGCAGCTCCTCCTCTTCATTTCGTCCAGAGTCTTAGGGGATGCATCCTCTCCTCCGCCACCACTCAAGGCGGCTCCCCCCCTGCAGTGACTTCGTGTCATTGTGGCCGTCGCTTCGGATGTGAATGACGTTGGACCACTGCACTCAGTACAATCTGCAGGGCTGCTCATTCCAGGTGGGGCTCTTGTCAGCCTCTCCACCCTTTTTCCCAGCATTAAGGTGGGAAAGAGTAAATGTCCATCTCTGTGCTTTCCTCCTTGCAGGGCGTCCCAACATTGTTGACAGTTCTCTTTTGGGCTTTCTTTGGGACACTGTCACCCCCACGAAGTACAATTGTTGACAAAAAACAGTCCTTTTTGGCGCCAGAATTCTCCATCTTGACGGACGCCATCTTGGGTCTGTAGAATCTTCCTTGTCTTTTCCTTAGTAAAAACCCGGGTACTTTAGCCACTTCATTTTACAGTACTTGTCATAACGTTCTTCAGTCTGTATGTAAGGGGTCACGGCTTCCAGTTTGCTTTTCCCATATACTTCATCATCGCTGCGGTTTCACTGCCAGATGGGGCAGTGGATCCTGCCGAATACGCCACTTGTAAAGGGTTGGCGTTGGCCGAGGGGAGGACTTACCAGCGACAGCTGTATTCTTCACACTGGCAACTGCTACATTTCTGATTTGATTCTCACTCATTTCAGAGTATTAGGAAATAATTAGAGTCAGAGTCCAGAATAATGTCAAACAGTTCTGCTTTATTTTCTTCCAGACATAGCACAACAAAGACACCATTAGCACGTCTTACACGATACCAGCAATACATCTTCCACAACTCCACTTCTTCTTTTCTACTACACCAGAATGAACCACAAAAAAAAAATGGGGACAAGGAGCCCGGTGAAAAACGACACTTCGACTTCTTCCCTGGAGAATCCCTCAATCCTGGCACAGACACATCTACTATGTCGTCCACCCCCTTTTGGTTATCCTGCCCGCATACTCGCTGGTGGCCCACTTGCTTCTTCTCCTGCTCAAGCACGCACACTTCTGCTGAGCGTTCCCACAGTGGCTCTACCACTGGCACTACTGATACGTCAGCCCTCAGACTTTGGCTAACGTTCCCCACGGTGACTTCTTTCATCTGCCTCGCTACGGTTGCTGATATTTTTCACAAAACTCACCCTTGTGTCGGCTGCGCCACTGTCGGGATCATGGACGTCCTCACAATAGCAGGGTCCACCCCCAACTCCACTCTTTCTGAAAAGTCCCTTACATAAAATCTGGACCAACACTTCACCCACTTAACTCCTTGGTGTCCTACAAGTCTTCACTACCCAGGAATATGCTCAATGTCCCCACCTTGTGTCCTTTTACTGTACTACACTAACCATCTAATAACTAACTGGATCCACTAATATGCCCCAACTAGTGATCCTTTGCAAAGCTATATCTACCAGTCTATAACATTATACTACAAGCGCCCTCCTCTAATGTTAACAAAGGATGCACTACCTTATCTAGCCCTATGTACAAAGCATCACTATATAGCCAATGGCAGATAAACATATATATATATATATATATATATATATATATAGTTATTCACAGCAATATACATCATTTAAAGGGTTAACTTTTGACCCTCCATAACCTCTGAACCCACCTGCATTTGCTTAACACGTAAGCTGGTTGTTGCTCTGCCTTTTCCTACGTTTTATAGGTGCAGAGCACGGGACTGTTCTGCACTATCTGAGATTTCCTACCAGGCCTCCCTGGACGATATAATATATTTGGACTTTCCTATAAAAAATATATATATCCATGTATGGACTTCACAAGGACTACTGATTCAAGCATCCTCAAGTGTGAACTGCACTTTACAGACTGCTCTGCTGATTGCATTTTCCTCTGAGGTTTCCAACAGACTTTGTTAAGTTTTCGTCCAATATTACACTGAGTGTTTTAAGGACTTTTGAGTTTCCTCTGCACTTGTTTTGTAACACCGTGTGTGTATAATATAGATCTTTTCACTTATAAACTGTGTTTTGTAGTGTCTTTGGCCGACGCAAGATAGACTCCTGAGTTATCCATTATAATTATTACATCTCCTTTAAGAAAGCCGTGGCACAAAAAGTGACCTTAACCTTAATTACTAACCACAACCTTTCATGCTAATAATGAGCTAAGTACTTTACTTTCTTTAACCTTTGCCAGAATTATTATTATTATTTTTACATTAACTATCTGGATAGATCAGCCCTTTGTTGTATTTAATACAGACGTGAGTACTTTATATTTCTCTTGATCCCACATTTATATAAAATCTGAAAAAATGGTTCTAATAAAAATAGTTGTGCAAAGAACAAAGAGAAAAAAAGTTCAGGATAAATGTCTTCTTTCCTGTTCTCCGAGTGTTGGTATGTTTTACATTTATGCATGTATGTTAGATCTCCCTGCCAATAACCTTCCCTTAATCTTCAAGAAAGGTTCTATGAAAGACATGTCAAATCTTTCTAAGCAATGGGCATTTATTTCTTGCTTCTATATATTGTTTTAAGATGCAGTGTAAGGCGGCCAGGATGGTAGTCGTGTCAACGGGCTGTAGTGTTCCCACACCCTGACACCCCACAGATAAAACACAATGTCCCTTCTGCTGCATGTGCAGCGTGCGCAGCAGTACACTTACGTTCACTGTCAGAGTCCTTTCAAGTTCTATCATTTCGGCTCCGCATTTCCAAGCTCCACAAAACATCTCAGAGACACAGTTTTTTTCCAACAGTTGAACTTTACTAAACCACAGGGAATCCATCACACTTGCAGCACAGGTTTCACACAGCGACATCTTCTGCGCTTTCCCTGCCTTCCAGTAGCCTCTATCTTTCCTGTCAGCTCTGTCTCTCTTCTTCCGACAATCCCTGCCTTATCTCTAGACAATCTCTGTCTCATCCGTATTCCCACTGTCACCAGCTCCCTGCCATCCACTTGTCCGGTTCCAATAGGGAAAGGTACTAGGAACGCCATCTCAGCTACTCCTGCCCCTGTCATAGACCCCGAATCCTTCTCGGGTCAGCCTGGGGCCCCTTCCTGCCGTAGCAGCTCTATCTCCATGGCCAGCAGACTGTCTCCTTCACTGTTTATTACATCTTGTCCTCTGCAATGCTGCCCGGGCTCTGCTCCCTAATCAGGAAATGTCCTGACTATATCCATATGCTCTGCCCTGCTCTACTCTAACTCCTCCCTACTGACAAACCCTTATGCTAACTGTACCTAACTAACACTCCTAATCTATTCTATTACCTGTCTTTATGATGCCTCCACTATTCTAATCCAATCTCCCTATGGTCCTAATCTATATCCTACTCTATCCCTAAGCCTATACACGGGACATGACAAACACATCACATTACAGTACATAACAGGTATAATAGCATTAGTGAACAATTTAGTACCGCATGTAATCCTGTGAGCAGCATCCAGGGGAAAGAAGGCATAGGAGGGTCCCCACCACCTCCTTACAGCAGTACACTATATACAGTATAGTGGCTATTATCCGCTAATATATGCTTTGAACTATAAAGATATCTAGAAAGATGAATAGCAGTACAGTATTCCCTCTCTATATTGCTGTTCCCTTATTACAGTCTCATTGTATTGCAGGATTATATTTAACTAGTGATGAACCCGTTCTACGCCCGGGTGGCAAGCATTTTTATAGGTACATTGTCTCCCATTCTGGTATGTGCTTCCCCCCTCCTATTCTGGTATGCATGGCACCCCTCATCCCTATCCTGGTATGTATGGTCCCCTCACCCCCACCCAAATCTTCTATGCATGGCACCCCATTCCTCATCCTGGTATGCAAGGTCACCTCCTGCCCAATCCTGGAATGCATGGTCCCCTCCACCCCCCAATTCTGGTATGAATGGTCCCGTCACCCCCAATTCTGGTATGAATGGTCCCCTCACCCCCCAATTCTGGTATGAATGGTCCCCTCACCCCCCAATCCTGGTATGAATGGTCCCCTCATCGCCCAATCCTGATGTGCATGGTCCCCTCATACCCAATCCTGACGTGCGTGGCCCCCTTACCCCCCCAATCCTGATATGCATGGTCCCCTCACCCCCCAATCCTGATGTACATGGCCTCCTCACCCCCCCAATCCTGGTATGCATGGTCCGCTCAACCCCCAATCCTGATGTGCATGGTCCGCTCAACCCCCAATCCTGATGTGCATGGTCCCCTTACCCCCCAATCCTGATGTGCATGGTCCCCTTACCCCCCAATCCTGATGTACATGGTCCCCTCACCCCCAATCCTGATATGCATGGTCCCCTCACCCCCCAATCCTGATGTGCATGGTCCCCTCACCCCCCAATCCTGATGTGCATGGTCCCCTCACCCCCCCAATCCTGATGTGCATGGTCCCCTCACCCCCCAATCCTGATGTGCATGGTCCCCTTACCCCCCAATCCTGATGTGCATGGTCCCCTTACCCCCTAATCCTGATGTACATGGTCCCCTCACCCCCAATCCTGATATGCATGGTCCCCTCACCCCCCAATCCTGATGTGCATGGTCCCCTCACCCCCAATCCTGATGTGCATGGTCCCCTCACCCCCCCAATCCTGATGTGCATGGTCCCCTCACCCCCCAATCCTGATGTGCATGGTCCCCTCACCCCCCAATCCTGATGTGCATGGTCCCCTCACCCCCCAATCCTGATGTGCATGGTCCCCTCACCCCCCCAATCCTGATGTGCATGGTCCCCTCATCCCCCAATCCTGGTATGCATGGTCCCCTCACGCCCCCCCTATCCTGATGTGCATGGTCCCCTCACCCCCCAATCCTGATGTGCATGGCCCCCTCACCCCCCAACCCTGATGTGCATGGCCTCCTCACCCCCCCAACCCTGATGTGCATGACCCCCTCACCCCCAATCTTGATGTGCATGGTCCCCTCACGCCCCCATCCTGATGTGCATGGTCCCCTCACGCCCCCCTATCCTGATGTGCATGGCCCCCTCACCGCTATTAAACTGCACAGATACCCCAAAAAAAAACAAACATTTATACTCACCTTTCTTCCCTGTGCTCCAGCGCTGTTCCGTTCTGCTGGACACTGGGGGAGGAGAGCGGCGCCGGAGTACGCGCATGCCCATACCGCGCGGTCCGGCGCCATATTGCTGAAGACACACTGTAAATGTGTCTTCAGCAAAATGGCGCTGGATGGCGCTATTGCGCATGCGCGATCCGACGCTCACTCCTGGTCTCCTGCCCCGGGAGAAGAGAAGCGCCGTGGCAACGCTCCTCCCGGTCAGGTAAGTATGTGAGTATGGTGCCGGAGATCGCGGTATGCATTAAGTACGCATACCGCGATCTCTGGCGCCATACAGAGTACTCACCGCTCTGGATGCCTCACTCTGTCTGGAGCCAGACTGCGCAAGCGTGTCGCGCTTGCGCAGTCTATAAAGGCTTCAGACAGAGTGACGCTCCCACCGTTATATTATAGATTACTTATTGCGGATTTTTAGCTATATCGCGGTATTTTGCGGTACTGTACACGGCACACAATTCTCTGATTGATGGAAGGCGACCAACCATTGTTTTGTGTATCCTGGGCACTGATTGGCTCAGTAATCGCAGGATCAGTCTGCTATCTCGCACTGTGCTTACGTCTGATTGCTGTCCATAGTGAGTACCCATATAAATGTTTCAGGACAGTACTGTATACGTATGTTGTTAAAGTTGCATAGGTTAAAGAGTATATACCAAAGAAGAGAAGTATGGACTCCATCATTTATAAAATTACAAAAGACTTTATTAATAGGCTATACAATGCCAACAATAATGGCACACAATACAGAGTAAAAAATGGAGGCAATAAACTGCGGGTATAAATGCAGGGTTGCACAGACTAGTTAGTAGCCAGGGTATAACAGAACATTTTACTATAGCACTAAAATCGTGCAAATAGAAGATGCATATCACATACAAACGGTATATTATAGAGACCCATAAGATCAACATTAATCCAGGTACAGTGCCATGTGCGCCATATAAGTAGTCACTAGTTCTTACCCATATTCAGCGGTTTAGACTGTGCGTCCCCAGCGACCCCCTGACGCGCGTTTCGCGTCAGTGCTTTCTCAAAAGGCATTGTATAGCCTATTAATAAAGTCTTTTGTAATTTTATAAATGATGGAGTCCATACTTCTCTTCTTTGGTATATATTGTTAACTCTTTGGAGTAGCCCATCTTCACCTATGGGCCATGGGGCCAGATTTGGGATGAAGCAATTTTGCTTCAGTATTACTATACTCATATTGTTGTATATGACGTCGTGTCTAAATAGGTTAAAGAGTGTAGAATATGATTAAGAACATACTGTATATACTTGAGTATAAGCCGACCTGAGTATAAACCGAGGAACCTAATTTTGGCACGGAAAACTGAGTAAGCTTATTGACTCGAGTATAAGCCGGGTATGCATTGTCCCCGTCATCCAACAACAATACCAGAGCGCCCCGCCCCCATAAGCAGTCAGAGAGTACACATAATACCAGAGCGCCCCCATAAGCAGTCAGGGAGTACACATAATACCAGAGCGCCCCCATAAGCAGTCAGGGAGTACACATAACAATACCACAGCACCCCCATAAGCAGTCAGAGAGTACACATAATACCAGAGCGCCCCCATAAGCAGTCAGGGAGTACACATAACAATACCACAGCACCCCCATAAGCAGTCAGGGAGTACACATAATACCAGAGCGCACCCATAAGCAGTCAGGGAGTACACATAATACCAGAGTGCCCTCATAAGCAGTCAGGGAGTACACACAAACAATGCCAAAGAATACATATAACAGTACCAGAGTACCCCCATAAACAGTGTCAGACAGTACACATAAGCAGAGCCAGGTTGTCCATATAAACAGCGCCAGACAGTACATATAAGCAGTCCTAGAGAATACACATAAGTGCCAGAGTGCCCCCATAAACAGTGCCATATTGTCCCCAGTGTCATATTGTCCCCATAGACAGTGTCAGACAGTACACATAAACAGTACCAGAGTGCCCCAATAAACAGTGTCAGAGTACACATAAGCAGTGCCAGAATTCCCCCATAAACAGTGTCAGTTGTCCCCATAAACAATGCCAGAGAGCACACAAGCAGTGCTAGAGTGCCCCCATAAACAGTGGCAGACAGTACACATAAACAGTTCCAGAGGTATACATGAACAAATAGTGCCCAAGGGCCCCTATGAACAGTACCATTGTCCCCCCACTCACCCTCCTGGCTTCACTGGATCTCCATCCTCCCTGCATTGTCCCGGGGCCTGCAGCTCTTCCTGCTTGTTCCTGTGCAGAGCAGTCATGTGACCCCGCTCATTAAGGTAATGAATATGCGCTCCACGCCTATGGGAATGGAGACGCGTCCATATTCTTTACCTTAATGAGTGGGGTCACATGACTGCTCTTCACAGGAACAAGCAGGAAGAGCTGCTGGCCCTGGACAACGGAGATGCAGGGAGGATGGAGGGTGAGTATTGATGTCTGACTCGTGTATAAGCCGAGAGTAGAGTTGAGCGATACTTTCCGATATCCTAAAGTATCGGAATCGGAATGGTATCGCCGATATCACTAAAATATCGGCGATACCCGATACCGATACCGGAAGTCCCATGTAAGTCTATGGGAACAAAATATCGAAATTAAAAAAAACCCATTCTTGCCTTGTTGGTTAATTGCACATGAAGGAAAACAAGAAAGAGTAATGTAGAATGTATTGGGGGAGGTTGAGGAGACATTAAAGGCATAGATGTTTGACCCAATCCAATGGAATAGCATTAATTTTTTTTTTTTAGGAAATACGTTCGGATTGACGAACAAATTGACAATGTTGTTAACCTTTTTTCTATTTTGTCAAATATGTCTGTTTCACAACTTCCATGGTCTTCACCTTTTTAACTTTTCACACACTTTCTCCTTCATAATTTTCAGCAGCATCATCTTTCTCATCAAATTATTCTTCATCTTCACCTTCTTAATCTTCTAAAACTTCTTGCTATTCATCTTTTTGTTAACATTACTTATATTGTTCTTATTAAACAGTTATTACTCTTCATATTCTACTTCTTCATCTTCTTCCTATTCATCCTTTTCATCATATTCTTATTTGTGACAGACATTCCTGTACTTGTAATCTGTAAAACTCTGAATTTTCATCCTTCCGTTCTTGCTGTCACGAAAGATTTTAATTACAACAGTATTTGTCCGCGTTCAGTTTAGCCTGCAGCAGCATCAGGCATTTTCCAGGGCACCACGAGGAGGAACGGACTCACCCCCATACACTGCTTAGTCTTCTTCTGCTTAGAATTTCGAGCATATATTTTGCTCTTCATTTTGTCTATACTTAATGTTCTTCTGCTTTTTGATTTCGTTATTGTTCTTTGTCTTTTCTGTATCTTGTAGTTTGTCTTAACCTTCTTTGTCCTGTTGTGATGTACAAAAGCCATGAAGTAACGACCTGCCTGTGCTGAACCGGAGGTCAGAAAGAAAAGCCAATGGACAACGAGGACCAGCTGACGTTACTGGGACAGGGTCTAGCAGGAGGACCGGCCAAAGCACACCAAGTACAGCGACGTTGCTGGACGATACAACATGGAGGACCTATGCCAAAGCACTCAGACAGTACGTCTGGAACTCGGATGCCTGCAGAGGACTAGCCAATGAATACGAGGACCAGCTGACTGTGCTGGAACCCGGAGGGTCAGCAGAGGAAAGAGCCAATGGAAACGAGGACCAGCTGACGTTACTGGACCGGATGTCAAGCAGAGGTACCATGGCATCCAAAGCTACTACCGAAGGACACAGAGAGTCTGTGACTCGAACGACAAGGAGCACCTATGGAACCAAAGCACGCGGAGACACCAGCTAGACTGGTAACAGGAACACGGAAATGGGTAGCAGAAGGTAACCCATGGAAATTTAAAAGTTGAGGCAGCAGGACTGTTTGCCGTTCACACAGCAGGGGAACAGTGACATTACTGAACCCCAGTAACACAGGAGCAAGTGTAGACTGTGCTAACAGCACTTCCGAGAAACAACTGGCGGGTTGTAACCCAGGGATGAGAAGAGAACAGGTGGAGGCAGCAGGACTGTTTGCCGTTCACACAGCAGGGGAACAGCTGACATTACTGAACCCCAGTAACACAGGAGCAAGTGTAGACTGTGCTAACAGCACTTCCGAGAAACAACTGGCGGTGTTGTAACCCAGGGATGAGAAGAGAACATGGTGGAGGCAGCAGGACTGTTTGCCGTTCACACAGCAGGGGAACAGCTGACATTACTGAACCCCAGTAACACAGGAGCAAGTGTAGACTGTGCTAACAGCACTTCCGAGAAACAACTGGCGGTGTTGTAACCCAGGGATGAGAAGAGAACATGGTGGAGGCAGCAGGACTGTTTTGCCGTTCACACAGCAGGGGAACAGCTGACATTACTGAACCCCAGTAACACAGGAGCAAGTGTAGACTGTGCTAACAGCACTTCCGAGAAACAACTGGCGGTGTTGTAACCCAGGGATGAGAAGAGAACATGGTGGAGGCAGCAGGACTGTTTGCCGTTCACACAGCAGGGGAACAGCTGACATTACTGAACCCCAGTAACACAGGAGCAAGTGTAGACTGTGCTAACAGCACTTCCGAGAAACAACTGGCGGTGTTGTAACCCAGGGATGAGAAAGAGAACATGGTGGAGGCAGCAGGACTTTTTGCCGTTCACACAGCAGGGGAACAGCTGACATTACTGAACCCCAGTAACACAGGAGCAAGTGTAGACTGTGCTAACAGCACTTCCGAGAAACAACTGGCGGTGTTGTAACCCAGGATGAGAAGAGAACATGGTGGAGGCAGCAGGACTTTTTGCCGTTCACACAGCAGGGGAACAGCTGACATTACTGAACCCCAGTAACACAGGAGCAAGTGTAGACTGTGCTAACAGCACTTCCGAGAAACAACTGGCGGTGTTGTAACCCAGGGATGAGAAGAGAACAGGTGGAGGCAGCAGGACTTTTGCCGTTCACACAGCAGGGAACAGCTGACATTACTGAACCCCAGTAACACAGGAGCAAGTGTAGACTGTGCTAACAGCACTTCCGAGAAACAACTGGCGGTGTTGTAACCCAGGGATGAGAAGAGAACATGGTGGAGGCAGCAGGACTTTTTGCCGTTCACACAGCAGGGGAACAGCTGACATTACTGAACCCCAGTAACACGGAGCAAGTGTAGACTGTGCTAACAGCACTTCCGAGAAACAACTGGCGGTGTTGTAACCCAGGGATGAGAAGAGAACATGGTGGAGGCAGCAGGACTTTTTGCCGTTCACACAGCAGGGGAACAGCTGACATTACTGAACCCCAGTAACACAGGAGCAATATGTGCAACAGCACTTCCGAGAAACAGCGTGTAACCGGATGAGAAACAGTGAGGCAGCAGCATTTGCTTCACACAGCAGGACACTGACATACTGACCCAGTAACGCAGTGTAATGTGCTAACAGCACTTCCAGCACACTGGGGTGTGACCAGTAAAGGAGGATGTTTAAATACTAGATCAAGTATTTTCCTTGTTACGTGTCAATTAAAAATGTCTATACTCCAAACAAGAGAAATATAACCTTTAGTACCATAAGATGATGATTTTACTTTAAAAAATATATGTAAATTAATAATTGACAAACATAAACGCATACATTAACATGTTGAAAAGCAATGCAAACCACAATAAAAATCGGTTAAATAATCTGCTATACGGTTTTAAATAAAAGCATACAAGTACATATCAGAATCCATTAATGATGGATAAGTAACAGTATGTACACCATTTTCATTTGCTGAATAATATCACTAAAAAGTTTTTAAAAATATCTAAAATTTCCATCATGTAATACTGATAATATGTGCCAATCATTTATATTAACAAAAAAAACCTTTAAAAAGTGCATAGTGAAAACAGCTATTTATGCCTGACTGTGGACTTGCAAGCATGACAACGGATAGATAAGGTATATATAGATGACACTGCATAGCCACAGATGGTGAATGGCGATGTAATACTGTACCTCAATAAAGTGTGCGTTACTACTACATCCTTTTTTTTATATAGCTTTATAAAAGGGTACGTGCATGTATGCTTGCGCCTTTGTTTGGACGCACAGACTGGCTTCCTGCTGTGACGCGTTGGGTATTGGAGCGTCTGTGCGTCTTATGACGCAGACTAACATTCACGGTGCGCATCGTTCATCATCGCAAGCGTACCGACAACACAAAGGCGTTGTCATGACTGCTTTACTCAGTAAACATGCACCTATGATGAAACATACACGCATGTGCCCTATTACATAACAAGCTACAAGAAAAATGCGTGTGAGGTGTGACACAGCTGTTTTGTTAAGGTACAGTATTATATCGACATTGTACAGGTGTCGCTATTCAGTCTGATAAATAGATATCATTCACCTATTCTATCAGTTGTCGTTCTTTCAGCACCACTTACAGGTATATATTTTGCTATTGTGACTATGCACTATTGACTTTACCAAGGTAATGCATGATTTTTGTTAGCGATTATCATGTTTACATGAAGGACCTTTATGATATGGGCTGTTAACTTTCTAATCAAATATGTATTTTTTAAAATGACACAAATATAAGTAATGTTGAAGAGGACTATTCCTACATGCATTGTTTGCACAATATTACAGGTGTACATCACGTCCCTTAATCAACATTGGATATTATATTTACTTGTATGCTTTTATTTCAAAGGCAAGAACACTGAAGTATAACCTTCGCACTGCAGCAGTTGTCAAAGTTCAACCCACATTATGCACTTCCAACATTGCAGTATTTGAGTCATCATGATGTGAGTTGGATTTGTCTAAGCTATGGAGTGACAAGGTTGACCATCAGTATCCTATAGCATAAGTAGGCTTTTGTGTTTGCATTTGTTTTCGACATGTGCATATCTGTAATAATATGTCACAATTATTTTGTTACAGATTTGTGACAAAGACAAATCATTTTATGGTTTGAAAGTTGACGTTTCAAATGTTTACAGCTTAGAAATCATGGTGTAGCCTCATATCTATGTGTAGCACTAGACACTTTGAGATGTAATTTTTTTTTTTCACCATGATTAGGTAGCTAGCAGTAATTTTTGCCGGACACACAGCAGGGGAACAGCAGGCGTTACTGAACCCCACAAACACATCAGCGATTGTTTTCATCTGTGCATCTAACACTTCTGAGCAGCAACTGGCGCTGTTGAAGCCCAGGGTCAAGGAGGGTGTAGGCAGAGGCCTAGTATGAGACGTTTGAAGTTGAAGTTGTAGTTAGCAGCAGTAATTTTGCCAGACACACAGCAGGGGAACAGCAGGCGTTACTGAACCCCACAAACACATCAGCGATTGTTTTCATCTGTGCATCTAACACTTCTGAGCAGCAACTGGCGCTGTTGAAGCCCAGGGTCAAGGAGGGTGTAGGCAGAGGCCTAGTATGAGACGTTTGAAGTTGAAGTTGTAGTTAGCAGCAGTAATTTTTGCCAGACACACAGCAGGGGAACAGCAGGCGTTACTGAACCCCACAAACACATCAGCGATTGTTTTCATCTGTGCATCTAACACTTCTGAGCAGCAACTGGCGCTGTTGAAGCCCAGGGTCAAGGAGGGTGTAGGCAGAGGCCTAGTATGAGACGTTTGAAGTTGAAGTTGTAGTTAGCAGCAGTAATTTTTGCCAGACACACAGCAGGGAACAGCAGGCGTTACTGAACCCCACAAACACATCAGCGATTGTTTTCATCTGTGCATCTAACACTTCTGAGCAGCAACTGGCGCTGTTGAAGCCCAGGGTCAAGGAGGGTGTAGGCATAAAATATTGAGTTATTGCCTTGTTACGTGGCCATTGCAAATGTATGTACTTCAAACAAGAATAAATGAACTTTTACTACAACAATAAAATGATAAATTTCAATTACAAGAATAGAAAAATATTTATACTTGACAGTCCTCTGTGGTTGATAACGTTTAATGGCTAACTGAAAATATGGTAACAAATTCAAAGCTTTCGAGACTACTCAGGTGTCTTCATCAGGCTAAGAGTAAAGCCAAAAATGAAAATCACATATTTCTACACACAACAGGACACAGGAATAGCTAAGACAAGTGAGGGAGGGACAAGTGAGGGGAGACCGGCAACAAAAAGGAGAACAAGGATGAATTATCAGCGCCACACAATCACAGATAAATTAATGAATTTACCTGTGGCAAAAGACTTTTGTATGCCCGGTCATAGCATCATGGATATGGAATTACTGGTATTAAAATATAACTTCAAATATGAGAAACGTACAAAGGTTTCAGAATATAAGCTCATCATGACCTTTGACACTGTTAGTGATGGAATGAATAGATCACATGGATTTATGTCATTCTATATCAATTAAGGAATCTGCGTCTATGCCCTTCCAGGGTCATGAAAACCCAAAAAAATACGCCAATGAGAGGGCAATCAAACTTTCTATCCTTATCTAGGAACTGTTCCAATATTTATGTTCATCCCTGTGAGATAATGACAGTTCTGATACACGTCACTTACTTGTCTTACCTATTGCACTATTCCTGTGTCCTGTTGTGTATAGAAATATGTGATGCTTAATTTTTTTAGTTAGTCTTTCCCTGATGAAGAGACGTGAGTAGCCTTGAAAGCTTGCAATTTGTTTCCATCTTTTCAGTTATCCATTAAAAGGTATCAACCACTGCTGACTCTGAAGTCTAAATATTTTTCTATCTACTGGCTAACACGGTACAAAGATACACATGTTTTCTAATTTCAAGAAGGAAAAATAAAGAAAATACAAATATAAACGCATATATGCACATGCCAAAAATAAATGGAACAACACAACACCCAAAAAATTGGTAACAAAATATAGTGTTGTAAATTTAAGAATAAAAGTACATTTTTTTTTTTATGAATAATGCTTAAGGAACGCTATGTTAAACCATAACATAGTGAAGACAATGGATTTTGTAATAGTCACTCATCATCATCATCGCAAATTTTATGTGACAGTCACAGACATTTCAATTATTTAAGTTCATAAAATCGTAACTTTCTATAGCATGTATGACATGTCCAGCATGGACTCATCAATGTGATTGATGACACAATAATGTACAATAAAAAATAACCATTTAAAAAAACATTAGGCATTGTTTGTCACAATTTAAGTGTGTGCCTGCAAGTGTAGGTGAAACAAAGGCTACGGATAGCAAAGGTATATTCTATGTCTGTATCAGACAGTGGACAGCCTCTGATGGGTAATGCCGATGTTATACTGTACGTCAATAAAGTCTGCGGCTGAAATCATGCATTTTTTGCTTGTAGAGTGTTGAAGAGGGTAAAAGAATGTCTGGTTGCGCAAAGCTTTATCCGTCAACACTACCTTCCTACTGTCACGCGTAGGGTAGGGTAGCGTGTGGCAATTAGCTGACTATCAAATGTGAGGTTAGGCTGCGTTATTGCGCACTAGGGACGCAAAAAAAATACAGCAGTAATAATTTAATGTGTAATACTCCACCTATGACAAACAAAAAAATTACGTTCCCTCTTTAACAATGTACAAGACTAACAAGCCTAATGGTTGACGCTGACTTAATTGAGATACAGTATTACATCAACATTGTCCATGAGTAACTATGCACTGTGATACCTATATACCAGTATTAATTTATATCTCTTGTGGTTGTTTCAACAGCACTTGCAGGTATAACTACCTATTGTCAGTATGCATGATGCACTTTCTAGATGTAATAATTTATTATTGGACATTATTACCATGTTTACATGCTGGCCATTTCATATATGGTGTTTGAAGTTACAGTTGGCATCAGTATGTGTATTTTATAATGTCTGTCATAAATAAAACTCGTGATGATGATGATGAGGATTTAATGATTCGTACATCCATTGACTGCATTATCTTACAGGTACAGATAAAGTTCCTTAAAAAGCATTAATTCATAAGTCTGAAATGTACTTTTATGCATTAATTTCAAAATGTGAAGAGTAGACTATGTTTTATTTTTTGTTACCATTTCTAATAGACATGTGCAGATATGCGCTGTGATGACAAATTATTATTTGTCCATATTTGTCATAAAAATTTATCATTCTAGGCCTGCAAAACTTCACAATTTCATGTTTTCAGCATAACAAGCAGGGTGACGGCTCTTCCCTATTTGGAGCATGTTGGTCATGTGTTTTTCTGTCCATGTGTCGGGAACAGGAGACTTCTTGCCGTTGACACAGCAGGGGAACAGCTGGCGTTACTGAACCCCACTAACAGTAGAGCTTGTGTTTTGTTCTGTGGACACGACACTTCTGAGCAGCAACTGGCAGTGTTGGAGCCCAGGGAGTAGAGTTCAGGTGGTAGAAAGATGAACATAACAGGAGACATGGATAACGTTGCGAACCAGTTATTTAATCTGAAAACGGACAGACAAATTCTGGCGAGATCCATGCCTTGTTCATTTTCAGAAAAGTAAGCCGGTCTACATTATCGGAGGATAGTCGCATGCGACGGTCTGTTAGTACACCACCTGCAGCACTAAAGACGCGCTCCGATAATACACTGGCAGCAGGGCAAGCCAGCACCTCCAATGCATACTGGCTAAGCTCTGGCCATGTATCCAGCTTAGAGACCCAAAACTTGAATGGGGAAGAGCCATCTGGGAGTACACTGAGAGGCAAAGCCAAGTAGTCTGTCACCATCTGACGGATACGTTGCCTCCCGCTGACTGGAGCCCTCTCGGATGGTGTAGACATTTGTGGCGCTGCCACAAAACTTTGCCACATTTTTAACATACTGGTCTTTCCCTGTGCAGAGGCACTGCGTGTGCTCCCTCTTGTTGCAGAGCTCTCTACACTGCCTCGACGCACAGAGCTGCTTTGTAAAGCAGTAGCAGCAGCAGTGCTCTCGGCAGTAAGGTAGAACATTAGGGATTGCACCAGTGTGTCTTGGTACTCCCGCATTTTACGCTCCCGGTTCAACGGTGTGATGAGGCTTTTGACGTTGTCCCGGTAGCGAGGGTCTAGGAGGGTGTACACCCAATAATCAGACGTCGTGAGAATGTGGGCGATGCGGCGGTCGTTTCTTAGGCACTGCAGCATGAAATCAACCATGTGCTGCAGACTCCCAACTGGCAAAGAAACGCTGTCCTCTGCAAGAGGCGTTATCTCTGCCTGCTCTGCATCACCCCACCCTCGCTCTACATACTGACTAGAGCGTTGTGTACCTCCCTCTGGAGCGATGTCTTCCTCCTCCATTGACTCCTCCTCCTCATCCTCCTCACAAAGTGAGCCCTGCCCAGCCCTTTGTGAGGAACCACGTTGCGCTGACTTTCCAGAAGGTGATGGAATTTGTGACTCCTCATCCTCCACCTCTTCCAAAACCTCATCCCTTATTGCTTGCAGTGTTTTTTGAAGCAGGCAGATAAGGGGGACAGTCAGGCTGACTAGTGCATCATCTGCACTCGCCATCCGCGTTGACTCATCAAACGCACGCAAAACGTGGCACATGTCCTTCATAGTGGCCCACTCATTAATGGTGAAGTGTGGACGGCGCAAATTGCGTGTTGATTGCGCCTGATGCAGCTGATACTCCATAACTGCTGGCTGCTGCTCACACAACCGCTCCAACATATGTAACGTTGAATTCCACCTGGTGGATACGTCACATATGATGCGATGTTCAGGAAGGCGCAATCTGCGTTGCAGAGCTGCAATGCGCGATCTGGCCATGCTGGAACGTCGCAAGTGAGCGCACTCTAGGCGGACCTTGTGCAGCAGTGCATCAAGATCCGGATAGTCCCTCAAAAAACTCTGCACGACCAAGTTGAGCACATGTGCCAGACATGGTATGTGAGTGAGGTTGCCAAGGCCCAGAGCTGCCACCAGATTTCGGCCATTGTCACACACTACCAAGCCTGGCTGGAGATTCGCTGGCAAAAACCACACGTCGCTCTCCTGCTTGATGGCATTCCAGACCTCCTGCGCTGTGTGGCTTCGATTCCCCATGGGAATTAATTTCAGAACGGCCTGTTGCCGTTTGGCCACGGCTGTGCTCATATCGGTCGCATCAGGTAAGCGTCCACGGTCCATGTGGAGGTAGACCGTGACGGCTCCTGCAGCGATGATTCTGAGGAACTGGAGTAGGAGGAGGAGTCAATGTGGACAGACTTGATTCCGGCAATCCTTGGAGTTGGCAGAACACGTACAGCGCCACTCGCAAGATCTGTACCCGGCTCCACAACATTCACCCAATGGGCAGTGAGTGAAAGGTATCGTCCCTGGCCATGGGTACTGGTCCACGCATCGGTGGTCAGGTGGACCTTGCTACTGACGGCGTTTAGTAGCGCATGTTTAATTTTTGCCTCAACATGCTTTTGCAGACCAGGGACGGCTTGCCTGCTGAAATAAAATCGGCTGGGCACATTGTATTGTGGGACTGCCAATGCCATTAATTCACGGAAACTGTCAGTCTCCACCAGCCTGAATGACAGCATTTCAAGGGACAGGAGTTTTGCAATGCCAGCATTCAGAGCCTGTGCTCGTGGATGGTTTGCCGAGTATGGCCGTCTTTTATCCCATGCCTGTGCTACCGATGGCTGTTTTGTGGCCTGGGTGTGTGAGGATGACAGGGAACTTGCAGCTGTGGGTGGAATAACACTGTGTCTCTGGACAACAGTGACAGAGGTTCTTCCATGGCGATCCTTTGAGGAAGCCGAACCAGCTGTGTGTGAACTGGAGGAAGAGGCTCCAACAGGAGCTGAAGATGTAGGTGCTGCTGTAGGTTGGCCTACATCTCCAGTGTGTCTTTGTAACTCAACAAAGTGCTTTGACCGCACATGTTTCCACATATTTGTTGTATTAAGGTTACTGACACTTTTACCTCTTTTAATTTTTTGATTACACAGCTTGCATTTTACATAGCAAATATCATCTGCAACTGTATCAAAAAAGGACCACGCAGAGCAAGTCCTGGGAGCGCCCGGTTTGGCTGTTGTAAGAGAACTGCTCCGAACGGGTGCCAAACTGGAGGCTACAGGCAAGCGAGTCTGCAGCCTACCTCTCCCTACTGTTTGGACCGTTGGTGCAATCTCTTCCTCAGAGCTGCTCCCACCACCTTCCTGTTCCTCACGCCATGTTGGGTCTTGGACCTCATCATCTCCACCACTACCCTCTTCCAACACCTGCTGTTGTTGGGTGGTCTGGCCAGCACCATGCTCAACAGAAACTGGCAACTGAGTCTCATCATCATCAGATGCGTTCTGCGGTGTGCTGACCATCGGCACTGGCTCACCCGCCTCTTCAGATTCAGAGAGACACAGCTGTTGCGCATCACTGCATACTGCCTCTTCTTCACATTCCAGAATGCTGCTTGGCTGGGCCCCTGTTTCCAAGCCAACAGATTCTGAGAACAGAAGCAGAGACTCAGCTGGCTCCTGTACAGAGCTCTCTGACTGCCTGGGCAATTTGGCAGGCGGTGAAGAGACTGATGGTTGTTCAACAGTGCTGTGGTCCTGAGAGGAGGTGGAAGCTATTGAAGTCGATGCATTGGCTGCCATCCAACCAACAACGGCTTCAATTTGTTCTTCACGCAGCAGGGGGTACGCTGAGCTCCTACAAAAGTGCGCATAAAGGAACGCTCACGGGGAAAACTGGTGGATGCTGTGTCACTGGGTGCGGCAGCAGCCACAGAATCCCCACGTCCTCTCCCTGCTGCAAATCCACGGCCTCGACCACGACCACGTGCCTTACTCACTGACTTCTTCATCTTGGTAGATTGATAAAGAAAGTCAGAAAAGTTAAGGCCTAAGTGTGGTTATTCCTCACAGACTACAGTGAACCCTGCAGACAACTGTTCAGTATCTGTGAAAGGCCCCTTTGTGTACTTCTATAGTGTTTGCAACCAATGTATTGTATACGGATGGAAGCGCGTCACACTAATAGATTAGATTTTTTTCCACTAAAATGGAGCAGCACCAATTAGAGAAAAATGTGAAGGATGAGGCAGTGACACACGCTCAGCAGACTACAACCGGCAGTGGTTGAAGTACAAACTGGAGCGTAATCTGCACTCACAAAATGAAAAGCTCACAGACTACAGTGAACACTGAAACACAACTATTCACTATCTGTGAAAAGCTCCTTTGTGTACTTCTATAGTGTTTGCAACCAATGTATTGTATACGGATGGAAGCGCGTCACACTAATAGATTAGATTTTTTTCCACTAAAATGGAGCAGCACCAATTAGAGAAAAATGTGAAGGATGAGGCAGTGACACACGCTCAGCAGACTACAACCGGCAGTGGTTGAAGTACAAACTGGAGCGTAATCTGCACTCACAAAATGAAAAGCTCACAGACTACAGTGAACACTGAAACACAACTATTCACTATCTGTGAAAAGCCCTTTGTGTACTTCTATAGTGTTTGCAACCAATGTATTGTATACGGATGGAAGCGCGTCACACTAATAGATTAGATTTTTTTCCACTAAAATGGAGCAGCACCAATTAGAGAAAAATGTGAAGGATGAGGCAGTGACACACGCTCAGCAGACTACAACCGGCAGTGGTTGAAGTACAAACTGGAGCGTAATCTGCACTCACAAAATGAAAAGCTCACAGACTACAGTGAACACTGAAACACAACTATTCACTATCTGTGAAAAGCTCCTTTGTGTACTTCTATAGTGTTTGCAACCAATGTATTGTATACGGATGGAAGCGCGTCACACTAATAGATTAGATTTTTTTCCACTAAAATGGAGCAGCACCAATTAGAGAAAAATGTGAAGGATGAGGCAGTGACACACGCTCAGCAGACTACAACCGGCAGTGGTTGAAGTACAAACTGGAGCGTAATCTGCACTCACAAAATGAAAAGCTCACAGACTACAGTGAACACTGAAACACAACTATTCACTATCTGTGAAAAGCTCCTTTGTGTACTTCTATAGTGTTTGCAACCAATGTATTGTATACGGATGGAAGCGCGTCACACTAATAGATTAGATTTTTTTCCACTAAAATGGAGCAGCACCAATTAGAGAAAAATGTGAAGGATGAGGCAGTGACACACGCTCAGCAGACTACAACCGGCAGTGGTTGAAGAACTAACTGGAGCGTGATCTGCACTCAAAAAATCAAAACCTCACAGACTGCAGTGAACACTGAAACACAACTATTCACTATCTGTGAAAAGCTCCTTTCTGTACTTCTATAGTGTTTGCAACCAATGTATTGTATACGGATGGAAGCACGTCACACTAATAGATTTGATTTTTTTCTAATATAATGGAGCTGCACCAATTCCACTAAATAAAATAATAAAAAAAAGAGTCAGTGACACGTGCAGATGCCTACAAACAGCGGTGGATGCAGAGCAAACTGCAGCGTCACCTGCACTGTCACACACACACCTTGCACAGAGCTGTTAAAACAACACTAGCAAAATGAAGCTTTACACAGCGGTTGGTAAACTAGCCTGCCTCAAGCACAGTAGTACACAAAATCGCAAATCTAACTGTCCCTCAGAGTGAGCAGAGTAGCGTTCTGTCCCTTACTGAGTTCACAGCACAGTGACGCTAAAATGGCGGCGGCGCCTTTTATAGTGCATTCTGACATCATTTCAGCAGCCAATCACAGCCATGCCATTAGTTAAGATGACCGCAGCATTACAGGATGTGCCCACACTTCGTAGGATTCCTCATTGGCTGACTAAAATCACATTGCCTCTCAAAGAATTATGGGAACTTCCGATTCCGGTATACGATATTGAAAAAGTATCGGAATTAAGTATCGGAATTCCGATAACGCGAATATCGGCCGATACCCGATACTTGCGGTATCGGAATGCTCAACACTAGCCGAGAGGGGTGTTTTCAGCACAAAAAAAATGTGCTAAAAATCTCGGCTTATACACGAGTATATACGGTAAGTAGTGCTTATAAAAGTATGGAAAAAGTTAATAAGGGACTGGGAAAGATTAATAAGGGACTTTGAACAGTTTACAAGTGTCTGGGAAGGGTTTATAAATCTTTAAAATATATATAAATACTAAAATAAATGTAAGTTTCCTACTTTGTAAATTTTCAACAATTGTGGAGGGGCCTAGAAGGTAATACCCGTAATAAGTGAGGGATTACTGTACTTTGAATTAAAGAGAATTTGTCATGTTAAAAACGCTATTAACGCAGATATGGGGTTAATGTGCAGTTTAGTAGTGTTCTAAAGCTGTGCGCCGCCTCCCTGAGAGCATCGGCTACTGGGAAGAAATGAACATTATTCCTCCCTGCAGCCTTAGGCTTTCAGTCATGGAGGCGTGACTTCAGCCTCCGCACACACATAGTAAGTGGCGGCTCTGACCACACCCTGGCACTAACTGATAGCCGACTCAGCAGTAAGTGCTATTTAGAACACTATTAACATGATAGGCTCCCTTTAAAGTTTTTAACATTTTTTTATTGGTTTGAAAAACATAAATCGTTTAAAATTAATGTGAAAAAAATGTTAAAAATTTAAGAATAATAATTTTTAAATAATTTATTAACAAAAAGTTTCTTAACCCCAAAATTCCAGACACATGTATTGTAATTATTACCTGTACTGACCAGCCCTTCCTGTCTTACCTGCTGAATTTTATGACCTCTTGCATAGGAAGTTATTGGGCAAAAAAACATAAGATTGTGTGAACGTTCCCAATCATTGTTCAGTGTAAACATGACCAACAAGCAATCAGTGATAATTTGCTCACTTTTGTTTGCATCTTTATATCATGACATAAAAATAGTTGTCTGCTGGCAGTACATTCACTAATGTATCATTATTATGCTTTGCTTATATAGCACCATCATTTTTTGCAGTGCTTTACAGATATCATCATTACTATGCCCACTGGGGCTCACAATGTTAATTCTCTAGCAGTATGTCTTTTGGATGTGGGAGGAAACCAGAATAAACCTGTGCAAACACATGGAGAACATACAAACTCCTTGCAGATGTTGTCTTTGGTAGGATTTGAACCCAGGACTCAGCGCAAAGCAACAGTACTAACCACTGAGCCACCTTGCTGCCCGTAAACCATATTTCTTTTTTTTGTTGAATATGTATTTATTAACACACATGTATAACACATATCAAGGGTATGAACAGTAACAAAACATGTCACATAATATAAGCCAAGCGTCATCATATCAGGTCATGTCCAATAAAACAGAGCACAATATATATGAATGAAACAGCGTGATCGAGGATCACTACTAGTATTGCGTGAGATTTGGCACACAAATTGGGTTCCTGGACTAACGAACCCCAATAACATTCTACAAGAACAAGAACTAAGAACTAAGGGAATTAAATGAACCTAAATGAAAAATAAATAACTGGACAAAGAAAAAAGGAAGAAGGTTAAAGGTAAGGGGAAGGAAGAAGGGGAGGGGGGACGCCCTCGGTCTCCGCCCAAAGCACACCACGTGGCAGAGAATCTTACATACAAAAATAGCACTCCAATGAGTCACTTACACTATGTAGGCGAAGGGTACGAAAGGCAATCCACGGGGACCAGATGGTCTGGAATTTATCCCGGGTATGGTTGATCCATGCCGACAGGTCCTCCATGTCCCTGATATGGTCCACAGCAACAGTCCACTCCTCCAGAGAAGGCGCCACAGTAGACAGCCAATGCTTAGGCACTAGAAGTTTGGCAGCCGTCAACATAAAGGTCGCCAGTTTGTGCTTAATGGGGTTATAACCCGTCGCCGGCACCCAAAAAAGGACTGAGTCCCTCGGTAAATCACAAGGCAGAAGGCAGATATCTTTGATTTTTTGTCTTATCGCATTCCAGAAGGGCACAATGAGGGGACAATCCCACCAGATGTGAGCATAAGTTCCTGAACCCGCCCCACATCTCCAGCAGATGTCAGAGGTCTGCAAGCCATGGCGAAATAGGAAGGACGGGGTTCGGTACCACCTGGCAATCAGTTTATAAGAATTCTCTTTAATGCGAACGCACCTAGAAAATCCCAGTGCGTGTCTTTTAATACACCTGGCGACTCGTAGGGACAATGGGTGCCCCAGTTCCCGTTCCCAGGCAGCAAGGTAAGTAGGCTCAGTATCAGAGCGAAGAGACATAAGCCATTTGTAAATGGTGGAGATCACGCCTTTGACAGGACTCTGTGCCAGCAACAGCCGCTCCAAGTTGGAGGCAGCCCGCAAGGGACGATGTTGCTCCATAAAGGTCTGACAGACATGATGTACATGTGCTAGCGATAAAAAGTTGGCGTGTGTAGGTCCGAGGATGGATGACAGGCCCTCCGCCGAAGGGACATTGCCTCCAGCAAAAAAGGAATTGAGGGGCGTTACCAGTTTGCTCCACAAACCCTGAAAAGTCCAAAAACCCTCATCCGAGCAGGTCAACAAAGGGAGTAAGCGTACAGGCATGAGCGGAGAGGGGAACTTACTCATAGTGTCATGATGTAGACAGTTCAGGCATGTGTGGAGCAAACCCTTCAGGAGAGGGGAGAAGCCGCGTGTACGAGGGATCTGAGTATGCACACCCCATAACTCAAGTGCCTCCCGAGGCGAAAGAAGAGCCGTTTCTAGGGAGGACAAGAAAGACCTTTTGTTCCAGCTGTTTATCTCCACCCAACGACGAAGATGGCAAGCGAAGTAATAGTTCTTCAGGTCGGGCATACCCACTCCACCTGCATCTGTGGGCAGAGTCAAAGTCGAGAAAGCGATATGAGCCGGACGTTGGTTCCATAGGAACCGTGAGAACAGAACGTGTAAGGCACGAAAAAAGGAATTGGGAAGGAATATAGGAGCTGCCTGGAATAAGTAGAGGAATTTTGGGACTATATATGTGGACAGATAATTTTTTCGGCCCAACCAAGACATGAACGGTATTCGTAGACGCTGGAGCTGTGTCCTAACCGAGGAGAGTAGGCGTAGGTGGTTCAGAGCGTAGAGGCGAGAAATATCCCTCGGAATAAGAATGCCTAAATATTTTACATGGTCTGTCTTCCAGGTGAACGGTGACATTCGTTGGAGGCGGGTTAGAGTGTCCCTGGGGAAGCCGATAGCAAACGCGACCAATTTATTATAATTGATTTTGAAGTTTGAAAGAGTACCAAAATGGTGAAAAAGATCCAGCACAGCGGGTATAGCAGTCTCCGGGTTAGTGATAAGCATGATGTCATCAGCGTATGCGGACACGAGTGCCTCGCCTTTAGGCGTGGACGCGCCTCGGATGTCTGGGTGTGTACGAAAAGCCTGTAACAAAGGTTCCAGGCACAGAGCGAACAGACTGGGGGTCAAGGGGCAGCCCTGGCGGGTTCCATTGGATATAGAGAATGGAGCCGAAAAAGAATTGTTCACCTTGACCCTGGCAGTGGGCAAGGTGTAAAATGTAAAAATGGAGTCTATAAAGCGATCGGGAAAATTAAATAGGCGTAGGACCGACTTCATGTAAGACCAATTTATGCGGTAAAACGCCTTTTGGGCATCAGTACTTAACAACAACAAAGGCGTTTTTCTGGAAACTGCTCCATGGATTAGGTGTAAGATCTTTGTGGAGTTTTCCCTCCCCTCCCTACCCAGTACAAACCCAGTCTGATCGCTCTGCACCAGGAGGGGGACCAAGCGAGACACCCGGTTCGCCAGGACCTTCGCCCAGAGCTTCAAATCACAGTTAAGAAGAGATATTTGCCGATAACTACTACACTGTGCTGGATCTTTGTCTTCCTTATGGATTAAAGCTATATCCGCAGAAAGGGATTGGGGAGGAAAGGAGGAGCCAGTCATCAAGGCATTAAAAAGTCGGGTGAGGTGTGGGAGAAGGGTAGCTTTAAACTTTTTGTAGTAAAGTATTGTCAGACCATCTGGGCCAGGAGATTTTCCCGATGGAGTAGACTTCAGAGCTTCCTCCACTTCCTCCACCGCAATTGGAGATAACAATTCCGCGTGATGGGAAGGTTTCAATTTAGGGAGGTTCAGGGAGGAGACAAAGTCCACAATAGCAGGATGGGGGTCTGCAGTGGGGGCAGATTCATACATGGGGTTATGTAAGTTATACAAGGCGGTGTAATATTGATGAAAATCTTGCGCGATTTGCGCCGTCTCGGTGTGTGCGGCACCCGAGGGGCATCTCGTCTCAGCGATGAATGTACGCGGAGACGTTTCTTTGACGTAGGCGGACATAAGTTTCCCACCTCTGTCACCTGAAGCATAAAGACGGTGTTTCGCGTGTAAGAAATTTTTCGCAATTTTTAGGTTTAGGAGGGATTTAAGGGCCATACGCAAGGACAGGAGATCGGAGAGGTGTTGTTGGCACAGAGATCGCTTGTGGAGCGACTCCAATTTGCAAATTTGAAGGAGCAAGGCATCGGTTTGTTTCTCCCTAGATTTTTTAAGTCTAGAGGCCAGTGAGATGAATTCACCCCTGACAAAAGATTTGTGAGTTTCCCAGACGATGGGGATTGGCATGCCTGGTGTGTAATTTCTATGGAAGAAATCCTGAAGGGGTATTTCAATGGCATTTATATTATCTTGAACGTCCAACAGTGTCTCATTGAGTCGCCAGGTGTATCCGAGACCACCCACCCCAGGTAAGGCCAGTGTTAAGGATACAGGCGCATGGTCCGATACTGTCATGGATCCAATATCCGCCGTAGAATAACACCCCAGGTGGCGTCGGGATAGAAAGAGGTAATCAAGTCTTTGGTATGAGCGATGCGGCGTCGAATAAAACGTATAATCCTTAGTGTCAGGATGGAGGACTCTCCAGGCGTCCACCAAGGACAGCTCCGCCAATAGCAGTTTAAGTCTTCTGAGATTCCGAAAAGAGATGGCGGAGCGGCCTGTGGAGGAGTCCACGAGAGGCTCCATAGTGAGGTTCGTAAACCATATTTCTAATAGGATATAGAATGTTTTATTTCTTTACATGATCCTGAAGGAAAACCAAACTAGTATGTAAAAACGTCCATGTTAAGTAAAGGTTGATCAGCCTATAACTGATGACAATAAAGCAGTCAAATGGAAGCTAACATCAGAAAACGACCTATCGTTTAAATCAGGTTTTTGTATTAAATGTCATATTATGTGTTAAATGGTATTCTTATATGATGCATTAATTGTTATTTTCCCCCCCCTATCACAAACTGTATTCAAATAAAAAAGATAAATCTTGCAATTTTCTTATTGCCAACTTCCTGTTGTTTCTGGAACCAACACATGTACATTAGCAGCAATGAACAGACTGAGAACCTACCTTTTCTATTGAAGCATCTAAGAAGTGTGTGCAATGTCATTGTGAAGGGAGGAGGGGTGGGGTTAGCTGTGACATGGCCTATTGTGATTGGTGGACTGTGTTATCTGCTGTGTTTAGAGGTGTAATATGTCATTGTTATCTTGATTTTAATGATAAGGAGTCTTGCTGAAAACACAGTGTGAAAAATGTAAAATTACTATTTTTATTTTTTTTTATATATGAAATAAAAATATATGACATTTTGATAATTTTTTTTTTTACAAATACATGTAACATAAAAAGTTGATCTAGATACAAGGTATATTCTGATGATAATTTCCCTGTAATACATCAGGGTAGTTTGCTTTTTAACACTTCATCTTTGCTTTTCTTTTCGAAACATTCATCATGGGGTGAGTGACAAAACACACTGAGTCACTGCATTATTTCTATAGAATTCCTTCCATAGCTAACATTAGAGATTTTTACGGGCAATTTATTTCCTTCTTTTAAGGGAAAGCCTTTCTGTAATATCAAAAGTCGCAGATTTTTTACGATCTTTTGATCACTGATTAGCTAATGCTCATTTATTATCAAATGCGCTTGATATTTCAATGGTTTAGTGCATTTCTATAGAATACACAATTCTGAATGTTGTCAGCATCCAGCTCTTTTTACTTTATGCTCTTTAATCTCCTTTAAATTACCAAAGAAGATGAAATATTTTTGTTTCAGCAAGATAATTGCTTCTACATCTGTACAAATACAAGGATTTGTGTGGAAAGGATTTGTGTCCCTGAACGAAGAACCTTTTATCTTTTCTTTACATCAGACTTGCATGTCTGGCTAAAAATTCTGGATACCATGTTGGAAGCCAGAACAATTGGATCTGTCAGGTGACGATTGTGTCCAGAATTCAGGGGTTCCGCTATTTTCATGTTTCTATCTCTATAAAGGAACATAAATGCAGAAATAAGAATGCAGATGTGAAAATAGCCTTTTTTTTAGCATATACTGTCAGTGGTGTAACTAGAGTCCGATGGGCCCTAGTGCAAAATTTGGACCTGGGCACTCCCCCCCCCACGTAAACACAATCTCCTGCCCTCGCAGATTGGTCAGATATAGCGTTCTAAATCCTATAAAGCAAAACTAGTTGCCCCATTATGAAGTAATGAGTAATGTCCCCCATCCTGGACTCCTTCCTGGTATATACAGGTCCTTCTCAAAAAATTAGCTTATAGTGCTAAATTTCATTATTTTCCATAATGTAATGATTACAATTAAACTTTCATATATTTTAGATTCATTACACACCAACTGAAATTTGTCAGGTCTTTTATTGTTTTAATACTGATGATTTTGGCATACAACTCCTGATAACCCAAAAAAACTGTCTAAAAAAATTAACATATTTCACCCGTCCAATAAAATAAAAGTGTTTTTTAAAAACAAACAAAAAAAACATCAAATAATAATGTTCAGTTATGCACTCAATACTTGGTCGGGAATCCTTTTGCAGAAATGACTGCTTCAATGCGGCGTGGCATGGAGGCAATCAGCTGTGACACTGCTGAGGTGTTATGGAGGCCCAGGATGCTTTGATAGCGGCCTTAAGCTCATCCAGAGTGTTGGGTCTTGCGTCTCTCAACTTTCTCTTCACAATATCCCACAGATTCTCTATGGGGTTCAGGTCAGGAGAGTTGGCAGGCCAATTGAGCACAGTAATACGATGGTCAGTAAACCATTTACCAGTGGTTTTGGCACTGTGAGCAGGTGCCAGGTCGTGCTGAAAAATGAAATCTTCATCTCCATAAAGCATTTCAGCCGATGGAAGCATGAAGTGCTCCAAAATCTCCTGATAGCTAGCTGCATTGACCCTGCCCTTGATGAAACACAGTGGACCAACACCAGCAGCTGACATGGCACCCCACACCATCACTGACTGTGGGTACTTGACACTGGACTTCAGGCATTTTGGCATTTCCTTCTCCCCAGTCTTCCTCCAGACTCTGGCACCTTGATTTCCGAATGACATGCAAAATTTGCTTTCATCAGAAAAAAGTACTTGGGACCACTTAGCAACAGTCCAGTGCTGCTTCTCTGTAGCCCAGGTCAGGCGCTTCTGCGGCTGTTTATGGTTCAAAAGTGGCTTTACCTGGGGAATGCGGCACCTGTAGCCCATTTCCTGCACACGCCTGTGCACGGTGGCTATGGATGTTTCTACACCAGACTCAGTCCACTGCTTCCTCAGGTCCCCCAAGGTCTGGAATCGGTCCTTCTCCACAATCTTCCTCAGGGTCCAGTCACTCTTCTCGTTGTACAGCGTTTTCTGCCACATTGTTTCCTTCCAACAGACTTCCCATTGAGGTGCCTTGATACAGCACTCTGGGAACAGCCTATTTGTTGAGAAATTTCTTTCTGGGTCTTACCCTCTTGCTTGAGGGTGTCAATGATGGCCTTCTTGACATCAGTCAGGTCGCTAGTCTTACCCATGATGGGGGTTTTGAGTAATGAACCAGGCAGGGAGTTTTTAAAAGCCTCAGGAATCTTTTGCATGTGTTTAGAGTTAATTAGTTGATTCAGAAGATTAGGGTAATAGGTCGTTTAGAGAACCTTTTATTGATATGCTAATTTTTTGAGACAGGTTTTTTGGGTTATCAGGAGTTGTATGCCAAAATCATCAGTATTAAAACAATAAAAGACCTGACAAATTTTAGTTGATGTGTAATGAATCTAAAATATATGAAAGTTTAATTGTAATCATTACATTATGGAAAATAATGAAATTTAGCACTATATGCTAATTTTTTGAGAAGGACCTGTACAGTATGTCCCCATCCTGGGCCCATTCTAGTATCTATGTCCTCCATCCTGGTATATATGTCCCTCATGCTGGACACATCCTGGTATATATACAGTTATATGAAAAAGTTTGGGCACCCCTATTAATCTTAAGCTTAATGTTTTATAAAAATTGGTGTTTTTGCAACAGCTGTTTCAGTTTGATATATCTAATAACTATTGGACACAGTAATGTTTCTGCCTTGAAATGAGGTTTATTGTACTAACAGAAAATGTGCAATCTGCATCCAAACAAAATTTGACAGGTGCATAAGTATGGGCACCTCACCAGAAAGGTGACATTAATATTTAGTATTTAGATCCTCCTTTTGCAAAAATAACAGCCTCTAGTCGCTTCCTGTAGCTTTTAATGAGTTCCTGGATCCTGGATGAAGGTATTTTTGACCATTCCTCTTTACAAAACAATTCCAGTTCAGTTAAGTTTGATGGTCGCCGAGCATGGACAGCCCTCTTCAAATGATCCCACAGATGTTCAATGATGTTCAGGTCTTTGGACTGGGATGGCCATTCCAGAACATTGTAATTGTTCCTCTGCATGAATGCCTGAGTAGATTTGGAGCGGTGTTTTGGATCATTGTCTTGCTGAAAGATCCATCCCCTGCGTAACTTCAACTTTGTCACTGATTCTTGAACATTATTGTCAAGAATCTGCTGATACTGAGTGGAATCCATGCGTCCCTCAACTTTAACAAGATTCCTGGTGCCGGCATTGGCCACACAGCCCCAAAGCATGATGGAACCTCCACCAAATTTTACTGTGGGTAGCAAGTGTTTTTCTTGGAATGCTGTGTTTTTTTTACGCCATGCATAACGCCTTTTTGTATGACCAAACAACTCAATCTTGGTTTCATCAGTCCACAGGACCTTCTTCCAAAAAGAAATTGGCTTCTCCAAATGTGCTTTTGCATACCTCAGCCGACTCTGTTTGTGGCGTGCTTGCAGAAATGGCTTCTTTCGCATCACTCTCCCATACAGCTTCTCCTTGTGCAAAGTGCGTTGTATAGTTGACCGATGCACAGTGACACCATCTGCAGCAAGTTGATGCTGCAGCTCTCTGGAGGTGGTCTGAGGATTGTCCTTGACTGATCTCACCATTCTTCTTCTCTGCCTTTCTGATGTTTTTCTTGGCCTGCCACTTCTGGCCTTAACAAGAACTGTCCCTGTGTTCTTCCATTTCCTTACTATGTTCCTCACAGTGGAAACGGACAGGTTAAATCTCTGAGACAGCTTTTTGTATGCTTCCCCTGAACAATTATGTTGAATAATCTTTGTTTTCAGATCATTTGACAGTTGTTTTGAGGAGCCCATGATGCCACTCTTCAGAGGAGATTCAAACAGGAGAACTACTTGCAAGTAGCCACTTTAAGTAGCTTTTCTCATGATTGCGTACACCTGACTATGAAGTTCAAAGCTCAATGAGGTTACAAAACAAAAAAAGTGCTTTAGTAAGTCAGTAAAAAGTAGATAGGAGTATTTAAAACAAGAAAATGATAAGGGTGGCCATACTTATGCACCTGTCAAATTTTGTTTGAATGCAGATTGCACATGTTCTGCTAGTACAATAAACCTCATTTCAAGGCAGAAACATTACTGTGTCCAATAGTTATTAGATATATCAAACTGAAATAGCTGTTGCAAAAACACCAATTTTTATAAAACATTAAGCTTAAGATTAATAGGGGTGCCAAACTTTTTCATATAACTGTATATATACAGTTGTGCTCAAAAGTTTACATACCCTGGCAGAATTTTTGCTTCCTTGGTGTAACAACCCTGCCTGCATCACTGCATGGCTTCCCATCCCCCAACTGCCTTAAACGCCAGTTTACTCACTACTCTGGGCCATGCTGTGAGTTCTGTCTTCTGCCGGCTCCTTGCTGCGTACCTTATGCCTCTTGCCTGCTCTTTGCATACTTCCTGGCTGTGTGCATAGGGGGGTGGCACCGGCACTTCCTGGTTCTTATAGAATTAGTGTGCACCTTCCTAAGGTGTCCCCAGCCAATTGCCAAGAGACCTCCGGTTCTTAAGGCATTCCCACCCATAGGAGGATACCTGAGCAATGCTTTATCTCAGTCAGTGTTTTGCTGCTGAGCTGCCAGGTCCTGTCCTGTTTTCTGCCTTCTCTGGGGGCTTAATACCCAGACCTGTTTACTGTGCTTTCATACCTTGGTTTATATCAGTGTTTCTTGCTTAGTCCGCCACCCTGGGTGCAGAATGCCCAGGCTTTCATCCTTAGTTCTAGTACCTGCTCCTGTACCTGACCTTGTCTGTATTCAGTCCTATTTCTGTGTCCATTGTATCCTTGTCTGTAGCCTTTCCAACCTGCTGTGTGTATCTTTTTGTCTATTGTGGTTCTGCTCTGCTCACCACACCTAGCGGCTCTGCTCTGCTTGCGGCACCTAGCGGCTTTGCTCTGCATTTGCTTCACCCACCTATGGTTCTGCTCTGCACTTGTTCTGCCTACCTGCGATTCTGCTCTGCTCTTGCTCCACCTACCTGCGGTTCTGCTCTGCACTTGCTCGCCTACCTGCGGTTCTGCTCTGCACTTGCCCGCCTACCTGTGGTTCTTCTCTGCACTTGCTCCGCCTACCTGCGGTTCTGCTCTGCACTTGCTCTGCATACCTGTGGTTCTGCTCTGCACTTGCACCGCCGACTTGCGGTGCTGCCTTGCAGTTCTGCCTTGCTCTGCTCTTTGCAGTTATACTCCCGCTCTGCTCGCTGCAGTTCCAGCTCCACCAGTCTGAACAGGTCCCTACCTGTTCCCATATATCTCTCATTCCAGTCTGTGTTTCTGTCCAGGGCTGCCATGTGTCTCCATCCTGCCGGTGAAACATATTGCCACTTTCAATAAATAAATTAGAAAAAACAAAAAACCTTTCTCCTTACCTGGCCACACTCCTGCAGCGAAGATCCCTCCATGAGTTTCAAGCGCGCATTCGCCGTTGAATGACAATGACGTCAGCCGCCAGCGTCCGATGGGCTGGCGGCCTTAACTATTGCCGTGCAGGCCTGCACGGCAATAGAGTAACTGAACCTGCATCTGCATCCTGCCGCTGGGGCAGTGGGGCCCGATGGGCAGAAGGGACGGGGCTCGATGCAGGCCCCCTCTGTTGATCGTGCCTCATGCGCCAATCAGGGCAGTAATGCCCTGATGGCGGCCCTGGCTCTAGAGTACTACTTAGCTATACAGAGAGACTTGGGATGAACGGAGCGCTATTTGCCTATTCAAGTGAATGGGTCTGTGCACATGTCAGTGTGTTTCCACAGACCATGTGTCCGTGGACAAAACACGCTGACATGTCTGTTTTTTAATCTCAGCACGGGCCACAAAACATCCCGCACATGTGCATATGCATAACGCACATGGATGTCATCCATGTGACACACAATAGCGCCGGGTAAGAAGCGTTACAGTAAGAGCTATTCCCCAGTGCAGGCTGCTGAGCACTGCTCTCATCATTCTCCCCTGCTTTCCGACGATTGGCCCGAGCAGGGTAGAATGATGAGAGTTACATTTAAGTGATAAAAGAGACAGCAGGCGGTGGCTGATGGGACTATTACTCCCATCAGCCTACCCCTGCTGCTGCTAATAGCAGTGACAGCAGGAGCGGCTGATGGGGTATTCATCAGCCGCCACCTGCGCTATAAATAAATAAATGAAAAAAACAACATGGTTTCGACTGTATTTTCTATAACCAGCCAGGCAAAACTCACAGCTGGGGGCTGCATGCTATAGAAACTGTCAGATCTGCACTGACAGAGAGACTTGCTGATCATGCATTGCGCATGATCAGCAAGTTTGCTAGGTCTCATGACCCGATGTCGTCATGACAACATTGGGTCACCATGGCAACTATCGGGACCCCGCATCTCGCCGCAGGGTCTCCGATCGAAAGGCAGAGGGGCTGTTAGCCCTCTTCCGTCTTCCGGAATTAAACGATCGTATTCGATCGCAACATTTTGGGGGTTAAAGTGCTGGGAGCGGTCTGTGACTGCTCCTGGCACCTAGTGCCAGGAGTCAGAATCTGCTGACACCCGGCGGCGATCGCCTGCGCACCCCCCATGTGCGTGGCCGATCCTGATGATGTAATATTCCGTACCTGGCCAGATAGGCCCAGGTCACATGGATGGAATATTACGTCAGATGTCAGAAAGGGGTTAAATATTAAGTGCCTCCCAGCTATTGGCTGGTGACACATTAGGAGTGTACACGCTGTCTCTGTAAGAGACAAGAAGTGTGTGCGCCTTAATCACTTTGCCAGAGAACCTGCGTGGCGTGCACAGACCCTGGGATACGGAAGGCACAACAGCAGAGTGGCCTGAGCCATGAGTAAGTCTGCGTCTCTGTTGGGTGGGAGGAGCAGAGGCATGCAGGGATGTTGGTGTTACACCCACCATGTTCTGAGAGCTGTAAATTATTTACTTTTTCAGGCCGGGATCACACATGCAAGAAACTCGCACGATTTTCGTGAGTCTCTCACATGAACACCCAGTGCTGCTGCCGGCACTTGGACCGGAGCATGCGGCTGCATAGAATTACATGCAGCCGCACGCTCAGGTCCGAGTGCCGGCGGCAGTGCCAGGTGTTCATGCGAGAGACTCGCATGAGAATCGTGCGAGTTTCTCACATGTGTGACTCCAGCCTCATGAATAAAACTGCTTGAGGGCTTAGTTTTTGAGTGATGAATTGGAGATTTTTTTGGTACCATATTAGGATACATAACTTTTTTGGACACGTTTTATTCACATTGTTTAGACGCTGAATGAATAAGAAACAGCGATTCAATCAGTTTTAATTTTTGCGCGGCTCACCGTGATAAGACCATTTTTTTTGTCGGGTCAGTACAATTACAATGATACCAAATTTATATAGTTTTTTATGCTATTCTACTTTTACAGACTAAAAACAATATTGTCACGACTCATCTGTCGGGTGACTAGGGATACTTCTGAAGGTGAAGATTCCGTGGCCTCCACACTTGCGTTGTCTCCTGAATCAGCACTCCCTCTGTTCCCTTCCCCCACCAGGGAAGAGGGGAGCTGCCATGCACCGCAGTACAACAACCCGACGAACAAGGCAACACGAGCAAGGGGTAACTGAAAAAAAAAACAAGCATACAATATTCACTCAGATATAACAGAGAAATGAAGCGGGGAGTGGAGGATGGGGGAAAAACCAAAATAAGAGGAGGGAAGGGAATTGTCACACAAACCAGCACAACAGTCACAGATAACTCCTCCAAACTCCTCATATTAAGCACCAAAACATCTCTCTTCTAAAGGTACTGCCACACTAAACAATCCCGCTAGCGATCACGATAACGAGCATACTAATGCGATCGCTAGCGGGATTGTTTCCATATCGCTAAATGCGGCCACATTTAGCGATATAGTTAACGACGCATATCGCCGTTAGCGATCTTCTTAACGACTTTAGCGGTACAAAAGTACCGCTAAATCGCTAAGAAAAGGTGCCACACGCGATAAGATACTTACCCAGCGGGAGCGCCAGCGATGAAATAGGGTCCGGAGCGATTCCAGCGACGAGCGAGATCACAGCAGGAAGCTCGTCGCTGGAAGCTGCCGCACTGAACAATATCGCTAACGGGATCGCTAAATAGTGACGTTTTTTAGCGATCTCGTTAGCGATATTGTTTAGTGTGGCATACCCTTAAGCCATGCAGCATAAGCTAGCTCTGACAATGTGTAACAAACAGGATTAAGATTATATAGGGGATAGGAGTGGTTAACTGAGCTCAGCTGAGAGCTCAGACTCCCAGAGCTCCCAACATGGCCGATTAACCCCTGTTCTGACAAAATAAATAATCACCATTTAAAAAGAAGGTGAAGTGCTTCTTTACAGTGCAGGAGTAGGCGCAATCAGATGCTGCGGTCTTCTGGTTCCTATCTGTTGAGGTAACCCCTGACAAATATTTTACAAAACTTGATTTGTTTTTGCTGATTTTATTATTTTTGATTTGTTATTCGGAGAGCTATAAATATTTTTTTTTTTGCTCAATGAGCAGTATTAGGGCTTGTTTTTTGTGGGTCGGTTTTGCGCTTTTATTAATATCATTTTTTTACATAGATCTTTTTGATAGCTTTTTATTCCATTTTTTGTGTGTGTATGATGAAAAAATTTAATTTTTGGCATGTTGGTTTTTTTTTTACGCTGTTTGCCGTACAGAATAAATAACATACCAATTTTATAGATCTGATTGTTCCGTACGCAGTGATACTAATTATGTGTTGTTATGTGTACGTTGCGTTTTTAGTGGGTAAACAACTATTTGTGATTTGTGCATTTTTTTTACTTTTTGTTAACACATTTCATGCAATTTTTTTTTACTTTTTCACTCATTCCCATTGTGGGACATGCATTTTTTTTTACTTTGATCGTTGGTCTCATGCATTGCATTTCTCGTTATTGCAGTACCTGAGACATGTAAGTAACTCACTGACAGAGCCCGTGAGACCTGGCTTATAGCTGGATCTCACAGGCTACCATACCCTGGGGTCATCAGATGACTTCATGGTACAATAGCAACAATCAGCTCCAACAATAGCGGGGTCGATCCTGCCATAGGGGGTCTTATAACCCCCATCTAAACATTTAGATTCCACTGTTGCGATTGACAGTGGTATTTAAGGAGTTAATTGGCCCTGATTGGCTCCAAAACCGGCACCAGCTGTCACCCACGGGAATTACACCCACGGAGGGCGTTACTTATTCCTGACATTTTAAAGCAGTTATCAGTAATAAGGCCCTTTAAAGGACGTCGTTTTAATGCATATTGGCGTTCGTTAAGGGGTTAAATTGTCTGCAAATTGAGATTCTGGTTTTGCTTTTATCCTATGTAGCAAGGCCTGTTAAAGTGTCGATATTGACTTATTGTATTACTACTTTCAATAGGTGGCGATAGAGTTCAAGTCCTCTTCCTCTTTGAAGAAGCAATTTGCATATTTAATTTCCCAGAGGAGCATTGCATGGCTTATAAGCCTCCTTACACTGGCATGCCAGGCATGTCACTTTCTACTAGGAGAAACGTTACCTCTTAGATCCTTGGTATTGTAAAAAACATATTTTTTTCTACAAGCATGACTCACCATTTGGCTGGACTATTTTAAATTGGCATTCCTAAAGCTTTTCTTTACTTCAGGCAATTTTTTGCTTCAGTTTTATGCTGCTAAAAAGTAGTGCAGCAATATCATGATTCTGAATCTATTTAACCAAAGAATAGTGGCGAAGCACCTGCAGAAGGACAACGTCTCACATTTCTCATGCTTGACCATGGTCTCTATAGAGCGTCAGCTACGTTTTCTATAGACATTAATGGGCATTTATAGAGGTGTAACCTAAAGCTACAGGGTCCCAATGCAAAATTGATGTAACAGGGCCCCTCACCTATCATGTTCTCTTCTTATGTGGCAGAGGAGCCTTTGGGCCACTTCATACACCAAGGTTTATCGTGACCGTACAATCATTAACCCCTCTTGGATATTAAATGACATTATTATTTGTTTGCATCTTCTACAGCAGCTCCAGATTAAAGAAACTCTATAGATTAAGAACGAACAAGCTAAAAAATGCAAACATAATGATTTATTTCTAGCTTTGTACCTTTCAGACATTCATTTATTGTTCTACTCTAAGGTGTGGTTGTTCTACTCTAAGGTGTGGTGACTTCCTGAAAATTACATGGGGTGTGGGAGCCAAACTGCAGTCACTTGTTCCCTTCATCACTTTCCCTTCCTGCATTACTTAATGCCCTTAGAAATATTACTTCTGTTTACAGTTTATTAAGTTTTACAGGAAAGCTTTTTGTATATTTTCCATGGATCTGATAGATATATGGAAATGTCCTACACTTCGGTTGCTATGTATATGGAAAGTGTCAGAAATTACAAATGTGTTTCCGCTAATGTTATAGTGTGATTTTGTGTGAATGCACTGTACTCGTTATTTTACTGATGGCTTTCATCTTCCTGTATTAGGAGCTTCTTTCATCTTCCAGTACTAAATACCCTTTTAAATGAATGCTAAGATTTTCTCTAAATGAAGGTTTACTGTAAATAAAGGATAATAACGGAATTAGCGCAAATGCTTAGTTATAAGATTACAGAAAAATAGAAACATGTTTGGTCGCTTTTATAATCCCCTTATTCCACATGTACTAGAAGCCTTTTGCTTTTTCTTCCAGTATTATTTTTGGCTTGGAGCCATCCCAAAGCAACAATGTAACAGCTATGTGACCACTATTTCTGTGTTTAGGTGTCACCGCAGGCTGTTATACAGAAAGTAATACATGCAAAATCAGGCGGAGTGTTGGCCAAAGGAGTGGAAGAACACTAGTCAGCACAAGGTGGGAGGTTGTCAGAAGTCCTGATGGTGTTGAGGTAGTCCCCTATCACTCTTCAAAAAGGAGCGGCTTGAGCTTTAGGCCTCTTTCACACATCCGGTGGGCGCCTTGCGGCGCCCCCGGCATTTTCCCGCAGCGCCGCATCTGAAAATCTGATGCGCCGCATGCGGCTTTTTTCGCATTGACATGCATTAGCGCCGGATGGCGCCGCATGTCAATGCGTTGCATGCGGTTTTGTCCGGATGCGGCGCAAATGTACATTGCGGCGGCCGGACAAAACGCTGCATGTAACGTTTTTTTTTTTTTGCCGGATGCTTTCTTATCTCTCCAAGCATCAGAAACCATCCGGCAAAAAAACGCATTTTGGGCGCCGGAAGTGTGAAAGCTTTTCACATGCGGCGCTGCGGCAAAATGCCGGGGGCGCCGTTAGGCGCCCGCCGGATGTGTGAAAGAGGCCTTAGGATCACTGCAGACTGCGAGTCCTGGAGAAGCTGGTCACATTGGTGGTGTAGCTGAGTGGGACAGAAGATGCCAGCTTTGTCAGCTCCTTATGAGCTACTGAGTAGAGCCAGATAAGGTGAACACTGTCATTTTGCAAGTTCCTGGTCAAGAAGCAGATTGACAGATTGACTGAGAGAATTACAAAATCCACCAGAGACCGTGTACTTAAAAGCTTAGGGGCTTATCACCATTAAAGCTTTGCAACCAACCATTGAAGTCTGAACTGATCCCTCAGAGCAGAAAATCATCCATGTGCTAGTGTACTAGTACTGTAGAGACTTAAAGGGAATTTGCCGTCATTTTTGTGTAGTTTAATAATAGGCAGTCCTTTCAGGATATGTGACTTTTATTTCTCTACATGGCACGTTGTGCTGCTGTAAGTCCCGGACAAATTTGTTGTCTGGCGCCGGCAAGTCAAGCATATGTAAATGGAAAATTAATATTCCCAGACCGAGTTTAAGAACATATACCATGTTTGAAATATGTCCGGTCAAGACTATGTGTTTCAAATAAAGATTTACTATTTTATTCAATTTTGCTGGAGCTGGATCTTCACTTCAATCCACGTACATTGTCTCTACGTTCGGCAGAAACGAGATCCTGTGCTCCGCATATGAAACATATGAAGTCCTCCACAAGGGTGAACTGAATCCATTGTTTCATTTACTATAAATGAATATTTACTCTTCCCCCCCATAATCCTGCCCAACCTTCTGCCGTTGTCACTGATTCTGTCAGACTGTGTATGCCCAAGGCTGGCCGTCTGTTGCACAGCTTCTGAATCCACACCTTTGCAGAGGAAACTTCACAGAGCAAGTTGCATGGGATAACAAGCGTTTACTTCTCTGAACATGAGGTGAAGGAATAATGCACAGTCATTACAGCATTGCATCAGCTAACAGGAACGAAACGAAAGTGAAACTAAACAAGAGATTAATTCTTATACAATACATTAAAGAAGGAAACGTTACACAACATCGCCATCTACTGTCAGGTCAGCATAAAGTCCTCCTTCACATATAATAAGTTCTGATCTGTTGCATATGACAACACCCTTTCTCAACAGTAAGGACTTATTCAATCAGACCCAACTTTTTTATTAGTCTCTGATGTTTATCAGCATTCAACGCCTTCATGAAAATGTCTGCTGTCATTTCTTCAGTAGGGCAATACTCCAACTTCAAGACTCCTTGGTCTTCTTTGAGTTTTGTTGGTTCCAAGTGTGATTGTCCTAATTTTGTCAACAATTGTCTTAACCACAGTACTTCTTGTCTTTCTATCTGTATTCCTAGGTACTGTTTTATATTTCCCAAGTCTTTGATTTCAAAATTTTGTTTCAGGATTTTTAGAATGTTTTCTTTATCCCTTTCTTGTTTACAACAAATCAAAATGTCGTCTACATATATGAGTACATAAATCCATCTATTACTCAGCCTTTTTGTGTACAAGCATGGATCAGCTTTGCTTCTTTGAAATTTTTCATTTGTTAGTACTTCCGTGATTTTGTCATTCCACGCTTAGCTGCTTGTTTTAAACCATATATGTTTTTCTGTAGTTTGCAAACTTTGTTTGGATTTCTTCATCTTTGAATCCTGGAGGTTGTTCCATGTAAATGTCTTCTGTTAAATCTCCATTCAAAAAAGCTGTCTTTACATCCAGATGTCTTAGTTCCATCTTTTCCATTGCTGCAACTGTAAGTAAAGTTCTTATTGTAGTGTGTTTGACAACTGGAGCAAATGTTTCATCATAGTCTTCTTCTTCTGGAAGTCGAGCTATGTCTTCCCAAGAGATAGATTCATACATTTTTCTTGTACTTGCCTTGTATGAAAGGCGTTTTGGTGGTTTTCCTTTGTTCTCTCTTGTTGAACGTCTTGGATCTGTGTCTGTTTGTAGTTGTGATTCTTCACTTTCAGTATTTTGTTCTTCATTAATTTCTACTTCTTTTTCATCAGATATTTCTTCACTTATGTCACTATTGTTTTTCTCATTTTTTTGATTCAACTGAAATCATAATGTCTTCATTTAAATCTTCAATGAATGTCACACTGTTACTGTAACTCTGTCTGTTTTGGGATTTAGGATTCTATATCCTTTGCAGTTTTCACTATATCCAACGAATATTCCTTCCATGGATCTGTTTTGAAGTTTGGAACGTTTTTCTGTTGGAATGAATATAAAAACTTTAAATCCAAAAACTTTTAAATGATTGACACTTGGTTTCATACCTTGCCACAGTTCATATGGAGTTTTCTTCAGTTTTCTGGAAAAAAGTCGGTTCTGTAGATATGTAGCTGTCATTGCTGCCTCACCCCAATATTTCTCTGGTAGTTTAGAATCTGTCAGCATACATCTCATCATTTGTGTTAGAGTTCTGTTTTTCCTTTCTGCTACTCCATTTTGTTCAGGTGTGTATGGAACAGTTTTCTGATGTTCTATTCCATTTTGTCTTAAGTAGTCTTCTATTCTGTGACCTGTAAATTCACCTCCATTATCACTTCTGATGACAATTGGCTTCCTTTGAAATTTGTTACTTAATCTTGCTACATAGTCTACAAGTTTATCAAAAACTTCACTTTTGTTCTTAATTATGTGACTGTGTATCTTGAGTAGTCGTCTATAAAAGTCAACATGTATCTATTGCCTCCTGATGTAGTCACTTTCATGGGTCCACATACGTCAGTATGCACCAAATCAAGTGGTCTTTCGCTTTTCATCTCACTTTCTTTTGGAATAGATATCCTTGTGGCTTTGGATTTTATACAACATTCACATCTTATGGTAATTGAGCAATCTGATATCTTTAAATCTTTTGTCAATTCTTTTCTCTGTAGTTCCCTTATACTGTCCGGGTGTCTATGTCCTAGACATCTATGCCACATGTGAATACAGTTTTTGTGATCATGTGTACATACCTTCATCTGTTCTTTAGTTTGTCAAAATGATATAATTGTTCATCTGCCTTGACTTTGGTTATCAACTGTTTCCTGCAAGAATTGCACACTCATTATCTTTGAATTTTACTGTAAGTCCTTTTGCTGTTAAACGTTTCACAGATAATAATCCGCCTTCCAATTTTGGAACATTCAACACATCGTGTACAAGTATCTTTGAATCTTGTCTGAACTTGTTTGAAAAAATTTAGCATACCTTGTCCCATACTTCTGCGGTTATTTTGCTTCCATCTGCAAGATAAATGGCTTCTTTCTTATTTAAATCAGATCAGTAAAGAAATTCTTGTCACTTGTCATATGACTCGTTGCTCCTGAATCAATAAACCAACCAAGTGATGATTTCTTATCAGTTACTTTAAATGTGCCATTCCAATTATTTTCACATGAATCAGAAATTGTGTTTTTCACCTTCTGTATATTATCTTTATAGTGTAATTTCTGTTCTGCTTTCCCTATAGTACAGTCTTTCTTTAAATGTCCCTTTTTTTTACATCTGAAGCATTCTCTTGTCTCTTTATTATAGGGTTTTTTAAGTTCTGTAGCTTTAAGAGCATTTCCATTATATTTTTCAGTAGAAGAATCATTTGTTTGCTCTTTCCTTCTCTGATATTCATCTATGAGTCTGGTCTTCACAAACTCTAATGTAATGTCAGTTTCTGGTATTGTCTCTAGTGCATTTATTAAAGCTGTTATGAATCTGGTAAACTGCACAATAAGTTGCTGCTATATGGCTTTCTTTAATATCTTCACCAATAGATCTTAGCTGTAATATCACTTCCATAATAGAGAATATATGCTTCTGCATGTCACTGTCTGCATTTAGTCTCATATTGTACAGCTTTCTTAGCAGAAATAACTTGTGATTTAAGCTGGGTCTTCATATAGCTTTCCCAATTCTTCCACATTCCTTTAGCTGTTTCTTCATTTCTTATATGAATTAATTGAGCATCATCCACTAATAAGCTGATGGTAGCTCTCGCTTGTCTAATTTTTCTATCCCATGTCTGATTATCTTCATCAGGTCTATCTGTAGTGATTACTTCCCATAAATCATCTTTAGACAATAACATCTCTACTTTGAACTTCATAGCTGATAGTTCTCATCATTCAGTTTAGCTACTGTGAGTTTTAGCTCTGTGCTATTCATCATTTTTAACTTATCTTGTTTGGAGAGACTTGCACTGAATAATTATTCTGCATTCACCAGGGTTTGCTGAGTGTTCCAGTGTCTGGGTATCTGGTATTCTTGGGTGTCCGGGGATCTGTGGTGTCTGGATTCTCTGTATCTGGGTGCCTGTGTCTGGGTGTTTGGGCCCATAACCTGTTGCACAGCTTCTGAATCCCACCTTTGCAGAGGAAACTTCACAGAGCAAGTTGCATGGGAAACAAGCGTTTACTTCTCTGAACATGAGGTGAAGGAATAATGCACAGTCATTACAGCATTGCATCAGCTAACAGGAACGAAACGAAAGTGAAACTAAACAAGAGACTAATTCTTATACAATACATTAAAGAAGGAAACGTTACACAACATCACCATCTACTGTCAGTGAGGATTACCAATTATGTAAATCATTGTGAAAAATATTCAACTGTCAACATTTTCTCTAAATCTGCCAAACAGTTACTGAAAATATTTGATTATCCCATAATTGATATAATTTGCACATCTTACTAACATCCTCATGAGAAAACTTGTTACTTTAAACATTCTGTAATTCTTTAATGCATTATGTTATGAAGCAGTTCATTTACAGTTGAATTATATTTCTTTTTTTCAAGGATCATTTTATTTATATATTTGATTTATTTTACTCACTTGTTTAGCGACATTAATTTTACATAATTTTACAGACATTATTGGCAATGTTCCATTGGGGATCACAATCTAGATTCCTTATCATTATGTCTTTGGAGTGTGGGAGGAAACAACCCGCAAATACTTGGAGAACATACAAACTCCTTGCAGAATATGACACATTTGCAAGAAACTTTTTTTTATCAATCAAATGAATATAAGTGAAGTAAACTGACTTTGTGAACAGCCTTCAAAATATACTATCAATGTGTGTCTGCTGCTCTTATACAAACCTATGCATCTCCACGGTAACAGACTACAAACATTATGTAGTCACACTCCTTTTTTACCTGTCCTTTCCGTCACTTCTTGCAAATCTACCAAATCGAGTATGCTGTCCTCAGAATGAATATGAGGAAACTAACTTCTAAAATCCCCCTTTCCTCTTTTAGAGCTTTCATAATCTTCTCCACCCTTGCAGGTTAAACTTGATGGACATATATCTTTTATCAACTATAGCAGCTATCTTGCTATTTAAGCCATATTGTAGTTTGTCAATATTAAATCTTTAGAAAGCCGAACTGGATTTTGCTGAGTGTATGACTTGCCATACTATCATGAACATGATCAACAGATTGAAAAACAAGAAATTCTCAAGGCTCAAAAAAGAATACATATTTCTTATGTGCGGTCATGGTAGACATAAAAGCAGTGGCACAAAAATATTTCCAGAATCGATCCTTTCCTCAACCTCAATCTACTAAAATGATTGTGCATGCCCCATCATCTCCGCCTCGACTACTGCAACATCCTTTTCTGTGGTCTCCCTGCTAACACCCTCGCACCTCTCCAGTCCATCCTTAACTCTGCTGCCCGACTAATTCATCTCTGTCCTCGCTACTCCTCCACTTCCCCCTCTACAAATCTCTCCACTGGCTCCCACTTCCTCAGCGTATCCAGTTCAAATTACTAATACTGACCTACAAGGCCATCTATAACCTGTCTCCCCAATATGTCTCTGAACTAATCTCCCGATACTTCCCTCACGTAATCTCCAGTCCTCCCAAGACCTCTTTGTCTCCTCCACACCAACCACCTCCAAGACTTCTCCCGAATATCCCCCATCCTCTGGAATTCTTTGCCCCAACACCTCCGACTATCAACCACATTCGGATCCTTCAGACGGAACCTGAAAACCACCTCTTCAGGAAAGCTTACAGCCTGCAAGGACCCAGCTACCTCCTCACCACTACGGAGATATCGCCTCAACCAACACCAAAAACTGCTGCAACCCACAACCTGCTTTCTCCTTTCCCATCCTGTAAAATTTAAGCCCGAAAAGGCTGGGTCCTCTCCTCTCTGTATCAGTCTGTCATTGTTAGTTTATTTACTGTAAGTGATATCTGTAATTTGTATGTAACCCCTTCTCATGTACAGCACCATGGAATCAATGGTGCTATATAAATAAATTATAACAATAATCTTCCAAGTCTCTGAAATCCACAACCAGGCGGAGCAAATCCAGTCCTTGAATCCTCTGAGGTGGTAGCTGAGCTCAAGGAATGGATATAAGCTTCTAATGCCAAGTTTCTAGGACTATGCCCACTGCAGGATAGCCCCCAGCCAATATCTGGGAGGTATCTTGTATTAAAGGAACCCTTTCCTACAGGGAGGGGCCAAAGCACATCAAGTCATTAGGTAGTGTGGAGTTCTACTAGTGAGCTTTGAGGTCCCCTGGTCCTGGCTAGCCAGAGTTAAAAACCGAACCCCTGGTCCTTGTGTTGCCGTCTGAACCCCCCATCCCAGGTCCTTCTGTGGCCAGTATGAACCCCGAAGCCTTTCAGCGGTGCCTTAATTTTATTCGA
>JARQOD010000002.1:258841824-259295344 GCA_033576555.1 Oophaga sylvatica
TTAGGGTAGTGGAGTTTACTCTTGAGGGAGTGGTCAAGGTATGTGTTAGAGTGATTTTGAGTCTAGTTCCTGTCTTCGGACAGTGAGGACGTGTGGAGTGAGTGTCTAGACTTCAGAGAGAGAAGACGTCTGGAGGGAGGAAGGAGTCTAGCCTGCTTTATCATCAGTTCATATCGTGGAGTCTGGTATAGGTGTTTGAATTCACCTTAGTCTAGTCAGAGCTGTATCACCTCCTCAGCATACACTGAAGGAAAGAAGAAGTTTTAGTGCAGAAAGTCTTCAGCATCCCTGTCTAAAGGACGGTATCAGGTTCAGAGACGTGCTCCTGCCTGTTGATAACTGAGCATCTGTAGCTAACTTTGAAGTAAGGAAAAGAAAGAAGTGACTGCTCGACCCTTGGCTAGTTTGAGTGCTTATGTTACCAGCGTGGACAAGGCGAAAGGCAAAGTGGATTTATTGGATTAGTGCTTACGGATTGAAGAAGTCCAGCACATTGCACCCGGTCACTGGGGACCGAAGGGTCACTGTTGTTTCAAGCACAGTGATAAGAAAACCAGGAATCTACCGGACCCTAGGTCGCGGCAGACAGCCCCTTATAGTCAGTACGTAACTGGGGTCAGGGGGAGTGAAGACTTTAGAGTTTCTGCAGGACAAAATAAGAATTCAGCTCCTTCACAGGAAGGCCCCTACCACAAAGCTGACTGGGCAGGTACAGCTATAGATTAGCTGGAGATTTTGAGGGAACTACGCTTCAGGCTGGTTGTACTCGTTGTATTGGAAGTAAAGGAGGCCCCTAACTTGTCCAGCTGCTGTCTCAAGATACACTCTCCTTGGATCAGCCTCCCTGGGACCTGCCTGAACATCTTACAAGTAAAGGTATGGAAAGACGCTGACCGTGTGAGACTGTGTTATTTACCTGCACCCGACTTCACTAACTTCATAGACCTGAGGGAAGAGTCCCACCTGTAGGGGACCCGACATCTAGCTGCATCACCATCCCCTCAGAGATCTACAGCAGCGCTGGTACTAATTACCAGAATACTACAGGTGGCGTCACGAACTGTATATAAACCTATCCCCTGTAAATATATCCCCAACATACGCCAGACCGCCCGGGCCACAGACCGAGCCACAGCTACCTGTGACAAACCCCATAGACTTCCATGGGCTCGGCTCTGAGTACCCCATTGCCCTGGTAATCCACAATTGTGGTGGCGGGTCACAACACACCCCTACACCGCCATATACCCTGAGGGATCGGTCTTGCCTGTGGAAGACTTAACACCTTGCTGCCCAGTAACAACCCCTCAGCGGATCTACCCTGCAGCGCTGGTCACCCTGACCAGGTACCACAGGTGGCGTCACGAATAAACTGTATACATCCTTTAATCCCCTGTAAATATCCCACATTTTATGGTGATCGCCCAGGGCAACGGACCGAGCTGTGCTACCCGTGACATCCCCCATTGAAGTGAACGGGCTCGGTGCCGAGTACCCACAAGCCCTGGCTGTGCGACTCATAAACACATGAATTCTCATCCAAACATAGGGCTCATGTATATGGGGGAATTGGAAAACATAGTTGTTTTTTCAACTAATCTTCACCCAACAGTTATCCAATGGGTTTGTGTACTTTAGTTTTGGACACTTCTTTTAACCCCTTCATGACTGGAGCGTTTTTCGGTTTTACATTTTCGCTTTTTGCTCCCCTTCTTCTCAGAGCCATAACTTTTTTATTTTTCCGTCAATATGTGACGTGAGGGCTTGTTTTTTGAGCGACTAGTTTTAATTTTGAATGACACCATTGGTTTTACCATGTCATGTACTAGAAAATGGGAAAAAAATTCCAAGTGCAATCCCACACTTGTTTTTTGGTTGGCTTTTTTACTAGGCTCACTAAATGCTAAAACTGACTGCCATTATGATTCTCCAGGTCATTATGAGTGCATACTCAAACAAAAAAGGAAGCACACTGTAACGCCATAGCTTGCAAATATGAGATATGAAAAATTAATTGCCTCACTGCCTTAGAAATATGAAAAATTGAGATAGCTTAGCTCATAAAATGGCCAATTTATGTGTACCTGGAAGGCACGTTAAGGCGTTTCTCGTTTTCCAGGTCCTGACTAATGCCGATCCTCACTTAGAAAAGTCTTCATCTGTATGGGAACTTATGCATCTTCTCTTTAGACTGAAATCTACATCTCTGTGAAGGGGTACTTATCCTGCTATAATTAAAAACGCCTGCGGCTAAGAGGCGGAATGCTCAGTCAGAAAGTAAATGAATACAAATTTCAAAACACTGACTCTTACATCCAAACACAGATTTCAGTTTTCTCTGCCTTTGGTGAGTGTTTTTGTATGTTAGTGGCTTTTCTTGTATCCCTGTTTGTCTTATATGTGTTAATACACTAGCATGTCTGTCCCAGGCCTCCTGGGGGAGGGAGTGGGGACAGTTTAGGATTTAACAGGAGAACAGTAAGGCAGGAGACCCAAACCTCCTCACCTTCAGAGGTACCTTTGGGAACAGGGATAGTTTGGGCCCCAAACCGAGGGACAGTGAAGGGCCCATTACCTATCTCACGTACAGTCACAGTGTGACATATGTCTAGAGGACTGCTTTACTTTTTCCTAATAAATTACAAAGGTGTTCTATTTTGCTTCTTTGCTATTACACTTTCATCCATGTGCCATTTATCTTGTCTTTCCTAAAACTATAAATAATGTCTAACTTTACTGAACTGAAACAATCCAAGAATATTTGTCATGAGTTTTTGTAAAGTGGTTTCTTTTTAAGCACCGAGGGAGTAAGCTACACAATATATGTACTCATACCAGGAATGCCTTTTGTACTTCTGCAATTTACAGCAGGTTATGAGAGGTTACCATTTGTAAATGATCTTTCTTTGTTTTCACGCACAGCTGTTGCGTAATACCCAGGGACTTGTCAGTAGATACATATGCTTTATTAATTAATGAGCCCAGGGATCTCATGATATGCTTTGCTGGCTGAAGTACAATATATAAGACTTCTTCACTCGTATCAGTTACTTACGAATAGCAAGTTAGGAAGGATGCTTCATGGGTGACAAAGGTTATTATGGTAAAGCCATGATTTTGGAAGTGTGCTTTCATTTCCTAAAGGGTTATTCTCACATTCACATTAAATGCATTTTCGCAAAGCACAATAAATGCATACCTATTGTTTATACACAGACCAAGAACAACAAAAAATTTTCTTGTACCTTTGTGTTTGTTTTTATCTCTACTTTTCCCATGAGCACCTGCTTTTCCTCAGTGCTGCAGATATCTCTCTTCAGGCTTGGACTGGACCACAGGAGAACAGGAGAATCCTCCAGTGGGCCTCTGTGCAAGAGAAGTCCACCTCCCTCTTATATGAGCATTACTTGGCACTCTATATTTGAATCACTATGTACAGACAATGGCAGCAACTTATTCACTTAACAATCTAATCAGTTCATTGTTATATAAATTTGTGATTGAGAATTATTTCATTTGGGTGTAGCTGAAAGTGGGGCCCTGGAGTTGGTTATTGGTGGGCCCTTATCACTCTAGTCCGACACTGTCTCTCTCCCTTTCCTGTGTGCTGCACTTTTTGAATCGATGACTGAGAGCAATGTCGACAGTAATATTGCTCAGTGGGGCCCACTGTTCAGCAATATGCAAATATTACATTACCCTCTTTCACAAATTTACTTGTGCTTCTATATATTAATAAACTAGGTAGGTTGAATGAAAGAGAAGATTCTGCATATTTGTACAGAAGAATCAAACATTTTGGTCCAAAGACTGCTCATGTTGTGGGGTAAGTGGTTTACTCCAGCACAGGGGTCCACCGATCCAGTATGAGCCAAGCTAATATACATTTAGAATAAAATCTTAATGTCATGCTTCTGGATTCGAACCCCCTTGATCCTGTCTTCTGTGTTCGGCATCAACACTGAGCCACAACAGATACAGAGAGGTTTTTCATTTACTCTGTCTGCCCTATCACCTTTTTGGTGCTGCTTTATATACCCTCCCCTACTGGTGTTTCCTGCTGGTGATAGTCTTTATTGGATCCATTCACTTCGTTGGACCGTATAAGAATCAAGATCATTAATCCAGTGACTGTTAAGCTCCAATTCCCGGTTGCATGGAGGGTTAATAATTCCTTCCATGTCTCACTTCTTACAAAGTTTGAAGGTATTGAGGTAGACTTGGAGGAGAACAAGGAGTACGAGGTTGAACGAGTCTTGAAATCCAGATGGCAACTGCAGTTTCTCATTAAGTGGAAGGGTCTCGATCCAGGGATAACTCTGCATGCTGGTCACCTAATGAGGGAGTTGTATCTGCTGTGTCAGCAGTTAGGGATCTTGGTGGGTCCAGTGGCCCCTCGTGGAGGAGGGGTATTATCATGTTTCTGGATTCAAACACTTGATCCTGTGTTCTGTGGTCGTCACTTCCCCTAGGCCACAACAGATACACATTTTCTTTGGGTGTTTTAGTTTTGTCATCTTTGTTTCTGTCGATTTTGGGTAACAGGTGTTTTTAATTTACTCTGTTTGTCTGCCTTACCACCTGTGGTGTGGTCGGAGTTAGCTTTCTGAGCTCTGCTAAATGCTACATCTAAAACTCTTATTCTATCACAACTGCTGCAGCCAATAAACTAAGTGACACATGGTTGGATTCATGGTCTCTTTTCCTACTTCATGCTGCTTTCAGATGAGGTAGTAAAAACCTGCTGACAGATTCCCTCTAAGTGAGGATCTTGGCATTAGAAATCCACCACTGTCCATTTAAAGCAATGCAACTCTGGGTGATTTATTTCAATAGGTAAGATGGAATGCTTCATGTGCCTGTACTTTATTTTAGTTCTACCACCAAGCATCACTATTTGGTAAATAAGTTCAAAATATTTTTATTTACAACCCGCATATCAGCATTGCTGCAAACATACCAGGGACTGGAGAGTCAGAGCTCTACCGCCTCTCACATAATGCAGTAATTTGTTTCTTAGAATTCGAGAACTAAACTACTAGATGTGATTTTTGTGTTGCCATTCTGTCAGGGCCAGGAGCCAGAAGTAGCCTGTAGGTAGCAGGTCGGTATTGGTGGTTTACAAAGTATGTTGGTAATGGGGATCTATAAAATATGTTAGCATTGGTGGTCTATAAAGTATGTTGGTATTGGGGGTCTACAAATTATGTTGGTATTGGGGGTCTACAAATTATGTTGGTATTGGGGTCTATAAAATATGTTGGTAATGGGGATCTATAAAATATGTTAGCATTGGTGGTCTATAAAGTATGTTGGTATTGGGGGTCTACAAATTATGTTGGTATTGGGGGTCTACAAATTATGTTGGTATTGGGGTCTATAAAATATGTTGGTAATGGGGATCTATAAAATATGTTAGCATTGGTGGTCTATAAAGTATGTTGGTATTGGGGGTCTACAAATTATGTTGGTATTGGGGTCTATAAAATATGTTAGTATTGGTGGGCTATAAAGTATGTTGGTATTGGTGGTCTTTGTCAATCCCACTTTTTCTCCGACATGAATCTACATTAACAAACTGCATGACTGTGATACATCTGCAGCAGTATTCGGCCTCTCTTCCATACTATACATTTCTGGAGAAAACAAATCCATTATCTAGACTTGAATTTAATAGATTTAATAGAAAAAGTCATTTATTATTATTATATTATTATTATTATTATGTTAAATGATCATCATCTGTGAGAAGAAATACTTGGAGGGATAGTCTCAGACATGACTCCCTTATAAATGTATGGGTCTGGAGCTGGCTCAGTAACAAATGAAATCTTGACATTTATTTTGGCACCACCACCGTGAACAAACAGAGATAGCAATTATGCTTAATCCGGAAACATACTTCTCAGAAATAAAAAGTTCCAGACCCCTTATATTATGCATTATAAACACAGCACGTCAAACTAAAAGGCCATCCTGACAGAATAAGCTTATAATTTATGTTTTCCCACTCATAGGAGCTCAACAGAGAATAATACATGATTTATTACAATGAAACCAGGTGTCCGGACATCAACATGAGGTCATCCCGGGAGTGTGTCCGATGTAACGCGTGTAGATCCTGTAACCAAATGAAATTAGAACTCTAGACAACCTCTTTGACTACTTCTAAAATAATGGGCTACCCTTTTTTCAGTCGGATGAGGGATTCCTATTCTTTAGATCTGCTGATTTTCTGCAGTTAGGTACAGGCATTAAAAGACTGATCTGTGACCTTGGGTGGACAGAAGAGCAGATGGCCCTGTGCGAGGATGAAATATGGACCCCTTGCTCTCCGATGTGTCATCATACAGCGATGCCTTAAGCATCAAAAACAATTCCCGCTTGTGAGCCATGAAATTCAATAGCTTTTTCCCTTATGTAACAGACTATAGGAAGCAACTTTGAAAGTGGCAGTGGGCTCCATATCATACCAGAGCCCTGTGCAGCTGCACACGTCATACATCCACCCCTGCTCTTAGCTTATAGAGGAATTTCAGCATCTCAGCGCCGTGGTATGTGCACGTGGTGAGTACTTGCAGCAGAAATTTTTGTAAGTTTCTTTGCAGGAAAATACTGCTTAAAACATGCGGGTTATTGACGTGTTTTGATATGTTTCAAGGGGGTTGTCCGGTCTACAATGAAAAGACTTTAGTCACTCTGTGTGAGTGCAGACTTTTGAATCTCCCCAGCGCATGCACTGTGTGCTGTGAAGATTCAACGGTTTCTAAGCCTGGAACAGCGGTGACATATGCGATACTGCATACTCCCAGGCAGAAGCAGTCTAGTGGGTGCAGCTGTCCTGTGGGCATGGCCATCTAGTGGGTGCGGCTGTCCAGTAGGCATGGCCGTCTAGTAGGTTAGGCCGTCCAGTGGACATGGCCATCTAGTGGGTGCGGCTGTCCAGTGGGCATGGCCGTATAGTAGGTTAGGCCATCCAGTGGGCATGTCCGTGTAGTGGGTGTAGCCGTCCAGTGGGCATGGCCGTCTATTGGGTGCAGCCTCACTCAATACACTTGAGTGACTGCAGACTTTTCATTTGAGACCGGATAACCCCTTTAAGCATGCGTTTTTGATGCACTTTTCCTCATTCATTTGAATAGATAAAAAATGCTGCAAAAACGCTGGAATAATTAACATGCTGAAGGTTTGAAACCGCTTCAGATGTTCAAGGAAAAAATAAGCAGCATGTGTACGAGGTTTCAGAAATCTCATTTATTTTCCTGGTCCTGTAAAATGCAACATTTTTCAGCATCAAAATTGCCCAGGCAAAAATGCAATTTGTTAAAAAGCCTAAGATCTTTAAGAGTATGGCACTTCAACGGTTTAATTCACCAGATGAGTAGCAGAAAATATGAAAATCTATTACTTAGGGTTGTACTTACTGTGTAGGACAAAAGTTTTCCCATCCCAAAGGTTTTGCTTTTTGGATCTACCTTTTTCTGACTGGCAATATTTTGTTTTTTTATTAACGTATGCTGGAACATGCTGGATCACTAAGTGCTGAAATATTAGAATTTTACTGAATGTGTGCTTTGGATTTTCTGATCTCAGTGTGGCTTATTATAGTTTAGTCCACCACAAGGAAAAAAAAAGTTTATAACCAAAGTTCATAAATTAGTTCACACACAATTTTAATCTAGAAGTTGTCACAAGTGAAGAAAGACCTGCAGATTTGTCTTAACATTTATCCAAACATAGAAAACACAAGATTGGTAAAATCAGATGGTATACAGTGGGTAGGGAAAGTATTCAGACCCCTTTACATTTTTCATTTCACTCTTTGTTTCATTGCAGCCATTTGATAAATTCAAAGAAAATAATTTTTATCTCATTAATGTACACTCTGCACCCCATCTTGACTGAAAGAAAAGAGAAATGTAGAATTTTTTGCAAATTTATTAAAAAAGAAAAACTGAAATATGGCATGGTCATACGTATTCAGACCCCTTGCTCAGACACTCATATTTAAGTCACATGTTGTCCATTTCCTTGTGATCCTCCTTGAGATGGTTCTACTCCTTCATTGGAGTCCAGCTGTGTTTAATTAAACTGATAGGACTTGATTTGTAAAGGTACACACCTGTCTATAGAAGACCTCACAGCTCACAGTGCATGTCAGACCAAATGAGAATCATGAGGTCAAAGGAACTGACCAAGGAGCTCAGAGACAGAATTGTGGCAAGGTACAGATCTGGCCAAGGTTACAAAAGAATTTGTGCAGTACTTAAAGTTCCTAACAGCAGAGTGGCCTCCATAATACTTAAATGGAAGAAGTTTGGGACCACCAGAAGTATTCCTAAACCTGGCTGTCCAGCCAAACTGAGCAATCGTGGGAGAAGAGCCTTGGTGAGAGAGGTAAAGAAGAACCCCAAGATCACTGTGGCTGAGCTCCACAGATGCAGTAGTGAGATGGGAGAAAGTTCCACAAAGTCAACTATCACTGTAGCCCTCCACCAGTCGGGCCTTTATGGCAGAGTGGCCTGACGGAAGCCTCTCCTCAGTGCAAGACATAAAGCCCCCCTAGAGTTTGCTAAAAAACACATGAAGGACTCCCAGACTATGAGAAATAAGATTCTCTGGTCTGATGAGACGAATATAGAACTTTTTGGTGACAATTCTAAGCGGTATGTGTCGAGGAAACCAGGCACTGCTCATCACCTGCCCAATACAATCCCAACAGTGAAACATGGTGGTGACAGCATCATGCTATGTGGGTGTTTTTCAGCTGCAGGGACAGGACGACTGGTTGCAATTGAAGGACGCATGAAAGCGGCCAAGTACAGAGATATCCTGGATGAAAACTTCTTCCAGAGTGCTCTGGACCTCAGACTTGGCCAAAGGTTCACTTTCCAACATGACAATGACTCTAAGCACACGGCTAAAATAACAAAGGAGTGGCTTCAGAACAACTCTGTGACTATTCTTGACTGACCCAGCCAGAGCCCTGGCCTAAACCCAAATGATCATCTCTGGAGCGACCTGAAAATGGCTGTCCACAAACGTTCTCCATTCAACTTGATGGAACTGGTGATCTGTAAGGAAGAATGGCAGAGGATCCCCATAATCCAGGTGTGAAAAATTTGTTGCGTCATTGCCAAGAAGACTCATGGCTGTACTAGCTCAAAAGGGTGCTCCTACTGTGTGACCCAGCTGCGCTTGGTGCCACATGTTCCCTGGAGGATGCACAGAAAGGTAATTCACAATCACCCGATATTCATTCACACATCACATTTCCCTATAGTGCCACCAGAGGGAGCCCTTTAGAGTATTTAAGGGTGTGGAGAGACGTAGCAGTAGCCAGTCTTAGCCGGTGATTCTGACAGAGCCAGAGCCAGTGCTAGTTCAGTCTGGTTCAAGCCAGTCATTCTGTGGATTTCCTGTCAGAGTCATTCTAGTCTGAGCCAGTCATCCTGTCAGAGCAGAGCTCAGAGCGGAGTTCAGACAGACGGAGATTCCTGTCAGATGAGACAGAAGCAGAGAGACAAACTGTTACCTCAGAACTTGCTGACTGTTAGTCCCCTAGGAAGTGGAAAGTGACTCTCGGAGCGTGCACAGATCAGTCTGACGGAAGGTCCTGATAGCTGCTTTGGACAGAGCCTAAGAAAGAAGCGAAGGAAGGGGAACTGCAGTACTTGTGACACCGAGCTAACTGAGGTACGGTCAGTGAGCGGAGAAGAGAAGGAAGCTGTCACCTACTGTTACCTGTGCTTATGTTAAAGGTGTGAGTAGGGCGACAGGCGAGTGGTAAAAAGGAAGAAAGAGTGACTGAGGAGAAATAGCAAAGATAGCTGACCTCCACTCTGCACAACCGGACACCGGGTCCGAGCTTGCTAGAACCTTCACGGCTAGTGGGAGAAACCGGAGACCCTGCTGGACTTCAGGTCGCAGAGGGGCCCTTCAGTGCTGATACGTAACTGGGGTCAGGAAGAACAGGAGTCAGGCCTGATCAGCCATAGAGGACTTAGTTCTGTCCAAAAGAAGGCTCCACCACAATGTCAGCCGGGCATAGCTGTTCTACACGGAGTTAAACTTAGCTTCATGCAAGTTAGAAACTCATACGCAGAGAAGTAAGGAGGCCTTAAACCTACTCAGTGATTACTGGATGTGCATCCTCCACCCTGAGCAGCTTCCCGGGACATGCCTGCAAATATCACCAGTAAAGGTATGGAAAGAGACTGACTTGTGTGTGTCTGCCTTATTGCTTGCACCCCTGCACCGCCATATACCTTGAGGGATCAGTCTTACCTGTGGAAGACTTAACACCTTGCTGCCCAGTAACAACCCCTCAGAGAAACTACCCTGCAGCGCTGGTCACCCTGATCAGAAACCACAGGTGGCGTCACGAACAATTCCTACAATCCCCCTGTAAATATTCCCCTTTGAATGAGCGCCCAGGGCAACGGACCGAGCTGCGCTACCCGTGACCTCTCCCCCATTGAAGTGAACGGGCTCGGTGCCGAGTACCCCATAAGCCCTGGTACGTGCGACTCATCTTTGGCGCCACGAACAGGATCCGAAGCTTACTATATGTGAGTCCTGTGTGCCTAAGTGAACTGTTTTTGTGCAAAAAGACTGTGTGCAGTTTTTGTGACTTTTGGCGCCATTTTCCGCCATTTTGCCGCCATATTCGTGCCCTGAGGCGCTGGTGAAGAAGAAGGGCGTGCATTCATGGGCGTGCCCCCCCCTGTGGCGCGAAAGCTATGGGCGCCCTGTCTAAGTGATATTATAATGTCCGAGCCTGCCCCACTGCAAGGGAGATCCGCCTCCTCTTCATCCTCTATGCTAAGAAGAGAAAGCGAAAGTCCCGCCTCCACGGAAAAGACCAGATTGTTCCAGATGGGAAGCACAGTCTGGCCTGGAGTGAGATGGCGGAAGGACAGGAGACGCTGTGTGGAGGAATGGCGGTGCGCAGACCCCGTTCCCCTGAAGAGCTGCTGCCTGTGCCTGAACCGTCCCCAGGTCAGGCGGATGACCGGAGAATGCAGAAAGTGGAGGAGGTGGATGCGGTGCTGAGGGACATGGCCCGACACCGCGCAGAAATGGAGGCGATGGAGCAAAGCTGGCGTGCCCTGAAACAGCGGCTGCTGTGGGACCCACTGCTCTCCCCTCAAGATGCGCAAATGCCACCCGCGCCACCACTGGACCCAGCGGCTGATGAACCACCGGAGGCTGGCCCCAAAAGTGCTGATCCTGACTCCGCCGAGGACGCGGCCGGAGGGAAGGAGGCTGAGGAGGCCCTGCCCGGACCAGAACGCCAGCCAGGCCTGGAACCAGAGGCCGCAGCGGAATGCAGTCCCCCGGTAGGGACGACGGAGGAGATCCTGCCCGAAGCGATGGAGATCGACTGGGAGGAGATGGAGCTCCTGGACGACGTGGAATACGCCGCCCAGAAAGAGAATGAGTGGCGACGCCGTGAGCAGGAGCAGCGGCAGCAGCAGGAGCAGCGAGAGGCGCAGCAGCTTCACCAGAGGTACCGGGAGCAGAATCTTGCGGACAAGGAGATCGTCCGGCGAGATAAAGGTACGCTCCGGGAATCGCGGCGCCAGGGGACGGTGTGTGACTCTAAGCTCCAGGGAGGTTGGGGGTACATATGCGAGCCCGGGTTATCTCAGAAGATCTTCGTTCATTGCTGTGATGTAGGGTCTGACCTGTTAAAAGGGGATGTTGTCACCTACACGCGGCACTGGGGTCTTAAGGGGTGGTATGCCCTGAATGTCTCCCGAATCAGCGACCCCGTCCCTGAAGCCGGAAACGTACCCCGTGTCTCAACGTCCCAGGCCACAGCCACATCAGCGCCCGGCCACGCACCTGCATCCTATTCTGCAACGCAACAGGCTAGTGCGTCCCCGACTGAGCCACTGCGAGCACCTGCGTCCCAATTGGAAACGCTGCAGAGCACAGCAACTGCAACAGCGACCCCTATTGAGCCAAATCTATACTTAGAAGAGGCACCTGTAAGGCCTCCAGCAAGACGCAAAGTAAAAATTGAGACGAGAACTGTGGCTACCCAGACACAGGTAGCAGGACATGATCTCTTAGTGATGCGTTCCAGAGCGCACCGCATACTTCCAGCCCCAGGTGTGGAAGGTGCAACTATATTCAAAGAAGAACAGTAGGACCCAGACAGGGTTTACTGAACTGTAAAAAGTTATGAAGAATTGCACTTTATTGAATGTTGATGATGTCTGAAGTAGTATACCCCAGTTGGGTAATGTGTTCGTGTAATGTGATATGATAGAAATGTGATTTTTCTAAGATGCTGTTTTTGAAGGACTGCGTGGCTGAGGACTTTGCCAGCCCAAAAACTGTGATGTAAATAGTTAGCACTTCGGTGCCCCATCTTGGTTTTACGTAAAGCCATTCTACCTCAGAAGAAAAACCCGTATGGTGTGGCCTTGAGTGAGGTTTGCAGCAAAGAAGTCCTGCAGCCCACCCAGGACCCCCGTGGGAGGTTTGGTACGGGTCCTCCACAAGAATCTTGTATTTATTTGTGTGAAAGTATTTGATATTTTTCTATTGCCATTTGTACACATTGTAACGTTTGAAGTGTCCTTACCTCCCGCAAGGGAAGAGTTATGTTGTTGATGTTATTATAAAAATTGTTTTTCTTTTTCAGCCCGGGAGTGCTGAATATAACTAGGGGGGGATGTGTGACCCAGCTGCGCTTGGTGCCACATGTTCCCTGGAGGATGCACAGAAAGGTAATTCACAATCACCCGATATTCATTCACACATCACATTTCCCTATAGTGCCACCAGAGGGAGCCCTTTAGAGTATTTAATGGTGTGGAGAGACGTAGCAGTAGCCAGTCTTAGCCGGTGATTCTGACAGAGCCAGAGCCAGTGCTACTTCAGTCTGGTTCAAGCCAGTCATTCTGTGGATTTCCTGTCAGAGTCATTCTAGTCTGAGCCAGTCATCCTGTCAGAGCAGAGCTCAGAGCGGAGTTCAGACAGACGGAGATTCCTGTCAGATGAGACAGAAGCAGAGAGACAAACTGTTACCTCAGAACTTGCTGACTGTTAGTCCCCTAGGAAGTGGAAAGTGACTCTCGGAGCGTGCACAGATCAGTCTGACGGAAGGTCCTGATAGCTGCTTTGGACAGAGCCTAAGAAAGAAGCGAAGGAAGGGAGTACTTGTGACACCGAGCTAACTGAGGTACAGTCAGTGAGCGGAGAAGAGAAGGAAGTTGTCACCTACTGTTACCTGTGCTTATGTTAAAGGTGTGAGTAGGGCGACAGGCGAGTGGTAAAAAGGAAGAAAGAGTGACTGAGGAGAAATAGCAAAGATAGCTGACCTCCACTCTGCACAACCGGACACCGGGTCCGAGCTTGCTAGAACCTTCACGGCTAGTGGGAGAAACCGGAGACCCTGCTGGACTTCAGGTCGCAGAGGGGCCCTTCAGTGCTGATACGTAACCGGGGTCAGGAAGAACAGGAGTCAGGCCTGATCAGCCATAGAGGACTTAGTTCTGTCCAAAAGAAGGCTCCACCACAATGTCAGCCGGGCGTAGCTGTTCTACACGGAGTTAAACTTAGCTTCATGCAAGTTAGAAACTCACACACTGAGAAGTAAGGAGGCCTTAAACCTACTCAGTGATTACTGGATGTGCATCCTGCACCCTGAGCAGCTTCCCGGGACATGCCTGCAAATATCACCAGTAAAGGTATGGAAAGAGACTGACTTGTGTGTGTCTGCCTTATTGCTTGCACCCCTGCACCGCCATATACTTTGAGGGATCAGTCTTACCTGTGGAAGACTTAACACCTTGCTGCCCAGTAACAACCCCTCAGAGAAACTACCCTGCAGCGCTGGTCACCCTGATCAGAAACCACAGGTGGCGTCACGAACATTTCTAAATCCCCTGTAAATATTCCCCTTTGAATGAGCGCCCAGGGCAATGGACCGAGCTGCGCTACCCGTGACCTCTCCCCCATTGAAGTGAATGGGCTCAGTGCCGAGTACCCCATAAGCCCTGGTACGTGCGACTCACTACTCAATACTGAGCAAAGGGTCTGAATACTTATGACCATGTGATATTTCAGTTTTTCTTTTTTAATAAGTTTGCAAAAATGTCTACATTTCTGTTTTTTTCAGTCAAGATGGGGTGCAGAGTGCACATTAATGAGAAAAAATGAACTTTTTTGAATTTACCAAATGGCTGCAAAGAAACAAAGAGTGAAAAATTTACAGGGGTCTGAATACTTTCTGTACCCACTGTATTATTTATGCATTATTAACACATGGCTGCTGTCATCTTACTTACCTTGACTGCAGTTATTGCCGGTGAAACCAGGGAAACATTTACATTTGTTCACTCCCACACATTCGCCATGCTTACAGCCCTGTTCACATATAGCTGGAGAATGACAAGATACGTAAAAAAATAATTCCTCTAGGTCCATGCTGTCTATATTAATTGAATCTAAATTTTAATGTACTATATATTAATGTGGGAATATATAGGGATGAATAATAATCACAACTATAAAATAATAATATTTAATTTATCAGGATTCTGTATGTAAAGAATTAGAAGCTCCATATAGATGTTGGACCCTAGCTCTTGTGTCCCACCTTATCAGCTTGGGCTGTCATAGACAATAAATTACATAATTATGTGATCTGGCAAACCATTATTGCATGAAATATAAAATATAAACATACAGGCAGGTTGTAGTTTACCTTCACATTGGCCTTTGCTATTTCGTTTCCACCCGTAGCAGCACTCCGTTTTGGTTCCATATCTACATAGTCCAGGTGTGTTCAGAGATGGTATGAGCCTTCTATGCCTTCTGCAGATATAGAGAGTGATACCATTCAATATATTATTGTTATGAATGTATGAACACAATGTATAAGCTACATAAAAATAAACTTAGTTACGGTATCCATGTTCCATGGATAGCTTTCATATGCTTAAAGTTTGAGACACTTTCAGTTTCTAATACCAGTCCTAACTACATACTGTACAATAAAACTCTAAAGGAAAATTGTCTCCTTGTTTGCAGGATATATGGCATATCATAAAAATACTGTTTGCAACCCAGATATTTAAAGGATATTGATACTAGTAATGAGCCAATGAGCTTGGATAAGGCACCGAGTGTCTTCGGCCTCCTTTAAAAATATGTTCAAGTCCCCGTGGCTGCATCTCTCGCGGCCGTTCGTAGGCAATCCTTGCATGTGTTTCTGAAGACACTCAGATAGCGAACGAGCATGCTCGGATAATACCTTATTCAAGCACGTTCACTTATCACTTATTGACATCTTTGCATCCAATTGATAACATGCACCAAATTCATCAGGAGATGAACGCTAACATGTTTGCTGAATTTGACAGACAGGTGCAGCCCCGGCTTCTCCCAATATCTGCCCATTTTTGCAGAGCTGCTTTAAACTTGTGTGAAAAAGCCAAAAGTCGCAAAATTGGAATGCTAAAATTTTGCAACATTTCAAGGCGTTTTATATTCATTGTCTGTTAAAAGATTTGATTAATCGGGTCCATCGAGTTTTTGTCTATGTGCATATGGAGTATTTTGAGGAGTTTTGGGAACAGAAACTTAGAGGATAGTCTTCAAATTCTCCTTAAAAAGACAAAACTCCTCAAACAAAAACGGTGAGGTTCTGCTTAGTTTCCTCTTAAAAAAAAACCTCAGCAAATAGACTTGCCACATGTGCACGTAGCAACTGAGCAGAGGTTTGAGTTTTTGAGAATCATTTGAAGAGTTTCCACTCAGTTTCTGCTGCAAAACCTCCTAAAAAACCCTCTGTGCACATGTCTTTAGTGTTTGTTCACACTGAGATTTTTACTGTATTTTTGGTCTAGAAACTTTCCAAAATCCACATGTAGTTAAAAAACCATATGTTTTGTTTGGGGAGTGGGGGTATGTCCACACAGCGACTTACAGACTTATAGATGTTTTTTCTGAATTGTCTTCCTTGTCGTCTTCTTATGAAGTTTTCTTTTTTAAATTCTACGTATAAATAGTGGCAGCTTCCAAATGGAGGCCACTTGTAGAATGTTGAGTTCATTTCTTTTAGCTACTTTCTGGCTTTCGAAGGCTGAAGTGGTTAAACAGAAGAAACATATGTACAGCAAGCCATTTTGACATTACTGTGCATATGTTCATTATTTTTTTTAAATTTATTAAGTGCTTTTTCAGGTAGGTTCCAGATGTAAGTCTCTTGAAAAAGTGCCACAAAAAATGGAACATAATGCACGGTAATGTTAAAGACATTGCTGTGCCCATGCTCCATCTTATGTTTCTTCTTTTACCTGCTTCAGGGTTCATAAAGTGTGAAGTAATTAAAAGACGTAAGGTGTTCATTCTTCGGGCAACTTTGTTAGCAAAAACAACGAATGCCGCCATTTTGCCTTGAAAACCGTGGTGGTTCTGTGGGTGTCTCAAAGATGCCGTGTGCACATATGAGAGAATTTCTACTCTGAAATCTCACCAAAAAACTCAGTTTGAACACACCCTTGCTTTTCCTGAAGAGCTTTTGAAGAGTTTCTCAAGTATTTTTGCAGTTTTTTCCTGCTTTTTCCTGAAGCTTTTTTTGTTGTTTTTTGCAGCCTTTTTATTACACAGTGCCTGGGTTATAGTGCTTTACATCAGGATCCACCTTAAAGAATTGACATCTACTTTATTTTCGTCACCTAGGCATTTTTGAAAACCTCAAACATTTAAAAGACACTCAGAAGCATGAACATAGATTCTTTTGAGCATCTTTTGAGCTATGTTTCCAGTGTAACTGCCCCTAAAGAGCAGGAAAAAGACATAGTGTGTATATACGGAAAGTCTCTTTTACATAAAATTGTTTTAAAGGGAAGAAGGATAAACTGTAAAAATGAGCATAGAAAGTTTAATAAAATTATACCTTGAAATTTTTTGATCCCATGTCTTATTCCAGAAAAAATCCATGTTTTTCCTAATATATAAATGAGCAGGACAGATAGTCTGTCTCCAGAGCTTATTTTAAATGAAAGGTAGTTTTACCAGTGTGAGACATGTAAAGACTTAGTCTTCTCTCCTGATCTCACTGCAGAGCTAAGTATGATGACAATTAACATGTCTTCAGCTTTTCTCTTACAGACAGCCGGTATGGTGCTGATGGCAGTACATCAGAGCTAAGCTTTTGCTCATTACAAATACAACTGCAGCTGTAACGCTCCTCTCATAGTGCTGTCAGCTCTGATATACTGACTTTTCTCTCCTCACTGACTGCCTAAAGAAAGCTTCAAAAGTGTTGGATGTACTCACAGCTCTGCAGTAAAATCAGGAGAGCAGACTGTCTGTCATTACTTGTCCCACACTGGTAACGCCCCCTTTAATTAAAAATAAGCTCTGGTGGCAGACTTTCGGGGAGATCCATGTCCTGCCCATAAATCTTAACAGCTCATTTAGATATTAAGAATAACTTGGATTTCTCTGGAATAAAGTATCAGATCACAGATATCAAGGTATCATTTTATTCAGCTTCCTATGACCTACATGCCCATGTAGATGGTTTAGTAGAGTTGATCCTAATGACAGAATCCCTTTAACTCTGCGGTTTTGAATTGTGTTGCAATTTTAATTAGTACTGTTTAGAGGAAGACAACTTTAGTTTAAAGGTTTTTACTACTTTACATTTTTGATCCATTCACAGGTTAGGACAACAGAAAGAACTATATCAAGAAACTGATGCAGCATCCTTTGTGGTACTTTATTATTAGTAACCTAATATATAGTGATTAGCTTAATACAGTAGTGAATATATCTTAAAAAATTTAACTAAATTAAAAACATCAATATTTTCTTCGGTTAGAAAACAGGAAGTTATTTAATAAAATGAATAGATATCTACTAGTTACATAGTCAGTGAAGCAAATTAAATTAGTGAATAGTACAACCAAATCCCATTTTAATTCCCTTAATCCAGAAAATTGACCTGCAGGGCTTTTGTAGCTCAGTTATCTGCGGAGGTCTCCATAAGGGAAGAATATGATATCAGTGGATAGGATTATGCAGGAAATGGCTGGAGTGGTATGTTTAAGTGTTTGGTTTCATAGCATATTCTCTATTACTTCCTAATGATAATTTGTAGATGCCTTTAAGTCAGCAGATCTCGACTGAAAAAATAAACCTTACGATTATTATATTTTCATTAGACATCTGGAATCCCACAAATTACCCAAGTGTTGATGTACAAAAAGCTTGTTACTTTGGGAATCCTCTTACAAGAGTTCATGTACAACATTAACAGAGGGAAAAGTCTGTTCATATTTACATTTAATTGACTGATGTGCCACAGATATTGCTGTGTAGAAAGAAAGAGTTTGTTTCCACTTTACTGTAAAATGCATGGTTTACTTTGTAATAAAAATTAATGAATAAATTTCAGTTTTTGACCTACAGGAACCAGAAAAAGCAAGTTTTTCAGCTTTAATTAAAGGTACACTCTAGGTTAAACATATTAAATGTGTTATGCTTAGTGCAGGGTCTCGGGGTGGAGAATGACAAAAGGATTCAAATAACACTGAAGATATGACTCTTGTGTCATGCATTTCCATCCCCTTATTCCATACACAAAGCATAATGTTGCATCCTGTATGATGCTGACCAATCACAAGCTGGCAGCAACATAGAAGTGCAGAAGGAACTGTGATGTGTCAATGGATCACATGCCAGAGTCCAAGGTCTTGCAGCATAGTGTACAGCCCAAATAAGCACTGAAGATATATTGCACAGCATACAGTATATCAAGTGTGGAGCTATTGACTTTAGTTAATACTGTATTTATACACTTCCGTGCTGTGTAATATGTCTTCAGTGCTTGTTTAGGCTGCACATTGTGGCTGGCATGACCTGTGGACTCTGGTCATATGGCCCTGATGACATCTTCCAGGTCCTTCTGCACTTCTATGATGCTGCCTGCTTATGATTGGTCAGTGTCATACAGGAGGTGGAAGTACACAACCACAGTGAAAACATTTGATTGTTAATATCTCCACAACTGAAAGGTGAAATTAAAAAAAACTTTTATGCCACTCTGCAGAAACTATTAAATCATATGCCCAAAAACATGAAAAATTTGGTAAAGGTCCTTTGTAAATGAAATACCCTTCAATGACTTGTGAAAGTATTCACTTCCCATGGCATTTTTGTGTTTTGCTACCTCACAACCTGTAATTTCACTGTTTTTTTTGCAGGTTTGCTTCAGTTTATGTAAAGAACATGCCTACAAGTGTCAACATTTTTTTATTGTGAAGCAAACAACAAATAGGACAAAATAACAAATCTTCAGTGTGCATAACTACTCACCCCCCTAAAGTCAGTACTTTGTAGAGCCATTTTTTGCAGCAATTACAGCTGCATATTGCTTTAATCTTTATGAGCTTTCCACATCTTGCCACTGGGATTTTTGCCCATTCCTCAAGGTAAAACTGCTCCAGCTCCTTCAAGTGAGGTGGTTTTCTCTGGTGAACAGCAACCTTCAAGTCTGGCCACAGATTCTCAATTTGTTTATGGTCTGGGCTTTAACTAAGCCTCTCCCAAACATTTACATGGTTCCCCATAAACCACTCGAGTGTTGCTTTAGCAGTATGCTTTGTGTCATTGTCTTGTTGGAAGGTGAACCTCCGTCCCAGTCTCAAATCACTGACAGACTGAAACAGGTTTTGCTCAAAAATATCCCTGTATTTCTCACCATCCATCTTCCCCTCAACACGGACCATTTTCCTGTCCCTGCTGCCGAAAACATACCCACAGCATGATGCTGCTACTACTATGTTTCACTGTGGGGATGGTGTTCTTGGGGTGAGAAGCTGTGTTGGCTTGGTGTCAGACATATTGGTTACCTTGGTGGCCATGTTGAGCTCCCGTCATGTTGCACAGTGTAGCTATGGTTTCTAATGATTAGTGAACAAAACAAGTTCTCTTTAAACTTTTACTGAGTTGGTTCTGATATCATATGTATAGAGTTTAGATCTGTACTGTCCTTGGTTCTGGTACTACTTGTTCGTAATAAACTTGGGTCCCTTTACCTTATTTTATGAGTTTGATTCTGGTACCAAAGTTATCTTAGGAGCTTAGTTCTGGAACTGTATTTATCATATAAACTTTGTACTTGTCCTGTATCTATGTGTTACATTTGGATCTGATATTCTTTCTGTACACTTGTTTTTAGGAGGTGTGAAAAGGCAAGGAGATTTGCAGTGGACACTAAACTTAATCGACTGTGCAAAGTAATGAATGTGTACACATAATTCTTTAAGTAAGTAATAGATGCGTTTAGTAATAAGTGTGGATAGGTATGTACAGTCAGGGCCAGAAATATTTGGACAGTGACACAATTTTCGCGAGTTGGGCTCTGCATGCCACCACATTGGATTTGAAATGAAACCTCTACAACAGAATTCAAGTGCAGATTGTAACGTTTAATTTGAAGGGTTGAACAAAAATATGTGTTAGAAAATGTAGGAATTGTACACATTTCTTTACAAACACTCCACATTTTAGGAGGTCAAAAGTAATTGGACAAATAAACATAACCCAAACAAAATATTTTTATTTTCAATATTTTGTGGCGAATCCTTTGGAGGCAATCACTGCCTTAAGTCTGGAACCCATGGACATCACCAAACGCTGGGTTTCCTCCTTCTTAATGCTTTGCCAGGCCTTTACAGCCGCAGCCTTCAGGTCTTGCTTGTTTGTGGGTCTTTCCCTCTTAAGTCTGGATTTGAGCAAGTGAAATGCATGCTCAATTGGGTTAAGATCTGGTGATTGACTTGGCCATTGAAGAATGTTCCACTTTTTTGCACTCATGAACTCCTGTGTAACTTTGGCTGTATGCTTGGGGTCATTATCCATCTGTACTATGAAGTGCCGTCCAATCAAGTTTGCAGCATTTGGCTGAATCTGGGCTGAAAGTATATCCCGGTACACTTCAGAATTCATCCGGCTACTCTTGTCTGCTGTTATGTCATCAATAAACACAAGTGACCCAGTGCCATTGAAAGCCATGCATGCCCATGCCATCACGTTGCCTCCACCATGTTTTACAGAGGATGTGGTGTGCCTTGGATCATGTGCCGTTCCCTTTCTTCTCCAAACTTTTGGCTTCCCATCATTCTGGTACAGGTTGATCTTTGTCTCATCTATCCATAGAATACTTTTCCAGAACTGAGCTGGCCTCTGGAGGTGTTTTTCAGCTAATTTAACTCTGGCCTGTCTATTTTTGGAATTGATGAATGGTTTGCATCTAGATGTGAACCCTTTGTATTTACTTTCATGGAGTCTTCTCTTTACTGTTGACTTAGAGACAGATACACCTACTTCACTGAGAGTGTTCTGGACTTCAGTTGATGTTGTGAACGGGTTCTTCTTCACCAAAGAAAGTATGCGGCGATCTTCCACCACTGTTGTCTTCCGTGGGCTCCCAGGTCTTTTTGGATTGATGAGTTCACCAGTGCTTTCTTTCTTTCTCAGGATGTACCAAATTGTAGATTTTGCCACTTCTAATGTTGTAGCAATTTCTTGGATGGGTTTTTTTCTGTTCTTGCAGCTTAAGGATGGCTTGTTTCACCTGCATGGAGAGCTCCTGTGACCGCATGTTTCCTTCACAGCAAAACCTTCCAAATGCAAACACCACACCTCAAATCAACTCCGGCCCTTTCATCTGCTTAATTGAGAATGACATAACAAAGGGATTGCCCACACCTGTCCATGAAATAGCCTTGGAGTAATTTGTCCAATTACTTTTGGTCCCTTTAAAAACAGGGTGGCACATGTTAAGGAGCTGAAACTCCTAAACCCTTCATCCTATTTTAATGTGGATACCCTCAAATGAAAGCTGAAAGTCTGAACTTCAACTGCATCTGATTTGTTTTGTTTCAAATTCATTGTGGTAATGTCTAGAACCAAAATTAGATAAATGTTGTCTCTGTCCAAATATTTATGGACCTAACTGTACATGTACCCAAAATGACAATATACAGTGGCAGGTAAATGTTTGGGCACCTCTGGTAAAAATAACTGTTATTGTGAACAGTTAAGCAAGTTGAACAAGAAATGAACTCCAAAAGGCCTAAAGTTAAAGATGACAAATTTCTTTTGTATTTTAGGCCAAAAATCACATAAAATGAAAATGGGTTGATGCAAAAGTTTGGGCACTCTTGGAGATTTGTTTGCACAGATAACTTTCACCAAGGCTTCAAACCTTAATTAGCCTGTCTGTTGGGGTTATGGCTTATTCACTATTATTGTTAGGAAAGACCAGGTGAAGCAAATTTCCCAGCTTTATAAAAACTCAGTCTCTTCTAACATTGTGCCAAACAACAGCAACATGGGTTCTTCTAAGCAGCTACCCAGCACTCTGAAAATGAAAATGGTTGAGGCCCACAAAGCAGGAGAAAGTTATAAGAAGATAGCAAAGTGTTTTCAACATGACCTTTCCTCAGTTCAAAATGTAATTAAGAGGAACAGTGGAGGTCAAGATATGGTCTGGAAGCAAAAGTTTAGTAAGAGCTGCTCATAAGATTGCTAGATAGGCAAATCAGAACATGTGCTTGACTGCAAAAGACCTTCAGAAAGATTTAGCAGACTGTGAAGTTGTGGTACATTGTCCTACTGTTTAGAGATACCTGGACAAATATGGCCTTCATGGAAGAGTCATCAGAAGAAAACCTTTCCTGCGTTCTCACCATAAAATCCAGCGCTATAAGTATGCAAAACAACATCTAATTAAGCCTGATGCAATTTGATAACAAGTCCTGTGGATCAATTAGGTTAAAATAGAATTCTTTAGCCACAATTGATCATAGATCATGGTATGTGTGGAGAAAAAATGGCACAGAATTTCAGGAAAAGAACATCAGTTCAGTTATTACAAGCGGTAGAGAAAAAGAGTGCAAGTTTCACAATTGCAAAGGTTTAAAAAAAATAGCCAAGGGGTCCTCTCAGACGAGCCGAAAGATGTTGTGATGGGACATCACAATCCACTTAGCAGTTATTACAAGAGGTAGAGATATAGAGTACAAGTTTCACCATTGCACAATTTGGAAAGGCTTCAAAAAGTAAAAAACAATACCCACGTGGGGTATACATAGATGAACACTAAGTACTTGTTGCAGAAGAAGGAGATGATTTCCTGAACAAAATGGTTTTGGATGGTAAAGGATTGACATTAAGACAACTTACAACTTAGAAAGTTGGAGGAAATCCAGCCCTTGTCCAATTTTAGAAGAGTCAGCCTGTCTGCATGTTCCATTGACATGCGTGTGTGCCTATCCGTTATGATTGCACCTGACGAACTAAAAACCCGCTCAGACAACACTCTCGTGGCAGGGCATGGCATTGCCTCCAAGGTGTACAAGGAGAGGATGGGCCAAGTTTGCAGCTGGACAACCAATGGTTAAAGGGCACTGAAGAATCAGGAAGGACGCTGAGATGGTCACTTAAGTAGTCCCTCAAGATCTTGGTCAACTTCTCCCTCCTCATCATAGTTACACCACAGATAGCCCTTGCTGATGGGACGGTCTCATGAAAATGACCTAGTTGGTGGACTTCTCCCCCCCCCGAGTTGCACCTGGCATTTGTGGCCCTCCCCTGTAGTTCTTGTGGGTGAAAAGAGCTAGTACCTCTGCCATCAGCATTGTCTGAGGGTAATCTTTTGAGCAAGTTTTCCACCATGTCCCTCTGGCATGCATACATTGAAAATGGCATCTCTGCCTCCGACATTAGAAAAGCAAATTTCTTCTTGTACCGTGGGTCAACAAAGATGCACAGTCAGTATTTCATGTTGAACAAAATGTGTTTCACAAAAGAGTCTTGGGAAAGGCATCTGGACATGAGCTCTGCCATGTGTGGCAAACTACGCAGTCAAACGTTCAGTGTCCTCAACAGGAAGAACACTAACCATCCTCTCCTCCTCACGATGAATAGCCTTTTCGTCCTCCTCCTCCTCTTCAGGCAATCCATGTTGGACAGGCATGAAGCTGGAATTTGGAGTCCCATCTGTAGCGCAGAGCAAAAGATCCTGTTCCTCCTTCTACTCCTCCTGCTGTTCCTTGTCATCACCCAATATTGCCTGAGAATACTGTGTGAGGTTGGGCTGTGTGGTATCAGCCACAGTACAATCTTGCTCCATAGCAACATGCTCGGCATTCAAAGTTTCCTCTTTCAGATTCTGCAGCAAACGTTTTAATAGGTAGAGCAGTGGGATGGTTACGCTCATAATAGCGTCATCAGAGCTCATCATCTTGGTGCAGTACTCAAAGTTTTGAAGAACCTTACATAGGTTAGCGATCAACACCAACTCGGCAGTTGTTACGTGTGGGGGCTGAGTGTTACTCTGATGGGCATTGAGAAGCTCGAATTCAGAGACTGCCCTCTGTTGCTCATTAAGCCTTGAAAACATATGTAAGGTTGAATACCAGAGTGTGGGCAGGTCACAGGGCAGGTCACAAATAAGTCTGTGACAAGGCAAATTAAAGCACTGCTGCAGCGAAGCTAGACTGGCGAAAGCCTGAGATGACTTTCGGAAATGTGTTCTGACAACCAAGTTCAGCACGTGGGCCATGCATGCAACGTGTACCAGCTTGCCGAGCGTTAAAGCCATCGATAAAGTGGAGGAGGTGAGACAGGATGTGAAATACAAAGGAGACTGAAACCCTTATGGAAGTTGGGCCCGCTATTCTTGGTGTGGGTAAGATGTGTGATGTCCCAGCCTCTGACTCTGTCCTAGACTCCACCAGGTTAACCCAGTGTGCCGTCAGGAAAATGTATTGTCCCTGTCCACGTGTCTATGGTTAGGTGGCCCTTCCCTGTGACTGCATTGGCCAGAACACAGCTGATATTGAATAACATGTGCTTATGTAATGGGATGGCACACCGGGAAAAATAGTGGCGGCTGGGAATCGAGTACCGTGGGACTGCCACTGGCAAAAGGTCACGGAAAGACTCAGTTTCCACAAGTTGAAATGGCAACATTTCCAGGGCTAGCAATGTGGGCGTTTAGCATTTGGGCCTGTGGGTGGGTGGCTGGATATTTCTGCTTTCTAGTAAATGGCTGGGGCAGGGACAACGAAGTGGAGGTGGTTGCTGATTGTTGTGTGTGTCCAACCGCTGGTTGTGAGCAGGAGGCATCAGCGCCTGATTCATGGTCAGCAGATTGGGAAAGCCGTAACACAGGGGAAGGGGCAGTGGTTTCACCCTAAGACACAGATTTGGTACCCAGGTGTTCCGCCCAACTACTGGGGTGCTTGTCTGCCATGTGCTTTTGCATGCTGGTGGTGCTCAGGTTGGCAGTGTTCTTGCCTCTTAGCTTGGTTTGGCAGATGCTGCAAATTACAGTTGTATTGTCTGAAGGACTTTGAGAAAAAAACTGCCATACAGGGGAACAACGCACCCTTCTCCTGTTATCTAGCTGTGGGCTCCGTGGAACAGTTGACCGAATTCTACCTCTGGGCAAACCACTACCTCTTCTTGTCTGTTTTCTTGGTGTTGATCCATCCCTCTCTGCACTGCTGTGCTCTCTAGGTGTGCCATGGTGCCAGGTTGGATCAGTGACCTCATCATTGATCACGTCGCCTTCCAGTTCCTCAATCTGATCCTTCTTGTGAGTTGCGATTTGAGGCTGACCTGATGGCAACTGTGCCTCATGATTATCCTCCACCTCTTCAGACATGAATTGACCTTCCCCAGCGTGGCTTTCTCCTGGCCATGGGTACTCAAATGTTTGGGCATCACTGCACTCCACCTCCTCATGACCCTATTTAATGTTGCATGTTGAGAGGCCTGACAAATTACAAGGAACATAAACAGTTCCTCAGAGTGGCCAGCGTTGGGGTCATATGTCTCCTGGGACTCTTGATGTTACGAGGAAGAAGGACCAAGTTAAGGATTCAGAGGCCCAGCCTCTTGGCTACTGAGACTGGACAGTGTGGAGGACTTTGTGGTGCTGCTTGTCAATACACTGGAGCTTTTGTCTGCCATCCAACCCACAACATCCTCGCACTTGTCTGGGTTTGTTAGTGGTGTAGCACCACTACAGTCACCTTTGTATCTGTCACACCGCCTTGGTGGGCACAACCACATCCATGTACCTTAACGTCACCCTTTCTCATGTTGGTTGCGTTATGCTTATGAAACAAAAAATTTAGTGGCATTATTTTTAAAAAAGGTCTTATGTACAAATTCACTGTATCTAGCAATGCATGGCTATTTTTTTGGAGATTGCAGCTTAATTATACATTGCAACAGCAGACTAATGTAAATTACAAGTAAATAGTCACATTTGTGTATCTCTGCAGGCTTTGCTAGATAAAGATACGCTATTTTTTAAACCAATATAAAATTTAGAATAGAAGATTATTGTTGTGCACTCGAATCTAATAGTGGCGAGGTGCTAGTGTCATGGAATAAATCCCGAACTAGTAATATAAATAGCACTGCACACTCAAGAGGGAATTCCATGCAAAATAGAACAAATTTTATTGATACAACCAACCAATATGGGAAGCATAATAATCAAAGCGTCATAAACATAACGTTTCGACTCTCCCGAGTCTTTTTCAAACGCCGCTGAAAAATTGCTTCAGACGGAGTTTATTTTAAAGAGGCAATTAATGCATTGCTTATGGTGGTATGATGCAGCGACGCTCCCGCGTCTTGCTGGGTTGTAGTGTCACTACACTACACTACAACCCAGCAAGACGCGGGAGCGTCGCTGCATCATACCACCATAAGCAATGCATTAATTGCCTCTTTAAAATAAACTCCGTCTGAAGCAATTTTTCAGCGGCGTTTGAAAAAGACTCGGGAGAGTCGAAACGTTATGTTTATGACGCTTTGATTATTATGCTTCCCATATTGGTTGGTTGTATCAATAAAATTTGTTCTATTTTGCATGGAATTCCCTCTTGAGTGTGCAGTGCTATTTATATTACCAATATAAAATTTAGATTTTTTTCAATCGTCTTGCTGACACACTCCAAATGCGGAGTAATGAACGATTATTGCCATGCTAAATTATAATGTAACATTATCTCTACCTGCTGTCACGTGCGACACAGGTAGTCCAACAGACTGCACAACAAGCACCACAGCGGGAAGGGAAAAGGTAAGGAAGGCCCTAACAGTAGGGAACGAGGATGGGCACCTCCTAACACAGCCTGTGCCTTTCCTAAGCTCCCCTAATGCCTATGCGGGTCCTTCCCCCTGCCGCCGTCATGTGCTTAGTCCCTAGTTGTCACCTCATTATACCTGGCTAATGCACTGGCCAGCAGGATGCTAGCCTCACCACTGCAGATGATAAAAACACAGGGGTAGTGACAAGCATGCGACAGACACGAAAGGGAACAAGAAACTTAGCTCCAACCACCTCTGCCAAGTTCCACACAGCAGAGGACACGGACTCAGGAAACTGAACTCCACAGACGTAGCAGATAACCGCTGGCACCAGAAAGCTCCACACTGCTAGTTGATCTTCATAGAAAAACTCTTATTACCAACAGTCAGCTGATGTATCATGTGACTATTTAAAGGATGGTTGAGTGGTCACCACATCATAGCACACTGCACCAGAGTATCCTGTAGCCTAGCTGACAGACCTGACAGAAATGACTCCTAAAAGCAGGTCATTCCACTCTGTGTCAGTGGCCATCTCCGAAACTCTGAGCATACTCCTCTGCCGGCTGGCCCCCCTGCTTGATCTTACAGAGTTGAGACTCAGCCAGAAAACACCATCAGGATCCCCATACACCAGCCCCAATGCCGTGAAAAAATCGTCAACCTACCGCAAGATGGTGAATCAGTCGGAAGGGAGAAAGCCCAGGATTGGGGATCACCCTTGAGAAGGGAGACTATAATCCCCTACGCTGTTTCCTCAGGATGAAGCCTGAAATACAACTTAGAGGCTTCCTTAAAGACCAAAAATGTATCTCTCCTCAGAGAACCTGTTAGGGATTAATATCTGGGTCACGGTGAGCAGGACATGAGCCGAGCCCAAGAACCCCGACACCTGCTGAAACTGCTGCACCACCTGAGTCCGCAACTAGGTAACCTTATACATGAGGGCTGGATCAGGCAAGCAAAAGCCTCAGCTTGAGCCATGGGTTCACTGGAATATAGTACATGGTTGGTAATAATGTCACGTGCGACACAGGTAAGTCCAACGGACGATACAGCAAACACCAACAACCTGATGGAAAGGAAGAGGAAGGCCTAACAGTAGAGAGCGATGGATGGGGCACCTCCTAAAACAACAACCTGTGCCTATCCTAAGCTCCCTAATGCCTATATGGGTCCTTCCTCCCCACCACCGTCACGTGCCTAGTCCCTAGCTGTCACCTCACTATACTCTGGCTAGTGCACGGCCAGCAAGGACGCAAGCCTCACCACTGCAGGTGAAGAAAACAGGGGGCTAGTGACAAGCATGAGCAGAAAAAAAAGGGAACAAGAAACTTAGCTCCTGCCACCACTGTTACTTCACACAGCAGAGGACATGGACTCAGGAAACCCAACTCCACAGATGTAGCAGATAAACCAATGGCACCAGAGAGCTCCACACTCCTAGGTTGTTCTTCATAGAAAAACGCTATTACAACAGTCAGCTGAATGCGTCATGTGACTATTTAAAGTATGGTTGGAGTGGTCACCACCCACATCAGCTGACCAGCAATACAACAGCTGCCAGCAAAGAAACTTACATAACCTTTGCTGCCGAAAGTAAAAACTATGTTTAAATTAAAGCAGAAGCAGATCTGTCAGTACACCAAAAATGATCAAGTAAGGAAAATCAGCTGACAGCACGTCAGTCCCAGGATGCACGTTCCAAGTCCAATGACCCAATCGGATATCAAGTGATACAAACAATAGAAAGGAACAGCATCCAGTCCAGATGTTAAAAAAGAAAAAAGCCTATATTCCGCATGATACATGTATTATGGCAGAATAAAGGCTTTTTTCTTTTTCATCACGGGACTGGATGCTGTTCCTTTTTATTGTTTGTAGACTACAAAAATTAGTCTGCACTCAACTTGATTAGAGATGAAAACAAAAGAAGTTTAATAATCCATATAAAGTAGTATACAGGTAGGAATGTTTCGGTCTCGAGACCAGCGGGATGCGCACCCCTGCTGCAGCGCTACACAGAACACGGCTCTTGTGAAGGTCACAACTTCAGGCTGTCCATCATACCTATATGCTGTATTTGTCAATAAATACGATATATTTATGGCATTTGATCTAGAAGTGTCCCCACTTATCCACAAGTAGCTACACAGGGTAGCTGACGAAGGTCGTAGAACCGAAACGTTCCTACCTGTATACTACTTTATATGGATTTATATACTTTATATGGATTTATTAAACTTCTTTGTTTACATCTCAATCAAGTTGAGTGCAGAGTTTATTTATACTACATATTGGGCTTGGACCCCTACTCTAGCACCTGTATCCTACAGCTGTGCATACGTACTTCTTATTACAAAAATGAGTCGTGACACCGGATTGCAACAGTCGCACAACTGCTAAATAAAGATACGCTATAGATAATAGAAAATTATGATTTTAGTGGATGAAACCCTCACTATTTCACCCTAATCCCACAGTCTGTTCCTAATGCTAACTACTGTAAAACACAGTGGAAAATCAGAGATCTGCAGCTTCTACTTGCAATGATGAGAACACCCAGATGCATGCCTTTCACCCTCCCTTCTATTAAATCTCTCCCTACTTAAATTCCCACCTAACAAACAAGTAATCTCTTCACAATCTTCAGCTCTTTCATAGAATCATAGAATCATAGAATGGTAGAGTTGGAAGGGACCTCCTGGGCCATCTGGTCCAACCCCCTGCTCAAAGCAGGATTCTCTAAATCATCCCAGACAGATGTCTGTCCAGCCTCTGTTTGAAGACTTCCATTGAAGGAGAACTTACCACCTCTCGTGGCAGCCTGTTCCACTCCTTGATCACCCTAACTGTCAAGAAGTTTTTCTAATATCTAATCTGTGTCTCCTCCCATTCAGTTTCATCATCCATTGCTTCTAGTGTTTCCTTGTGCAAATGAGAATAAAGATGATCCTTCTACAAATGTGACAGCCCTTGAGATATTTGTAGACTGCTATTAAGTCTCCTCTCAGTCTTCTTTTTTGCAAGCTAAACATTCCCAAATCCTGCAACCGTTCCTCATAGGACAAGTTTGTCAGACACGGTCACCATTCTGGTGGCTCTCCTTTGAACTTGCTCCAGTTTGTTGATGTCTTTTTTAAAATGTGGTGCCCAAAACTGGACACAGTATTCCAGATGATGTCTGACCAAAGAGGAGTAGAGGGCAATAATGACCTCACGTGATCTAGACTGTATGCTTCTGTTGATACATCCTAGAATTGTATTTGCCTTTTTTGCTGCTGCATCACACTGTTGACTCATGTTCAGTCTGTGATCAATTAGTATACCCAAGTCTTTTTCACATGTGCTGTTACTTAGCCCTATTCCTCCCATTTTGTATATGCTTTTTTCATTTTTATTGCCCAGATGTAGTACTTTGCATTTTTCCCTGTTAAAAACCATTCTGTTAGTTGCTGCCCACTGCTCCAGTTTATTTATATATTTTTGAATCCTCTCTCTCTCTTCTCTAGTATTAGCTACCCCTCCTAGCTTTGTGTCATCAGCAAATTTGATCAGTTTACCCTCAATTCCTTCATCTAAATCATTGATAAAGATGTTGAACAATACAGGGCCCAAAACAGAGCCTTGTGGTACCCCACTTGAAACATTCTTCCAACTGAAAGTGCAGCCATTTACGACCACTCTTTGAGTCCGATCACTAAGCCAGTTATGAATCCACCTAACAGTTGCCTTGTCCATTCCATACTTAGTCATTTTTTCAATAAGGATTGTGTGAGATACTTTGTCAAATGCTTTGCTGAAGTCAAGATATACTATATCTACAGCATTTCCCTGATCCACCCAGTCAGTGATTCTGTCATAGAAGGAAATTAAGTTAGTCTGACATGACTTATTAGTTACAAACCCATGCTGACTCTGTTTAATCACTTCATTCTTATGCAGGTACTTACATACATGTTTGTTATGATTTGGTAGCTCAGGAGAGCAGGCAAAAAAGGAAATACACCAGAGAGGTTGGAATCTATGGGATTGCAGTACCCTGACTAACCACCACAACTAAAGGCAGCCGTGGAGCGTACCTACGTTGGTCCTAGACGCCTCGTCACAGCCTGAGAAGCTAACTACACCAAAAGACAGAAAGAGGAAAACTATCTGCCCCGGAGCAGATCCCCAAAGAACATAGAAAGCCCCCAAACATGTAGTGGCGGGAGACAAGAGGAAATACACAGACACAGACAGAAAATAGTATGAGCAAACGTTGGGGCCCAAACTTCATAAATAGAAAAGGATAGGAAGGACACTTACTGCAATCCCAAAAAACCCTGAAAAGTACCAACACTACTAATTACAAAAACACCTGAGATCACACGACCTCTACCACCTAAATTAGTTCTCTGGTGTAACAAAACTAAACAGCAGCCACTGAAAAAACTGGAAAAGGCAAATGAACAAACAACAGTGGCTGAACTAAACTGAGAGGAGCACAAGCCCCCGGAGGGGACCCGGCAGACCCCCACAGAAGTGCAGGACAAAATGCAAAAAGCAAGCACAAAAAACTAAAAGAAGAAAATGTCTTATCTGTTAGCAGAAAATGCAGGCATGAAACAGCAAGCTACAAAGTGAACAGGAATCAAAGATGAGACCAGAACAATTGATCACCGGCAACCCTGATGGGAGGGAACCTCCCTTATATAAGACCAGTCAGTAACACCTGATCGCCAATCTTCACAATCTTCATTGGATAGTTCAGTACTGTTTGTAACCACCAGAGGGAGCTTCTGCTCAGAATTCATTTCTAGCACATTCACAACAGTACCCCCCCTTGAGGAGGGGTCACCGAACCCTCATTTGAGCAACCAGGTCGGTCAGGATGAGCTCTGTGATACGCACGGATGAGTCTCCTAGCATGGATGTCCGAAGCAAACACCCAAGAATTGTCCTCCTGACCATAACCTCTCCACTTAACCAAATACAGGAGTTTCCGTCTAGAAAAAAGAGAATTCAATATTTTCTCAACCACATACTCCAGATTGCCCTCAACCAAAACAGGGTCAGGAGGCACAGCCATAGGAACCACTGGCTCGACAAACCTCTTCAATAAGGACTTGTGGAACACGTTATGGATCTTAAATGTCCCTGGAAGAAGTAAACGAAAGGAAACAGGATTAAGAATCTCCATGATCTTATAAGGTCCAATGAACCTAGGCTTAAACTTAGGAGATGCAACTCTCATAGGGATATTTCTTAAGGACAACCAGACCAAGTCCCCCACTTCAAACCGAGGACCATCAGTCCTATGCCGGTTGGCAAACCGCTGGGCCCTCTCCTGAGAGAGGGACAACCTCTCCACTACCTGGTCCCAAATCTGATGCATACGCTCCACAACAGAGTCAACACCTGGACAGACAGAAGCCTCCGTCTGTCCTGAAGAAAATCGAGGGTGAAACCCAAAATTGCAGAAAAATGGAGACATCAAAGTGGCAGAGCTAGCCCTATTATTAAGAGCAAACTCAGCCAAAGGCAAAAAAGAGACCCAGGCATCCTGATCAGCAGACACAAAGCATCTCAGATAAGTCTCCAATGTCTGGTTTGTTCTCTCAGTTTGTCCATTGGTCTGAGGATGAAAAGCCGAGGAGAAAGACAATTGAACACCAAGTTTAGAACAAAAAGTCCTCCAAAATCTGGAAACAAACTGGACTCCTCTGTTAGACACAATGTTCTCAGGAATGCCGTGTAACCGAACCATGTGCTGAAGGAACAAAGGCACCAATTCAGAGGAGGAAGGCAACTTAGGTAATGGCACAAGATGTAACATTTTGGAAAACCTATCACAAATCACCCAGATAACGGTCATTCTCTGAGAAACAGGGAGGTCGGAAATGAAATCCATAGAGATATGGGTCCATGGTCTCTTGGGCACAGGCAATGGCATCAACAAACCACTAGAGCGAGAGCAAGGCTTGGAGTCCCGCAGGACTGCACAAATTCCCTGACGTCACGAGACAAAGTAGGCCACCAAAAGGACCGACTAACCAAGTCTCTGGTACCAAAAATTCCAGGATGACCGGCCAACGCGGAACAATGAATCTCAGACATCACACTCTTTTTCCACCGGTCTGGGACAAACAATTTCCCAATAGGACAGCGCTCGGGTTTATCCTCCTGACACCCTTCCAGAGCCAGTCTCAAATTGGGCGAGATGGCGGAAAGAACTACACCCTCTTTCAAAATAACAGCAGGATCAGATAACTCAGGAGAGTCCGCAAGGAAACTCCTCGAGAGGGCATCCGCCTTAACATTCTTAGTGCCAGGAAGAAAGGAAACCACAAAATTAAAACGTGTGAAAAACAAGGCCCACCTGGCCTTGTCTAGGATTAAGTCGCTTGGCTGATTCCAGATAAACCAGATTCTTATGGTCCGTGAGGACCACCACCTGATGTTTGGCTCCCTCCAGCCAATGTCTCCACTCCTCAAAAGCCCACTTCATGGCCAATAACTCCCGATTACCCACGTCATAATTACGTTCAGTTGGAGAAAATTTTCGAGAGAAAAAGGCACAAGTGTTAAGGTACTGCCACTCTTAGCGATCTGGTTAGCGATCTCAATAACGACGCAAGCTAACGAGATCGTTGGTGTGTTCTCTTTTAGGTCGTTAGTAGCTGCCAAACAGGAGATCTCATAAACAACTCATCAGCGGTCAGCGATCTCTTTAACGATTTTGGCGGTCGTTAGGATCTATTAGCATGTACTGAGCGCTTCTGATTCATAGGAATTTCCAGCATCGCTCCTGCTCTCTGTGTCCTGCTAGCCTGCTTTGCAACTTCTGCGATCCTCTCTGTGACGCAAAAGAGAACTTACTGATATTGCGATCCACTCCGTGATGCTAAAAACAGTCATATGCGTCACAAACGAGGTCGCTCGTCGTTCGCAAAAGGTGCCAAACACAGCGATACAGGCTCACCAGCGGGACGCCAACGATCAAAAAACGGTCCAGAACGCTAGTGAACGATCAGCGACATCACAGCAGGCGCCACATCGTTGCTACATGCCACACACAACGAGGTCGCAAACGAGATTGCTAAATAGTGACGTTTTAGTGATCTCGTTAGCGATCTCGTTAGTGATCTCGTTTAGTGTGGCATACCCTTTACTTTTAGAGGTCTCTGGATCTCTTTGGGACAAAATGGCACCTGCCCCAATTTCAGAGGCATCAACGTCCACCTGAAATGGCAGAGAAACATCAGGCTGCCGTAGAACAGGAGCAGAAGTGAATCTCTGCTTAAGTTCCTGAAACGCAGAGACTGCCTCAGGAGGCCAATTCACCACATCAGAACCCTTTTTGCTCAAATCAGTCAATGGTTTAACAATAACAGAGAAATTACCAATAAATTTACGATGAAAATTGCAAAACCCAAGAATCTTTGAGAGCCTTTAATGAAGTAGGTTGGACCCAATCACAGATGGCCTGAACCTTGACCGGTCCATTTCAATAACAGATGGGGACAAAATGAATCCCAGAAATGAGATCCTCTGTACGCCAAAAAGACACTTTGATCCCTTCACATACAGAGCATTAACTCTCAAAATCTGGAACACAGTCCGAACATGTTTCACATGAGAGTCCTAGTCATTGGAAAAAATCAAGATATCATCCAAATAAACAATCAGAAATTTATCCACAAAATCCCTGAAAATGTCATTCATGAAGGACTGGAAGACAGAAGGAGCATTAGTGAGCCCAAAGGGCATCACTAGTACTCAAAATGCCCCTCTGGGGTATTAAATGCCGTCTTCCATTCATCCCCGTGCTTAATGCGAATAAGGTTATATGCCCCCCTGAGGTCAAGGATGGTAAACCAAGTAGCACTTTTCACCCTGGAAAACAGGTCAGAAATCAAGGGTAACGGATATTGATATTTCACAGTGATATTGTTCAAGAGACGATAATCAATACACGGCCTTAATGAACCATCCTTTTTGGCCACAAAGAAAAAACCGGCACCCAAGGGTGAAGAGGATGGTCTGATATGACCCTTCTCCAATGACTCCTTGATATAAGACCGCATAGCGTCATGTTCAGGTACAGACAAGTTAAAAAGGCGACCCTTAGGGAATTTACTACCAGGCACTAATTCAATAGCGCAGTCATAGCTCCTATGGGGGGCAAGGATGCAGATTTACTTTCGCTAAACACATCAGAAAAATCAGTCAAAAAGTCAGGAACATCTTGAGCCTGGGGAGAGGCAGAAAAAACAGGAGTGTTGGCATTAACACATTGGCAGCCCCAACTGGTTACAGACACAGATTTCCAATCCAAAACAGGATTATGAGACTGTAACCAAGGGAAACCCATGCAGATTATACTGCACCAAAAATTTGCAACTCTCCTGATGATCAGGTTCAATCCTCATTATCACCTGAGTAGAGAACTGAGGTTTATTCTCAGCCAAAGGGATAGAATCGATCCCCAGTAGGGGAATAGACTTCCGTATGGGTATCAAGGGAAACCCACAACGTTTAGCAAAATCAAAATCCATCAGGTTAATAGCTGCTCCCGAATCAACAAAAGCCTGAGCAGAAAATGTGGACAGGGAGCAAATTAAGGGTAACAGTCAACAAAAATTTAGTCTGAACACTACCCAAGACAACTGTACGTGCAAAACATCTTCCCCACTTAGGGCAGACTGAAATAGCATGAGAGGCATCACCACAGTAGAAACATAACCCATTGCGTTTTCGAGACTCATGACGCTGTGCCCCAGAAGCCACTCTATCACACTGCATGGGTTCAGAAGCTGGTTCACAAGGCAACACTGTTCCACGCATACCTCTACGCTCACGCAAACGTCTGTCAATTTGAATCGCTAATGACATAGAATCATTGAGACCAGAGGGACAGGGAATCCCACCATAACATCCTTTACATTCTCTGACAGACCCTTCCGAAAAAGGGCTGCCAAAGCATCGTCATTCCATTTGGTCAGGACTGCCCACCTTCGGAATCTCTGACAGTATAACTCAGCGTCCTCAAGCCCCTGATTTAATGCCAACAAGGCTTTTTCAGCTTGATCAGTGACATTAGGCTCATCGTACAATAACCCCAGAGCCTGAAAAAATGCATCAACATTACTCAAAACAGGATCCCCAGGTGTCAGGGAAAAAGCCCAATCCTGAGGATCGCCGCGCAGGAGAGAGATGACAATTTGAACCTGCTGTGCTGCGTTCCCTGAGGACCTAGATTTCAAGGCAAAAAACAACTTACAGTTATTTTTGAAATTCAGAAATTTAGCTCGATCCGCTAAAAACAAATCTGGCATAGGAATCCTAGGTTCCACAACCGGCAACCTAGCAAGATAGATAGCAATACTCCGAACCTCAGTGGCAAGCTGATCCACACGGCCAGACAACTGTGCAAACTCCATTGAGAGGAAAAAAAAAAATTCTCCTCAGCATTCAGAGAAACAGAGGGAAAAAAAAAAAATCTCTGACAACTCTGACAATCTTCTTTCTTTAACACTATTTTTCCCATCTGTGAGTACCATACAAATATCAGTTTTCAGGCCGGTGATACTGTTATGATTTGGTAGCTGAGGAGAGCAGGCAAAAAAGGAAATACACCAGAGAGGTTGGAATCTATGGGATTGCAGTACCCTGACTAACCACCACAACTAAAGGCAGCCGTGGAGCGTACCTACGTTAGTCCTAGACGCCTCGTCACAGCCTGAGAAGCTAACTACACCTAAAGACAGAAAGAGGAAAACTATCTGCCCCGGAGCAGATCCCCAAAGAACATAGAAAGCCCCCAAACATGTAATGGCGGTTAGACAAGAGGAAATACACAGACACAGACAGAAAATAGTATGAGCAAACGTTGGGGCCCAAACTTCCTAAATAGAAAAGAATAGGAAAGACACTTACTGCAATCCCAAAAAACCCTGAAAAGTACCAACACTACTAATTACAAAAACACCTGAGATCACACGACCTCTACCACCTAAATTAGTTTTCTGGTGTAACAAAACTAAACAGCAGCCACTGAAAAAACTGGAAAAGGCAAATGAACAAACAACAGTGGCTGAACTAAACTGAGAGGAGCACAAGCCCCCGGAGGGGACCCGGCAGACCCCCACAGAAGTGCAGGACAAAATGCAAAAAGCAAGCACAAAAAACTAAAAGAAGAAAATGTCTTATCTGTTAGCAGAAGATGCAGGCACGAAACAGCAAGCTACAAAGTGAACAGGAATCAAAGATGAGACCAGAACAATTGATCACCGGCAACCCAGATGGGAGGGAACCTCCCTTATATAAGACCAGTCAGTAACACCTGATCGCCAATCTTCACAATCTTCATTGGATAGTTCAGTACTGTTTGTAACCACAAGAGGGAGCTTCTGCTCAGAATTCATTTCTAGCACATTCACAACACATGTTCTTTAATAATTCGTTCAAAGATTTTTCCTGGTATAGAAGTCAGACTCACCGGCCTGTAGTTCCCTGGGTCCACCTTCTTCCCTTTTTTGAAGATAGGAACAACATTTGCTCTTCTCCAGTCTTCTGGGACTTCTCCTGTTCTCCAAGAATTTTCAAAGATTATGGACAGTGGTTCAAGAATTTCTTCTGCTATCTCCTTCAGTATTCTGGGGTGTAATTCATCTGGACCTGGAGACTTGAATTCATTTAGGTTAGCTAAGTGTTTCCTCACTGTCTTTCTGTTTATAGATATCCTGGATTCTTCTATTCCTTTAATAGGACAGTGAAGATCAGTTGATGTTACATTTCCTTTCTGAGAGAAAACAGATGCAAAATAGGAATTTAAAAGTTCAGCCTTCTCAACATCCTTTCTTACCATTTCATCATTTTCATCCTGTAAAAATCCTATAGCATCTTTGACTTTTTTTTTACTTTTGACGTATCCCCAAAATCCTTTTTTGTTGCTTTTGACATCTCTTGCAAGCCTTAATTCATTGTCAGCTTTAGATAATCTGATTTGTGTCCTGCAGGTTCTGCAGATGGCATTATATTCTTCTTTAGATAAGCCTCCCTCTTTCCATTTGATAAACATTTCTTTCTTCCTTTTTAGCATGTGTTTAAGTTCTGTGTTTATCCATCTTGGTCTCCTTAAATGCTTCCCATTCTTCCCTCTTTTTGGAATTGTTAACGATTGTGCTTTGAGAATCTCATTTTTCAAGATGTCCCATCCTTCCTGGACATTTTTGTCCTTAAGGATATCCTGCCATTGGATCCCTCCAATTCTCTTTCTGAGTCCCTTAAAATCTGCCTTTCTGAAATCTAACCTTGACGTCTGAGTCTTCACAGGTCTTCCTCCTCTTGTTATCCAAAATTCTAAAATAGCATGGTCACTACCTCCTAGGGTCCCAGCCACTCTTACCTCCTCAACCATTTCCTCCCTGTTTATAAGGATTAGATCCAAGGTAGCAGATCCCCTTGTTTTCTCCTCTACCTTTTGAAAGATAAAGTTGTCAGCAAGAGAGGATAAGAATTTCCTTGACCTGTTAGTTTTGCCTGAGAGAGATTCCCAACAAATGTCTGGATAGTTAAAATCTCCCATGACCACTATGTCATATTTTTTGGAGAAGCTCTTTAAAGAGCTTTTTGGAATAAATAACGCTCACTATAAGTTCCTATCACTCTCCCATGCTCCTTTCACTCTCCCTACGCTGAAACTACGCTCTCCCTACGCTGTTTCCAGCTGCAATGTGCGCAAGATGGCGCCGGCAGCCTTTAAATAGTCCCTATGATGCTGGAAGACCAGCCAATTACAGTAATGCCACACCAAAGGTGGCACCGGCATTACTGTGATTGGCAAGCCAGCCCAGCATGTTCATTGGATGCAAATAAAGCGCCAAACATGCTGGGCGGGTCACTCAAATATACCGAATACCTAATTACTCGCCGAGTAACGAATAGCCCGAAAACTGTACTATTCGTGCGAGTAATGAATAGTGCTGAATGTATTCGCTCATCACTAGTCAAAATCCACAATACACTACCTCAAGAGGCACAAGCTGAAGATTCTACAATGGCCCTCACAGTCCCCTGATCTCATAGAATCATAGAATGGTAGAGTTGAATCTGAATATCATTGAAAATCTGTGGCTAGCCCTCAAAAATAGCCGTGCATGCAAGATGACCACGGAATCTCACAGAAGAGGAAGGAAGAATTGATGAAAAGCCCTCAAAGAAGAACTGAAAAACTCTTGGCTGACTACAAAAAGCATTTTCAATCTCTGGTACTTACAAAAGGGGGTGCTACTAGGCACTAACCATGCAGGGTGCCCCAAACTTTTGCATCAGCCCATTTTGCTTTTTCTACTTTTTAAAATGTAAAAGATATATTTTTTTTTCTTAAAATACAAAGGTCATCTTTAACTTCAGGCCTTTTAGAAATCATTTCATCTTCAACTTGTTTAACTATCACAATAACAGTCATTTTAACCAGGGGTGCCAAAACTTTTACATGCCACTGTATTCATGGTCATTGGTGGACACAGGCAGAAAAGGGTCCCTGTGCAAGAACAATATATTGGCCAGTCCAATAACTCGACATAATACACAATTCTACCTGCTTTGGGAGTGGGAACTAGGCCCCCTTTTCTATTGGGCTCCTGTGCAACTGCACAGTTTGCGCCAATTATACTTCTACCCCTGTTCATAGTGTGATTAAACAGTTTTTATATTTTTGCCAGGTTGTGATTACACAAATTTGTAAAATATATGGGATATTACTGCTGTTTACTTTAATAATAAGATTCTACCTCACTGTATAGTGGATATTCTTGTATTGTTGATTAATGGAGTAGGAATAATTTCTTGCGGTACACTACACTGCAGACATCCCACATGGCAAGTGGGGAATATGCTATAAATTAGAATACCATCAGTGTTTCAGAAACTTGCAAAAAAATCATGCAGACTGACGAACAATGGGGACAAAATAATCTCTTTACTTTTATCATGCATTTCACGTTTCAAGGTTTGTTTAATTGTTCTTGACTGTACAAGTAGATTTACAGTAAGGAATATCATAAAAGCTGAGTCAGGAACTACCTGGAGCCTTCCATGCAGTCATTTTAAATGTTTAAACAGAGGACAAAAAGCAAAGTCTTCAAATTTTAAAGGAGATTTGTGTAGAAGCAAAAAGGATCGTTATTAACTTGTCTATGGCATAGGGCTCTAACCGCAATGTTTACTACAGGTACTTGTGCATGACATGATTGCACCCACCTCTTTGTAACGTGAGACATACACTGCGAGCAGCTGAGAATTCACTGGAGGTTTCTCATCATTCTGTCCTGTAATAGCACTAATTAGAGTATTATTATTCAAGTCTTGTACAAAGAAAAGCTAAGGTATTTTAATTAACCTTCAGATCTCTCATTTAAAGGGGTTATCCAACCCATGACACTTTTAAATAGCAAAAAAAAATAATACATTACCAATCCCCTGCCTCTCACATGCTGTCACTTGCCAGATTTCTTGCTGATCCCTGTTTGCCCTGCTCCAGCATTGATGTGTGGACATGACATGTGACCACTGCAGCCAATCACAGGCTGCAGCATTAACCTCAATGGTGTCATCCCCTTTAAATGCTAGCTACACAGGTAACTGCTACAATGTTATAATCAACACAGGCTAATCCTCATATCTAAGTAAAAGAGATTCCTCGCATGATGGATAACAGTAGGATCTACTTTTAATGAGGATTGTCAAGGTCTACGCTCCCAGACAGAAATTATGTCGCTTATCCATGTTATGTAAATAAAAGCTTATAACCTGACGTTAAGTTCATCCATTGGTTGTATAAATTATTCTTTTGAAAGCTGAAACCCTCCGAAATGTGGTTTAGGTTAAGGAAATAAATTGGCATCAACTGCAGAAATATTGATCATTTAATGGACACAGAATTGTCAGATTTTGGCAAGACAAAAGTTTTGTTGCCCACAGAAAGTAATGGGATATTCAAACAAATAATTAACTTAAAATACAAATATATGTTGCATAACATTGGTGAATGAACTTGTGGTGCTATTAGAGTCATATTTAATACTTTGTGTGACTTCCATGAGCTTGAAGGACTGCATCCATGCAGTTCAACAATGATTCATAGAATTTATTAATGAAGTCATCAGGAATAGCAAAGAATGCAGTCATCTAGATTCTTTGGTTTTGTCTTCCAAGCTTCCTCTTTCATCCTACCCCAAACATGTTCAATGATGTTCATGTCTGGTGACTGGGCTGACCAGTCCTTGAGCACCTTGATCTTTTTTGCCTGGAGGAACTTTGTTGTAGAGATGGATGTATGAGATGGAGCACCATCCTGCTGCAGAATTTGACCCCTTTTATGATTTGGAATATAAGAGGTAGCTAATACTTCTTGATATTTTAGGCTATTGATATTGCCTTCCACCTTGCAAACGTTTCGCACACCCCCATACTGAATGTAACCCCAGACCATGATCTTTCCACCACCAAATTTAACTGTTTTCTGGGTGTATTTTGGATCTATACGGCTCCAGTAGGTCTCCTGCAGTTTTTGCGGCGGCTGTGGTGAAATTCTACTGAAGATTCATCAGAGAAATCCACCTTCTGCCACTTTTCCAGCGTCCATCTGTTTAGCAGGCTGTGGGACTTTGCATATGCCACATGGTTTTTTTATTTGCCTTTTATTTAGTGCTGGCATCTGGGCACTGATTCGACCATGGAGGCCATTTCGAGACAGAATCCTACAAACTGTTCTAGTTGACACAGGGACTTGAGGTGACCAGGCCTGTTGGAGCTCTGCTGCAGTGGAAGAGGGGCTTGCTTTGGATTTTCTAACCAACAAACGTTCCTCCTGAGCAGTTGTCTTGTGGGGTCTGCCGGACCTGGGCTTGTCAAACACATCTCCAGTCTCTTCAAATCATTTTTTAATTCTTTGTACTTGACGCTGAGACACATTAAAGGTGCCAGCCTCCCTTGCAGTGGATCTGGTCTTCAGCCTCTTGATAATCCAGGCTTTAGTTGCAGGGTGGATTTTTGGCATGTTGTCGGAGCTCAAGTTGCAGTTCAAGTGAAGGTCTGGGGTGCTGGGTTTCTTTTTATACACATCCACTAATTAACCGATCATTTACTGAGCACAGGTGAGGATGTAAACTAGGTTTGGGTGCATTATATTACCAGGCGATAAAACTTTTGTCTTGCCAAAATCTGACCATTCTGTGTCCATTAAATGATCAATATTTCTGCATTGATGCCAATTTATTTTCTTAACCTAAACCACATTTCGGAGGGTTTCAGCTTTCAAAAGAATAATTTGTACAACCAATGGATGAATTTAACGTCAGGTTATAAGCTTTTATTTACATAACATGGATAAGCGACATAACTTCTGTCAGGGAGTGTAGGTGTCTTTTGTTTTGGCAAGACAGATAGTACTGCTTGCAGTGCCATTACCTCTGTGAAATTTGACAGAAACTGCAATGAACTTAATCCATATCATTGTGTCTGCCTGTTATTTAATCTTAAAATATCCTATTAAAAATATTGTGATGGGTCCACTATTACATTGAGAGTCACATGAGAGTATAACACGGCCGAGTGCTATCTGATATTTTATTTTATAGCACTCGGCCCAATGTTATATTATGGGGCAGTGCACATCTGAGATCTTTTTCTCATGCCACTTTGGCATGAGAAAAAAAATCACAGCATTGTATGAGTGGCTCCAGAATTCTGATCAATTATTTGAGTGCTTGTGACATCTGTGGACTTAGATAATGGATAAGATGGGAAAATTAAGTTCTCCGTCTTCTCCACACCTGTGCTCCTATTCTATCATGTAAGAGCATTGGATCACACTAAGATCACGCTTGGCTCAAAGTATAACAGAGTTTGAGCCAATTGTCATTAGCATAATCGGCCCAATTCTCTCACTTGAGATATACTATAGTCTTCTGACTGCCGCCTTACATTGAGAGTCACATGAGGGTACCTCACACTCAAAGATGTGTAAGTATAATACATCTACTAAAGACACTCTTCCCAGACTTCTTAAGGGACCAAACCTTGGCATCCTACTGAGTCTAAGTGCCTACTGCATTTGACCACGTAAAGTGAAGAGACACAGTGGTCAGGGATTCTTTCCCACACTGTACTCCTTCTATTCTGTGCAACTTAAAGTTGTGCAAATGTTTTTCGACTTTTGGCCAGATTTGCCCAGCTCTGATAAAATGGGAGAAGCCAGGGGTGATTGGGAAGGGACGGAGACATAATGCCACAGCTAGTCTAATTCATGATGACCTGTCTTACTCCAGAAATCTTTCTCAAGTCACTGACAAGATTATGGTTTGTGGCAAAGCGCACACCACTTTTCAGACGCACTGGATTCATCACGTCTGATCCAGCACGCCCTCTCATCAAAACTAGCATGAACATTGCCGGTCTTGATGAATCAAGGCCATCTGCATTCATCTGTATAGACATGTAATTCTAATATACTGCCATCTATTATATTTAGTACTTATACCATCAACACAACGGAATAAGAACACCTTATGACAGTGCAGAAACCCAATTTATTTAACTCACTTATACAGCGTCATCATATTTTACAGCTCTTTACAGACATTATTATCACTGTCCCCAAAATTCTAGGAACATTGATAAAAGCATTAGAGCATTCAGAATTATGGGGTCCATGTACAGTGAACATTGTAGTTTTTAGATATATTCCAGATCAGCATGTGGTAATATGGTGATGTATTTTGTGATAGTTACAGTGGCATGTAAAAGTTTGGGCACCCTTGGTCAAAATTACTGTTGTGAACAGTTAAGGAAGTTGAAGATAAAATGATCTCTAAAAGGCCTAGCGTTAATTATGACACATTTCCTTTGTATTTTAGGCAAGGGGAAAAAAAAGTATCACAGCTTGTAAGTGCTTTTTGAAGCCAGCCAAGAGTTTTTCAATTCTTGTTTGAGTGATTTTCAACCATTCTTGGAAAATTCTTCCAGTTCTGTAAGATTCCTGGATCGTCTTGCATGCACTGCTATTTTGAGGTCTAGCCACAGATTTTCAATGATTTTCAGATCAGGGGGCTGTGAGGGCCATTGTAAAACCTTCAACTTGCGCCTTTTGAGGTAGTCTATTGTTTGTGGATTTTGAAGTGTGTTTAGGATCATTATCCATTTGTAGAAGTTATCCTATTTTCAACTTCAGATTTTTTACAGATGGTGTTATGTTTGTGTTAAGAGTTTGTTGAAATTTAATTGAATCCATTCTTCCCTCTACCCATGACATGTCCCCCATACCACTGTCTGCAACACAACCCTGAAGCACGATTGATCCACCCCCATGCTCATGGTTGGCGAGATGTTCTTTTTCTGAAATGCTTTACCCTTTTTTCTCCACACATACCTTTAATCATTGTGGCCTAAAATTTCTATTTTAACCTCATCAGTCCACAGGACTTGTTTCCAAAGTGCATCAGGCTTGTTTAGATGTCACTGATGACATTTAGATGGTGGCAATGGTGACTACTACATGCTGGCAAGTCACTGCTGACAATTAAACATGAAGCTGTGCATACGGACCAGGTGGAGATGGAGGAAGATATGAGACAGGGAGATACAACCCATCACTGCCTTATCTCATTGGCTCAGCGCAGATTGGATAACAATGAGGACAGGCGCTTTTGCCTGTCAACAGAGAATGCTTGGATTAGCCCCAACTTTTCCACACCACTAGATGACAGCATCACATAAAGTGTTTTTAATCTTCAATATTTGAATGAAGCCCTCCAGTTGTTGCCTTCAAAAGGTGTATAAATGACCCTCCTTATATTTTTTTCTGGTTTTGCACTGTGTGCAGAGCATTTATGAGTATAGAAGTACAGCAACTACACTTTCTTAATATTTTAATGAGGCCCTCCAGTTGGTGGCTTCAGGGGTCTATGGATGGCTCTTTATAATTTTCTTCTGGCTTTGCACCATGTGCAGAGCCTTTATGAGTGTAGTAGTACCACAACTACACCTTAGTATTTGAATGAGGAACTCCAATTGGTGCCTTCAAGGGTGTATAGATGACCCTGCTTGTAATTTTTGACAGGTTTTGCCCACATTTTTGGCAGTTCATGCTTCCTTCATAAATTACTCTGAAATTTAAATTCCTTTATAAAAATGTAATTTAAATTATTTTTTAAATCCTTTTTAAATTTTGCCTTATATAAAAAGTGATTATACAGGAAAGAATGTTTCTTAACATTTTTTTTTCTGTGAACTCCAATTTCTCTTCGATTTGGAATGTTTTATTGTAAGTCCTTTAAAGTGGAGAAAAAGTGTGACACCATTGTTCTCAGCAGGGATCTGAAAGTCAGAGATGCTTCCAGGTGTCTTTCCCCTGCTTTTCTCCTTCCATGCATCACTTTTTCCATTCATTTCAACATTTTCACTGTCTCCCAGACCTCCTTGCAGAGTCTGTCGAAAAAATGCTCGGATTTCCCATTGAGTGCCATACTAATTACTCGAAACGAACGTTTGAGCATTAGTAATTGCTTGATTCGAGTAACGAACATTTGAGTATTTTAGTGCTTGCTCATCCCTAATAGTTAATAATAAAATGGAATAAAGATAGGTAAAATAATTGTGATTTCTCCATAATCTTCCATCTCCTGAGCAACCTGTCCAGTTTGACTTCTGTTCTAAGGAATTGCTGTTCCAGAGGTTGATCTATCTCCAGGGCAAGATAATAAGTGACAAGTGAGAAATCCATCAGTTCACACTCCTGCTCCAGAGCAGAGGAATTCCTGGAACACATTACTGTTGGCTTCCCCTAGAAGAGAACATCTGGTGCAAATTATTTTCTGAATTCTGCACCAGTTTTGCACCTGCTTTCTCCTAGTAAAAATAATAAAAGTGTGATTTATAAACAAACATGCCCTAATTACGATGGTGCAAAACACAGAACGTTCCATATGACACACTGAGCCCTTCAACAATTTACCCAGCTGCTCATTACCTGCAGCACTTAGAGTGATTGACCGCCACTTATTCAGCTTCCATTTAAGACTGCCCAGAAACCAGCAAGCACAATGGCATATGCCAGAAACATCACACTCATGGCACACAACTGAGACAAGAGACAGATCTTACAACCCAGACCCCATGTTTTCTATGCTGCAATCCACCAGTACTGAGACAGATCATAGCAGAGAAGAGGTTCAGATAGCCTAAACTTCCCAATATCTGCACAAGGGTAACACTTTGAAATCATTATATACTGTACATCATGTTGTGTATTATTATACACATATTGGACTGGATTCTATGTTTGACTTTGGTCCATGGCCTAATTGTGTCTACATATAGAGCTGTCCATAGACATTATGGGATCTTTTACTGCACCCTGCCTGCATGAACAAGGGTCCCCCTGGAAGCACTCCTTACATCAGAGCAGGGGGGGTGGTTATATGACAAAGAGTGTATCTACAATTTAAACTTCTTTCCATCAGATGCCATTTAAGACCTTAAGCACTATAGGTCCACGCTGCAGATTTTTTGGCAGGCTTTTCTGCTAAGGAAAATCAGTTCCATTCATTTAAATTGGATTTGTTTTTTAGATGAATGGGACAGTTGCAATACTTTCCACAACAAAATCTGCAAATCCACAGTGTGAACGCACCCTTAGTATATGTCATATTATATTGCACTGGTTGTATCTGTGCGGCATTAACACACTAGATGTGCACTGTTATTTTATAGCATACATTATTAAGATATAGTTGGGAAAACACATGCAAACTGACCTTGAAGACTCTGCAAATCTACCTGCAACAGAGGTGAAGCATGCCCCTAGAGCAGTGGTCCACAGCAGCAGCCACATGGCTAAGCCCAGCACCTGGGAAGCTTATTGTACTGAGAGGTAAAGCTGAATGTTCTCTTCTTCCTGAGGAGTTGTGTGGAGTTACTTGCTCATTAGCCCTGTGCTTCTGTATGGGGGGCAGTGCTGAGGGTCCCTGCAGTCACTCCATCCCTGTGTGCAGCTCCAGTAGTGGGGGAGCACTGTTCCTCTAGCTTGTCTTTTGTTGGGTGTTAGCTCTGCCTTTTTCCTGCCTTAAAGCAGCTGCATAAAGCACTTGGCTGCTCTGAAATTCCAGCCAGTCTGCCCTCACAGTCACTGATGACAGCAGAGCAGAAGGTTGGTGGGTTGTGGCAGGATTTTACATAGGGAGGAGTGGGCTGCCTAGGGTTTTCCTTATTTTAACCCTATGTCTCCTGCCTGTGTGATAAAAAGGGCAGCTAAAAAAAAGTGCTTGCATATAGCTCAACTCTAAAACAGCCTTGGTGTGAGTTACACCCCTTTTATTTAGATCACCTCCACATTTTCTAACATAAGTAGTGCCCACGTTAACCCCCGAGTTATCTAACACAAGTAATCACACCAAACAATATTTGTCAAAATATCTGTGATGCTGGCCACTAGTCATTAACAACAATATACAGCACAATTGGGTGACCTAGATTAATTGATGGGACAAGTTTACTCGCCCCAGCCAAGTTCCCTCTCCCCCTACCATCCACTGACTAGATACCAGGTAACCTTCACTGACTGCCTCCCAGCAACTTCTGGCCACTGTGATCAACCTACTAATTACTTTGGCGCCTATATCTTCATCCAAAGAACCTATTATTACCTTTCCTCCCCCTCTAGACTACCTGACACCTCCAACCATGAGGCCAAGATCATTTTGCAAAAATATACCTTTATCCTAGACTACCTCTACCCTAAAAATCTGGGTCTCACCACTACTACTCATTTTTTCCTAGTGACCACATGATTCTCATGAATTTTGCCAGTTGTCAATCTTTTCTGACAGCCATGCAGGAAAAATCAAGTACGGCAGCTATGAATTCATTTATATCTACTTTCAGGAGTTGTCGTTTTGCAATAGTCAGTGAGCTACAAGGTGGAGAACACTGGATTACACAGTGGATGAACATGTGTAGCAAAGAACACAAACACCCAACACTAGATGCAGTAATATTTTTATTGATCTTTCCTAGTTGTCTTCTTCTATACGTTCAGGCCTAATCTTAGTGTTATCCTTAGCAAAAAGGCTGCTATTCTCAATTAAACAAATAACAAAAAGAACTGAACTGATTATAAAATTCAAAAATACTTTATTACATCAAAATGACAATATAATTACATTAAAAACATCATAAAACACAAAGACAGGTTAAAAATAGCATAAAGATGCAGAAGGGCACAGAGGAACATGAAGACAATTCATATAACATTATCACATATATATTTCATACATAAATAATAGACAATAAAATTAGGGATAAATTGCTGCCCAAAAGAAATCTAATGTGATGACAAGGCAAATATATATATATATATATATATATATATATATATATAATAATGATGATATATATCTTTAAAATGATGAGGAAATGATGTGGCAGATAGGTAAAAACAATTAAAAAAATAAAAACCCAATTATAGTACCAGAGTTATACTCATCCTCCACCCCACACTCCGACACATGTTTTTACCATAGCTTCATCCGCAAAACTTCTTCACCACTCCTGAAGAAGCTACGGAAAATGTCTGTCAGAGGGACACTGTAACTCCAACACACTGACCAATCACTGAATTTTTGTGATTTATGTGCTGTTTGTCCCTATTTTAGGAATTGCAACCATTTTTCTACAAAGTCCTTATATTTCAAGGTCTCAAAAGTAATTGGACAAATTAACTAAATATGTATATAAATAAAATGTTAATTTTTAATACTTTGTGGAGAATTCTCTGGAAACAATGATTGACTGAAGTCTGGAAGCGATGGACATCACCAAATGCCAGGTTTCCTCCTTTGTGATGCTTTGCCAGGCCTTTACTGCAGCTGACTTCAGTTGTTGCTTGTTTTAGGTCTTTCAGCCTTAAGTTTCATCTTAACCATGTGAAATGCATGCTCGATCGGGTTGAGATCTGGTGATTGACTCGGCCATTGCAGAAAATCCCACTTCTTTGCCTTAAACTCCTGGGTTGCTTTTGCAGTATGTTTTGGGTCATTGTCCATCTGTACAGTGAAGCGCCTTCCAATCAACCTTGCTGCATTTGAAAAAACCTAAGATAAAAACAAAGTGAGCAAGTACCCTGTAGTAAATAAATAAATCGCAATAGTGCATAAAAATAACATAGGGTACTTAGTTAACATAACCACGTCCAGGTGACACTATTCGGGATGGTCCTATCCTCTAGGATTAAAACCTTACCATTTGTCAGATGACATAAATGTGAATGAGGGCCACGCAGAGCCGAGACCCCCAACTAATTGACTCCCAGACATGGAGAGCTATATAACCGTAATTCCCAGCTCAAAGAAAAGGGAGGCCACACCATTATTTGTGCAGAGTGCAAAAACCTGAAACAAAAACCTAAAGAGATGAACTGGAATATAAGTTGGTAATCATGCATTGTGTATGCCACTAAACAGACAAAACCTAAGATAAAAACAAAGTGAGCACATACCCTAAAGTAAATAAATAAATAGCAATAGTGCATGAATTATATAGGGTAATTAGATAACATAATTTTGATCAAAAAAGTTTAAAAGCCATCAAACCATTTCAAACTGGCCCTATTCAAGATGGTCCTAACCTCTAGTATTAAAACTTTACCATATATCATTTGTCAAATGACCTAAATGTGAATTTTTGCCAAGCAGGACTGAGACCCCGACTAATGGACACCCAGCCATGGGGAGCTATATAAACATAATGTCCAGCTCAAAGAAAAGGGAGGCCAAGCAAAAACCAAGTGCAAAAAACACTTTTTGCTTTTGTCTGTTTAGTGGTCAGCTATCCATGCATACCAACTTAAATTCCAGTTGATCTTTTTAGGTTTTTCCTGCTGTATTTGGTTGAATCTGAGCAGGAAGTTTAGCCTTCTACTCTTCAGAATTCATCCAGCTGCTTCTGTCTTCAGTCACATCATCAATAAACACTAGTGACCCAGTGCCATTGGAAGCCATGCATGCCCATGACATCACACTGCCTCCACCATGTTTTATAGAGGATGTGGTGTGCTTTGGATCAGGAGCTGTTCCAATCCTTTGCCATACTTTCTTCTTCCCATCATTCTGTTACAGGTTGATCTTAGTTTCATCTGTTCAAAGAATGCTTTTCCAGAACTATGCTGGCTTCTTTAGATTACGTTTTTGGCAAAGTCTAATCTGGCCTTTTATTTTTAAGGCTGATTAATGGTTTGCACCTTGTGGTGAACCATTTGTATTTGCTCTCATGATGTTTTCTCTTTATGCTCTTAGATACTAAAACACCTACTTCTAGGAGAGTGTACTTCAATTGGGTAGATGTTTTGAGGGTTTTTTTCCTTAACCATGAGAGATTCTTTGATCATCTATCACTGTTGCCTTCTGTGGATGTCCAGGCCTTTTTGAGTTCCCAAGCTCACCAGTGCACTCTTTTTTTCTGTAGAATGGACAAAACTGTTGATATGGCCACTCCTGACATTTCTGCTATTCCTCTGAGTCGCTCAGCCAGGGCCTGTGGGGCACTCGGCACCGAGCCCGTTCACTTCAATGGGGGATGTCACGGGTAGCACAGCTCGGTCCGTGGCCCTGGGGCTCACCTCAAATGTGGGATATTTACAGGGGATTAAAGTATGTACAGTTTGTTCGTGACGCCACCTGTGGTACCTGGTCAGGGTGACCAGCGCTGCAGGGTAGATCCGCTGAGGGGTTGTTACTGGGCAGCAAGGTGTTAAGTCTTCCACAGGCAAGACTGGATCCCTCAGAGTATATGGCGGTGTAGGGGTGCAGGAGCAATAAGGCAGACACACACACGAAAGTCTCTTTCTGTACCTTTACTGATGGTAGTTGCAGGCACGTCCCGGGAAGCTGGCAGGGTGGAGGATGCACATCCAGTAATCCCACTGAGTAGGTGTAGGGCCTCCGTACTCCTGTATGTGTGAGTTTCTGACCTGTATGAAACGAAGTCTAACTCTGTCTTCTCGTATGCGCCCGGCTGACTTTGTGGTGGAGCCTTCTCTTGGATAGAACTCAGTCTCTAATGGTTGCGCTGACCAGACTCCTGTTCTTCCTGACCCTGGTTGCGTATCAGCACTGCTGGGCCCCTGCGACTTGAAGTCCCACAGGGTCTCCGGTATCTCCTACTAGTCGTGTAGATGCTAGCAAGCTCGGACCCGGTGTCCGGTAGTTCAGAGTAGAGGTAAGCGATCAATGCTGTTTCAACCTCTGTCATTCTCTTCTTCCTTCCACTCGCCTTTCGTCCTACTCTAACCCTTAACATAAGCACACTAGCAGTAGATGGCTGATTCTCCTTTCTCTTCACTGCTCTCAAAGCGTCGGCATGCTTGCTCACTGAACTACTCTCAGTTGACTCAGTTCTGACCAGGCTGAAGTGGCTATCTTCCTCCACTATTACTGGACTCCACACAGTAAACTAAGTTCAAGCTGTAGTCTTTCGTCTTTCAATCACTGCAGTTCCCTTTCCTTCTTCTCCTTCTAAGGCTCTGTCTGAAGCAGCTATCAGGACCTTCCGTCAGACTGATCTATGCACACTTCAAGAGCTATCTTTCCACGCTCCAGGGGAACTAACAGTGTGTCACGTTCTGAGGTAACTCTCCCTCTCAGCTCGTCTCTCTGAGGTGATCTGACAACTCCCTCTCAGCTCGTCTGAGGAGTTCTCACTCTGAGGTAAACTGGAATCTAACTGCTGTCCTCCACTACCCTTATATATATAGATACTCTTCAAGGGCTCCCTCTGGTGGCTCCAGGGAATAGTGAAGGTGTGAATGAATATCAGGTGTGAGTGTGGATTTACCTTCTGTGCATCCTCCTGGGAACATGTGGCTCCAGGCGCAGCTGGGCTACACACCTCTGATGGATTTATTTTTTTTTATCCTAATGATGGTCTGTTTTTCTTCCATTGAGAGCTCCTTTGTACGCATGTTATGGGTTAACAACAGCAGTTTCCAAATGCAAATGCTACACCTGGGAACAGTTCTAGAACTTTTACTTGCTTAATTGATGATGGATTAATCAGGTTATTGTCCAATTAGTTTTGGTCCCTTTAAAAATAGGTAGCTACATATTAAAGATCTGTAATTCCTGAACTGGTACTCAAATTACAATGTGGATACCCTCAAATTAAAGCTGAGAGTCTGCACATTAAGCCCATATTGATTATATAATATATGTTTTTATAAACAGCTAAAACGCCAAAACTTGTGTCACTGTCCAAATATTTCTGGACCTAAATGTATTTTTCTATATATCTATCATTTACGCATCATCATATTGGGATGCAGCAATTTCCCCCTTATTGTCTACTATTTACAGTGGGGAAAATAAGTATTTGATTCATTGATGATTTTGCAAGTTTTTCTACCTATAAAGAATGGAGAGATCTGTGTTTTTTTATTGTAGGTACACTTCAACTTTGAGAGACAGAATCTAAAAATAAAAACAAAAAAATCAGATTGTATGATTTTTACAAAGTTAATTTGCATTGAATTGCATGAAACAAGTATTTCATACAATAGAACAACTGAACCTAATATTTGGTACAGAAACCTTTGTTTGCAATTACAGAAGTCAGATGTTTCCTGTAGTTCTTGACCAAGTTTGCATACAATGCAGCAGGGATTTTGGCCTACTCTTCCATACAGATCTGCTCCAGATCTTTCATGTTTCGAGGCTGTCGCTGGGCAACATTGAGTTTCAGCTCCCTCCAAAGATTTTCTATTGGGTTCAGGTCAGGAGACTGGCTAGGGAGGGACCTTGAAATGCTTCTTACGGAGCCACGCCTTAGTTTCCCTGGCTGTGTGTTTCAGATCATTGTCATGCTGGAAGACCCAGCGGTGACCCATCTTCAATGCTCTTACTGAGGAAGGAGGTTGTTGGCCAAAATCTTGCGATATATGACTCCATCCATCCTCCCTTCAATATGGTGCAGTCATCCTGACCCCTTTGCAGAAAAGCAACTCCAAAGTATGATGTTTCCCCCACTATGCTTCATGGTTGGGATGATGTTTTTGGGGTTGTACTCATCCTTCTTCTTCCCCCAAACACGGCAAGTGGAGTTGATGCCAAAAAGTTCTATTTTGGCTTCATCTGACCACATGACCTTCTCCCATGCCTCCTCTGGATCATTCAGATGATCATTGGTGAACTTCAAATGGGACGGGACATGTGCTGGCGTGAGCAGGGGGACCATGCGTGCCCTGCAGGATTTTAATCCATGACAGTGTAGTGTTACTAACAGTAATTTTTGAGACTATGGTCTCAGCTCTCTTCAGGTCATTGGTCAAGTCCTCCCGTGCAGTTCTGGGATGATTCCTGACCTTTCTCAGAATTATCCTTATCCCATGAGGTGAGATCTTGCATGGTCCCCAGATCGAGGAAGATTGACAGTCATCTTGTTTCTTTCTTTTTCTAATAATTGAGCTAACAGTTGTTGCCTTCTCAACAAGCTGCTTGGCTATTGTCCTGTAGCTCATCCCAGCCATGTGCAGGTCTACAATTTTGTCTCTGGTGTCCTTAGACAGCTCTGTGGTCTTGGCCATGGTGGCAATCTGGTGAAATTAATACAGTTAATGAGTGCAGAGTAGGAGGTATTCTTAAAGAAAGACTAACAGGTCTGTGAGAGCCAGAATTCTTGCTGGTTGGTGCTGATCAAATACTTAATTCATGCAATAAAATGCAATTTAGTTATGAAAAAAAACACCTAAGTATATCCCTTATATAGTGCCATGAGGCAAGCACATAAAACACCAAAACAAAACCTCACATCAAGCCATGTATGTAAAGCAAATACTCTTTATTAAAGCACAAATAAAGCAGTTAAAATTGGCAAATACCACAAGTACAAGAAAAAGTGGGACTCAACCAGAATACTTCCAATAAGCCATTATTACCATAATGTAAACATGACCAAAACATGAATTTGCACCAAAATATACATCATACCGTGGCACCAATATAATGGGCCTATTGCTGATGAATCCTGATAGTTCAGTTCAAGTTACAATAGTACAAAGAAAAACTCTGTGGTAATAAAGTATCCCCAGGATGATATATGTTAATCCATATAGGGGGTAGCATAACAAAAAATGAACATGGTACAATTGGCTATAAAATAAGTAAAGGCATAGTTACCAGAACAGGAAGGAAACCGGGGAGACCCACCACACCCAAATTTAATTATGTAAAAATCATACAATGTGATTTTATGTTTTTTATTTTTAGATTTTTTTCTCATAGTTGAACTGTACCTACGAGAAAAATTACAGACCTCTCCATTCTTTGTAGGTGGGAAAACTTGCAAAATTGGCAGTGTATCAAATACTATCTGTGTGTGTGAACTATATATCTGATAGTGTAATACAAATTGTGCCTTGCTGTTCCTCTGCCCTTCCACATTTTCTATTCTATTTTTAACCTCCTGTCCCTGTGTTTGTAATTTTTAGTTTAATTGGATTGTTAATTTGATAATTTGACGTTGAATTATTTTTGATTTTCGTAATCTTTTAACTTTTTTTTATTATTTGTCAGTTGAGTATAGCAGCCTTTCTGTTTAGGGAAATCTGTTTTCAGTGAGGTCCACTATCCATATAAACTTCCATACCATAGGTATTTCCTTCTTTTATATAGGTTATATGATTTACAATCTTTGTGCGGTCAGAATACTGCCCACTTCTTTCATGAAGTGGATACACATCAAGCTGGACTTTTAGTGCTGATTTGATGTTATTAGGTACGCTAAAATCTACCTTTTCAAAATTTACCACCACAGCAAATCAAATACCTGTCCCTAAACCATAACACAAAATTATGTAAAAGTTTGTATATCCAAACTCTCTACTATTTCTTATTGATTGTACTCTGTTTTGTTCCTTATATTGTTCCTTGTGAGGTGTTCTAGATAAAGAGGGTGTGCATTAAAGTAAGGCGGCAAAAAGGGTAAAGGTTGGCTATAAGGCTACCATTTTTAGGATATCAAGTTCCCCCTCCCCTTTTCATAAATAGGGTCTCACTGCATACAATATGCGAGGCTAGACAGGACAGAGGATGATCAATAGAAAGCATCTAACTCAAGACTCCGGCTGGTTAACCTAAACTTCACACCATCATAATGTAATCTTATAAGCAAAATACACATAGGGGCCAGTTCCTTATGACTAGAATTTAATTTTATGCAAAGTGGTTATGGACATATGTCTGACATGTAATCACTAGAAGATAGGAAAAGATGAGAACAGTCAGCAGCTATCAGAGAATAGGTGAATGACATATGGGATACACAATGTCATCTTAATGACTTTTAATATGGCATAATGGATTTTAGGTGAAGCACCGATGCAGACCTCCAAAACCTACTGTAGACAACTGTGTCCTAACTGAAATATATATTATTTATTTCACATACTCTCATATAACACCAACATATAATGTTATTCTTTACAGAGATTAACACAATCCACATCAGTTCAATTCATAGTTGGGTTCACAATCTAAATTCCTTATGTCAGACACACGTAAAACCCAGGCTGACACATGGAGAAGATACCAACTATACGCAAAAATTATCATTAGTTGTATTCAATCCCAAGACCCCAGCACTGAAAGTATCATGGTGGAATTGCTGCAGATCACACCCTCCAGCGGTCCGTATGTGCTGCTCTGCCTGGAACTTGACTTTTTGAACTGTTGTATGACAGATGATCTAAATTGAGGACCAAGTCATATCTCAAGTTCTGTACAGTACAGCAATGGATATTGCAACTCCTACAGATTGGCAAATGGTGGCCCAGCAAAGCATCAAATAGATGAACAGAATAAACTGATAAACAGAATTTTATATAATCCCAAACAAAAAAGGCTGCACTCTGTAGCGCCATAGCATGCAAATATGAAATATGAAAAGTGAATTGCATTACTTCATTAGAAATATAAAAATTGAGAAAGCTTATGGCATAAATTGGCCAATTCATGTGTAGCCGGAATCCATGTTAAGGCGGTTCTCGTTTTCCAGGACCTAAACCTAATGCCAATCCTCGCTTAGACTAAAGTCTTTATCTGTATGGGAACCTATTGTGAATCCTCTCTTTAGACTGAAATCTATATCTCTGTGTAGGTGTAGTGGCCCTGCTGTGATTAAAAACGCCTGCGGCTAAGAGGCGGAGTGCTCAGTCAGAAGGCTAATGAATACAAATTTAAAAAAACTGACCATCACATCCAAACATAAACTAAGTGTGAACAGGTGCTTAACCTAGAGTCACCAATTCATATACACTCAAACAAAAAAGGCTGCACTTTGTAGCGCCATAGCATGCAAATATGAAATATGAAAAATGAATTGCATTACTACATTTGAAATATGAAAAATTGAGAAAGCTTAGCTCATAAATTGGCCAATTCATGTGTACCTGGAAGCCACGTTAAGGTGTTTCTCGTTTTCCAAGACCTAAACCTAATGCCAATCCTTGCTTAGACTAAAGTCTTCATCAGTATGGGAACCTATTGTGACTGAAACTCATATACACTCAAACAAAAAAGGAAGCACCCTGTAGTGCCATAGTATGCAAATATGAAATATGAAAAATGAATTACATTACTGCATTAGAAATATAAAAAATTGAGAAAGCTTTGCACATAAATTGGCCAATTCATTGCAGATTCTGATAACTATAACATATGGGATTAATTTCAGATAAACAAATACATTTTTAAATTAGATGTACTCATTAAGTTTTTGTTTTTTTACTGTTGCTTTGCGTTCACTCACTTATTTATTGCACGTCTGCATGGTCCATAACTTTACTGTTTCTCTTCTTGAACAATGAAGCAATAAATCTGAAACATTCTTTGTAAAATAAAAGACAGTAATAAACATTAAATGATCCTATGCCCATTTTAGAACTCTGTTACCAAAAGCTCACGTGGCATTGACACAGGATTAAAGGGGATTTCTTTCTACAGGACAAAAGGGCCCATAGTAAAGTTGTGCTTTAAAATGTTAAAATAAGCATTAGTTACCTGTGAAGGTCCCTGCTGGTTCAGAGCCATTTCTCTGCTGCTAGCTGGAGTTTTTTTTGACAGTGCTGTGAAGTAGATTGCACAAGATCCCCGAATTCATGGATTGGCTGCAGTGGTCACATGTTATAGACTGTAGTCACCACTACAACAAACATTCCAGACAGCAGGAATGGAAAAGGCTTCCATAGATTAGTAAAGCTGAGCTTGGCCTGACTATGGGCAACCACGTTAAATCATGCATAGAAGAGTTCTGTAGATCACTAGTTTCTTAAAGGGGTTGTAGTGATTGTACTCACTCGGGTGCGATGGGAGGAAAACAGGAGGCACGTTCCTTTAAAAGTTCATGTGGGTTTATTACTTCATAAACCCCAGAAGCACAAACAGAAATAAACAGCCTTTTGATCAGGCAAAACAAAGTCACAATGTCCTTAGCAGGGCTTTGCTCCACCAGGCCTGTGGGCACACAGGTTGGGTTAGTGTCCAGTACTCCAGCTCGGTCTGGAGTCAAACACACAGGAGACCTTCTCCCTCCCAATACACAGACCATGTGCCAAACCACAACCTTCATTATATAGGCTGTAACCATACCCAGAGTTGAGGTATGTGGGTAGCCAGAGCCGCCCATCTCTCATAGCTACCCGCAACCCAGTCCCAGGTGCAGCAAACAAATCTCTTAGTGCTTTCATGCACTAGAGAAAATACTCTGGGTTACATCACAGATACAAGCCATCTCTGTGACACATACCTGCCATTGACTATGCAACTATTAGCCACACTACAGGGTATTCCCATCTCTAAAATTCGAGCCAGATATGTAATAGGTGTAATAATAATAATATTAGCAAATGCCTCCAATTAGAAATGTAGCATAGTTTTTCTGATTCTCTATGTCTCTTTCCTTATGTGCAGGCGTTGCAGGACCTTAGCGATCCATGGTTACGACCACTGGTATAGTGACAGTCAGCTTGTTGCTAGTGGTCGTCGTCAACATGGATAGTATACCTAAGATTCTGCAACACCTGCACATGAGGAGAGAGACATAGCGAAACAGAAAAACTATACTACATTTCTAATTAGAGGTATTTGCTAATATGATTATTACATCTACTATATATTGGGATAGGATCTTGCAGATGGGAATACCCCTTTAAATGTTGTCATCATCATGTATGCACTGTGCACAATTGCATATGTTAGAAGGGTCTTAACTGTAAAATAACACTGTTCTTATGCTTCATAGCTGCCTACAGTACAGATCCACTTAAAACACACAGACAACTTTATGAAGGCTTTTATAGACTTGAGAATGCAGAGGACGAGTAGGAGGTGGTATTAAAGGTGACAGTTCAGCAAATAAATCCGGGAAGGCAGAATAGAGAAGTATAGCATTGCATTAGTATTGCTTATCTTGGATATATGGAGATAATTACTACTTAGTTCACAGCTTTATTAGGTATAATGTCATAAAATGTAATATCGAGAGCCTTGTAAACAGTTCAGTGCAGTCCAGATGTTTGGCCTATTAGTTCACATTAGCAATTTGATAGCAGTTTTTAATATCTTACGTCCCTGCTGAGAATGAAATTATAGGCCTAAAGCCTGAAGCTGCACTACTCAGATTCTGTTCTCATTCCCTTACCCGATCTGTGGTAAGTGCATTGTTCTCGTAATCGGGTGTGAACTCAAATTACTAAATGCAAAAATATTTCCATCCTACCTGGCTCAAATAGAAGCAGTTATATGAGTCTATATGGGGATATAATGGAATTTTGTTAGTATGATCTTCATAGTATTCGGGGATGGTTAAAGTTGGGCTTGAAGTAAGAAATGGCTTTCCTGTCCTTTTAGTTGTCATGTGATGAATCTCATTTAATATCTTTGTGAGGAAAGGTTCACATTTTGTATTATCATGGATTATGAGATATCTTTCAGTTTCTTTTGAACCCAAAGTAATAAATTAACTGATATTAGTGGTTATTAATCCTGGACTGGCTATTGTCATAGAGAAAAAATAAAAATCTCTAAGACATTCATTGAAGCAGGCACCTCACATTGAATATATAGGATTAATTACAACTAGGGAAGAGAGAAACTAATTAACTGAGGAAGCTAGAAACATAGAAAGAGATGACACTTCAACCTCTTTTGAAGCAAAGACCTCCTTCAGTGACCAGGTAATTACAGTAGAGAAATGCTTTGAGGAGAGACAGTAAGACTGAGATTTCTTTATGTGAAGACAGAGAAGTGCAGTGGCTTCCTTTGTTCCAAGGAAGGAGCTTCTTCTCCTCAAAGAAAAATGGAAAATTGCATGTAGACATTCCGTCACAAGCGTCCAGGTATGAATATTGGGGTTTTACATAGATCTGACATTTACGAGAGACACATTTTCAGCATTGTAGTGTAGGGACGGACATAACGCATTCACTTACATCACCATAGGGACATTAAACCCCTCCAACTTAATAATGAACCAATACATAATATTATACATGCCATATTTCCTCTCTATTGAAAGGTAAAATCACGAAAGGAAATTTGATGACAATATCTACACCTAGGACCTCCAGGGGCAAAGATAACATGTAAGTTAGGGATCTCATAAAATTCTGAAGGGCAGAGCACATTCCACAAACAGCCCCCACATGAACTCATTAGGAGAAAATATGTGGGTGCAACTTTGATCTAATAAAAAGCAGAATTTGGGTTTGGTCCTTTGTCAGCCCTTGGAAGCTATACCTTACTATGGGTTCTGTCCTTTTCCTAAGGTGTACCTCCCTCCGCTAAGCTGTGAGCTATTTCCCTGACATCAGGTTTATTCATTTTCTTTGTTATTCCTTTTTGTTTCAGTAATTGTATATATCGTATTGTTTTGTTCCCATTTTGTATCATCATTGTATATTTCTTATAAACACTGTCTACCTTTCAGGATAAAATATATAAATTTTAATAGTTCTGTTCTTCTTGCTCTGTAAACCTGACCCCTGAAGCCATACGCTTCCTGTAATGGTTGTCCAATCAGCCTGTATAAACAATTGTGGTGGCAATTAATAGTGGTTTCTTTTTCTTTTTTTGTTACTGTGGATCTGGCAGTGACCATACCGAGGTATATACATATATTCCATGCGTTGGAATTGGAGGTGTATGTACCATACTCTCACTGTGAGTTTCCCAATAACCGGCATAGTAGTGGAAGCAGCCGCGGCCTCGTCTATCACTCGTCATTCAATTGTGTAATTGTTCTGACGATTGGAGGCATCGAAGTATCGTTCTCCTGACAAACTGGTGGCAGGGGTGAGATATGTGTGGTCTGTTCTGTGTCATCTGTGACAAAGTGGTAACAGTGGTGGGATCTGTGTGACTCCTCGGCTGTTTTCCTGACAACTGGTGGCAGTGGTGGGATCTTCTCGATCCCCACAGCTGTTATCCTTGACAGATATAATTGAGGTTCATGGCCATTAGATAAAATTTTTCAAATTTTCTTTCTTCATTTAGAGTGGTCCATGTTGATATTAAGACTTATCTACATGATAAGTCATCAGTAGCAAATCGACTGGGGTCCGACACCCAGCACCCCCACTGATCGATCAGCTGTTTTTGCTCCGGTGCCGGCTGGATGTAAACAGAGGTGAGCACAACTCTGATCATATTTTTGCAGCTGCTGGCTATTGCAGAGCAACTTTTAGGCAAAAAAGTAGGAGATGTGAAGCAGTAGAAATCAACCGTTGGCCGTGGCTGCTACCCTTTGATCAGAGCTGTACTCAGCAACATTGTCATGGGTTTACCTTCTCCTGCACTGATTAAACACATTTCACCTTCATAATAAGCGGTGTAATTTTATTGTAGCAGTGCAGAGATTAATCTGCTCAGTTGAGAGCTCCTGGAAGCTTTCCCTCGTTAGGGCCTGTGCACACGTTGCGGATTTGCCTACGGATTTTTCCGCACAGAATTCGCACCTCTTGGCAGAAAAGCAGGTGTGGTTTTGACGCGGTTTTTGATGAGGTTTTGACGCGGTTTTTGTTCGGTTTGCCCTGCGGTTTTACACCTATAATGGAATAGGTGTAAAACCGCAGCGGAATCTGCACAAAGAATTGACGTGCTGCAGTTTTAAAACCGGACCAAATCCGTGCAGAAAATTCTGCATCATGTGCACAGCTTTTTTTTTTCCATAGATTTACATTACACAGTGCCCTGCCTGCGGAACTGCAGCGGAACCGCAGGGCAAAAACCGCTGCGGAACCGCAGGCTTATCCGCAGCGTGTGCACAGGCCCTTAAGGCTCAGCTGTGCACTGTTAGCCACTCCCATCTCCTATATAATCTAGGTCCTGGCTAGCAATCATTGTCAGAGATAGCTTATGCTGCATGGCTGGAGGTTGTTGGTGGTTGTTATTGGAGAAGGCGTTTGGTGGGTTTATCTGTGATTATTGCTAGGTTTTGAGTGTGTGATAATTCCCTTTCTTCTCCTACTTTGGTTTCACCCCATCCTCCATTCCCCTGTGTTTACCTCCATTGTTTATGTGTGTATATTTGTATGATTGGTATTTTCCTTTATCCCTATCCGTATCACCTTGTTAGTCTGGTTGTTGTATTATTGTACACTACTATTCCCCTCTTCCCTAGGTGGGGGAAGGGTACAGACTGAGGGTGGATTCAGGAGCTAAGGCATGGTACTTGACCCGGCATCTTCACCATCAGAAGTAATCCGTTGAACAGGGCGAGCTAGGGTGCCCTAGTGTTAGGGGCAGGGATGGAGCCCCTGGTCCTGGAAAACCCAACAACAGAGTTGTGACAAACATCTTTCAGAGTGTTCACTTTAAGCCATCACTTGAGTAAAAACGCTGATCATTGGGGGAGCTGGGTGTCAGACATCGACTTATCTGCTACTGATGACATACCTGCAGTTGTACTTGCTTTCAAAAATAGCACCCCCTTCACTCCAAAAAAACTTCACAGACTTAACTGTAATGGCTTGTAACTGATCATTGCTCCTGTCAGGACTCTTAATATTTTTTGATTACCTTTTGGGCATTCCTGCCCTCTTTCAAGATGGCGTCTTTTGTCTCATGTGCCCTTTGTCTTCCTCTTTTATAACTCCACCCCAGCCTCTAGTCAGTGCTAGAGTATTCTGCCTGTATCCTGTTCCTGGTGGCTTCCTGGTTTTCTACCTGCTCCTGCAAACCTGTGTGGATCTCCTTGTTACGGTTGCAGCCGCCCGGTCCCGCAATCTCACCTCTCACCCCAGCGTGCAGCTGAGCGGGGATCTCCTCGTGTCTCTCCGGCATTTCTGGGTTTTCGGCCACGCCGGGAATCCCGACGCCCGCGCATGCGTTCTGGGCAGCTTAGGTCGCAGCACCACGCTTCTCCAACTCTTGAAGCTCATCAAGAGAATGCCAAGAGTGTGCAAAGCAGTCATCAAAGCAAAAGGTGGCTACTTTGAAGAACCTAGAATATAAGACATAATTTCAGTTGTTTCACACTTTTTTGTTAAGTATATAATTCCACATGTGTTAATTCATAGTTTTTGAGCCTTCAGTGTGAATTTACAATTTTCATAGTCATGAAAATACAGAAAAATCTTTAAATGAGACTGTGTGTCCAAACTTTTGGTTTGTACTGTATATACAGTTACTCACAGCAATATACAACATTTAAAGGGTTAATCTTTTGACCCTCCTTACATTCCCCCTTCTTAAAACTATTGCCGTCCCCGGCAATATGGAGGCATTAACACACACTTTATTATATACTGACACATACACTATGCATTTTGTAAACATTAAACATTTTAATTGAGTTAGAAGAAATTTTTAGAAAACACAAAAACAAAAAAAAGTCCTTATCGCCCCCTTCCTATGAAGGAAGTACTCCTCACACAAAAAAAATAAATGAAAAAAAACTTCAACGACAAGATTCCGCTTGACGGCACCCCAAGCATGACGTTAAAGGGCTCTTCCACTCTCAGGAGACGCAGAACAGTCCCCCATCTTCTGATGCAACAGGCACTAAAATGGTAATGTCAATGTAAGGGCACGCGAAGAGAGTCCAACAGGGGCTCAGCGGGGGTTTGTTAAAGTTTCAGCGGTGCGCTTCCTGCTCCGCAGTTCCAGAACCTTCAGGTCGCACCTCCACCTTGCAAGGATCTCACGGTCGAGTGCAGGCTGAAGAGGACTCTGCAGCCGCAGAGTCCGGGTGTCGCCGAATCAAGATCCCAGGCAGGACGGGAGTGATAGGTCGGCGGGGGAGTGTTCCACTCATCGACCTCGACGCTGTATTGTGCTGCGTCACTCCATCGGATTGCATTCCGGCAAAGTTAGCCCGCACCTATGCCAGCAGACGGGGGGTGCGCAGCCGCAGTCGTCCCGCCGTCATCTGCTGCTCCTGTGGGTGCGGCTGTGGCCTGTCCCTCCGGCTCGGGCTCCTCAGAGGTGGAGGCACTCTGGATCTTCGTCCAGGAAGGGCGAGGCTCCGCATCCCGCAGCCGTGGCTGTTCGAGCCTCGACAGCCGCCATTGACCTCATCCATCGGGCAGCTCCTCCTCTGTCATTTCGTCCCAGAGTCTTAGGGGATGCATCCTCTCCTCCGCCACCACTCAAGGCGGCTCACCCCCCTGCAGTGACTTCGTGTCATTGTGGCCGTCGCTTCGGATGTGAATGACGTTGGACCACTGCACTCAGTACATTCTGCAGGGCTGCTCCCATTCCAGGGTGGGGCTCTTGTCAGCCTCTCCACCCATTTTCCAGCATTAGGTGGGAAAGAGTAAATGTCCATCTCTGTGCTTTCCTCCTTGCAGGGGCGGTCCCAACATTGTTGACAGTTCTCGTTTGGCATCTTTGGGACACTGTCACGCCCACGAAGTACAACTTGTTGACAAGAACAGTCCTTTTTGGCGCCAGAATTCTCCATCTTGACGGACGCCATCTTGGGGTCTGTAGAATCTTCTTTGTCTTTTCCTTAGTCAAAACCGGTACTTTAGCCACATTCATTTTACAGTACTTGTCATAAAGTTCTTCAGTCTGTATGTACAGGGTCACGGCTTCCAGTTTAGCTTTTCCCATATACTTCATCATCGCTGCGGTTTCACTGCCAGATGGGGCAGTGAGATCCTGCCGAATACGCCACTTGTAAAGGGTTGGCGTTGGCCGAGGGGAGGACTTACCAGCGACAGCTGTATTCTTCACACTGGCAACTGCTACATTTCTGATTTGATTCTCACTCATTTCAGAGTATTAGGAATAATTAGAGTCAGAGTCCAGAATAATGTCAAACAGTTCTGCTTTATTTTCTTCCAGACATAGCACAACAAAGACACCATTAGCACGTCTTACACGATACCAGCAATACATCTTCCACAACTCCACTTCTTCTTTTCTACTACACCAGAATGAACCACAAAAAAAAATCGGGACAAGGAGCCCGGTGAAAACGACACTTCGACTTCTTCCCTGGAGAATCCCTCAATCCTGGCACAGACACATCTACTATGTTGTCCACCCCCTTTTGGTTATCCTGCCCGCATACTCGCTGGTGGCCCACTTGCTTCTTCTCCTGCTCAAGCACGCACACTTCTGCTGAGCGTTCCCACAGTGGCTCTACCACTGGCACTACTGATACGTCAGCCCTCAGACTTTGGCTAACGTTCCCCACGGTGACTTCTTTCATCTGCCTCGCTACGGTTGCTGATATTTTTCACAAAACTCACTCCTTGTGTCGGCTGCGCCACTGCCCAGGATCATGGACGTCCTCACAATAGCAGGGTCCACCCCCAACTCCACTCTTTCTGAAAAGTCCCTTACATAAAATCTGGACCAACACTTCACCCACTTAACTCCTTGGTGTCCTACAAGTCTTCACTACCCAGGAATATGCTCAATGTCCCCACCTTGTGTCCTTTTACTGTACTACACTAACCATCTAATAACTAACTGGATCCACTAATATGCCCCAACTAGTGATCCTTTGCAAAGCTATATCTACCCAGTCTATATACATTATACTACAAGCGCCCTCCTCTAATGTTAACAAAGGATGCACTACCTTATCTAGCCCTATGTACAAAGCATCACTATATAGCCAATGGCAGATAAACATATATATATATATATATATATATATATATAGTTATTCACAGCAATATACATCATTTAAAGGGTTAATCTTTTGACCCTCCATACACCTCTGACCCCACCTGCATTTGCTTAACACGTAAGCTGGTTGTTGCTCTGCCTTTTCCTACGTTTTATAGGTGCAGAGCACGGGACTGTTCTGCACTATCTGAGATTTCCTACCCAGGCCTCCCTGGACGATATAATATATTTGGACTTTCCTATAAAAATATATATATCCATGTATGGACTTCACAAGGACTACTTGATTCAAGCATCCTCAAGTGTGAACTGCACTTTACAGACTGCTCTGCTGATTGCATTTTCCTCTGAGGTTTCCAACAGACTTTTGTTAAGTTTTCGTCCAATATTACACTGAGTGTTTTAAGGACTTTTGAGTTTTCCTCTGCACTTGTTTTGTAACACCGTGTGTGTATAATATAGATCTTTTCACTTATAAACTGTGTTTTGTAGTGTCTTTGGCCGACGCAAGATAGACTCCTGAGTTATCCATTATAATTATTACATCTCCTTTAAGAAAGCCGTGGCACAAAAAGTGACCTTAACCTTAATTACTAACCACAACCTTTCATGCTAATAATGAGCTAAGTACTTTACTTTCTTTAACCTTTGCCAGAATTATTATTATTATTTTTTACATTAACTATCTGGATAGATCAGCCCTTTGTTGTATTTAATACAGACGTGAGTACTTATATTTCTCTTGATCCCACATTTATATAAAATCTGAAAAAATGGTTCTAATAAAAATAGTTGTGCAAAGAACAAAGAGAAAAAAAGTTCAGGATAAATGTCTTCTTTCCTGTTCTCCGAGTGTTGGTATGTTTTACATTTATGCATGTATGTTAGATCTCCCTGCCAATAACCTTCCCTTAATCTTCAAGAAAGGTTCTATGAAAGACATGTCAAATCTTTCTAAGCAATGGGCATTTATTTCTTGCTTCTATATATTGTTTTAAGATGCAGTGTAAGGCGGCCAGGATGGTAGTCGTGTCAACGGGCTGTAGTGTTCCCACACCCTGACACCCCACAGATAAAACACAATGTCCCTTCTGCTGCATGTGCAGCGTGCGCAGCAGTACACTTACGTTCACTGTCAGAGTCCTTTCAAGTTCTATCATTTCGGCTCCGCATTTCCAAGCTCCACAAAACATCTCAGAGACACAGTTTTTTTCCAACAGTTGAACTTTACTAAACCACAGGGAATCCATCACACTTGCAGCACAGGTTTCACACAGCGACATCTTCTGCGCTTTCCCTGCCTTCCAGTAGCCTCTATCTTTCCTGTCAGCTCTGTCTCTCTTCTTCCGACAATCCCTGCCTTATCTCTAGACAATCTCTGTCTCATCCGTATTCCCACTGTCACCAGCTCCCTGCCATCCACTTGTCCGGTTCCAATAGGGAAAGGTACTAGGAACGCCATCTCAGCTACTCCTGCCCCTGTCATAGACCCCGGATCCTTCTCGGGTCAGCCTGGGGCCCCTTCCTGCCATAGCAGCTCTATCTCCATGGCCAGCAGACTGTCTCCTTCACTGTTTATTACATCTTGTCCTCTGCAATGCTGCCCAGGCTCTGCTCCCTAATCAGGAAATGTCCTGACTATATCCATATGCTCTGCCCTGCTCTACTCTAACTCCTCCCTACTGACAAACCCTTATGCTAACTGTACCTAACTAACACTCCTAATCTATTCTATTACCTGTCTTTATGATGCCTCCACTATTCTAATCCAATCTCCCTATGGTCCTAATCTATATCCTACTCTATCCCTAAGCCTATACACGGGACATGACAAACACATCACATTACAGTACATAACAGGTATAATAGCATTAGTGAACAATTTAGTACCGCATGTAATCCTGTGAGCAGCATCCAGGGGAAAGAAGGCATAGGAGGGTCCCCACCACCTCCTTACAGCAGTACACTATATACAGTATAGTGGCTATTATCCGCTAATATATGCTTTGAACTATAAAGATATCTAGAAAGATGAATAGCAGTACAGTATTCCCTCTCTATATTGCTGTTCCCTTATTACAGTCTCATTGTATTGCAGGATTATATTTAACTAGTGATGAACCCGTTCTACGCCCGGGTGGCAAGCATTTTTATAGGTACATTGTCTCCCATTCTGGTATGTGCTTCCCCCCTCCTATTCTGGTATGCATGGCACCCCTCATCCCTATCCTGGTATGTATGGTCCCCTCACCCCCACCCAAATCTTCTATGCATGGCACCCCATTCCTCATCCTGGTATGCAAGGTCACCTCCTGCCCAATCCTGGAATGCATGGTCCCCTCACCCCCCAATTCTGGTATGAATGGTCCCGTCACCCCCAATTCTGGTATGAATGGTCCCCTCACCCCCCAATTCTGGTATGAATGGTCCCCTCACCCCCCAATCCTGGTATGAATGGTCCCCTCATCGCCCAATCCTGATGTGCATGGTCCCCTCATACCCAATCCTGACGTGCGTGGCCCCCTTACCCCCCAATCCTGATATGCATGGTCCCCTCACCCCCCAATCCTGATGTACATGGCCTCCTCACCCCCCCAATCCTGGTATGCATGGTCCCTTCCCCCCAATCCTGATGTGCATGGTCCGCTCAACCCCCAATCCTGATGTGCATGGTCCCCTTACCCCCCAATCCTGATGTGCATGGTCCCCTTACCCCCCAATCCTGATGTACATGGTCCCCTCACCCCCAATCCTGATATGCATGGTCCCCTCACCCCCCAATCCTGATGTGCATGGTCCCCTCACCCCCCAATCCTGATGTGCATGGTCCCCTCACCCCCCCAATCCTGATGTGCATGGTCCCCTCACCCCCCAATCCTGATGTGCATGGTCCCCTTACCCCCCAATCCTGATGTGCATGGTCCCCTTACCCCCTAATCCTGATGTACATGGTCCCCTCACCCCCAATCCTGATATGCATGGTCCCCTCACCCCCCAATCCTGATGTGCATGGTCCCCTCACCCCCCAATCCTGATGTGCATGGTCCCCTCACCCCCCCAATCCTGATGTGCATGGTCCCCTCACCCCCCAATCCTGATGTGCATGGTCCCCTCACCCCCCAATCCTGATGTGCATGGTCCCCTCACCCCCCAATCCTGATGTGCATGGTCCCCTCACCCCCCCAATCCTGATGTGCATGGTCCCCTCATCCCCCAATCCTGGTATGCATGGTCCCCTCAAGCCCCCCCTATCCTGATGTGCATGGTCCCCTCACCCCCCAATCCTGATGTGCATGGCCCCCTCACCCCCAACCCTGATGTGCATGGCCTCCTCACCCCCCCAACCCTGATGTGCATGACCCCCTCACCCCCCAATCTTGATGTGCATGGTCCCCTCACGCCCCCATCCTGATGTGCATGGTCCCCTCACGCCCCCCTATCCTGATGTGCATGGCCCCCTCACCGCTATTAAACTGCACAGATACCCCAAAAAAAACAAACATTTATACTCACCTTTCTTCCCTGTGCTCCAGCGCTGTTCCGTTCTGCTGGACACTGGGGGAGGAGAGCGGCGCCAGAGTACGCGCATGCCCATACCGCGCGGTCCGGCGCCATATTGCTGAAGACACACTGTAAATGTGTCTTCAGCAAAATGGCGCTGGATGGCGCTATTGCGCATGCGCGATCCGACGCTCACTCCTGGTCTCCTGCCCCGGGAGAAGAGAAGCGCCGTGGCAACGCTCCTCCCGGTCAGGTAAGTATGTGAGTATGGTGCCGGAGATCGCGGTATGCATTAAGTACGCATACCGCGATCTCTGGCGCCATACAGAGTACTCACCGCTCTGGATGCCTCACTCTGTCTGGAGCCAGACTGCGCAAGCGTGTCGCGCTTGCGCAGTCTATAAAGGCTTCAGACAGAGTGACGCTCCCACCGTTATATTATAGATTACTTATTGCGGATTTTTAGCTATATCGCGGTATTTTGCGGTACTGTACACGGCACACAATTCTCTGATTGATGGAAGGCGACCAACCATTGTTTTGTGTATCCTGGGCACTGATTGGCTCAGTAATCGCAGGATCAGTCTGCTATCTCGCACTGTGCTTACGTCTGATTGCTGTCCATAGTGAGTACCCATATAAAATGTTTCAGGACAGTACTGTATACGTATGTTGTTAAAGTTGCATAGGTTAAAGAGTATATACCAAAGAAGAGAAGTATGGACTCCATCATTTATAAAATTACAAAAGACTTTATTAATAGGCTATACAATGCCAACAATAATGGCACACAATACAGAGTAAAAAATGGAGGCAATAAACTGCGGGTATAAATGCAGGGGTTGCACAGACTAGTTAGTAGCCAGGGTATAACAGAACATTTTACTATAGCACTAAAATCGTGCAAATAGAAGATGCATATCACATACAAACGGTATATTATAGAGACCCATAAGATCAACATTAATCCAGGTACAGTGCCATGTGCGCCATATAAGTAGTCACTAGTTCTTACCCATATTCAGCGGTTCAGACTGTGCGTCCCCAGCGACCCCCTGACGCGCGTTTCGCGTCAGTGCTTTCTCAAAAGGCATTGTATAGCCTATTAATAAAGTCTTTTGTAATTTTATAAATGATGGAGTCCATACTTCTCTTCTTTGGTATATATTGTTAACTCTTTGGAGTAGCCCATCTTCACCTATGGGCCATGGGGCCAGATTTGGGATGAAGCAATTTTGCTTCAGTATTACTATACTCATATTGTTGTATATGACGTCGTGTCTAAATAGGTTAAAGAGTGTAGAATATGATTAAGAACATACTGTATATACTTGAGTATAAGCCGACCTGAGTATAAACCGAGGAACCTAATTTTGGCACGGAAAACTGAGTAAGCTTATTGACTCGAGTATAAGCCGGGTATGCATTGTCCCCGTCATCCAACAACAATACCAGAGCGCCCCGCCCCCATAAGCAGTCAGAGAGTACACATAATACCAGAGCGCCCCCATAAGCAGTCAGGGAGTACACATAATACCAGAGCTCCCCCTTAAGCAGTCAGGGAGTACACATAACAATACCACAGCACCCCCATAAGCAGTCAGAGAGTACACATAATACCAGAGCGCCCCCATAAGCAGTCAGGGAGTACACATAACAATACCACAGCACCCCCATAAGCAGTCAGGGAGTACACATAATACCAGAGCGCACCCATAAGCAGTCAGGGAGTACACATAATACCAGAGTGCCCTCATAAGCAGTCAGGGAGTACACACAAACAATGCCAAAGAATACATATAACAGTACCAGAGTACCCCCATAAACAGTGTCAGACAGTACACATAAGCAGAGCCAGGTTGTCCATATAAACAGCGCCAGACAGTACATACAAGCAGTCCTAGAGAATACACATAAGTGCCAGAGTGCCCCCATAAACAGTGCCATATTGTCCCCAGTGTCATATTGTCCCCATAGACAGTGTCAGACAGTACACATAAACAGTACCAGAGTGCCCCAATAAACAGTGTCAGAGTACACATAAGCAGTGCCAGAATTCCCCATAAACAGTGTCAGTTGTCCCCATAAACAATGCCAGAGAGCACACAAGCAGTGCTAGAGTGCCCCAATAAACAGTGGCAGACAGTACACATAAACAGTTCCAGAGGGTATACATGAACAAATAGTGCCCAAGGGCCCCTATGAACAGTACCATTGTCCCCCCACTCACCCTCCTGGCTTCACTGGATCTCCATCCTCCCTGCATTGTCCCGGGGCCTGCAGCTCTTCCTGCTTGTTCCTGTGCAGAGCAGTCATGTGACCCCGCTCATTAAGGTAATGAATATGCGCTCCACGCCTATGGGAATGGAGACGCGTCCATATTCTTTACCTTAATGAGTGGGGTCACATGACTGCTCTTCACAGGAACAAGCAGGAAGAGCTGCTGGCCCTGGACAACGGAGATGCAGGGAGGATGGAGGGTGAGTATTGATGTCTGACTCGTGTATAAGCCGAGAGGGGTGTTTTCAGCACAAAAAAAATGTGCTAAAAATCTCGGCTTATACACGAGTATATATGGTAAGTAGTGCTTATAAAAGTGTGGAAAAAGTTAATAATGGACTGGGAAAGATTAATAAGGGACTTTGAACAGTTTACAAGTGTCTGGGAAGGGTTTATAAATCTTTAAAATATATATAAATACTAAAATAAATGTAAGTTTCCTACTTTGTAAATTTTCAACAATTGTGGAGGGGCCTAGAAGGTAATACCCGTAATAAGTGAGGGATCACTGTACTTTGAATTAAAGAGAATTTGTCATGTTAAAAACGCTATTAACGCAGATATGGGGTTAATGTGCAGTTTAGTAGTGTTCTAAAGCTGTGCGCCGCCTCCCTGAGAGCATCGGCTACTGGGAAGAAATGAACATTATTCCTCCCTGCAGCCTTAGGCTTTCAGTCATGGAGGCGTGACTTCATCCTCCGCACACACATAGTAAGTGGCGGCTCTGACCACACCCTGGCACTAACTGATAGCCGACTCAGCAGTAAGTGCTATTTAGAACACTATTAACATGATAGGCTCCCTTTAAAGTTTTTAACATTTTTTTATTGGTTTGAAAAACATAAATCGTTTAAAATTAATGTGAAAAAAATGTTAAAAATTTAAGAATAATAATTTTTAAATAATTTATTAACAAAAAGTTTCTTAACCCCAAAATTCCAGACACATGTATTGTAATTATTACCTGTACTGACCAGCCCTTCCTGTCTTACCTGCTGAATTTTATGACCTCTTGCATAGGAAGTTATTGGGCAAAAAAACATAAGATTGTGTGAACGTTCCCAATCATTGTTCAATGTAAACATGACCAACAAGCAATCAGTGATAATTTGCTCACTTTTGTTTGCATCTTTATATCATGACATAAAAATAGTTGTCTGCTGGCAGTACATTCACTAATGTATCATTATTATGCTTTGCTTATATAGCACCATCATTTTTTGCAGTGCTTTACAGATATCATCATTACTATGCCCACTGGGGGCTCACAATGTTAATTCTCTAGCAGTATGTCTTTTGGATGTGGGAGGAAACCAGAATAAACCTGTGCAAACACATGGAGAACATACAAACTCCTTGCAGATGTTGTCTTTGGTAGGATTTGAACCCAGGACTCAGCGCAAAGCAACAGTACTAACCACTGAGCCACCTTGCTGCCCGTAAACCATATTTCTTTTTTTTGTTGAATATGTATTTATTAACACACATGTATAACACATATCAAGGGTATGAACAGTAACAAAACATGTCACATAATATAAGCCAAGCGTCATCATATCAGGTCATGTCCAATAAAACAGAGCACAATATATATGAATGAAACAGCGTGATCGAGGATCACTACTAGTATTGCGTGAGATTTGGCACACAAATTGGGTTCCTGGACTAACGAACCCCAATAACATTCTACAAGAACAAGAACTAAGAACTAAGGGAATTAAATGAACCTAAATGAAAAATAAATAACTGGACAAAGAAAAAAGGAAGAAGGTTAAAGGTAAGGGGAAGGAAGAAGGGAGGGGGGGCGCCCTCGGTCTCCGCCCAAAGCACACCACGTGGCAGAGAATCTTACATACAAAAATAGCACTCCAATGAGTCACTTACACTATGTAGGCGAAGGGGTACGAAAGGCAATCCACGGGGACCAGATGGTCTGGAATTTATCCCGGGTATGGTTGATCCATGCCGACAGGTCCTCCATGTCCCTGATATGGTCCACAGCAACAGTCCACTCCTCCGAGAAGGCGCCACAGTAGACAGCCAATGCTTAGGCACTAGAAGTTTGGCAGCCATCAACATAAAGGTCGCCAGTTTGTGCTTAAGGGGGTTATAACCCGTCGCCGGCACCCAAAAAAGGACTGAGTCCCTCGGTAAATCACAAGGCAGAAGGCAGATATCTTTGATTTTTTGTCGTATCGCATTCCAGAAGGGCACAATGAGGGGACAATCCACCAGATGTGAGCATAAGTTCCTGAACCCCCCCACATCTCCAGCAGATGTCAGAGGTCTGCAAGCCATGGCGAAATAGGAAGGACGGGGTTCGGTACCACCTGGCAATCAGTTTATAAGAATTCTCTTTAATGCGAACGCACCTAGAAAATCCCAGTGCGTGTCTTTTAATACACCTGGCGACTCGTAGGGACAATGGGTGCCCCAGTTCCCGTTCCAGGCAGCAAGGTAAGTAGGCTCAGTATCAGAGCGAAGAGACATAAGCCATTTGTAAATGGTGGAGATCACGCCTTTGACAGGACTCTGTGCCAGCAACAGCCGCTCCAAGTTGGAGGCAGCCCGCAAGGGACGATGTTGCTCCATAAAGGTCTGACAGACATGATGTACATGTGCTAGCGATAAAAAGTTGGCGTGTGTAGGTCCGAGGATGGATGACAGGCCCCCGCCGAAGGGACATTGCCTCCAGCAAAAAAGGAATTGAGGGGCGTTACCAGTTTGCTCCACAAACCCTGAAAAGTCCAAAAACCCCTCCGAGCAGGTCAACAAAGGGAGTAAGCGTACAGGCATGAGCGGAGAGGGGAACTTACTCATAGTGTCATGATGTAGACAGTTCAGGCATGTGTGGAGCAAACCCTTCAGGAGAGGGAGAAGCCGCGTGTACGAGGGATCTGAGTATGCACACCCCATAACTCAAGTGCCTCCCGAGGCGAAAGAAGAGCCGTTTCTAGGGAAGACAAGAAAGACCTTTTGTTCCAGCTGTTTATCTCCACCCAACGACGAAGATGGCAAGCGAAGTAATAGTTCTTCAGGTCGGGCATACCCACTCCACCTGCATCTGTGGGCAGAGTCAAAGTCGAGAAAGCGATATGAGCCGGACGTTGGTTCCATAGGAACCGTGAGAACAGAACGTGTAAGGCACGAAAAAAGGAATTGGGAAGGAATATAGGAGCTGCCTGGAATAAGTAGAGGAATTTTGGGACTATATATGTGGACAGATAATTTTTTCGGCCCAACCAAGACATGAACGGTATTCGTAGACGCTGGAGCTGTGTCCTAACCGAGGAGAGTAGGCGTAGGTGGTTCAGAGCGTAGAGGCGAGAAATATCCCTCGGAATAAGAATGCCTAAATATTTTACATGGTCTGTCTTCCAGGTGAACGGTGACATTCGTTGGAGGCGGGTTAGAGTGTCCCTGGGGAAGCCGATAGCAAACGCGACCAATTTATTATAATTGATTTTGAAGTTTGAAAGAGTACCAAAATGGTGAAAAAGATCCAGCACAGCGGGTATAGCAGTCTCCGGGTTAGTGATAAGCATGATGTCATCAGCGTATGCGGACACGAGTGCCTCGCCTTTAGGCGTGGACGCGCCTCGGATGTCTGGGTGTGTACGAAAAGCCTGTAACAAAGGTTCCAGGCACAGAGCGAACAGACTGGGGGACAAGGGGCAGCCCTGGCGGGTTCCATTGGATATAGAGAATGGAGCCGAAAAAGAATTGTTCACCTTGACCCTGGCAGTGGGCAAGGTGTAAAATGTAAAAAATGGAGTCTATAAAGCGATCGGGAAAATTAAATAGGCGTAGGACCGACTTCATGTAAGACCAATTTATGCGGTTAAAACGCCTTTTTCGGCATCAGTACTTAACAACAACAAAGGCGTTTTCTGGAAACTGCTCCATGGATTAGGTGTAAGATCTTTGTGGAGTTTTCCCTCCCCTCCCTACCCAGTACAAACCCAGTCTGATCGCTCTGCACCAGGAGGGGGACCAAGCGAGACACCCGGTTCGCCAGGACCTTCGCCCAGAGCTTCAAATCACAGTTAAGAAGAGATATTGGCCGATAACTACTACACTGTGCTGGATCTTTGTCTTCCTTATGGATTAAAGCTATATCCGCAGAAAGGGATTGGGGAGGAAAGGAGGAGCCAGTCATCAAGGCATTAAAAAGTCGGGTGAGGTGTGGGAGAAGGGTAGCTTTAAACTTTTTGTAGTAAAGTATTGTCAGACCATCTGGGCCAGGAGATTTTCCCGATGGAGTAGACTTCAGAGCTTCCTCCACTTCCTCCACCACAATTGGAGATAACAATTCCGCGTGATGGGAAGGTTTCAATTTAGGGAGGTTCAGGGAGGAGACAAAGTCCACAATAGCAGGATGGGGGTCTGCAGTGGGGGCAGATTCATACATGGGGTTATGTAAGTTATACAAGGCGGTGTAAATTGATGAAAATCTTGCGCGATTTGCGCCGTCTCGGTGTGTGCGCACCCGAGGGGCATCTCGTCTCAGCGATGAATGTACGCGAAGACTTTCTTTGACGTAGGCGGACATAAGTTTCCCACCTCTGTCACCTGAAGCATAAAGACGGTGTTTCGCGTGTAAGAAATTTTTCGCAATTTTTAGGTTTAGGAGGGATTTAAGGGCCATACGCAAGGACAGGAGATCGGAGAGGTGTTGTTGGCACAGAGATCGCTTGTGGAGCGACTCCAATTTGCAAATTTGAAGGAGCAAGGCATCGGTTTGTTTTCTTCCCTGATTTTTTAAGTCTAGAGGCCAGTGAGATGAATTCACCCCTGACAAAGATTTGTGAGTTTCCCAGACGATGGGGATTGGCATGCCTGGTGTGTAATTTCTATGGAAGAAATCCTGAAGGGGTATTTCAATGGCATTTATATTATCTTGAACGTCCAACAGTGTCTCATTGAGTCGCCAGTGTATCCGAGACCACCCACCCCAGGTAAGGCCAGTGTTAAGGATACAGGCGCATGGTCCGATACTGTCATGGACCAATATCCGCCGTAGAATAACACCCCAGGTGGCGTCGGGATAGAAAGAGGTAATCAAGTCTTTGGTATGAGCGATGCGGCGTCGAATAAAACGTATAATCCTTAGTGTCAGGATGGAGGACTCTCCAGGCGTCCACCAAGGACAGCTCCGCCAATAGCAGTTTAAGTCTTCTGAATTCCGAAAAGAGATGGCGGAGCGGCCTGTGGAGGAGTCCACGAGAGGCTCCATAGTGAGGTTCGTAAACCATATTTCTAATAGGATATAGAATGTTTTATTTCTTTACATGATCCTGAAGGAAAACCAAACTAGTATGTAAAAACGTCCATGTTAAGTAAAGGTTGATCAGCCTAAACTGATGACAATAAAGCAGTCAAATGGAAGCTAACATCAGAAAACGACCTATCGTTTAAATCAGGTTTTTGTATTAAATGTCATATTATGTGTTAAATGGTATTCTTATATGATGCATTAATTGTTATTTTTTTCCCCCCTATCACAAACTGTATTCAAATAAAAAGATAAATCTTGCAATTTTCTTATTGCCAACTTCCTGTTGTTTCTGGAACCAACACATGTACATTAGCAGCAATGAACAGACTGAGAACCTACCTTTTCTATTGAAGCATCTAAGAAGTGTGTGCAATGTCATTGTGAAGGGAGGAGGGGTGGGGTTAGCTGTGACATGGCCTATTGTGATTGGTGGACTGTGTTATCTGCTGTGTTTAGAGGTGTAATATGTCATTGTTTATCTTGATTTTAATGATAAGGAGTCTTGCTGAAAACACAGTGTGAAAAATGTAAAATTACTATTTTTATTTTTATATGAAATAAAAATATATGACATTTTGATAATTTTTTTTTTTACAAATACATGTAACATAAAAAGTTGATCTAGATACAAGGTATATTCTGATGATAATTTCCCTGTAATACATCAGGGTAGTTTGCTTTTTAACACTTCATCTTTGCTTTTCTTTTCGAAACATTCATCATGGGGTGAGTGACAAAACACACTGAGTCACTGCATTATTTCTATAGAATTCCTTCCATAGCTAACATTAGAGATTTTTACGGGCAATTTATTTCCTTCTTTTAAGGGAAAGCCTTTCTGTAATATCAAAAGTCGCAGATTTTTTACGATCTTTTGATCACTGATTAGCTAATGCTCATTTATTATCAAATGCGCTTGATATTTCAATGGTTTAATGCATTTCTATAGAATACACAATTCTGAATGTTGTCAGCATCCAGCTCTTTTTACTTTATGCTCTTTAATCTCCTTTAAATTACCAAAGAAGATGAAATATTTTTGTTTCAGCAAGATAATTGCTTCTACATCTGTACAAATACAAGGATTTGTGTGGAAAGGATTTGTGTCCCTGAACGAAGAACCTTTTATCTTTTCTTTACATCAGACTTGCATGTCTGGCTAAAAAATTCTGGATACCATGTTGGAAGCCAGAACAATTGGATCTGTCAGGTGACGATTGTGTCCAGAAATCAGGGGTTCCGCTATTTTCATGTTTCTATCTCTATAAAAGGAACATAAATGCAGAAATAAGAATGCAGATGTGGAAAATAGCCTTTTTTTTAGCATATACTGTCAGTGGTGTAACTAGAGTCCGATGGGCCCTAGTGCAAAATTTGGACCTGGGCACTCCCCCCCCCCACGTAAACACAATCTCCTGCCCTCGCAGATTGGTCAGATATAGCGTTCTAAATCCTATAAAGCAAAACTAGTTGCCCCATTATGAAGTAATGAGTAATGTCCCCCATCCTGGACTCCTTCCTGGTATATATAGGTCCTTCTCAAAAAATTAGCTTATAGTGCTAAATTTCATTATTTTCCATAATGTAATGATTACAATTAAACTTTCATATATTTTTAGATTCATTACACACCAACTGAAATTTGTCAGGTCTTTTATTGTTTTAATACTGATGATTTTGGCATACAACTCCTGATAACCCAAAAAAACTGTCTAAAAAAATTAACATATTTCACCCGTCCAATAAAATAAAAGGTGTTTTTTAAAAACAAACAAAAAAAACATCAAATAATAATGTTCAGTTATGCACTCAATACTTGGTCGGGAATCCTTTTGCAGAAATGACTGCTTCAATGCGGCGTGGCATGGAGGCAATCAGCCTGTGACACTGCTGAGGTGTTATGGAGGCCCAGGATGCTTCGATAGCGGCCTTAAGCTCATCCAGAGTGTTGGGTCTTGCGTCTCTCAACTTTCTCTTCACAATATCCCACAGATTCTCTATGGGGTTCAGGTCAGGAGAGTTGGCAGGCCAATTGAGCACAGTAATACCATGGTCAGTAAACCATTTACCAGTGGTTTTGGCACTGTGAGCAGGTGCCAGGTCGTGCTGAAAAATGAAATCTTCATCTCCATAAAGCAATTTCAGCCGATGGAAGCATGAAGTGCTCCAAAATCTCCTGATAGCTAGCTGCATTGACCCTGCCCTTGATGAAACACAGTGGACCAACACCAGCAGCTGACATGGCACCCCACACCATCACTGACTGTGGGTACTTGACACTGGACTTCAGGCATTTTGGCATTTCCTTCTCCCCAGTCTTCCTCCAGACTCTGGCACCTTGATTTCCGAATGACATGCAAAATTTGCTTTCATCAGAAAAAAGTACTTGGGACCACTTAGCAACAGTCCAGTGCTGCTTCTCTGTAGCCCAGGTCAGGCGCTTCTGCGGCTGTTTATGGTTCAAAAGTGGCTTTACCTGGGGAATGCGGCACCTGTAGCCCATTTCCTGCACACGCCTGTGCACGGTGGCTCTGGATGTTTCTACACCAGACTCAGTCCACTGCTTCCTCAGGTCCCCCAAGGTCTGGAATCGGTCCTTCTCCACAATCTTCCTCAGGGTCCGGTCACCTCTTCTCGTTGTACAGCGTTTTCTGCCACATTGTTTCCTTCCAACAGACTTCCCATTGAGGTGCCTTGATACAGCACTCTGGGAACAGCCTATTTGTTGAGAAATTTCTTTCTGGGTCTTACCCTCTTGCTTGAGGGTGTCAATGATGGCCTTCTTGACATCAGTCAGGTCGCTAGTCTTACCCATGATGGGGGTTTTGAGTAATGAACCAGGCAGGGAGTTTTTAAAAGCCTCAGGAATCTTTTGCATGTGTTTAGAGTTAATTAGTTGATTCAGAAGATTAGGGTAATAGGTCGTTTAGAGAACCTTTTATTGATATGCTAATTTTTTGAGACAGGTTTTTTGGGTTATCAGGAGTTGTATGCCAAAATCATCAGTATTAAAACAATAAAAGACCTGACAAATTTCAGTTGATGTGTAATGAATCTAAAATATATGAAAGTTTAATTGTAATCATTACATTATGGAAAATAATGAAATTTAGCACTATATGCTAATTTTTTGAGAAGGACCTGTACAGTATGTCCCCATCCTGGGCCCATTCTAGTATCTATGTCCTCCATCCTGGTATATATGTCCCTCATGCTGGACACATCCTGGTATATATACAGTTATATGAAAAAGTTTGGGCACCCTATTAATCTTAAGCTTAATGTTTTATAAAAATTGGTGTTTTTGCAACAGCTGTTTCAGTTTGATATATCTAATAACTATTGGACACAGTAATGTTTATGCCTTGAAATGAGGTTTATTGTACTAACAGAAAATGTGCAATCTGCATCCAAACAAAATTTGACAGGTGCATAAGTATGGGCACCTCACCAGAAAAGTGACATTAATATTTAGTATTTAGATCCTCCTTTTGCAAAAATAACAGCCTCTAGTCGCTTCCTGTAGCTTTTAATGAGTTCCTGGATCCTGGATGAAGGTATTTTTGACCATTCCTCTTTACAAAACAATTCCAGTTGTTAAGTTTGATGGTCGCCGAGCATGGACAGCCCTCTTCAAATGATCCCACAGATGTTCAATGATGTTCAGGTCTTTGGACTGGGATGGCCATTCCAGAACATTGTAATTGTTCCTCTGCATGAATGCCTGAGTAGATTTGGAGCGGTGTTTTGGATCATTGTCTTGCTGAAAGATCCATCCCCTGCGTAACTTCAACTTTGTCACTGATTCTTGAACATTATTGTCAAGAATCTGCTGATACTGAGTGGAATCCATGCGTCCCTCAACTTTAACAAGATTCCTGGTGCCGGCATTGGCCACACAGCCCCAAAGCATGATGGAACCTCCACCAAATTTTACTGTGGGTAGCAAGTGTTTTTCTTGGAATGCTGTGTTTTTTTTTACGCCATGCATAACGCCTTTTTGTATGACCAAACAACTCAATCTTGGTTTCATCAGTCCACAGGACCTTCTTCCAAAAAGAAATTGGCTTCTCCAAATGTGCTTTTGCATACCTCAGCCGACTCTGTTTGTGGCGTGCTTGCAGAAATGGCTTCTTTCGCATCACTCTCCCATACAGCTTCTCCTTGTGCAAAGTGCGTTGTATAGTTGACCGATGCACAGTGACACCATCTGCAGCAAGTTGATGCTGCAGCTCTCTGGAGGTGGTCTGAGGATTGTCCTTGACTGATCTCACCATTCTTCTTCTCTGCCTTTCTGATGTTTTTCTTGGCCTGCCACTTCTGGCCTTAACAAGAACTGTCCCTGTGTTCTTCCATTTCCTTACTATGTTCCTCACAGTGGAAACGGACAGGTTAAATCTCTGAGACAGCTTTTTGTATGCTTCCCCTGAACAATTATGTTGAATAATCTTTGTTTTCAGATCATTTGACAGTTGTTTTGAGGAGCCCATGATGCCACTCTTCAGAGGAGATTCAAACAGGAGAACTACTTGCAAGTAGCCACTTTAAGTAGCTTTTCTCATGATTGCATACACCTGACTATGAAGTTCAAAGCTCAATGAGGTTACAAAACCAAAAAAAGTGCTTTAGTAAGTCAGTAAAAAGTAGGTAGGAGTATTTAAAACAAGAAAATGATAAGGGTGGCCATACTTATGCACCTGTCAAATTTTGTTTGAATGCAGATTGCACATGTTCTGCTAGTACAATAAACCTCATTTCAAGGCAGAAACATTACTGTGTCCAATAGTTATTAGATATATCAAACTGAAATAGCTGTTGCAAAAACACCAATTTTTATAAAACATTAAGCTTAAGATTAATAGGGGTGCCAAACTTTTTCATATAACTGTATATATACAGTTGTGCTCAAAAGTTTACATACCCTGGCAGAATTTTTGCTTCCTTGGTGTAACAACCCTGCCTGCATCACTGCATGGCTTCCCATCCCCCACCTGCCTTAAACGCCAGTTTACTCACTACTCTGGGCCATGCTGTGAGTTCTGTCTTCTGCCGGCTCCATGCTGCGTACCTTATGTCTCTTGCCTGCTCTTTGCATACTTCCTGGCTGTGTGCATAGGGGGGTGGCACCGGCACTTCCTGGTTCTTATAGAATTAGTGTGCACCTTCCTAAGGTGTCCCCAGCCAATTGCCAAGAGACCTCCGGTTCTTAAGGCATTCCCACCCATAGGAGGATACCTGAGCAATGCTTTATCTCAGTCAGTGTTTTGCTGCTGAGCTGCCAGGTCCTGTCCTGTTTTCTGCCTTCTCTGGGGGCTTAATACCCAGACCTGTTTACTGTGCTTTCATACCTTGGTTTATATCAGTGTTTCTTGCTTAGTCCGCCACCCTGGGTGCAGAATGCCCAGGCTTTCATCCTTAGTTCTAGTACCTGCTCCTGTACCTGACCTTGTCTGTATTCAGTCCTATTTCTGTGTCCATTGTATCCTTGTCTGTAGCCTTTCCAACCTGCTGTGTGTATCTTTTTGTCTATTGTGGTTCTGCTCTGCTCACCACACCTAGCGACTCTGCTCTGCTTGCGGCACCTAGCGGCTTTGCTCTGCATTTGCTTCACCCACCTATGGTTCTGCTCTGCACTTGTTCTGCCTACCTGCGATTCTGCTCTGCTCTTGCTCCACCTACCTGCGGTTCTGCTCTGCCTACCTGCGGTTCTGCTCTGCACTTGCTCCGCCTACCTGTTGTTCTTCTCTGCACTTGCTCCGCCTACCTGCGGTTCTGCTCTGCACTTGCTCTGCATACCTGTGGTTCTGCTCTGCACTTGCACCGCCGACTTGCGGTGCTGCCTTGCAGTTCTGCCTTGCTCTGCTCTTTGCAGTTATACTCCCGCTCCGCTCGCTGCAGTTCCAGCTCCACCAGTCTGAACAGGTCCCTACCTGTTCCCATATATCTCTCATTCCAGTCTGTGTTTCTGTCCAGGGCTGCCATGTGTCTCCATCCTGCCGGTGAAACATATTGCCACTTTCAATAAATAAATTAGAAAAACAAAAAACCTTTCTCCTTACCTGGCCACACTCCTGCAGCGAAGATCCCTCCATGAGTTTCAAGCGCGCATTCGCCGTTGAATGACAATGACGTCAGCCGCCAGCGTCCGATGGGCTGGCGGCTTTAACTATTGCCGTGCAGGCCTGCACGGCAATAGAGTAACTGAACCTGCATCTGCATCCTGCCGCTGGGGCAGTGGGGCCCGATGGGCAGAAGGGACGGGGCTCGATGCAGGCCCCCTCTGTTGATCGTGCCTCATGCGCCAATCAGGGCAGTAATGCCCTGATGGCGGCCCTGGCTGTAGAGTACTACTTAGCTATACAGAGAGACTTGGGATGAACGGAGCGCTATTTGCCTATTCAAGTGAATGGGTCTGTGCACATGTCAGTGTGTTTCCACAGACCATGTGTCCGTGGACAAAACACGCTGACATGTGTTTTTTAATCTCAGCACGGGCCACAAACATCCCGCACATGTGCATATGCATAACGCACATGGATGTCATCCATGTGACACACAATAGCGCCGGGTAAGAAGCGTTACAGTAAGCGCTATTCCCCAGTGCAGGCTGCTGAGCACTGCTCTCATCATTCTCCCCTGCTTTCCGACGATTGGCCCGAGCAGGGTAGAATGATGAGAGTTACATTTAAGTGATAAAAGAGACAGCAGGCGGTGGCTGATGGGACTATTACTCCCATCAGCCTACCCCTGCTGCTGCTAATAGCAGTGACAGCAGGAGCGGCTGATGGGGGTATTCATCAGCCGCCACCTGCGCTATAAATAAATAAATGAAAAAAACAACATGGTTTCGACTGTATTTTCTATAACCAGCCAGGCAAAACTCACAGCTGGGGGCTGCATGCTATAGAAACTGTCAGATCTGCACTGACAGAGAGTCTTGCTGATCATGCATTGCGCATGATCAGCAAGTTTGCTAGGTCTCATGACCGATGTCGTCATGACAACATTGGGTCACCATGGCAACTATCGGGACCCCGCATCTCGCCGCAGGGTCTCCGATCGAAAGGCAGAGGGGCTGTTAGCCCTCTTCCGTCTTCCGGAATTAAACGATCGTATTCGATCGCAACATTTTGGGGGTTAAAGTGCTGGGAGCGGTCTGTGACTGCTCCTGGCACCTAGTGCCAGGAGTCAGAATCTGCTGACACCCGGCGGCGATCGCCTGCGCACCCCCCATGTGCGTGGCCGATCCTGATGATGTAATATTCCGTACCTGGCCAGATAGGCCCAGGTCACATGGATGGAATATTGCGTCAGATGTCAGAAAGGGGTTAAATATTAAGTGCCTCCCAGCTATTGGCTGGTGACACATTAGGAGTGCACACGCTGTCTCTGTAAGAGACAAGAAGTGTGTGCGCCTTAATCACTTTGCCAGAGAACCTGCGTGGCGTGCACAGACCCTGGGATACGGAAGGCACAACAGCAGAGTGGCCTGAGCCATGAGTAAGTCTGCGTCTCTGTTGGGTGGGAGGAGCAGAGGCATGCAGGGATGTTGGTGTTACACCCACCATGTTCTGAGAGCTGTAAATTATTTACTTTTTCAGGCCGGGATCACACATGCAAGAAACTCGCACGATTTTCGTGAGTCTCTCACATGAACACCCAGTGCTGCTGCCGGCACTTGGACCGGAGCATGCGGCTGCATAGAATTACATGCAGCCGCACGCTCAGGTCCGAGTGCCGGCGGCAGTGCCAGGTGTTCATGCGAGAGACTCGCATGAGAATCGTGCGAGTTTCTCACATGTGTGACTCCAGCCTCATGAATAAAACTGCTTGAGGGCTTAGTTTTTGAGTGATGAATTGGAGATTTTTTTGGTACCATATTAGGATACATAACTTTTTTGGACACGTTTTATTCACATTGTTTAGACGCTGAATGAATAAGAAACAGCGATTCAATCAGTTTTAATTTTTGCGCGGCTCACCGTGATAAGACCATTTTTTTTGTCGGGTCAGTACAATTACAATGATACCAAATTTATATAGTTTTTTATGCTAATCTACTTTTACAGACTAAAAACAATATTGTCACGACTCATGTGTCGGGTGACTAGGGATACTTCTGAAGGTGAAGATTCCGTGGCCTCCACACTTGCGTTGTCTCCTGAATCAGCACTCCCTCTGTTCCCTTCCCCCACCAGGGAAGAGGGGAGCTGCCATGCACCGCAGTACAACAACCCGACGAACAAGGCAACACGAGCAAGGGGTAACTGAAAAAAAAAACAAGCATACAATATTCACTCAGATATAACAGAGAAATGAAGCGGGGAGTGGAGGATGGGGGAAAAACCAAAATAAGAGGAGGGAAGGGAATTGTCACACAAACCAGCACAACAGTCACAGATAACTCCTCCAAACTCCTCATATTAAGCACCAAAACATCTCTCTTCTAAGCCATGCAGCATAAGCTAGCTCTGACAATGTGTAACAAACAGGATTAAGATTATATAGGGGATAGGAGTGGTTAACTGAGCTCAGCTGAGAGCTCAGACTCCCAGAGCTCCCAACATGGCCGATTAACCCCTGTTCTGACAAAATAAATAATCACCATTTAAAAAGAAGGTGAAGTGCTTCTTTACAGCGCAGGAGTAGGCGCAATCAGATGCTGCGGTCTTCTGGTTCCTATCTGTTGAGGTAACCCCCTGACAAATATTTTACAAAACTTGATTTGTTTTTGCTGATTTTATTATTTTTGATTTGTTATTCGGAGAGCTATAAATTTTTTTTTTTTGCTCAATGAGCAGTATTAGGGCTTGTTTTTTGTGGGTCGGTTTTGCGCTTTTATTAATATCATTTTTTTTACATAGATCTTTTTGATAGCTTTTTATTCCATTTTTTGTGTGTGTATGATGAAAAAAATTTAATTTTTGGCATGTTGTTTTTTTTTTTACGCTGTTTGCCGTACAGAATAAATAACATACCAATTTTATAGATCTGATTGTTCCGTACGCAGTGATACTAATTATGTGTTGTTATGTGTACGTTGCGTTTTTAGTGGGTAAACAGCTATTTGTGATTTGTGCATTTTTTTTACTTTTTGTTAACACATTTCATGCAATTTTTTTTTTACTTTTTCACTCATTCCCATTGTGGGACATGCATTTTTTTTTTACTTTGATCGTTGGTCTCATGCATTGCATTTCTCGTTATTGCAGTACCTGAGACATGTAAGTAACTCACTGACAGAGCCCGTGAGACCTGGCTTATAGCTGGATCTCACAGGCTACCATACCCTGGGGTCATCAGATGACTTCATGGTACAATAGCAACAATCAGCTCCAACAATAGCGGGGTCGATCCTGCCATAGGGGGTCTTATAACCCCCATCTAAACATTTAGATTCCACTGTTGCGATTGACAGTGGTATTTAAGGAGTTAATTGGCCCTGATTGGCTCCAAAACCGGCACCAGCTGTCACCCACAGGAATTACACCCACGGAGGGCGTTACTTATTCCTGACATTTTAAAGCAGTTATCAGTAATAAGGCCCTTTAAAGGACGTCGTTTTAATGCATATTGGCGTTCGTTAAGGGGTTAAATAAATTGTCTGCAAATTGAGATTCTGGTTTTGCTTTTATCCTATGTAGCAAGGCCTGTTAAAGTGTCGATATTGACTTATTGTATTACTACTTTCAATAGGTGGCGATAGAGTTCAAGTCCTCTTCCTCTTTGAAGAAGCAATTTGCATATTTAATTTCCCAGAGGAGCATTGCATGGCTTATAAGCCTCCTTACACTGGCATGCCAGGCATGTCACTTTCTACTAGGAGAAACGTTACCTCTTAGATCCTTGGTATTGTAAAAAACATATTTTTTTCTACAAGCATGACTCACCATTTGGCTGGACTATTTTAAATTGGCATTCCTAAAGCTTTTCTTTACTTCAGGCAATTTTTTGCTTCAGTTTTATGCTGCTAAAAAGTAGTGCAGCAATATCATGATTCTGAATCTATTTAACCAAAGAATAGTGGCGAAGCACCTGCAGAAGGACAACGTCTCACATTTCTCATGCTTGACCATGGTCTCTATAGAGCGTCAGCTACGTTTTCTATAGACATTAATGGGCATTTATAGAGGTGTAACCTAAAGCTACAGGGTCCCAATGCAAAATTGATGTAACAGGGCCCCTCACCTATCATGTTCTCTTTTATGTGGCAGAGGAGCCTTTGGGCCACTTCATACACCAAGGTTTATCGTGACCGTACAATCATTAACCCCTCTTGGATATTAAATGACATTATTATTTGTTTGCATCTTCTACAGCAGCTCCAGATTAAAGAAACTCTATAGATTAAGAACGAACAAGCTAAAAAATGCAAACATAATGATTTATTTCTAGCTTTGTATCTTTCAGACATTCATTTATTGTTCTACTCTAAGGTGTGGTGACTTCCTGAAAATTACATGGGGTGTGGGAGCCAAACTGCAGTCACTTGTTCCCTTCATCACTTTCCCTTCCTGCATTACTTAATGCCCTTAGAAATATTACTTCTGTTTACAGTTTATTAAGTTTTACAGGAAAGCTTTTTGTATATTTTCCATGGATCTGATAGATATATGGAAATGTCCTACACTTCGGTTGCTATGTATATGGAAAGTGTCAGAAATTACAAATGTGTTTCCGCTAATGTTATAGTGTGATTTTGTGTGAATGCACTGTACTCGTTATTTTACTGATGGCTTTCATCTTCCTGTATTAGGAGCCTCTTTCATCTTCCAGTACTAAATACCCTTTTAAATGAATGCTAAGATTTTCTCTAAATGAAGGTTTACTGTAAATAAAGGATAATAACGGAATTAGCGCAAATGCTTAGTTATAAGATTACAGAAAAATAGAAACATGTTTGGTCGCTTTTATAATCCCCTTATTCCACATGTACTAGAAGCCTTTTGCTTTTTCTTCCAGTATTATTTTTGGCTTGGAGCCATCCCAAAGCAACAATGTAAGTAACAGCTATGTGACCACTATTTCTGTGTTTAGGTGTCACCGCAGGCTGTTATACAGAAAGTAATACATGCAAAATCAGGCGGAGTGTTGGCCAAAGGAGTGGAAGAACACTAGTCAGCACAAGGTGGGAGGTTGTCAGAAGTCCTGATGGTGTTGAGGTAGTCCCCTATCACTCTTCAAAAAGGAGCGGCTTGAGCTTTAGGCCTCTTTCACACATCCGGCGGGCGCCTTGCGGCGCCCCGGCATTTTCCCGCAGCGCCGCATCTGAAAATCTGATGCGCCGCATGCGGCTTTTTTCGCATTGACATGCATTAGCGCCGGATGGCGCCGCATGTCAATGCGTTGCATGCGGTTTTGTCCGGATGCGGCGCAAATGTACATTGCGGCGGCCGGACAAAACGCTGCATGTAACGTTTTTTTTTTTTGCCGGATGCTTTCTTATCTCTCCAAGCATCAGAAATCATCCGGCAAAAAAAACGCATTTTGGGCGCCGGAAGTGTGAAAGCTTTTCACATGCGGCGCTGCGGCAAAATGCCTCTCAGGTGTCGCATCTGTATGACGCAGTTAGCGTTTTGCTTTTACAGAGACGGACCCCATGATTGGCGGGATTGCTGTTGTCCACTTGCATTATACCGGAGGGTAGGTCAACTTCAAGTTTGGCGCCCTATCACAATACTTACCGGATTGGTTTAAGTCGTCTGACACGTGTTATGTGATGACCGGATTGGTCGAGGTCTCCATGACAACAGGACAACATCGGATTGCGAATGTTTTTTCTGTGGTTAATGTGCACAAATGTGTGTTTATATTGTGACCGTTTGTTTATTATTTTCATCAATGTGATATATACACTTCTGATCGCTGTTTTTGTATTGTTAACATTAGTCTATGTGGTATCGTTCTCTATATATGATAATATGTGGGCGTACACGATGGTGTGATTGGGGCATTCATTTTGCTCCACACTATTTAATACCGCCCTTTTTAAATGGTGTTTATACTTGACAAAGACCTTGTTAGGTCGAAACGTTGTGTTTTTTGATGGCCTGAATAAAACTTTTCTACATTCCTCACCTGGATGGAGCGCTGTTCTTCTTTTTTACCTGACATGTCTTCTCCAAGTTGGTTCCTTGGATCTGGTACGTGCGCCCCTTAACCTGAGAGTGCTGTCGACTTGTCTATCTACGTATTGTCTATTGAACCGAAGTTGACTGGCACCTATACCATAAGGATGGATGTTACTACTAATCCAGAGGTGGGTGAGCTGGATAATGCCATCACGTTTTCATATACCGAAGATGATGCTATACGTATTTTGTCTGTGCATAATATTGACAATACGTTTTTGAGTAAACCTACTAATGAAATGCTTAGAAGAAAATGGGAAAATGAAAAGAGGAGGTTAATCTCGTTTGAACTGCATGTGGTCACATTGACTGAATACTACAGAGCACGCAGGATCCCACGTGGTCTGCGTCCACACCTCAGACCTACTCTGCTACCTGATAATGCACAATTCTGCTCTAAATTTGAATCCATTTCCAACAAATATGCATTTGATGTTATGCTTCTTAACATTGAGTTTTTGCAGAAAGAAATGGTACATATAAAGAAGAACATCCAGGATCTGGAGGAACAACTTATTTTGCAGTTGACAGCACAGGATTGGGGCGCAATGAAGACTAAGGTAGAAGATAGCCTTATTAAGTTTCATAATGATATTGAATTTACAAAACAATCTAAATGGTTCCAGGATGCGGATGATTACAAAACAGGCTGTATTTTCTCTTGGCACATGGGGAATACCCCCCGTCAGAACACTGGGGGCAAACGTACTGGGCCTACCAGAAGACGCAGGAGACCTCAGGACAGGAAAACATCCAATTTTGGCTTCACTACTGCAGATTCTGAATCTACTGATGACTCTTGTGTTGGGAATACTAACAAAACAGCTTTTTTAGGCAATGACAGAGCGGGCGGATCTGCTCCAAGAGAAGAGGTCGGAGAGGCGGCCGGAAACACAGGAAACAGAACTGCTGGACGGGAACAACGACCGATCCGCAATGCCACGTTGAAAATGAGGAACAAAGAGGACAATCGGAGGGAACATTGAGGGAATTGGTGGTAAATATTTCCTCCATAGAGCTTACAGATGTTGAATTGGACATTTTGTCGAGGGGCTTATCTTTTTGTCCCTCCAACCAACCTGATTGGTTCAATATTGAATGTGATTTGCAATCCTTTTTTAGGAGACTTAGATTGTTATCGTTTTTTTCTGATAAAACTGCTTTGAATACAGCAAGTGCTAGTGATGACACACATGGTTTTTCTCTACATAGTTTAGGACTATACAACAAGAGTAATTTTCAACCACCTAGCCATGACCATTTTGTAGAATCATATATTGAACTAGTCAAAAGAGATATTGAGAAATTTAGACGGGGCTACATACATAAAGGAATGTCTAATTTGTCTAGATGTGAAAGGGTTGCTCTGGAGGGTTTAGCCAAAAATGCCTCCATCACTATTAAGCCAGCCGACAAAGGCGGGGCGGTAGTAGTGATGGATAGCATTAAATATAAAGCGGAAATTATGCGCCAACTCAATGATACTCTGGTTTATGAACGACTAACACATGATCCATCCTCTGGTTTCTTGAGGGAGTTACAGCTTGTGGTTGGTGATTCCTTGTCCTCTGGCATCATCGATCAGAAACTGTCTGATTACCTGATTGTGGAAAAACTGGTTATCCCAGTACTATATATACTCCCTAAAGTCCATAAGGATTTATGTAATCCCACCGGACGTCCCATAGTTTCTAGTCGTGGTTCTTTATTTAATAGAGTGTCTATTTTCCTTGATACGGTACTACGACAGTTTGCTGTTTCAGCACGATCATTTGTGAAGGATACCACCGATTTTTTGGATAAAATCAATGATCTAAGGGTAACGGAATCAACCATTTTAATATCATTTGACGTAGTATCATTGTACACGTCCATAGAACATGAAAAAGGTCTTCATGTGGTCTCTGTTGCACTATCGGGCTCGGACATGGCACCAGAATGTGCACAACTCGTCCTCACGTTGCTGGAGCTCGTTTTGAGGAGGAATTTTTTTCTCTTCGGCAATGAGTTTTTCCTGCAGCGTCGTGGTACCGCCATGGGGTCCAACGTGGCCCCCACGTATGCTAACATCTACATGGCGGTACTTGAGGAGGAGTTTGTGTACAAATCCAATCTCTGGTGCCATGTGCGAGCCTGGTGGCGTTACATTGATGACGTCTTTGTAGTCTGGGATGGTGGTATGGACTCACTATGTGAGTTTCATGCAGAGTTAAATCAAATTTACCCAGAACTTGAATTTACTATGTCATATTCTTTGACACAGGTGCAATTCCTGGACACATTGGTCTATAAGGATTGTGACCTTCTAAAAACCGATTTATTTGTCAAAAGTACAGACAAGAATAGCCTCTTGTTATACAATAGCAACCACCCTAAAAAAATGGTTAGTTCTTTACCCTGGAGCCAACTCCTACGTGTGAGGAGGATAGTTTCGGATGAGGAATTGGTTGATGAACGCCTTGAGGATATGTGTAAAAAATTTTTGGCAAGAGGATATCCGGCAAATGTGGTGATGAGGTATAAACATAGAGCTCTGAATACAACACGGGAGGCTTCCCGACATGCACCTCATACTAAACAATGTGAGAAACGTGTACCGTTTGTGTCCACCTTTAACCCCGCGAGTAATGGGGTTGGTTCTATTCTCAGGAAACACTGGTCCTTATTACAACGTGGGCAACCTACTACGGTATTTCTGAGTTTGGTTCTTTACCTTTGATGTCTTATCGTAGGGGACGTAATTTACAGGATCAATTGGTTAAATCTGATTTTGGACCTTCTGGATCATCCATCCAACGTACTTTGAGCTCTCCTCGATATGGAAACTTTCCTTGTCTGGGGTGCGCGTGCTGTAACAACATGCTAAAGGGTGATTTTTTTCATCACCCTCAGACTGGCAAAAAAATCTTTTTGAAAGATAGGTACACTTGCACTTCTAGTTTTGTTGTATACATGGTTGTTTGCCCATGTGGACTTGTCTATGTTGGGGAGACAACCATGGAAGTGCGAGCGCGCATCAGCAAACACAAGAGCACAATTAGGACAAAACTCATTGATTTACCGGTCCCTAAACATTTTATCGATGCTCGACATTCTGTTAATCAACTCAGATTTAGAGTAATAGACAGTGTGCCGGTACCCAGGAGAGGGGGTGACAGGGCTGGAATACTTAGAAAGAAAGAATTAAGGTGGATACACAGATTGGGCGCCTTACAACCGGCCGAACTCAATATTGAATTTAATCTTAATAATATACATTGAATTTATTTATATATTTTTATAGCTTGTTTATCACAGCTTTTTTTTCTTTTTGTAGGACACTGTGGAATATAAGGGGTGAGGTAGCTTATTTATTGTTTGTATATATTATGTATTCTTTTTATAGCATTTTTTATTTTTTATTTTTCATATTTTTCTTTTTCCTTGTGCCCCACAGTCTTTGATGCTGTACTATATGTTGTAAATATTAGATTTATATTATGTTTATTTGACTTTATTTTGATACCGGTGACTAAGATGCTTTAGACATAGGAATTCGCTTATTGTCTGTGAGGATGATATATTTTGAAGATGCTTGCTTTTGATCTTATTGTTTCTATAGTCATAACAACGGGCGCTTTAAGCGTAGACGTGGATACGTCATTGTCGTATGGAGATCCGCTTTGTTGCGCTTCTCTGTGCGCATGCGCCAGCCTTATTTACACATGACGTGTGATTCTATAGTCATGGCAACCAGCGCATTAATACACAGACATGGATACATCATCAGCGTATGGTGAGCCGCTCTGCGGCGGTTCACTATGCGCATGCGCTTTAACTATATGTGACGTATTATTTCCTCCTTCCTCTCAGGTGTCGCATCTGTATGACGCAGTTAGCGTTTTGCTTTTGCAGAGACGGACCCCATGATTGGCGGGATTGCTGTTGTCCACTTGCATTATACCGGAGGGTAGGTCAACTTCAAGTTTGGCGCCCTATCACAATACTTACCGGATTGGTTTAAGTCGTCTGACACGTGTTATGTGATGACCGGATTGGTCGAGGTCTCCATGACAACATCGGATTGCGAATGTTTTTTCTGTGGTTAATGTGCACAAATGTGTGTTTATATTGTGACCGTTTGTTTATTATTTTCATCAATGTGATATATACACTTCTGATCGCTGTCTTTGTATTGTTAACATTAGTCTATGTGGTATCGTTCTCTATATATGATAATATGTGGGCGTACACGATGGTGTGATTGGGGCATTCATTTTGCTCCACACTATTTAATACCGCCCTTTTTAAATGGTGTTTATACTTGACAAAGACATTGTTAGGTCGAAACGTTGTGTTTTTTGATGGCCTGAATAAAACTTTTCTACATTCCTCACCTGGATGGAGCGCTGTTCTTCTTTTTTACCTGACATGTCTTCTCCAAGTTGGTTCCTTGGATCTGGTACGTGCGCCCCTTAACCTGAGAGTGCTGTCGACTTGTCTATCTACGTATTGACTCCAACATAAAAGCTCGAGTGAAGACCAGATATTCACTTAGCTGTGCCTCTCATAATCAAGACCGGCCTCATGGCACAGTGGGTCCACGAACCACTTGCACCACCTTCGTGCAAAATTTGTGTTATGATGTTTGCATAGAACTGTGTGAGAGGTTAGGTCTTGCCAGCAACAGACTGCAGGGTCACAAATAGTTAATATTGGGACTAGACCACAATGGGAGAGGTCAGCTGCTAGGGACAGAGAGGATTTTTTCTAGAGACTTCAGTTAAGACCTAATGTGTGTCACGTCTCTTTTGTCAGGTGTCACCAGGACCAGGGGCTCCTTCCCTGTCCCTAATGCTAAGGGCGTCCTAGCTCGCCCTGTTCCCCAGCTTACTTCAGATGGTGAAGATGCTGGGGCCATGTACATTGCCTTAGCTCCTGAATCCACATTCAGTCTGCACTCTTTCCTCAGCCAGGGATGAGTGGAGTAGTAGTGTACAATAATACACCAACCAGACTAACAAGGTAATATGAACAGGGATAAAGGAAAATACCAATCATACAAATATAGACACATATACAACAGAGGTAAACACCGGGCAGATGAGGATGGAGTTAAATCAAAGTAGGTGTAGAAACGGAATGATCACACATTCAAAACCTAGCAACAGTCACAGATAAATCCACCAAACGCCTTCTCCAATAACAACCACCAACAACCGCCAGCTATGCAGCATAAGCAGCATTAAAAATGAGTGCTAGCCTGGGTCCAGTTTATATGGGAGATGGAAGTGGCTAACAGTGCACAGCTGAGAGCCTTAATGCAGAAAAGCTTCCAGGAGCTCTCAATTGAGCAGATTAACCCCTGCATTGTTAAAATAAATTTACACCATTTAATATAAAGGTAAAGTGCTTCTAATCAGTGCAATAGTAGGAGAAATAAGATGCTGCGGTCTTCTGGCTCCTGTCTGTGGCGGTAAACCTGTGACAATGTGTAGCAAGAATGGACGTATAGTCTGCGGGCTGTCGAGGCCGTGTGCATTGAGAGACTCGTAGCATGTGGAGAAGGAAACCGAATGGGAGATAGCGTGAATCTCGAGTGTGGATGGAAACCCAGAGTATGAATAGATCGATCCTCAAACGGATGACAATAAGAGCCGGACGACGGAACCCTTGCAGCCAGGCCTTTTGAACCTTCAAGGTACTGAGTAAACCGCAACTAGCATGTGAATGTAGTCAACCAACCGAGCAGCTTTCCGCTAGATGTCCAGGAGTGCAAAGCTCTACTCTAGTCATTATGGAAACCGTAAGGAGACTGGATGTGGGACTGCAATAAAGGAAGGTGACCGTCATGGTCTGCTCTGTAATGCTGGACTGGGTTGCACCAGCCCAGTTACATCTGAAGCAAGCCAGAGAGAAATTGAACTGTGTCTGATAATGCAGAGTGAAATTGAAACATGTGGCTAGCTTTGTGCCTGCTGTCTCCTACATGAAGTTGTAACTGAAGGACTGTTGGAACCGTCTAGTAAAGAACTGCTGTTAACAAGGAAGTTTCAGTCTCTTGAGTTGTCTTATTGTCCTGGCCAGCCAGGAACAGAGACAGAGCCGCATCTTCCATGTAGCATGCTGGGGCACCGGGATTCACTCCCTCACCCAGAACCAGCGTCGGACTGGAACACCTTGGGCCCACCAGAGAAAATCATTCTTGGGGCCCACTATGTAGCTACATAGAAATAAATACAAGACCACCAATTGTGCAGTAAAACACACTAATATCATGGTATAATATAAGGTAGTACATGTCTTAATTATGTAGCAGGAGTTGGGGTAGCCTCCCTCATAGATTATAAAGCAGCCCCCCTCATAGAGGATAATGCTGCCCCCCCCTCATAGAGGATAATGCTGCCCCCCCTCATAGGGTATAATGCTATATATATATATATATATATATATATATAGATAGATAGATGATAGATACCATATATACTCGAGTATAAGCCGACCCCCCTAATTTTGCCACAAAAAACTGGGAAAACTTATCGACTCGAGTATAAGCCTAGGGTGGAAAATGAGATTATGCCCCATATGCTGCCCCATGTATTATGCCCCACAAGATGCTCCATAGATTGTGCCCCATATGCTGCCCATGTATTATGCCCCCATAGATAATCCATAGATTGTGCCCTCAAAGATGCTCCATAGATTATGCCCCCATAGATGCTCCATAGATTATGCCCCCATAGATTATGCCCCCATAGATGCTCCATAGATTATTCCCCCATAGATGCTCCTTAGATTATGCCCCCATAGAAGCTCCATAGATTGTGCCCCCAGAGATGCTCCTTAGATTATGCCCCCATAGAAGCTCCATAGATTGTGCCCCATAGATTATGCCCCTATAGATGCTCCATAGATTATGCCCCCATAAATGCTCCTTAGATTATTGCCCCCATAGATTTATGCCCCCATAGATGCTCCTTAGATTATGCCCCCATAGAAGCTCCATAGATTGTGCCCCCATAGATTATGCCCCTATAGATGCTCCATAGATTATGCCCCCATAAGTGCTCCTTAGATTATGCCCCCCATAGATGCCCCATAGATTATGCCCCCATAAATGCTCCTTAGATTATTCCCCATAAATGCTCCACAGATTATGCCCCCATAAATGCTCCGCAGATTATGCCCCCATAGATTATGCCCCCATAAATGCTCCAGATTATGCCCCATAAATGCTCCAGATTATGCCCCCATAGATTATGCCCCCATAAATGCTCCACAGATTATGCCCCCATAAATGCTCCACAGATTATGCCCCCATAGATTATGCCCCATAAATGCTCACAGATTATGCCCCCATAGATTATGCCCCCATAAATGCTCCAGATTATGCCCCCATAGATTATGCCCCCATAAATGCTCCAGATTATGCCCCCATAGATTATGCCCCATAAATGCTCCAGATTATGCCCCCATAGATTATACCCCATAAATGCTCCACAGATTATGCCCCCATAGATTATGCCCCCATAGATGCTCCACTGTGCCCCCATAGATGCTGCAAAAAAAAAAAAAAAGACATACTCACCTCTCGTCGCTGGGGGCCAGGTGCTGGTGTCCTGGGCACCTGCGATATTTACCTGTCACCGGGTCCACTGCTGAGCGCCGCTGTCTTCGGTCCTCCGGCAGTGAATGCTCAGGCAGGGGGCGCGGCGCTCACTAATGACGTCATCGCGCCCTCTGCCTGAACATTGCAGCAAAGAGAGGACGCGATGACACAGCGACGCTCAGCGGTTGGAGCGGGTGACAGGTAAGTAATGATATTCACTGATTCCCACGCCCATGTGGGCGTGGGAAGCAGTGAATATTCATTCTCTTTAGCAGCGGGGACAGGGGCTCCTGCCTCCTGTCACCCGCTGCTGCTCCGCTGGCACGGGGCCCCCACGGTAGCTGCGTGGTGTGCCGCTATTAGCGACATGCCACCGGCTGGGGGCCCCTGGAGCAGCGGGGGCCCTAGGCAACTGGCCCCTGTATGCCAGCAGGTGCCAGGGCCCCCCAGATGCCCGGGCCCACCGGAGAATCCTCTGGTTCTCCGGTGGGCCAGTCCGACCCTGCCCAGAACTACCGCCACGCGCTACTCTACAGCAGATTTACTAGTTGATGTTTATTTTCACTATTAACTATGTGGCTTGGGCTTCCAATGACAAATTGTATAGAACACGGATTATGTCTAGTACCTGCTCCCATAGCCATAGTTTACATGTATATTGTTTTAATTTTTAATGCTGTTTGACTATTATAATATGTTGGAAAGGGCCATTGTGTCCCATTTTGTGAGGTATCTTGCAAAATATTATACCGTATATTATATATTTTACACTCCTTTTCTGAAATACCAATAAAATTTCTGACTTTATAAGGGCATCTCCTATGTTTTGGGCCTATACTTGCCATCTTTGTTTTCCCAAGAGATCATTAAATATCTTTGGAGAACATTTTGTTTTACTATATTGATCATTTTTTTCCACTGTAACACAGTAACACAGGCATCAAATTGAGCACCAGTTACAGGGGAAAGCAGCTGATTGCAGTAAAATAAGTCACTGACATAGCTATTATGAATCTGTTAGGACCATGGAAACTGGCTACCTCCGTGAATGATCCAATGAATACTGAGATGACTTAGTACACGAATGTTTGCCTATTTTGTTCAAGATTATACATCGATGGGTTACTAAGAAAGAACGATTTGACTGTGGTGAATATACCAATGCTGCAAACTTGAAATTTGATCTGTGACATTTTTTTTAAAGCAGTAAAATATTTTAAATATTTTCATTACATATTTTTGTGTGTTGATCATCATAATAATGATTTTTATTTCTATACACCAACATATTTTAAAGGACTTTACAGTTTTACATTTTCCCTGTTAGGACCGAGAAGCTCTGCTATACTAGAAGATACTCTGGAATCATGTGATTGCCATGTCCTACAGCAATATCGTCGGTGCCGGTTCTAGGAAGTTTCGCCCCCAGCAGTTATCCCCCAGCAGTTCGCCCCCAGCATTTCGCTCCCAGCAGTTCGCCCCCAGGTACACGTCGCCCCCGAACATTTCGCCCCCAGCATTTCGCCCCAGAATGTTTCGCCCCCGAACATTTCGCTCCTGAACATTTCGCCCCCGGCAGTTCGCCCCCGAACATTTCGCCCCCGAACATTTCGCCCCCGAACATTTCGCCCCCAACAGTTCGCCCCCGAACATTTCACCCCCGGCAGTTCGCCCCCGAACATTTCGCCCCCGACAGTTCGCCCCCAAACATTTCGCCCCCGGCAGTTCGCCCACGAACATTTCGCCCCCGGCAGTTTGCCCTCGAACATTTCGCCCCAGCATTTCGCCCCCAGGATGTTTTGCCTCTAGCAATTAAAGACCTGCCTGAACTAAACGTTCGCTTATCACTAATAATACACCATATGAGTCTAAGATATACAATTCTGATCAAATGAGTTTTTTTTTAATTCTAAAACATTGTTTTCTAGATAAGTCATTTTACAAACAGACAGGAAAATAGTAGGATTTCATTGGTTACTAAGGAGGTCGTGCCCCCTTGGTAGCAGAACGGATCCTGGCTCCCTGTGATACATTCAGGGCTGCTTGTTCACAGCACTCTGCAAAGCTCCCCTTCACCCTCCGCTCATGTGCTCTGTCCTGGACAAGAGGAGGGCTCCCCCCGCCTGTGTAAAGCCGTTACAGGATGGAACACATGGGGGGGGGCTTTGAAGAAGACTGTAAACCAGCAGCCCTTTATACATCATAGGGAATATATTGTTATGGTAGTTGCATGCTCCTGTGCAGCCACGGCCTCTAGAATCCATCCACAAGTACTGCTACTAAGGAGAAACAACCTCCTTAGCAACCACTGAAATCCTGATGCACATGGAGCTTTAACTTGGATGAGACTTTTCACACAGAAGTGAAGCTGCTTGAAGGTCTCCTTTTGAAATGATATCATGGCCACAGGTACTATAGCATAACTTATGTTTTTTGTAGAGTTATGCTTTAACTGTATATATCAAAACTGTTGTAACAAGAAACATCAAAAGGTATAGAGGGGAAGGATTAGAGAAAAAGAGAAAAGACAAATTACAGGTTATAATGCTTGAATGATTTTACAGCTAAAAACACTGCTCTCAAAACATACAATATGTGACCATGAACTAAAATTCAAAGCTGTAGGCAATGCCTCTCAGATAATCCATCAAGCTTCTATTATTGAAATCTTGCACGATACGTTTAACCCTTGCTGAAATTGCAGCATACTTTTTGTTTCTTGCAGCAATGGGATTTCCTGCTATTATCTGAATAATTTCAGTTAATGAACCGGTATATATTTTGGAAAAGAGTACCACATGTTTCTCGAAAGCTACGGTGCCATCCTTCGACATCATTATTTGTTCGCTGTTGATCATTCAATGTTCGTTCATACACATTCCAGAGTTGAACTGGAAACAAAGGTGCTTCATGCCCTCTGCGATTCATTCGACCGATATAGCTGTCTTCAAAATAGTTGGCAATAGGTATTGCTTCTTGTGGAAAGTCAGGATCTTCCACCAATTCTTCAAATGATTGCACAACATTCTGTGGTGGTATAAAGGCCAGGGCGGGTATCATGTATATCCAACGGGCAAATTCATGGTCACCTTGGTATTGCATCTTGAGTCCTTCATTTTGAACTTTACGCCAAACCGACTGTGATAGGTGGAAAAAGCAACGAGTCTTCTCAAGGTTGGGAAATTCACTTTCAAATGCCTGTATTGCAGCTAGTTCAAAATCCAACATCAGATTGTCTGGCTGCAGTCCAGGCTGCAAGTTCTTCAGCTCTTGCAGCAACCTCTGGTATGTAGAACGGCTCTTGTCTGTCAGCAAGGTGTACAGTAACGGAACAACAAGGTCGCTATGGACTACATGGATTGTGTAAAGTTGCTTAAACAAGGCTGGTGTAGTGAAAAACATGCCATCAGCAAACCACTCTTTACTTTGTGCCACTAGATGGAGATTGTCTCTTGTTCCAAATATCAACATACGGCTGTGTCCATTTCCTAATTTAAAATGAAAATATTAGTAGAGGAAATAACAGAAAAAGTGTAACAAGCGTCAGACAGATAATTTTGGGATGAATTAAAAAAAAATATCCTAATCAGAAGCCTCTGTTCATATCTCACATTAACCCCTTACTGCCATCGGACGTACTATCCCGTCCATGGTACCTGGGCCCGTATGACCATGGACGGGATAGTACGTCTCGTGCGATCGGACGCGCTCCCGGGGGGAGCGCAGCCGATCGCGGCCGGGTGTCAGCTGATTATCACAGCTGACACCCATGACTGTGTGTCAGGAGCGGTCACGGACCGCTCCCGGCACATTAACCCCTTGCACACTGCGATCAAACATGATCGCGGTGTACTGGGGGCACAGGGGAGGATCGCGCAGGGTGGGGGCTCCCTGCACGCCCCCCTGAGACCCTCAGAGCAGCGCGATGTGATCGCGCTGTTCTGAGGGCTTCCTCCCTCCCAGGACCCGGATCCAAGATGGCGCCGGGGTCCTGGAGGGAGGCGGCTTCCTCAGTGCCTGCTGAGAGCAGGCGCTGAGGAAGCGTCCTGCACTGCCTGAGAGATCGCTGGTGTGACAGAGTGCTGTGCACACTGTCACACCAGCGATCTGACAAAATACAGTGATGTCCCACCCTGGGACAAAGTAAAAAAGTTAAAAAAATAAAAATAAACATGTTTAAAAAAAAATCCAAAATAAATAAAAAAAAAAAAATATTCCCCAATAAATTCACTTCTTCCTGTAAATAAAATAAACAAAGCAATAAAAGTACACATATTTGGTATCGCCGCGTCTGTAACGACCCCCCCTATAAAATTGTCCCACTAGTTAACCCCTTTAGTGAACCCCTTAAAAAAAAAAAAAAAAAAACGAAGCAAAAAATCAATGCTTTATCATCATACCGCCGAACAAAAAGTGGAATAACACGCGATCAAAAAGACCGATATAAAAAAACATGGTACCGCTGAAAACGTCATCTTGTCCCGCAAAAAACGAGCCATCATACAGCATCATCAGCGAAAAAATAAAAAGTTATAGCTCGCAGAATAAAGCGATGCAAAAATAATTATTTTTTATATAAAATTGTTTTTATTCTATAAAAGCGCCATAACATGAAAAAATGATATAAATGAGGTATCGCCATAATCGTACTGACCCGAAGAATAAAACTGCTTTATCAATTTTACCACACGCGGAACGGTATAAACGCCTCCCCCAAAAGAAATTCATGAATTGCTGATTTTTGTTCATTCTAACCTCCCAAAAATCGAAATAAAAAGTGATGAAAAAACGTCACGTGCTCAAAAATGGTACCAATAAAAACGTCAACTCGTCCCGCAAAAAATAAGACCTCACATGACTCTGTGGGCCAAAATATGCAAAAATTATAGCTCTCAAAATGTGATGATGCAAAAACTATTTTTGCAATAAAAAGCGTCTTTTAGTGTGACAGCTGCCAATCATAAAAACCCGCTATAAATAGTAAATCAAACCCCCCTTTATCACCCCCTTAGTAAGGGAAAAATAATAAAATTAAAAAAAAGTATTTATTTCCATTTTCCCATTAGGGTTAGGGTTAGGGTTGCGGCTAAAGTTAGGGTTAGGGTTGGCGCTAAAGTTAGGATTAGGGTTAGGGTTGTGATTAGGGGTGTGTTAGGGTTAGGTTTGTGGTTAGGGTTGGGACTAGGGTTAGGGGTGTGTTGGGGTTAGGGTTGGAGTTAGAATTGGGGGGTTTCCGCTGTTTAGGCACATCAGGGGCTCTCCAAATGTGACATGGCGTCTGATCTCAATTCCAGCCAATTCTGCGTTGAAAAAGTCAAACAGTGCTCCTTCACTTCTCAGCTCTGCCATGCGTCCAAACAGTAGTTTATCCCCACATATGGGGTATCAGCGTACTCTGGACCCCAAGAGTTATTGTGCAATTTGTCCTATTTCTTCTGTTACCCTTGGGAAAATAAAAAACTGGGGGTGAAAATATCATTTTTGTACAAAAAAAATTATTTTTTTGTTTTTACGGCTGTACATTATAAACTTCTGTGAAGCACTTGGGGCTTCATAGTGCTCACCACACATCTAGATAAGTTCCTTGTGGGGTCTATTTTCCAAAATGGGGTCACTTGTTGGGGATTTCCACTGTTTAGGGCATCAGGGGCTCTCCAAATGCGACATGACGCCCCCAGACCATTCCATCAAAGTCTGCAATCCAAAACGTCACTACTTCCCTTCCGAGCCCCAACGTGTACCCATACAGTAGTTTTCTCCCACATATTGGATATCAGCGTACTCAGGACAAATTGGACAACAACTTTTGGGGTCCAATTTCTCCTGTTACCCTTGTAAAAATAAAATATTGGGGCAAAAAAAAATCATTTTTGCAAAAAAAAAAAAGATTTTTTATTTTTACGGCTGTGCGTTATAAACTTCTGTGAAGCACTTCGGGGTTCAAAGTGCTCACCACACATCTAGACAAGTTCCTTGTGGGGTCTATTTTCCAAAATGGGGTCACTTGTGGGGGGTTTCCACTGTTTAGGCGCATCAGGGGCTCTCCAAATGCGACATGACGCCCCCAGACCATTCCATCAAAGTCTGCAATCCAAAACGTCACTACTTCCCTTCCGAGCCCTGACGTGCGCCCATACAGTAGTTTTCTCCCACATATTGGGTATCAGCGTACTCAGGACAAATTGGACAACAACTTTTGGGGTCCAATTTCTCCTGTTACCCTTGTGAAAATAAAATATTGGGGGCGAAAAAATCATTTTTGTAAAAAAAAAAAAGATTTTTTATTTTTACGGCTGTACGTTATAAACTTTAGTGAAACACCTGGGGGTTAAAAGTTCTCACCACACATCTAGATAAGTTCCTTGAGGGGTCTAGTTTCCAAAATGGTGTCATTTATGGGGGTTTCCACTGTTTAGGCACATCAGGAGCTCTCCAAACACGACATGGCGTCCAGCCAATTCTGCGTTGAAAAAGTCAGACGGCGCTCCTTCCCTTCCAAACTCTGCCATGCACCCAAACAGTGGTTTACCCCCACATATGGGGTATCAGCGCACTCAGGACAAATTGCACAATAACTTTTGGAGTCTTGTTACCCTTGGAAAAATAAACATTGGGGTGAAAAGATCATTTTTGTGGAAAAAATATGATTTTTAAATTTTACGGCTCTACATTATAAACTTGTGTGAAGCATTTGGGGGTTCAAATTGCTCACCAAAGATCTAGAAAAGTTCCTTAGGGGGTCTAGTTTCCAAAATGGGGTCATTTGTGGGGGTTTCCACTGTTTAGGCACATCAGGGGCTCTCCAAATGCAACATGGCATCCAATCTCAATTCCAGCCAATTTTGGTTGGAAAAAGTCAAATGGTGCTCCTTCCATTCCGAGCTCTGCCGTGAGCCCAAACAGTGGTTCCCCCCACATATTGGGTATCAGCGTACTAAGGACAAATTGGACAACAACTTACGTGGTCCAATTTCTCCTGTTACCCTTGGGAAAATAAAAAATTAGTGACTAAAAGATAATTTTTGTGGGAAAAAAATAGGATTTTTTATTTTCATGCCCGGGCATTATAAACTTGTGTGAAGCACTTGGGGGTTCAAAGTGCTCACCAAAGATCTAGATAAGTTCCTTAGGGGGTCTAGTTTCCAAAATGAGGTCACGTGTGGGGGTTTCCACTATTTAGGCTCATCTGGGGCACTGCAAACGGAACATGACCCCCATCAACGTCTGCATTCCAAAACGTTACTACTTCCTTTCCAAGCCCTGCCGTGCACCCAAACAGTTTCCCCCCCCACATATGGGGTATCAGCGTACTCAGGACAAATTGGACAACAACTTTTGGGGTCCAATTTCCTTGGGAAAATTCAAAAATTTGGGACTAAAAAATCATTTTTGTGGAAAATTGTTTTTTTTTTTTTTTCACACCCAGGCATTATAAGCTTTTGTGAAACACTTGGGGGTTTAAAGTGCTCACAACAGATCTAGATAAGTACCTTAGGGGGTCTAGTTTCCAAAATGGTGTCACTTGTGGGGGTTTCCACTGTTTAGGCGCATCAGGGGCTCTCCAAACACGACATGGCGTCCAATCTCAATTCCAGCCAATTTTAGTTTGAAAAAGTCAAACGGCGCTCCTTCCCTTACGAGCTCTGCCGTGTGCCCAAACAGTGGTTTTCCCCCACATATTGGGTATTGGCGTACTCAGGAGAAATTGCATAACAACCTTATCTGTCCATTTTCTCCTTTTACCCTTGTCAAAATAAAAAAAAAGTTTGTAAAAGATCATTTTGTGGCTAAAAAGTTAAATATTCATTTTTTCCTTCCACGTTGCTTTAGTTCCTGTGAAGCACCTGAAGGGTTAATAATCTTCTTGAATGTGGTTTTGAGTACCTTGAGGGGTGCAGTTTTTAGAATGGTGTCACTTTTGGGTATTTTCTGCCATATAGACCCCTCAAAGTGACTTCAAATGAGAGGTGGTCCCTAAAAAAAATGGCTTTGTAAATTTTGTTGTAAAAATGAGAAATCGCTGGTCAACTTTTAACCCTTATAACTTCCTAACAAAAAAAAATTTTGGTTCCAAAATTGTGCTGATGTAAAGTAGACATGTGGGAAATGTTATTTCTTAACTATTTTATGTGACATATTTCTCTGTTTAAGGGAATAAAAATTCAAAGTTTGAAAATTGCAAAATTTTAAAAATTTTCGCCATATTTGCGTTTTTTTCAAAAATAAACGCAAGTTATATCGAAGAAATTTTACTTCTAACGTGAAGTACAATATGTCACGAGAAAACAGTCTCAGAATCGCGAAGATCCGTTGAAGCGTTCCAGAGTAATAACCTCATAAAGAGACAGTGGTCAGAATTGTAAAAATTGGCCCGGTCATTAACGTGCAAACCACCCTTGGGGGTGAAGGGGTTAAAAACTCACATTTTGCTCCAGATTTTCTGATTTCATAATAAAAAACTGAAGCAAAATCTAGTGTAAAGGGGCCAACCAATACTTTTTTACAACATATATTGTCCCAGTGGAAAATGATATATTTTTGTTTAAAAAAATTATGCATAATGGAATTGTTTTAATACAATGTTAAATAGTTAAGTAGCTTACCAGAGTCATGCAGAAGGAACTGCTGCTGGACACCATCAATACTGATCTCCTGAAACTCCTGGGGGATAACAAGTTGATCAAGGGTTTGAGGTAAACTTGGGATATTGCCAAGTTGTCTTGCTAATCGTATTGTTCTCTTCAGTGATGCTTTCCTTGGGAGAAGTGCTACAACATTAGAATGGGGTCCTGAAACGACATCTGTGAGAATCTGTTGTGGTGTCTCCTGTGTTGTCCTTGCCCTGGTGACTGCCTCATTAACAAGTCGGATTGCTTCAGGTCTTGCTGCTTGTGCTGCATGGTTGAGGGGATTGGTTAATTTCACCACTTCACCAGATGCTTCATTGGTCCAAACACGTCCCTTGCAAGTCGACCGTTTTTCACATACCCAGATGGAATGGACATCATCAGCGGTTCATTTGGAAAATAAGTAAATGTGATTCTCATGGACCAACTTCCTCCTTCCACGTTTGGACAGAATTGAATTAATAGTTGTAGAAAGTGAATTGCTGTGGAAGCTGACTGATTTTTTGTGGCAGTACACTTCTCTCTTTGTGAAGATTTCAGACACTGCTATATTCTGATGTACAGATGGAATAAAAGCTAGTCTAATGTAACTTGCAGGACATCTGACCTGCTACTTGTTACATCTGCAACAAAACTTGCAACAAAGCTGGTCAGTGCTGGGTCAGGTAAAAGTTCAAAATTGTTTTGATTTTAGGCCTCTTGCACACTGTAATTTTAAAAGTGCTTTCGCACTTGTGTTTGGGGCCGCCAGAGGTCGATCTGCTCTGGATCTGACATCCAGCTGACCCCGGGGCAATGCTGGCGGAATGATGGCATTCTGCTTGCATTGCCCATGAAGTGAACGGCTGGGTTCGCGATCTGCAGCCGCCCGTTCGCTTTCGTAATACCGCATTCCGCTATCAGTGTCAGAACAAAAAGAAAAGCATTTTCTTCTTTTCGTTCCGCTGCAGGTTAGTGGAACGGCGGCATTACAGAAGCGAACGGGCGGCCTGTAGTGCATATGTAGCGGAAGTGTGAAAGCACCCTTATGCTGCCACTGTTTTAGAACTCCAAAGCACGTGCTTTACTAGCATTTTTGAGAGCGCTTTTGTGAGCGCTCTCGGTAATGACCCATAAGATACAGGCTATTGATGAACGCTAAGTGCTCAAAAATAGCTCCTGTAATAAAATAAAAAGAGCTGGCCGAAACAACACCTCGCTTTGCCAGCCATTGACTTATATATTCAACATTTGCAATCTTCTTAGCGATTTTCCAGTGCTTAGCACTTGGGAAAGTGCCTACTGTGAAAGAGATCGTAGGGCTAAAACACAAGGCCGAAATTCCCTGCCTAATTTGGGGCCAAAACATCTGGGGGCAAAAAGCTGGGGGCGAAACATCCGGGGGCGAACTGCTAGGGGCAAAATGTTCGGGGGCGAAACATCCTGGGGGCGAAATGTTCTGGGGTGAACTGCCGGGGGCAAAATGTTCAGGGGCGAACTGCTGGGGGCAAAATGTTCTGGGGCAAACTGCCGGGGGCGAAATGTTCGGGGGCGAACTGCCGGGGGCGAAATGTTCGGGGGCGACGTGTACCTGGGGGCGAACTGCTGGGGTCAAAATGCTGGGGTGAACTGCTGGGGGATAACTGCTGGGGGCGAAACTTCCAACTCCCGTTGGTGTCGATGCTTCTGCACACTACATAGCGCTCATTGGTAATAAAATGCTTCTGTCTTCTCTTCAGGGTCCCTGGCTATGTCTGATAGCCGGGGACCAGACCTACTACTGCTAGATTGGAAGAACTTTAACCTTGCGCCTTAATATTACAATAGCGCAGAGTTAAAGCCCGCAACCAAGCATTGTGAATTTACAGCAGTCTGCATTTCGAGGATAAATTTTGTCAAACTTTTTACCAACTAAGAACAACTATTGGCCAAATGCTGCACTTATTACTTATACATATCAAATATATATGTATATATTTCATATATTATATATCAAAGCAACCCTCTGGAAAATGGAAATTGTTTGTTTTAAGTGTTTGATTCATTTGTATGGCTTTAGTATTGTATTATGTTGAGTTCAAGGCAACATCACGTTTAGTAGTTAATGCAATCAGGCCTATTTTTTTCCAGAATGAAACACAATGACATTGATTAGTTATCTCAAATACATCAAGAGCCTTTTACTGCGGTCACCAAGGGTAACAGGAGAAATTGGACCCCAAAGGTTGTTGTACAATTTGTCCTGAGTACGCTGATACCCCATATATGCAAGTAAACCACTGCTTGGACGCATGGCAGAGTTTGGAAGGGAAGGAGCGCAGTTTGACTTTTCAATGCAAAATTGGCTGGAATTGAGAACAGACGCCAAGTCGCGTTTGGAGAGCCCTTGGTATGCCTAAACAGTGGAAGCCCCCACAAGTGACCCCATTTTGGAAACTAGACCCCCTAAGGAACTTATCGAGAAGGGTGGTGAGCATTTTGAACCCCCAAGAGCTTCACAGAAGTTTATAATGTAGAGCCGTAAAAATAAAAAATATTTTTTTTTTCACAAAACTTATCTTTTCACCCCAATTTTTTATTTTCCCAAGGGTAACAGGAGAAATTGGACCCCAAAAGTTGTGCAATTTGTCCTGAGTATGCCGATACGCCATATGTGGGGGTAAACCACTGTTTGGGCGCATAGCAGAGCTCAGAAGGGAATGAGCACCGTTTGACTTTTTCAATGCAGAATAGGCTGGAATTGAGTTCAGACACCATGTCGCATTTGGAGAGCTCCTGATGTATCTAAACAGTGGAAATTCCCCAATTCTAACTCCCACCCTAACCCTAACACACCCCTAACCCTAATACTAACCCTAATACCAACCCTAACCCTAATACCAACCCTAATCCTAACTTAAGCCCCAACCCTAACTTTAGCACCAACCCTAACCCTAACTTTAGCCCCAACCCTAACCCTAACCCTAATGGGAAGATAGAAATAAATAAATGTTTTATTTTATTATTTTTCCCTAACTAACGTGGTGATAAAGGGGGGGTTTGATTTACTATTTATAGTGGGTTTTTGTTTGGCAGCTGTCACACTAAAAGACACTTCTTATTGCAAAAAATAGTTTTTGCATCTCCACATTTTGAGAGCTATAATTTTTCAATATTTTGGCCCACAGAGTCATGTCAGGTCTTGTTTTTTGCGGGACGAGTTGACATTTTTATTGGTACCATTTTCTGGCACATGACATTTTTTGATTGCTTTTTATTCAGATTTTTGTGAGGCAGAATGAACAAAAACCAGCAATTCATGAGTTTTTTTTTTTTGGGGGGCGTTTAAACCTTTCCACGTGTGATAAAATTGCTAAAGCATTTTTATTCTTCGGGTTAGTACGATTACAGCGATACCTCATTTATATCATTTTTTTGTTTTGTCGCTTTTATACAATAAAAACTATTTTAGATAAAAAATAATTATTTTTGCATCGCTTTATTCTGAGAGCTATAACTTTTTTATTTTTCCGGTGATGGAGCTGTTTGGCAGCTTGTTTTTTGCGGGACAAGATGACATATTCAGTGGTACAATGTTTACTTATATCCGTTTTTTTATCGCGTTTTATTCCACTTTTTATTTGCTGGTATTATGATAAAGCATTGTTTTTTTGCCTTGTTTTTTAATGGTGTTCACTAAAGGGGTTGACTAGTGGGACTGTTTTATAGGACGTGTCATTACGGATGCGGCGATACCAAATATGTGTACTTTTATTGTTTAGATTTTTTCTTTTAATTCAATTATTGAGTTAATGATAGAATAAATATAGATTTTTGTATTATTATGTTTTATTTTTTAAATATTTTAACAATTATTTTAAAAAAGCATTTTTATTTAATTCTTAGTTTTACATTTTGTCCCACTATGGGACACTCATTTTCTGCAGGCTGATCACTTCTATAGCATGCAGATCTGCATGCTATAAAAGCTGTCAGCGCTGCAGCTCCTATAATGCTGACCTGAGAGACTTCCTGGTCATCACTGAGCATGACGGGAAGCCTCTCAGGCCTGGAGACCTGGATGTCGTCATGACGATATCGGGTCTCCATGGCAGCGATCGTGACCCCCGCGGCATTACCGATCCAAAGGCCTCTCTGCCTGCTCCAGATCATGTTTGATCGCAGTGTTCTGGGGTTTAAATTACCGGGAGCGGTCCGTGGCCACTCCTGGTATTTAGTGCTGGGAGTCAGCTGACACCCGGCCGCTATCGGCTGCGCTCCCCCCGAGAGCGCGGCTGATCGCGTATGACGTACTATCCTGTCCATGGTCATAGGGGCCCAGGTCACATGGACGGGATAGTACGTCATATGTCAGAAAGGGGTTAAACATTATACTTCTTTGTGTGAGTGCTATTAATCCACTGTCTTGTCGTTCTCTTCAACCAACCACTTTGAAACTGAAGATACATCCTCTGTGTCCATCTTCAGCTTGGTCTCTTTGGGCACAATTATCAAAGGTATGTGTGGAGAAAAAAGGGCACAGAATTTCAGGAAAGGAAGAGAACATCTCGCCAACCATTAGCATGCGGGTGGATGAATCATGCTTAAAAAAATTGGATCTGAAGTAAATTTTTTGTGAAAAAAAGTTAAATGTTCTTTTTGTTTTTAAACATTCCAAAAATTCCTGTGAAGCACCTGAAGTGTTAATAAACTTCTTCAATGTGATTTTGAGCACCTTAAGGGGTGTAGTTTTTAGAATGGTGTCACTTTTGGGTATTTTCTATCATATAGACCCCTCAAAGTGACTTCAAATGTGATGTGGTCCTAAAAAAAATGGTGTAAAAATGAGAAATCGCTGGTCAACTTTAAACCCTTCCTAACTTCCTAACAAAAAAAAATTTTGTTCCAAAATTGTGCTGATGTAAAGTAGACATGTGGGAAATGTTACTTATTATTATTCATTTTTATAGCGCCATTTATTCCATGGCGCTTTACATGTGAGAGGGGGCGAATATAGACAAGTACAATAAATATGAGCAATACAAGGCACACACATAAGTACAGAAGAAGAGAGGACCCTGCCCGCGAATGCTCACAATCTACAGGGGATGGGTGAGGATACACTACGAGAGGGTAGAACTGGTCGTGCGGCGGTTCGGTAGACTGAGGATCACTGCTGGTTGTAGGCTTGTCGGAAGAGGTAGGTCTTCAGATTCTTTTTGAAGGTTTCCATGGTTGGCGAGAGTCTGATGTGTTGGGGTAGAGAATTCCAGAGTATAGGGGAGGCACGGGAGAAGTCTTGTATGCGGTTGTGGGAAGAAGAGATAAGGGAAGAGTAGAGAAGGAGATCTTGAGAGGATATAAGGTTGCATGTGGGTAAGTAACGTGAGATCATGTCTCAGATGTATGGAGGAGACAGGTTGTGGATGGCTTTGTATGTCATAGTTAGGGTTTTGAACTGGTGCCTCTGGACGATAGGAAGCCAAAGAAGGGCTTGGCATAGGGGAGAGGCTGGGGAATAACGGGGAGACAGGTCGGGCAGCAGAGTGTAGGATGGATTGGAGTGGTGCCAGAGTGCTAGAGGGGAGGCCAGAGAGTAGGAGGTTGCAGTAGTCAAGGTGGGAGATGATAAGGACATGCACTAGTGTTTTTGTGGTGTCGTGGTCAAGGAATGTGCGGATCCGGGTAATATTTTTGAGTTTGAGACGGCAGGAGGAGGCTAGGGTTTGGATATGTGGCTTGAAGGAAAGGGCAGAGTCGAGTATCACCCCGAGGCACCGAGCATGCGGGATCGGGGAAAGTGAGCAGCCGTTGACATTGAGGGATAGGTCTGGTGGAGGGGTAGAGTGAGATGGGGGAAGATGATGAATTCTGTTTTGTCCATGTTCAGTTTTAGAAAGCGAGCTGAAAAGAAATCTGAAATAGTGAACAGACAGTGTGGGATTTTTGTCAGTAAGGAGGTGAGGTCAGATCCAGATAGGTAGATCTGCGTGTCATCGTCATAGAGATGATACTGCAAATCGTGGGATTCTATGAGCTGTCCCAGGCAGAAGATGTAGATGGAGAAGAGTAGGGGTCCTAGAACTGAGCCTTGAGGAACACCGACAGAGAGGGGGCGAGGTGAGGAGGTGGTGTGGGAGAGGGAGACACTGAATGTTCGATCTGTTAGATATGATGAGATCCAGGATAGGGCCAAGCCTGTGATGCCCAGAGATGAGAGAATCTGGAGCAGGAGGGAGTGGTCCACAGTGTCGAAGGCAGAAGACAGGTCCAGGAGAAGGAGGACAGAGTAGTATCGCTTGCTCTTGGCGGTTAGTAGGTCTTTGGTTACTTTAGTTAGGGCAGTTTCAGTTGAGTGATGCAGTCGGAAGCCTGATTGTAAGAGGGAGCAAGAAGAGAGGTGGGAGCAGCGTCGGACTGGAACACCTTGGGCCCACCAGAGAAAATCATTCTTGGGGCCCACTATGTAGCTACATAGAAATAAATACAAGACCACAAATTGTGCAGTAAAACACACTAATATCAGGGTATAATATAAGGTAGTACATGTCTTAATTATGTAGCAGGAGTTGGGGTAGCCTCCCTCATAGATTATAAAGCAGCCCCCTCATAGGGGATAATGCTGCCCCCCATAGGGGATAATGCTGCCCCCCTCATAGAGGATAATGCTGTCCCCCCTCATAGGGTATAATGCTATATAGATAGATAGATAGATAGATAGATAGATAGATAGATAGATAATAGATAGATACCATATATACTCGAGTATACGCCGACCCCCCTAATTTTGCCACAAAAAACTGGGAAAACTTATCGACTCGAGTATAAGCCTAGGGTGGAAAATGAGATTATGCCCATATGCTGCCCCATGTATTATGCCCCACAAGATGCTCCATAGATTGTGCCCCATATGCTGCCCATGTATTATGCCCCCATAGATGCTCCATAGATTATGCCCCCATAGATGCTCCATAGATTATGCCCCATAGATGCTCCATAGATTATGCCCCCATAGATTATGCCCCCATAGATTGTGCCCCCATAGATTGTGCCCCCATAGATTGTGCCCCCATAGATGCTCCTTAGATTATGCCCCATAGATGCTCCTTAGATTATGCCCCCATAGAAGCTCCATAGATTGTGCCCCCATAAATGCTCCTTAGATTATGCCCCCATAGATGCTCCATAGATTATGCCCCATAGATGCTCCATAGATTATGCCCCCATAAGTGCTCCTTAGATTATGCCCCCATAGAAGCTCCATAGATTGTGCCCCCATAAATGCTCCTTAGATTATTCCCCCATAGATGCTCCATAGATTATGCCCCATAAATGCTCCACAGATTATGCCCCCATAAATGCTCCACAGATTATGTCCCCATAAATGCTCCACAGATTATGCCCCCATAGATTATGCCCCCATAAATGCTCCTTAGATTATGCCCCCATAGATTATGCCCCCATAGATGCTCCATAGATTATGCCCCCATAAATGCTCCTTAAATTATGCCCCCATAGATTATGCCCCTATAGATGCTCCACAGATTATGCCCCCATAAATGCTCCACAGATTATGCCCCCATAAATGCTCCACAGATTATGCCCCCATAAATGCTCCACAGATTATGCCCCCATAGATTATGCCCCCATAAATGCTCCTTAGATTATGCCCCCATAGAAGCTCCATAGATTGTGCCCCCATACAGCGTCGGACTGGAACACCTTGGGCCCACCAGAGAAAATCATTCTTGGGGCCCACTATGTAGCTACATAGAAATAAATACAAGACCACAAATTGTGCAGTAAAACACACTAATATCAGGGTGTAATATAAGGTAGTACATGTCTTAATTATGTAGCAGGAGTTGGGGTAGCCTCCCTCATAGATTATAAAGCAGCCCCCTCATAGGGGATAATGCTGCCCCCCATAGGGGATAATGCTGCCCCCCTCATAGAGGATAATGCTGTCCCCCCTCATAGGGTATAATGCTATATAGATAGATAGATAGATAGATAGATAGATAGATAGATAGATAGATAATAGATAGATACCATATATACTCGAGTATAAGCCGACCCCCCTAATTTTGCCACAAAAAACTGGGAAAATTTATCGACTCGAGTATAAGCCTAGGGTGGAAAATGAGATTATGCCCCATATGCTGCCCCATGTATTATGCCCCACAAGATGCTCCATAGATTGTGCCCCATATGCTGCCCATGTGTTATGCCCCCATAGATGCTCCATAGATTATGCCCCCATACATGCTCCATAGGTTATGCCCCCATAGATGCTCCATAGATTATGCCCCCATAGATTATGCCCCCATAGATTGTGCCCCCATAGATTGTGCCCCCATAGATTGTGCCCCCATAGATGCTCCTTAGATTATGCCCCCATAGATGCTCCTTAGATTATGCCCCCATAGATGCTCCTTAGATTATGCCCCCATAAATGCTCCTTAGATTATGCCCCCATAGATGCTCCATAGATTATGCCCCCATAGATGCTCCATAGATTATGCCTCCATAAGTGCTCCTTAGATTATGCCCCCATAGAAGCTCCATAGATTGTGCCCCCATAAATGCTCCTTAGATTATTCCCCCATAGATGCTCCATAGATTATGCCCCCATAAATGCTCCACAGATTATGCCCCCATAAATGCTCCACAGATTATGCCCCCATAAATGCTCCACAGATTATGCCCCCATAAATGCTCCACAGATTATGCCCCATAGATTATGCCCCCATAAATGCTCCTTAGATTATGCCCCCATAGATTATGCCCTATAGATGCTCCATAGATTATGCCCCCATAAATGCTCCTTAGATTATGCCCCCATAGATTATGCCCCATAGATGTTCCACAGATTATGCCCCCATAAATGCTCCACAGATTATGCCCCCATAAATGCTCCACAGATTATGCCCCCATAAATGCTCCACAGATTATGCCCCCATAAATGCTCCACAGATTATGCCCCCATAAATGCTCCTTAGATTATGCCCCATAGATGCTCCTTAGATTATGCCCTCATAGATTATGCCCCCATAAATGCTCCACAGATTATGCCCCCATAAATGCTCCACAGATTATGCCCCCATAGATTATGCCCCCATAGATTATGCCTACATACATTATGCCCCCATAAATGCTCCACAGATTATGCCCCCATAGATTATGCCCCCATAAATGCTCCACAGATTATGCCCCCATAGATTATGCCCCCATAGATGCTCCACAGACTGTGCCCCCATAGATGCTGCAAAAAAAAAAAAAAAGACATACTCACCTCTCGTCGCTGGGGGCCAGTTGCTGGTGTCCTGAGCAGGCGGGGACACCGACGCGCTATGGGTGACAGGTGCCGGTGTCTCCGCTGGCTCAGGGCCCCGGCACCTGCGATATTTACCTGTCACCGGGTCCACTGCTGAGCGCCGCTGTCTTCGGTCCTCCGGCAGTGAATGCTCAGGCAGAGGGAGCGGCGCTCACTAATGACGTCATCGCGCCCTCTGCCTGAACATCGCTGCAAGAGAGGATGCGATGACACAGCGACGCTCAGCGGTGGAGCGGGTGACAGGTAAGTAATGATATTCACTGCTTCCCATGCCCATGTGGGCGTGGGAAGCAGTGAATATTCATTTCTCTTTAGCAGCGGGGACAGGGGCTCCTGCCTCCTGTCACCCGCTGCTGCTCCGCTTGCACGGGGCCCCCATGGCAGCTGCGTAGTGTGCCGCTATTAGCGACACGCCACCGGCTGGGGGCCCCTGGAGCAGCGGGGGCCCAAGCAACTGGCCCCTGTATGCCAGCAGGTGCCAGGGCCCCCCAGATGCCAGGGCCCACCGGAGAATCCTCCGGTTCTCCGGTGGGCCAGTCCGACCCTGGGTGGGAGGACAGTTCAAGATGGACATGCTGTTCCAGTAGTTTTGAGGCACAAGGGAGAAGAGATATCGGGCGATAGCTAGACGCAGAGGATGGGTCAAGGGAGGTCTTTTTGAGGATGGTTGCGATCAAGGCATGTTTGAAGGATGAGGGGAACACACCATTTGTAAGTGAGAGGTTGAAGAGGTGTGTTAGAGTGGGAATGAAGACTGTTGCGAGGTTAGGGATGAGGTGGGACGGGAGCGGGTCAAGTGTGCAAGTGGTGAGGTGTGATCTTGAAAGGAGGGTGGAGAGCTGATCTTCTGTCATGGTGGAGAAGTTGGTTTTGGAGGAACAGGGCTGAGCAGCTAAGAGGGGCATGGGGGGGCTGTTGTCCAAAGCTTTCCCTGATCGTATCAATCTTCTGCTTGAAAAAGGAGGCAAAATCTTCAGCAGTAATGAGATGAGAGGGGGGAGGTGCTGGGGGACGGAGTAGAGAATTGAAAGTATTGAAGAGCTGTTTAGGGTTGTGAGACAGGGAGGATATGAGAGATGAGAAGTAAGTTTGCTTTGCGGCAGTGAGTGTGGACTTGAAGCTGGTGAGGGACTGCTTGTATGCTCAGCAGAGCGGGGTTTCTTCCATCTCCGCTCAGCAACCCTGGAAGCCTGTCTCAGTTCTTTGGTGAGGCTGGTTAGCCAGGGCTGCCTGCTGATTGTGCGAGTTTTGCTATGTGCGAGGGGGGCAGCCGAATTAAGTGCTGCTGTTATTGTGGTGTTATAAAAGGTGGCGGCAGCATCTGTGTCATGAAGTGAGGCTATGTCTGTAAGAGGGAGGAGGGACTCAGAGAGTGATTGTAAATTGAGGTGTTTGAGATTTCTGCAAGGATGAGCGAGTATGTGGAGCGGGGGTTGCGTACTAGGAGAGGAGAGGGAAGAAAATGTCAGTAGGTTGTTGTCAGACAGGGGCAGGGGTGAGTTAGTGAGATTAGTAAGGGAGCAGAGGCGGGTAAAGATAAGGTCCAGTGTGTGACCATCTTTGTGAGTGGCCGCAGAGGACCATTGAGTGAGGCCAAAGGAGGCAATGAGCGATAAAAGTTTGGAGGCAGTGGAGGTGGAAGTGTCAATGGGGATGTTAAAGTCACCCATGATGATAGTGGGGATGTCAGCAAAGAGGAAATGAAGCAGCCAGGTGGTGAAGTGATCGAGAAGGGTGGAGATAGCTAGTTCTGGGGGGCAGTAGATGACATCTAGCTGGAGGTTGGAAGGGGAGTAGATGCGGATGGAGTACACCTCAAATGAGGGAAGAGTAGCGGAGGGTGGGAGAGGAAGTGGGGTAAAGGAGCAGGAATTGGAGAGGAGCAAGCCAACTCCTCCACCACGTTTCTTTCTGGGGCGGGGTGTGTGAAAAAGATGGAATCCGCCATAAGAGAGTGCAGCTGGAGAGGCTGAGTCAGAGGGGGTCAGCCAGGTTTCAGTGATAGCAAGGAAGGAGAGTTTTCTGGTGATGAAGAGGTCGTGGATAAATGACAGTTTATTGCAGATTGAGCGTGCGTTCCATAGTGCTCCAGGTAGGGGGACCGGAGGAGTGGGGGCTGGATGAATGGGTATGAGGTTATCATGATTGCAGAAACGTGTAGAGGATCGTAGCAGGGTGTTAGAAATGAGTGTGGGGATGTGTTGAGGAGGACCAGAATTTGGCGATACGCTGCCAGCAATGAGGAGTAACAGACAGAGTGTTAGAAGGTGGTAGCAGGATAAGCCATGGTGTGGCCGTGTGTGTCTGGACAAAGAGGCTTGTATGTGGAGGAACAGTTCTGAGGAGAAGGTGAGGTGGCTGGGGAGGATGGAGAGAGAAATGACTAGTTCCTTATTAGGTGGGGGGATTACTGGAGATCGGGAAAAATAGAGAAGTATGGGGGGTGAAAGTGAGAAGAAGTCGAAACATTGTTGTGGGGTTATAGTCCGTTACCTTACAGTCAAATTCCAGTCCAATTCTAGTCTAATTCAGAGTGTTGTAATTAGAAATCTGTAATTTGAAATATGAGATTTGAAATAAGCCTGTGCAGACGCATGGCCCTGAATATATCTGGGACTGAGGGGATCAGCTGTGAGAGGGGATGTGGGCGTAATTAGCCACACCACATGGTCAGAGTTAGCCAAAGGTCAGAAAAAGGGGGATAGGGACTGCACACTCAGAGATAGGCATGGAAGACACAGGAGGAATGGAGTACATTATGGATGCAAGAGGTAGGGTAAGCAATACATACCAAGCAGAGTAAATGCAGTTCACAAAACACAATCAGGAGTTGGGAAAGCTGGGGACATTCGGTGCATACCAAGCAGAGTAAATGCAGTTCACAAAACACAATCAGGAGTTAGGAAAAGCTGGGGACATTCGGTGCATACCAAGCAGAGTAAATGCAGTTCACAAAACACAATCAGGAGTTGGGAAAAGCTGGGGACATTTGGTGCATACCTGTGGGAAGAGGAGAAACAGCTTGATTAGATTGGTACAGATGATAATATTGCAGGAGCGATGAGTGGTCAAATGCATTCTAGAATTTTAGTCTAATTCAGAGTGTTGTAATTAGAAATCTGTAATTTGAAATATGGGATTTGAAATAAGCCTGTGCAGACTGCTTAAATCTTACAAGGCTTAATACTTATTAAGAATTTTGTGTGACATATCTCTCTGATTTAAGGGCATGAAAATTCAAAGTTGGAAAATTGCGAAATTTTCAAAATTTTCACCAAATTTCCATTTTTTTCACAAAGTCATATCAAAGAAATTTTACCACTATCATGAAGTGCAATATGTCACAAGAAAACAATGCCAGAATCATCGGGATTCATGGAAGCGTTCCAGAGTTATTACCTCATAAACATTGGTCAGAATTGTAAAAATAGGCCTGGTCATTAACATGGAAACCACCCTTGGGGTAAAGGGGTTAAATAGTGACTGCCATCCCATAGCACCCATTCATTAGGCCTCTTTCACACATCAGTTTTTTCCAATCAGTCGCAATCCGTCAAAGGTTTAAAAAAATGGATCCTGCGCAGAATGTGAAAAATGATGTGACGGATCAGTTTTTTCGACGGATGGTAAACTTTGACCCATGCGCTTCTGGAGAGAGGGAGAGAGAGCTGTAGGGGTTAAATTAAAAGAATAGAAATTAAAAACGGAATCCGTCACTGGATTCCGTCTTTTGACGGACAGCAACGGATCCGGCGCCCATAGGCTTCCATTATAGCCAACGACAGATGGCGCTGGATTTGTCGCTGTCTGACTTTTCAACGTACACAAAAATTTTTCCTATGTCCGTTATCTCCGTCACACGGACAAAGAATTTCCGACTGATCCGTCGGACGACGGATGAAACGTGCGGCCATACGTTGCAATCCGTCGCTAATACAAGTCTATGAGAAGAAACGGATCCAGCGAAAACAACGGATTGTGACTGATGGCAAGGCAAAAAAAATGATGTGTGAAAGTGGCCTTATATGGCAGACAGTTAAGTTCTCAACCTTCTACCAATGTTGACTGAAATTTCCTGTATTGTGAAGGAAGGTGTTGCTGCCCTCTGCTGGAAATTGTAAGTAAAACTCTGTCAAATGGTCACTATTGAGAAATAATTCTGAAACCCAATTTAAAGAGGATCTGTCTCCAGATTTTTCAATACACAGTGCATACATTCTTAAATATATCTGACCTAAAACACTGGTGCACTTACTGTGAAAATGACCGTATGACAGAATGGCTGTAAAATCCTTTTCATAGTTTTCATAGGTGAAAGTAAAATAAGCAGCAAATCTCCAAACTACTAAAAGTAGAAAAACTTTCAAAAAGGTCCATTCAGCTAGTTTGACAAGGTTTAAGTATGCACACAATTATCATCAGTTCTGATTGTTAATTCTGAGTAATAAAGAGTGTTTATGGGTCACAGTCTCAGCAAAATTGGCAACTTTAAGATTGTAAAAGGATCATTCCCATTGTAGCAACTGTTATTATTTAGCTCAATACAGTAAATTATAAAGAGTCCAGGATAACCGCCTTAAAAGATGATTTCTGTGATGCATCTTACAATTCCAAATATACTTTATCAATTAACAATTTCTTGATGTCACTAACTTTCTGGTCAATATATATATACTAGATGGTGGCCCGATTCTAACGCATCGGGTATTCTAGAATATGTATGTAGTTTATTTATGAAGATTTAAGAATAATGCAATGAATACACGGGATTTTCCGGGTAAAATATATGCATTATCATTAAATGAATGCTACTGGGGTGTATATAGAGGCTGCTGGGGTGTATATAGAGGCTGCTGCTGGGGTGTATAGAGGCTGCTGCTGGGGTGTAAGTGGAGGCTGCTGCTGGGGTGTATAGAGGCTGCTGCTGCTGGGGTATATGTGGAGGCTGCTGCTGGGGTATATGTGGAGGCTGCTGCTGCTGGGGTATATGTGGAGGCTGCTGCTGCTGGGGTGTACGTGGAGGCTGCTGCTGGAGTTTACCTTGAGACTGCTGGTCGGGGTACATCCGCTGCGAGCAGCCGGGAGATGACCGGCTGGCGCCGGTCATCTCCCGCCTGCGTCGCCGCTGACCTCCATGCGGCAGGAGATGACCCGCGGCTAGCGCCGCTGATCTCCCGACGCTAGCGGTGGTGTGCGTAGTTCAAATCCTGCGCCAATTTGTGGGCGGACTCCGTCTGTCGCTGATTGGTCGCGTCCGGCCGGGCGCAACCAATTAGCGAAGCGGGATTTCTGTTACAGACAGACAGAATTAGGCGATTATTTAGTAGATTGGGCTAAACCAGAGAGATTGACTTTTGATGGTTCTTTGTAATGCTTTAACCCTTGGCCTCCTCTTGGTGATTTTCTGTTTTTACATTTGCGTTTTTGCATTTTTGTTTTTTCTTCCTCTTCTTACAGTAGCCATTACTTTTTATTTTTCAATCCATATACAGTTGTGCTCAAAAGTTTACATACTTTACATACTATAGTTTGCTTTTTTGGCCTTTTTTCAGAGAATATGAATGAAAACCCATTTGTGTCAACTTCTTTGCATGTTATCAGGCCAAAATCACCAGGGTATGTAAACTTTTCTTTTGATCAGGGTCATTTGGATGTTTTGTGTTGTCATTATCATTTAAAAAGAAAAACACAGTAGATTGACAATAAATGGCTTCACCCAACCACTAACCCTAAGTGGAGAAAAAGTTTTGGTGTTATCATTCATATTCTCTGAAAAAAGGCCAAGAAATCAAAAATTCTGCCGGGGTATGTAAACTTTTGAGCACAACTGTACAGTTATGGCAAAAAGTGTTGACCTTGAAATTGTTCAATAAAATAAAGTATTTCTCCCCCAAAATTATTGCAGTTACACGTTTTGTAATACACGTTTATTTCCTTTGTGTATTGGAACAACACAAAATACAGAGAAAAAAAGGCAAATTGGACATACTGTAATTTCAAACAAAACACCCAAAATTGGCTGAACAAACTTGTTAACACCCTCAACTTAATATTTGGTTGCACACCCTTTGTAATAAAGTACTGCAATCAATCGCTTGCTATAACGATCAACAAGCTTCTTACACCTCTCAACTGGAATTTTGACCCATTTTTCTTTTGCAAACTGCTTCAGGTCCCTCAGTTTGGAAGTTTGCCTTCTTCCCATAGCAATTTTAAGATATATTCACAAGTTTTCAATGGGATTTAGATCCAGACTCATTGCTGGCCACTTCAGAACTCTCCAGTGCTTTGTTTCCATCCATTTCAATCCATTTCTGGGTGCTTCTTGAAGTATATTTGGGGTCATTGTCCTGCTGGAAGACCCATAACCCAGGACTCAAACCCAGCTTTCTGACATTGGGCACTACATTGCAACCCAAGATCTTTTGGTAATCTTCAGATTTCATGATACATTACACACAGTCAAGGCATCCAGTGCCAGAGACAGCAACATAGCTCCAATACATCTTGAACCTCCACCATGTTTGACTGTAGGTACTGTATGCTTTTCTTTGTAGGCCTCATTCTGTTTTCGGTAAACAATAGAATGATGAGCTTTACCAAAAGCTCTATCTTGGTCTCATCTGTCCACAAGACACTTTCCCAGAAGGATTTTGGCTTATGTACATTTTGGCAAATTGCAAACTAGCTTTTTTCTGGCTGTGTCAGCAGTGGGGTCCTCCTGGGTCTTCTGCCATAGCATTTAATTTCATTCAACTGTCGACAGATAGTTCGCACTAACACTGATGCACTCTGACCCTGCAGGACCGCTTGGTTTTCTTTGCAACTTGATTGGAGCTGATTATCCACCATCCAGACTATCCTGCATTGCACTCTACCATCAAATTTTCCACGTCCAGGGGTTGTAAACTTCCATGGGTTGTAAACTTCTTGATTATGTTGTGCACTGTGGACAAATGAACATCAAGATCTCCGGAGATGGTCTTGTAACCTTGAGATTGTTGATATTTTTCAACAATTTTGGTTCTCAAGTCCTCAGACAGTCCTCTTTCTGTTCTCCATGCTTAGTGTGGCACGCACAGACACACAATGCAAACATTGAGTCAAGTTCTCTCCTTTTCATCTGGTTTCAGGTGTGATTTTCATATTGCCCACACCTGTTACTTGCCAGTTGCCACATGTGAGTTTGAACAAGCATTACATGCTTGAAACAAAATTGTTTACCCACAATTTTGGAAAAGTGCCAACACTTTCGGCTATGGATTTAGCTATATGAGGGCTTGTTTTAGTGGGACGAGTTCTTTTGACATTTTACCATTTAAAGGGAATTTGTCAGCAGGTTTTAGCTAGCTAATCTGTGTACAGCAGGAGGGAGGGGTTGAACACAAAATTCAGTGATGTGTCACTTACCAGGCTGTGTTCTGTTGTTTATTTACAATTTATTTTATGAAGGTTTTATCACCTGGTGATTATTATTCTATAAAGATGGAGAAGTCACCCAAACACCCTCTCAGAAGACATCTCCAATGTTATTCTATGGACTCGCTGTTTTATGTGACATAGTCATGAGATTTTACATTCATTAGCCTGCAGAAGCTTGTTAGCCTAGGATATGATTAACATTTATATGCCAGCCCAGGTGGGATCACTGTTAGTCAGTTATGGTTTAGCTATTTAAGTAGCAAGAAGCATCATCTAAGCTAAAGGCCACAAGTGGGAAGTGTGTCTCGATTAGGAATTGAAGGGTTAAACTGCAGAACAGTGTTACAGAAGCCAGTTTACCCTTAAAAAGGCTGAAGTACAGAGACAGAAAGAAGGTCACAGTGACACACATTGACTTGTGTGACTAATAAACTAAGATCAGTAGCGTAGCTACTGGGGAGGGCAGAGGGGGCGGTCGCCCGGGGCCCGGCGCTCTGAGGGGGCCCACCCAGAGCTATGTTACTGTAACTGTATGGGCGTGCACAGCATGCCAATACAGTTACATTCTGCAGCAGAGCAGGGAGAATCGATTTCCCTGCACTGCCGCCCGGCTGCTATGGGGCCCCGGAGCAGGCGTGAGGGGCCCGATGCCAGCAGTGGGCCCCCTGCCCGTCATCGCAAGTTCAGCTATATTGGCATCCAGCCGATACAGCTGACCGCATTGATGAGATTGGAGCGATACGCTCCTTCTCCCATCATCCCCCTGTCAGCGTCTGACGTAGACACTGACAGCGGGCGCGATGACATCACTACCCAGCGAACGCTGTTAGGAGATGAGCAAGAGCAGGGAGCAGTGCAGGAGCCAGTAGGAAGAGAGGTAGGTGAGTATTGGATTTATTTATTTTTTATGGAGGTGCATCATATTATTATAGAGGTCTAAGGGGGTGCATTATATTAGCATCTTCCTGGGGGGCTGCATTATATTAGAGTCTTCCTGGGGGCTGCATTATATTAGCGTCTGCCTGGGGGGTTGCATTATATTAGTGTCTGCCTGGGGGGCTGCATTATATTAGTGTCTGCCTGGAGGGCTGCATTGTATTAGCGCCTGCCTGGGGGGGCTGCATTATATTACTGTCTGCCTATGGGGTGCATTATATTAGAGTCTGCCTATGGGGGGCTGCCTTATTTTAGAGTCTGCCTGTGGGGGGCTGCCTTATATTAGAGTCTGCCTGTGGGGAGCTGCCTTATATTAGAATCTGCCTATGGGGGGCTGCCTTATATTACAGTCTGCCTATGGGGGGCTGCCTTGTATTACAGTCTGCCTATGGGGGCTCCATTATATTACAGTCTGCCTATGGGGGGCTGCCTTACATTACGGTCAGCTTATGTGGGGCTGCATTATACTATAGAGTCTGCCTATGTTGGGCTGCATTTTACAATATAGAGTCTGCCTATTTGGAGTACATTATACTATATGGAGGCTATCTAGGGGGTCATCATACAGTGTGGGGATTATAGTGATGGGGCCATCATACAGTGTTGAAGCCATCAAACAGTTTGGGGGATACTAAGGAGTCAGTATGTATGCAGTGAGGAGGCATTATACTGTGTATAAGAGAGCATCATACTGTGTATATGGGAGCTGTACATGGAGGAGACACGGGACATTATTAAATGTAAAGTGGGCACTTAGAGGGGAACTCAGGTTACTATGACTGTCAAAGGGGCACACAGGGCAATATTACATTCTAGGGGACAAAATTTGGGCAATGTTTACTAGGGCACTTGCACCCGGCATTACTATATTATAGAGGAGTGCTTTCGAATTTAAAGGGCACACAGAACAAACCCAGCAGGTGCAGTAATAGGGACACATAAGGCATCAGCGGCTCAGCATTGGGGTATCATCAGGATAAGGAGTTTGTGTAGGTTGGGGATAGATGGTGGCAGTGTGTTAAATATTAATATTGGTTATGGATTTATTCGTTATACACTCAATTCTGTACCGAGTACATTGACTTTCAGCTGACATTACATATGCTATTTCTGTATGGTAAAGTGGCAACTCCATATATAGAGACCACATGATCTAAGGGACATATATATAATGACTACACGAAGGGAGGGGGTCGCTCTCTCTCTTCAGACACATGGAACACTAAGGTGAATGGACAGCTGCTATGTAACTACGTGATGGTTCCTCAGACGCTGCTGAGAAACAGATGTCATTTTACCATTCAGGATACCAAGGAAGAAGTGTATAAGCTTTGCTATGGACAAATGGACAATCTCTTCATAACTATTTCACTCATTTTATGTTTTCCTGCAATGATGTTTTTGGTGGACAGTCCAATAAACCACTACATTTTTTTATAAGAAACATTGTGACAATTTCCTCATAGTATCGAATCTGGTAACAAGTCTTGGTAAAAATATACTTAAAATAAGCATTTTTAACACAGTGCTGAAAATATGAGACATGAAATGTGTCTTTCTTGTAATCTCTGCAGCCGAGTCCTGGCTAGAGAAGTTGTCATGTCGGTCTGGGCCAGATGAAAAAGATGGGAAAAGTGAACAATTCTATCAGAAAGAAAATCAGCGGTAAGGCATTATCTGTAACTGTGCAGTAATCACTTATAATTTTGTAGGACTGGTATTTACCACTGACCATATGGCGGTAATATCCATGTTGGTCTATATATAGATTATTTTCAGTAATAGCGCAGTCATCTCCTACATCCACTATTAGGCCGGTGTCAGACCCAACGTATTAAAATACGGACCGTAATTTACGGACGTAATATGCAGAAAAGTTCCCTGAACAGTGATCCGTATGTCATCCGTTGTCAAGGTGTGGCTGCGTATTTTGCGCATGTAAGCATCCGTATATCATCCGTATGGCATCCGTACGGCGAGATTTACTAGTGACGTCAGAGGGAGTCCCCGGCTGACCTGGAGTGAACTGAATAGCATGGGAAACAATCAATTAAGCTTCCCAGCTAATCAACTCATCTCCAGTGAGTCGGGGAGATGAGCTCATTCATTCGGGGGTTTACACAAGGACTGCCAGCATTAGCAGCGGTCCCTGCAGTAAACCTGTTAACCCTTTCAGATGGATTGCAGTGTGGGACCTGACTGAACGCCGGAGAGGTACGAATATGGTTGCTTTATTATTTTATTTTTATTACAGGAGAACAAGGGATTCGGAAGGATTACCAGTGCAATAAAATATGGTCAAAAACTATGCGTATTTATTTAATTAAAATAATTTTTAAGTAATGTGTGTGTGTTTTTTTAACCATTTAATACAATAGGATTAATAATGGAGAGTTGTCTAACTGACAACTCTCCATTATTAACCCGGATTAATGTCACCTTCCAATAGCAAGGTGTCCTTAACCCATTATTAACCCATTAGCCACCGCTACAGGGCAATTGGAATAGACGGACTAAGTGCCAGAAAATGCGCATCTAATAATAGATGTGCCTTTTCTGGGGTGGCTGGGGCAGATCTTAGTAGCCAGGGGGGCACAAAAAAAATGCTCCCTCCCTACGCTATTATTATCTGCCCTCACTCACTGGCTTTCCCTGTCTGGTGGAGAAAATACTGCGGGAGCCCATGCATTTTTTTTCAACGAATTTACACATTTAATTAACACCTACATGTATGAAAGTTTGCACACATACACTCATGTAATTGTTAATCAAAACCATATATCAAACTACATGAAATGAAATAGTTTACTGTATGTAAACCATGTGTCATTTCATGTCGGGTTCTGTAATGATTTTACAGAAGCCGACAATTGAATTAGCGGCTATTAGGCTATGTAGAAGTGCATGAACTATAAATATATATATGTCACAATGACATGTATATATATATATATATATGTATTCTATGTGTATATATCTATTCTTTCCATTGTTTATTAAACCTGTCAGTGTGATTTTACAGTATAGCCAGGGATGAATTGCTGTCTTTTCTAAAGGACACCGGTGCGTATTTCTCACAAGTCACACGTGTGGTCCGTGTGTAATCCGTATTTTTCTCACACCCTTAGACTTACAGTGGCGTACTACGGGTGTAATATGCTGACAATCGCAGCATGCTGCGAGTTTCTCGGCCCGTAAAATACGGCAGAGAAATATACGGATGATCAGAGCTGCCCCATAGAAAAATATTGGTCCCAGTGTAATTCGTTATTTTCACGCCTCTCACTCATCCGTATTCCTCTTTAGTGTGACGCCGGCCCTAGGGTGCTTCACTGAGTTGTAATCAATGTTACCTGGTTAGGAGCCCACTCAGAGGTTTCGGCCCCCCCAGAACCAAACCCTAGCTACGAGTAGATCCTTCACAACATTGAGTACCTGTGCTAGCATAAATAGAACTGACGGAAGGATGATTCCTGTAGGCAACTAGGAAGGAGTGGGCTACTGACAAAGTGTCAAACCATTTCTGGAGGACTAAGTAGAATCTTACTCTGACCAGGAAGGAGCACAGGTTATTGCACTGTAGTGGAGGATATCGATAGTAGTAGAAGAAATAATACTCTGTTATTCTACAACTACTGTATACTGAACATCTCTGTTATGCAGTTTAACATGAAACTCAAGTATGAGCCTCTGCATTATGTGGAAGAATTGTTACAAGAAACGCATGCAATTGGTCAAATGTGGGAAACCTGCTTGTTTTATTTTCTTCTTTTTACTACTTACAATTATGCTTCAGCTGCAGTTTTTTTCTCAAAATCTTAGTCTGTGTGCCCACGATCAGGAATAGCAATGTCGTGGACACAGGGTATTTTTGCTGCCACCAAAATGCTACGTTCTAATCACGCCGTTAAATTGGCATATATTCAGTGAAACAGGCGGATTTACCGCATCTAATGAATGGTTATAGGAGAAACTACGCAGTGGAGACTTGCGTCTCTTCTGTCGAAATTACCATGCTGCGGTTTGTAAACCCGCACCACGGGTGAGTATACACAGCGGTAAATAGAAGCAACTAGAAGAACGGTGGGCATGGGATTTCTATTCATTCAATCCACAGTTTTGGAAGCAGCGCTGCTATTCCTAATCGTGGGTGCATACCCTAAGATGGTTTGCCTGCTATATATAAGTGTGTCTGCAATACACAAACTGATATGATGGATATTAAATTGAAGTAACTACTAATGCCTATGCATGAAACACATGTAACTTTTACATAGGTTATAATTAATTAGGCTCTGTTTTTCACACTGGAATTTTTTGGTTTCTGTCTGGCATTTTGGTAATTGTGACAGAATCACTGAAGGAGATCAGACATATCTCATTAAAAATGAATAGTGACAGTCAAAATTTATCGGGATCAGTTGCGAAACAGCCCACACTGCTGATGCACTGCTTAGAGTTTTTAGTAAGAACTGCACATTGTAAAATTTATTGTGTATAGTAACACTCGTGAAAATGCATAAATACTTTGATATGTACATTGCCTCCTAATTTTGCCACTGAAGTTTTGCCATCTTCACTGCCAGTGAAGATGATGTCTGATTAATTAATGCAGCTATATAAGCAAGTAAAATAATTAATATACTTTCTTGGCTACACTTTGTGCTGATTACTTTGATTATACCCTGACTTTGTGGCAAGTCAGGTTTTTTGAGAATCATTTTTCTCCACATTTACAATTTACCGAAGCAGCCTGCACACAGTCCTTCAGTCTACGGACTGGTGGCCCCATAATAGGCAAGTACTGCTATTCAGCAGAAGGGGCGCAATGGGCGCAACAAAAACATAATTACAAGTCAATATTCTCTTTAGGCCGTACCGGCCGCATTGCTCCCGACTTTGGAAGCGCATCTGGGCTCCATTATCCATGGGGACGCAGAACAGTCTCGTATTTTATTTATGAGTGACATCATAGTGCAACGAGCACAACTTTCCACAATTACCTTTTATAACACACTCACACAGTTCAACGGCACACGTCCCATGCTGTTTTCTCATCAGGGCTCCATGCCCGCGTACGGGCTGAAGGGGACTCTGCAGCCGCAGAGTCAGTGGGTTGCCAGGGTGCAGCAAGGGCAGTATGGGAAGCAGATGACACCTGAGGGGCCAACTGTTCCTGTCTTGAGCCGTGCTGAGGTATTATCCTCCGGGCATGATGTCACCGCCACTGCGTAATAGCCCCTATGGCAGTCCTCTTTGAAGTAAGAGACCTATCACGACCCCTGCTGCAGACTTACACCAGGAGTCTGCACACAGATACTAAGAGGTCAGAGAGTATGAGAGCTTACCTGCCGCAGAGCAGGACCTGAAGCACCTGACTACCGGGGGAGTGGCCCGGTGGCCGAGTCAAGCGCCGAAGTAGTGGCGGAGACCGGCGATGCCGGAGAGTAGTCAGAACGTGCCGAAGTCAAGCCAGGAAGACGATGAGGTACAAAAGGGTGAGACGTGGAGAGTGGTCAGGACGTAGCCAAAGGTCAGGAAGCCGAAGATAGCGGTACAGTACAAATGGGGCAGACAGGTGCGAAGTAAGAGTAATCAAGCCAAAAGGTCAGAGCCAGAAGAGACAGTAATAACAGAGTCACAAAGCAATGAACAGAATGAGAAAACGGACCGGGTCATACACTGAAAGGCAAACGGACAGAACAGTATGCAAGCATGCCAGGGGGTCAGACACACAGCCAGGAATGAATGTATAACTGACAAAGAACTCCAGACAGGGGCGGGTATATATAGCCCTCCCCAAACCAAAAGGGGGCCATACAAAATTAACCCTGCGATGACAGGGAAGGGAACCTTGTCCACAACCATGACAGTATCCCCCTCTTAACGAGGGACCACTGGACCCCCTGGCATGAAAATCCCGAACTAACCAATCGGCATGCACCAAACTGGCCGGGATCCAAGACCGATTCTCCAGAGCATACCCCTTCCAGTGCACCAAATACTGGAGATTCCGATGCACCCACCGAGAATCAACGATGCGCCCCACCTCATACTCCAGATGGCCCTCCACCAATACCGGAGGAGTGACGAACAAGGAGTCCTCCTCAACCACTCCCAATGGTTTTAAGAGGGATCTGTTGAACACATTGGATATTTTGAAAGAGGCAGGAAGCTGTAACCTGTAGCCAACTGGGTTGACTACCTCCATAATTTTATATGGGCCAATAAACTTAGGCCCCAGTTTGGCCGAGGGGACCTTGAGCTTGATATTGCAGGTGGATAACCACATCTCGCCCACTAGGAACGCAGGACCTGATCCCCTTCTCTTGTCTGCAAAAAATTTGTACTTTTCCTGGGCCTTGGGGATGTTTCTCTGAGCCTCCCTCCACAGGGCCTTCAAACGTTGCACCATACCCTCTGCTGCTTGACAACCTGAGTCAATGCGAGAAAACTCCCCAAAATGCGGGTTAAACCCATAGTTGACCAGGAAGGGAGACATCCTCGTGGATTGACTCACCTGACCGTTGAAAGCAAATTCTGCCATCCCCCATGCCATCCTGTTTGGAAGATGCCAAACATCTCAGAATTTGCTCCAAGGACTGATTAGTGCGTTCGGTCTGCCCATTCGATTCCGAATGGTAAGCAGAGGAAAAAGACAATGTGATTCCCAACTTCTTAGAAAAGGCCCTCCAAAACTTGGCCACGAACTGCACACCTCTGTCAGACACCACATTCATAAGCACCCCATGCAGACGGACCACATGCTGCACAAACAACCTGGCCAAGGTTTCAGCAGATGGTAAAGCGGGCAGAGATACAAAATGAGCCTGTTTGGAAAACCTATCCACCACCACCCACACAACGGAGTTGCCCCTGGAAGGAGGGAGATTAGTGATAAAGTCCATGGACAAATGTGTTCATAGTCTATCCGGAATTGGTAAAGGCACAAATTCCCGGCCGGCCGACAATGAGAATTTTTAGAACGGGCACAAACCCCACACGCAGACACAAACCTTTTAAAATCTGCAACCAAGGAGGGCCACCAGAAAACCCTAGCAACAGCCTCCTGGGTGGCTGAAATACCAGGATGAGCACTCAATACAGACTGATGAAACTCCCGCAGTTGTCTAAGATGGAAATGTTCCGGTACAAACAATCTACCCATAGGTTTATTACTGGGAGCCAGTGCCTGGGCCTCAAAAATCTCTCTCCAAATCAGACGAGATTTCTGCCACCACCACCCCTGGTTGAAGAATAGAGGAAGGGGGTTCAGGAGGAAACACAGAATCAAAGCTTCAGGACAATGCATCTGCCTTAACATTCTTAGATCCCAGGCGGAAGGTAATGGAAAATTGAAATCAGGAAAAAAAAGCGACCACCGGGCTTGCCTGGGTGTCAATCTTTTGGGAGACTCAATATAAGCTAGATTTTTGTGATCGCTGATCACAGTGACAGGATGAATAGCCCCCTCCAAAAAATGCCTCCATTCTTCAAAGGCCAACTTGACTGCCAGTGCTCTCTATTACCCACATCGTAAATTCTCTCGGCAGAAGAGAACTTCCTAGAAAAGAAGGCACAAGGTTTGAGGTTGGTCAGGGTAGCGGGACCCTGAGACAAAACTGCCCCCACTCCCACCTCAGAAGCGTCGACCTCCACAATAAAAGGTCTTGACGGATCTGGATGGACCAACACCGGGGCGGAAATAAAACATTTTTTTAAAGTCAGAAAATAATTTTTCGCAGACGTTGACCAATTCTTCACATCAGCCCCCTTGAGTGTGAGATCAGCCAGGGGCATGACCAGGTTTTCAAACAGTCCTTCGGTCGTGAGAAATGCTGTTTTCCACTCATCCCCTTCACAACCCTTATCAGGTTACAGGCCCCCCCCGTAAATCAAGCTTGGAAAACCATTTAGCCCCCGAAAGTTGGCTACATAGATCCGGAATGAGGGGGAGTGGATACGTGTTTCTCACGGTAATCTTGTTAAGTTCCCGAAAGTCGAGACACAGCCGCATACCACCATCTTTTTTCTTATCGAAAAAAAATCCAGCGGCCACAGACGAGACAGAAGGGCGAATATGCCCTTTGCGGAGACTCTCAGTAATATACTCCTTCATGGCTTGTCGCTCGGGCCTGGACAGATTAAACAGACGAGCCTTGGGCAGTTTAGCTCCAGCAACTAAGTCAATGGCACAATCGAAAGCTCTATGTGGTGGTAGCGCCTCAGCCTCGCTTTCGGAGAACACTTCCATTAGGGGTCTCCCGTGTTTTACCGAGGTAGCATTAATATAGACTTTGTCATCAGTCACTGCCTCCCGGATAAAACCGTACCCCTGTCCCACATTTGTGTACACCAATTGTCCACGGGAGAAGCTCCCGGCTATAGCGCCCTCCCCATGTTGATGCAGCTGGGCCCAAATTTCTTTCTCCCGCTGTTTCTTTTTTGCAATTATATCCGCTATCCATGCAGATTGTCCCGAAGTTGAAGTCGGGTCTTGCTCTGCAGACCCGGGGAGCGCACGACTCCGCACCTGCGCCTTGCATGGGCTCGCTGTCCCGTTCCCGATGGCCGGGGGTCAAATCTAGGGGCTCGCTCCGCAGGGCAGTATGTCATGAGACAGTATGGCCTGGCGGGGTGGAAGGCCATGGCTATGACCAATCTCCCGATGACAAGGGTCGTGGTTCACTCATCGCTGGACTCATAGGTCCGGCCGCGCCCGTCCCGCAGAAGTTGGGTCCTTCCGTGGCAGCACCCTCCAGCTTTCGATGATGTAGCGCCACTTCTCGTCCAGGCTCCTTCGGGGTTGTCACTGGTTCCGGTCCCCGCTGCTGTTGCACCACCGGCTCCGGACGAACTGGCTCCGCCTTTTGAAGAGGCTCCGACCCTGGAATTCGTGGAATCTTGGACTCTACATCCCCTGGCTTTAGTTTGGCCTTTTCTCCAGGTGAAGGTTCTTTCTGGGTGGTCACTGTCTTCAGCTCCTGGTGTTGGTGTTCCTGCTCGTGTTGACGCGATGGGTTGGGCTTCGGCAGGTGACAGGTACTATTCGCCAACGTCATCCTCTCTCCATCTGGGTTGGGTTCTTCCCTCCTCTTGCTGCCACTTCCATTCTATGTGGCCTATGTCACCACAGTGGTGAGTGCAGGAGTGGTGCATCGCTGCCGGTACCGTGTCACGTAATGACGCCGTGCAGCTGCACACAGGTTTTTCTTCTGGGCCCCATCCATTCCAGGGTGGGTTTGCTTCCAGCCGCTCCACCCATTTTCTGGCAACCTGCTGTAGGGGGCGAGTTGTTTTTTTCCTTCGACGCACCCACCAGGGGTGGGCAACCAGATTCGGCCACATACTCTGCCAGACAGCTTCTCGTGCCAATTTTCCATCAGGATGCTCATGGAGGGTGGTATCAGTGCTGTTATCTTTTATTTGCGAGCCAATATCCGCCATCTTTGGAGCCACCATATTGGTCACCACAATGTTAGTCTCATTAAAGGTTTCAGACAAGTCCAGTTACATTCGGCATTTCAATAGCATCCACAAAAACTTCATCTCTTTCTTTTCTGTCCACATCAGCCATGGGTTTTCCACGTGGCACGGTTGTGGTATCCTGCCGTCTACGCGAAGTGTAAGGGTAGGCCAGGACCGAAGTCGTGGCTGAGCTTAGCGGGCTTTGCATGCCCTGGCCTAACCCCTACATATAAATCACATTTTCCTCTCAGTGTTCTTGCCCCTCCATTTGCTGCGCCGACAGGGCCTCCTCTCTGTTCCAGCAAGTCTCCTTCGGTCGTTTGTGAATAAACAGAGACACAGTCCAGGTGTAACTCAAAACGCAAAACTTTACTCTCATATCTTCGCAGCACATCCAGATCCTTTACAGCATTAACAACAGGTTTCACATTATACGTCACTTCAACTTTCCATTCACTCCTCTCTCTGTCACACAGCTCGAGACCGGATCCCACCGTATCACATGGTTTTCCAGTGTTCTCCCTGTGTAGATTCTCTGTGTTAAGGAGTTCCCTCAGCTGTTTCGCCCCCGGTTCTGAGGGCCTCCGCCCATGCGATCACCTGCCACATAGTGAGAGACCTGCATGTCTGTCCTGCCGTGACTTCTTCTATAGCTCACACTTCTGTAGCTCACACTTCTAGAACTTCTGCAACTGCAACTATGCTGTTCCTCTCACTTTGGATGGCTGGGCTCTTCCCTTGAACTCAGTGTTACGGGGTATCAACTTAACTCCTGGGCGCTTAAGCCCATGCATGAGCTTTGGGCGCTAGGGCCTGACTGACAATAATCAGGAAGCTCCCTTCCTCTAACCACAGTGACCCCTCCTACAGTTAACTATTTACACCCTTATCAAGCCTACATTAAGCTCTCTATCTACATCTAGTGGCCTAACACTAATAGTACACTTTCCCTGTATGATACATATATTACAACACATATACACATACGGAGGAATGAAATATAACTATACATATACAGTATATACACTTTAGACCGGGGGACATGCTCAAGGGTTTAGGACGGCTACTTTGATACCCTTACACCTGTATAGTGGGTTCCCTCTCTCATGAGCTCCCAATCATCTAAATGACCAAAATATAATATTACATTTCCCCAGTAGCAAAAATATTTGGCCATATAAGGCTTTAGTTGTTCTACAGGCTTTAGGAGCCAGACCTGTCTTTGAATATGTTTGGATATTTAGTCACTAGTCATATAGTCAGTAAATGTAAAATCTGCTTTTTCAACATATTGTCATTATGTTCTTTGCTTTTTGACCTATTTTGCAATATGCGTGGTAGAAAATAAAATCTGTTGCTACTCTAAAGATAATTCACTCAGGCTGATGGCTGATAATATACAGTACTTTACTTAAAGGGAACCTGTCATGTAAAAAAAATGATATCAGCCTGCAGATAAGGAGTTAATGGCACTCTGAAGATGCCTGGTGTCAACAATGAGAGCTGCTGAGAAGAAATGAACTTTATTCTTCCCAGCAGCCTTGGGCTTTAAGTCATAGGTGTGGTCTGGTGCGGCTTCATTCACCACTTAGTACATAGTGAGCACAGGCGGTAATCATGCCCCGCACTGACTGACAGCCGACTCAGCTTTAGGCCTCTTTCAAATGTCCGTATAAAATACATTCATGAAAAACTAGTACCAATGTCATCAGTGTTTTCTATCAGCATGTCATCCGTGTGTCCATATTTACCATCAGTGTGTCATCAGTGTTTTGCCGGTATGGATATAAAAATAGTTACAAAAATTCTCCCATACTTTGCAATGTTAAATACGGACAGCACATGGATGGTAAACAGATGCGATTCTGTGTGCGGTATGTATTTTTCACAGACCCATAGACTTGTATTGGGCCTTGCCATCGGTGCTGCCGGAAAAAAATGGACAAGCCTCCGTGTGGCTTGCACAGACACGGTTCGTGTAAAAACAGACATGTGAACAGCAACATAGGTAATAATGGGTACCTGTGGTATCTGAGAAAAAAATGGATACCACAAGTACTGAAACACAGACATGTGAAGGAGACCTTACTGGCGTTACATACCCACTGATATGTGCATAGGTCTTATGCTGCACAAGGTTGTCAACCCACTATTATATTTTTCCTGGACAACTGGACCAAAATTCACCGATGCTCCAAAATTTTTATCTACGTTGGCCACGCACCTAATAAAGACCACACCACTTTATAAAATCATGCCCCCTGAGATGTCCAAAATAATACAGAGTAAGAGCTCACAACGAGAATTACACCCAGCATAAAAAATAGGTGCAGTTGGTGTATACAGTCATGGCCGAAAGTGTTGTCACCCTTGAAATTGTTCCAGAAAATGAAATATTTCTCCAAGAAACTTATTGTAATTACACGTTTTGTTATACACATATTTATTTTCTTTGTGTGTAGTGGAACAACACAAAAAAATACAGAAAAAAAGTCAAATTGTACATCCTTTTACACAAGACCACAAAAATGGGCCAGACAAAATTGTTGGCAGCCTCAACTTAATATTTGATTGCATACCCTGTGTAATAAATAACTGCAATCAATCGCTTCCTATAACCAACAGCAAGCTTGTTACACCTCACAATTTAAGACCACTCTTCTTTTAAAAACGGCTCCAGGTCTCTCATATGTGAAGGGTGCCTTCTCCCAACAGTAATTTTAAGATCTCTCCACTGGTGTTAAATAGGATTTAGATGGCCTTATTGGTGGCCACTTCTGAACTCTCGAGACATCATTTCCATCTATTTCTGGGTGCTTCTTGAAGTATGTTTGGGGTCATTGTCCTGCTGGAAAACCCATGACCTAGGATGCAAACCCAGTTTTCTGACACTGGGCACTACATTGCTGCCCAAAATCCTTTAGTAATCTTCAGATTTCATGATACCTTGCACACAGTCAAGGCACGCAGTGCCATAGGCAGCAAAACAACCCCAAAACATCTGTGACCCTCCACCATATTTGACTGTAGGTATTGTGTTCTTATCCTTGTAAGCCTCATTCCATTTTCGGTAAACAGTAGAATGCTTTGCCAGAAACCTCTCTCTTGGTCTCATTTGTCCACAAGACACTTTCCCAGAAGGATTCTGACTTACTTATGTACATTTTGGCAAACTGCAGTCTAGCTTTTTTATGACTCTGTGTCCGCAGTGGGGTCTTCCTGGGTCTCCTGTCAAAGCGTTTTATTTCATTCAAATGTCAATGGATAGTTAGCACTGACACTGACACACCCTGATCCTGCAGGACAGTTTGAATTTCTTTGGAACTTGATTGGAGCTACTTGTTCACCATTCGGCTTATTGTGTGTCGCAACCTTTCATCAATTTTTCTCTGCCTTCCACATCCATGTAGATTAGCTACAGTTCCATGGTTTGTAAATTTCTCGATTATATTGCACATCATGGACCAAGGAACATCAAGATCTCTGAAGATGGGCTTGTAGCCTTGAGATTGTTGATATTTTTCAAAAATGGTGTGGTTTTATTAAGGGGTGTGGTCTTTATTAGGGGTATGGTAAATCTCTATAAACATTTTGAACATATGCGAATTTTGGGCCAGTTATTGTGTATTTATACATGCTGATACTGGTAATTATACCCAGTATACAGAACAGAAGTGGTACTTTCCAATGTACAAAGCTCCCAACTTTATACTGTAATATAATCTACACTCTATACAGTAATATAGGTACTGTGAATTACACCCAGTATATAGGACAAGGGAAGTGGTACTAAGTAGTGTATAGCAGAAGTTTGGGCACCCTTGGTCAAAATTACTGTTATTGTGAACAGTTAAGAAAGTTGAAGATGAAATGATCTCTAAAGGGCCTACAGTTAAAGAGACACATTTCCTTTATATTTTAGGCAAAAAAATATATATTTTAGAAATTACAAAAAGGAGCACCCCCTTTTGAAAGCATCACAGCCTGTAAACGCTTTTTGTAGCCAGACAAGAGTCTTTCAATTCTTGTTTGTGGGATTTCCATTCATTCTTCCATGGAAAATTCTTTCAGTTCTGTGAGATTACTGGGTCGTCTTGCATACACTGCTCTTTTGAGGTCTAGCCACAAATTTTCAATGATATTCAGGTCAGGGGACTATGAGGGCCATTGTAAAACCTTCAGCTTGCTCCTTTTGAGTTAGTCTATTGTGGAACTTGATATGTGTTTAGGATCATTATCCATTTGTAGAAGCCATCCTCTTTTCACCTTCACATTTTTACAGAAGGTATTATGTTTGCATCAAGAACTTGTTGAAATTTCATTGAATCCATTCTTCTCTCTTCCCGTGAAATGTTTCCCGTGTCATTGGCAGCAACAAAACTCCATGACCTACCACCATGCTTAATTGTTGGTGATATGTTCTTTTCCTGAAATTCTGTGCCCTTTTTTCTCCACACATATCTTTGATCATTGTGCCCAAAGAGTTCTATTTTAACCTTATCAGTTCACAGGACTTATTTCCAAAACGCATGAGACTTGTTTAGATGTTTTTTTGCATACTTCTGACACATAGTGATAATGAGAATTGCACCTAGTATACAGGACAGTAGAAATGTTACTGTGCAATGTATATATACAACACAGGAGAAGTGATACTGTGCAGAGAATACATAGGCGGATTATAATGAGGGGAATCTGGGCAATCGCCTGGAGTCTGGAGATCCAGGGGGACCATGGCCAAATTGCCCTCATCTAATTATATAATCATCTTATCCTGTCTGTCTGTCCAGGAAATCCCGCGTTGCTGATTGGTCCGGCCGCGGCCAATCAGCGAAGCAGGGCTAACTCTGCCCATGTGGTCATGTGACTCACCAACTGACCATGATATACTGAACATGTTTTGTCAGTTACAGTGTCTGATGTACTTCTGTCACGTTTACTGAACACGGGTAATACACAGTGACATGAGGTAATACACAGGTGACATGAGGTAATACATACGTAACATAAGGTAATACACAGCAAAATGAGGTAATATACAGTAACATGAGATAATACACAGTGACATGGGGTAATACACAGTAACATCAGCGACGCAGGGCTAACTCCGCCCATGTGGTCATGTGACTCACCAACTGCCCATGATGTACTGAACATGTTTTGTCAGTCACAGTGTCTGATGTACTTCTGTCACGTTTACTGAACACGGGTAATACACAGTGACATGAGGTAATACACAGGTGACATGAGGTAATACATAAGTAACATAAGGTAATACACAGTAAAATGAGGTAATATACAGTAACATGAGGTAATACACAGTAATATGAGGTAATACACAGGTAACATGAGGTAATATGAGGTAATATACAGTAACATGAGGTAATACACAGTGATATGAGGTAATACAGTAACATGAGGTAATACACAGTGACATGAGGCAATACACAGTGACATGAGGTAATATACAGTAACATGTGGTAATATACAGTAACATGTGGTAATATATAGTAACATGAGGTAATACACAGTAAAATGAGGCAATATACAGTAACATATGAGGTAATACACAGTAATATGAGGTAATACACAGGTAACATGAGGTAACATGAGGTAATATGAGGTAATATACGGTAATATGAGGTAATACACAGTAATATGAGGTAATACACAGTGACATGAGGTAATACACAGTAACATCTATCTAATATATATAATCGTCTTATTCCGTCTGTCTGTCTTTCTATCCAGGAAATCCTGCGTCGCTGATTGGTCCGGCCGCGGTCAATCAGCGATGCGGGATTTCAGAAAAAAGATGGCGGCCGTTAGCGGCTTATCTGTCGCACGGAGGTCAGCGGTGATGCAGCCGGGAGATGCTCGCAGCAGAAGTACCCTGACCGGCGGCGCTGTTGACCTCCATGCGGCTACCGTCGGCAGATCAGCGGCTAGAGCCGCTGATCTCCCGACAGCAACTGTGAACGGAGGACCGGGAGCTGGCTGCGCCGCCGGTCGGGATACTTCTGGTGCGAGCAGTCATCTCCCGGAGAGAGTGTATCATCTCCCGGAGAGCATGTTTAAATTTGGCGCCAAAGTCGCTGATTGGTCGCGGGCGGCGGCCGCGACCAATCAGCAGAGTGGTGTTTAAATTTGGCGCCAATATGGCTGATTGGTCGCAGTTATGAGCAATAACATTTAATGATAATGTATATAGTTTACCTGAAAAATCCTGTGTATTCATTGCATTATTCTTAAATCTTCATAAGTAAACTACATACATATTCTAGAATACCCGATGCCTTAGAATCGGGCCACCATCTAGTTATAATATATTGTGTGCCGCTGATGCAGCGCACATATCCAGACAGGCAGGGGCAGACCACTCCAGCAGCTGCTGTGCAATGCTGCCTGCCTCTTTTTCTTGTTCAGTCAGGATGCTTGTGTGCCTGCCCGGCTGCATCACAGCTTGCAGATGCGGCCTTGTGTGCAGCTGTGTCTGCTAAAGTGACATCTGTAGTGTTGTTGTGCAGATGAAGGGAACTCCAGAAGGCCACATAGAGATGCTGGATGGTAGGTTTAAACAGCCATACTTTATTTTCGTTCCTCTCTCCTGCTCCCCTTACCCAGGACTTCCTGCTCCTGCCTAGTCTCCTCCTCCCCATTACATCATTGTTACTAGGCAGAAACTGAAACAAGAATAACAGCAAGCCAATCACAGATATAGTAACAACATCACATCTCTCCTCTTCTCACCAAACAAAACAACATTATAACTGGATAACGGTCCAAAAGTTCACATTAGTACGAAGGATTTTTTTTTTTCTTTTTACTGCAGAACATAGCCCAAGAGGTGGGCTGACGGTCTACGATTTGCCCTCGCTGGATAGCGGTGAGACATCACAGTCCCAGATGAACTTTCTGAGTCCCCTGAGGTATCCTCCCTTGGAACTGCTGAGCTCTGGGATCCGGCAGGACATCATCGCTATCTGCCTCGTCTGTTTCTGGGACATAGTCGCAAAGTTTTTTAAAATGGGACACGTTCCTTGTGACCTGGCGACCGTGATCTTGAGCAGTAACCATGGTGCCTTTGACTTGTGTGACCTGAAAGGGTTCAGGATAGTATTGTGATGCAAACTTGTCTCTAGGTCTTAGCCTTTTTACCAGGACCCAATCTCCCACCAATACTTCCGGTGGCTTGCAACGATGACTGCTCTTATCTGCATACCTCTTCATCTTCTGTTTGGATATGGCATCCTTAGTAGCAATTGGGGTTTGAACAGGGCTCTGCGGAACGCTCGGGAGTTTGACACGCATAGGCCTGTTGAACAGCGCAGTGGCAGGTGGTATCCCAGTAGTAGAATGGGGTGTAGCTCTGTACTGTCTAAGAAATCTGTGTAACTCTTGCTGTAAGTCCTTGTGCTCCATGGTAGCGATCCTCAAAGTTTTGTTGATTGATTGCATGAACCGTTCCACTTCACCATTGGCCTGAGGCCAGTAAGGAGTTATTTTCTTGTGAGTGAAACCAAGATAGGTTGCGAATGATCGAAAGTCTGTGCTATTAAAAGGTGGTCCATTGTCGGACTTCACTGTTTCCGGTATGCCATATGCCGAGAAGATCTTGTCTAATTTTGGTATAACAGCCCTGGCAGAGGTTGTCGAAACATGTTCAATGACTGGGAACCTCGAATAGTCATCCATGACAACCAGCAGATAGGAGTGATCCGGTAAAACACAGAAATCAACACTAACAGCAGACCACGGGCCCTCTGGCAGGGGTGTCATTTGTAAGGGTGCGCGTCTATGGTCAATTGTAGTTGCTTGGCAAGGTATGCAAGTTTCAATGAGTGCCTCTACTTTTTTGTCTAGTCCTGGAAACCAGACTTTCTCTCTCAGTAATTGCTTTGTTTTCACCACCCCTTGATGAGCCTCGTGGGCCAGATCCAGTACTCTGCTTTGAAGTTTCTGGGGTATCACCAACCGATTGTTACGCAACAGTAGATTTGAATCAGACACGGAGAGATCATGTCGTGCATTAAAGAAGGCTGTCAAGTAGGTTGTTTGATCCGGTGTTTGGAGGCGGGCTTCAGCAAGAAAATTGCTCCAATTTTTAGATCGAACAGTCTCTATAACTAACTGAAGTTGGTGATCGGAATCCACCGTTTGTTGTATTTCCTCCATAGTCATAGCTTTTGGCACAGAATGTGCAACAATAAAATTGATATGTTCCTCTGCAAGGATAGTTGCTGGGATGTCGTCCTTGGTAGTTTGTGGTGTTGGGTGTCTCGAAAAGTAGTCAGCCGGATTACCAGCTCCTGCCTCGTATCTCAACCGAAACTGGTAGTTCTGTAGGCGGAGCAACCAGCGTTCAAGTCGTGGGGGAGGCTTTGAAGAATGTTTGTTGAAAAGTGGAATGAGCGGTTTTTGGTCGCTTATCACTGTGAATTTATGTCCCATAAGGTACAGATGAAAATGAAGGCATCCCCACACAACCGCAAGAGCTTCCCTTTCAGTTTGTGAATAGCGTTGTTCTGTCTCTGTTAAGGCTTTGCTTGCATAGGAAATGGTAGAAACGTTGCCGTCTTTGGACACTTGTGTGAGAATTGCACCCAGGCCCACCGGACTAGCGTCCACGATCAGCTCTGTGGACTTTAGAGGGTCAAAATAGGCCATAACGGTGTCGCCAGTCAGACCGGACTTCATGGAATCGAATGCTGCTTGGTGTTCAGTAGTCCATGTCCAAGGAGTGTCTTTTTTCGTGAGTAGTCGCAGGGGTTCGGAGATCGTGGCCAGATCAGGCATAAATCGCCCACAGTACGTGACTAGTCCTAGAAAACTGCGAACCTCTGACACATTTTGAGGTTGGCTAGCTGACTTTATGGCAGCAACTTTCTGAGGATCTGCTGAAACTCCTTGCTCCGAAAAGATATATCCAAAAAAGCTTAATGACTTTTGGTTAAACTCACATTTTGACGGATTGACAGTTAGATTGCAGGCTTGCAGTCTCTGAAACACTTGCTCTAAGTGACTGTCATGCTTCTCTTGGGTTGTACCATATATAAGAATGTCATCACTGACGTTTAGAACTCCTGCTATTCCAGATAGAACCTGACTGATAACGTTCTGAAATATTTCTGCCGCAGATGAGATACCAAAGTTCAACCTCTTGAATCGTCGTAAGCCCACATGGGTACTAAAAGTTGTAATGTACCTGGAATCTGGATGCAACTCAAGTTGATGATAACCTGATTTTAAATCAATTTTAGAAAATACTTTTGCACCATTCAGGTCTGTGATAATGTCATCAATAGTGGGCGTGATGTGCCTTTCTCTTTGGATAGCCAAATTGGCATGCCGCATATCCACACATAGCCGGATTTTACCAGGCTGCTTTGGTTTTGGTGCAACAACAATGGGCGATACCCAAGGAGTCGGGCCTTCAACTCGTTCAACAACATCAGACGCTTCCAGATCCTGCAGTTCTTGCTCCACAAGTTTGCGGACATGAAATGGGATGCGCCTGTGAGGTTGAACAGACGGCTGTATTGACTGGTCAATATGCAATTTTATCTGAACGTCTTTTAGCTTACCGAGACCTTTAAAGAGATTGGGGTATCTCTGCATGATGTGTTGGGCCGAAGGACCTGTGACGCTATTGACCAGGTTGACCAGACCCAGAGATATAGCACTCCTGCAGCTGAGAAGCGTGTCTGCGGAGCACTCTACTACATATACAGTGTCGGTGATGGACTTCCCGTCAGCTGCAAGTTCTGACTGAAATTTGCCACACAGGGGTAGTGCAGATGCTGAACCATAAGGAAAAATCTTTAGGCTAGTGCTTTGTAGAGCAGGTCTGTTCGGGAGTTGGCTATAGACTGCACGGCTGATGACGTTTACTGATGCCCCCGTGTCTACTAGGGCTTCCACCGGACTACCATTTATCAGGATAAGTCGCCTTGGACTGGTAAGTGCGTGCAGTGTTTGAGATCCCTCTGCAGTCACTGAGAATAGATAAGTACTGTGAGGCTCGTCAGTAAGCTGCAGCGTTTGGATTTTCTGTGACCTGGGTTGTACTGTGGAATGAGAGGATTGTGGTTTGGATCTACACTAGTGTTGAGCGATACGATACCGCAAGTATCGGGTATCGGCCGATATTAGCTCTATCGGCCTTTCGATACTTAGTTTCGATATTTTCCATATATCGTATACCGGAATCGGAAGTTCCCATAATTCTTTGAGAGGCAATGTGATTTTAGTCAGCCAATGAGGAATCCTAAGAAGTGTGGGCACATCCTGTACTGCTGCGGTCATGTTAACTAATGGCATGGCTATGATTGGATGCTGAAATGATGTCAGAATGCACTATAAAAGGCGCCGCCGCCATTTTAGCGTCACTGTGCTGTGAATTCAGTAAGGGACAGAACGCTGCTGTGCTGACTCTGAAGGACAGTTAGAGATTGCGATTTAGTGTACTGTGCTGTAGGCAGGCTAGCACCAACCGCTGTGTAAAGCTTCCTTTTGCCTGCAGTGTTGTTTTAACAGCTCTGCAAGGTGTGTGTGAGTGCAGGTGACGCTGCAGTTTGCTCTGCATGCAACGCTGTCTGTAGGCATCTGCACGTGTCACTCACAGACTCTTTTTTTTTCTTCAGTGTAATTCTTGCAGCTCCATGCAATTTAACTATTAGTGTGACGCGCTTCCATCCGTATCCAATACATTGGTTGCAAACACTATAGAAGTAGACAAAGGAGTAGCCTTTCATAGATTGTGAACAGTTGTGTTTCAGTGTTCACTTCAGTCTGTGTTTTTTATTTTTTGAGTGCACATCACGCTCCAGTTACTTGTTCAAGCACTGCTGCTTGTACTCTGCTGAGCGTGTCTCAGTGCCTCATCCTTTTCATTTATCTCCAATTGGTTCTGCTCCATTCCATTTAAAATATAATCTATTAGTGTGACGCGCTTCCATCCGTATCCAATACATTGGTTGCAAACACTATAGAAGTAGACAAAGGAGTAGCCTTTCACAGATTGTGAACAGTTGTGTTTCAGTGTTCACTTCAGTCTGTGTTTTTTATTTTTTGAGTGCACATCACGCTCCAGTTACTTGTTCAAGCACTGCTGCTTGTACTCTGCTGAGCATGTCTCAGTGCCTCATCCTTTTCATTTATCTCCAATTGGTTCTGCTCCATTCCATTTAAAATATAATCTATTAGTGTGACGCGCTTCCATCCGTATCCAATACATTGGTTGCAAACACTATAGAAGTAGACAAAGGAGTAGCCTTTCACAGATTGTGAACAGTTGTGTTTCAGTGTTCACTTCAGTCTGTGTTTTTTATTTTTTGAGTGCACATCACGCTCCAGTTACTTGTTCAAGCACTGCTGCTTGTACTCTGCTGAGCGTGTCTCAGTGCCTCATCCTTTTCATTTATCTCCAATTGGTTCTGCTCCATTCCATTTAAAATATAATCTATTAGTGTGACGCGCTTCCATCCGTATCCAATACATTGGTTGCAAACACTATAGAAGTAGACAAAGGAGTAGCCTTTCACAGATTGTGAACAGTTGTGTTTCAGTGTTCACTTCAGTCTGTGTTTTTTATTTTTTGAGTGCACATCACGCTCCAGTTACTTGTTCAAGCACTGCTGCTTGTACTCTACTGAGCGTGTCTCAGTGCCTTATCCTTTTCATTTATCTCCAATTGGTTCTGCTCCATTCCATTTAAAATATAATCTATTAGTGTGACGCGCTTCCATCCGTATCCAATACATTGGTTGCAAACACTATAGAAGTAGACAAAGGAGTAGCCTTTCACAGATTGTGAACAGTTGTGTTTCAGTGTTCACTTCAGTCTGTGCTTTTTATTTTTTGAGTGCACATCACGCTCCAGTTACTTGTTCAAGCACTGCTGCTTGTACTCTGCTGAGCGTGTCTCAGTGCCTCTTCCTTTTCATTTATCTCCAATTGGTTCTGCTCCATTCCATTTAAAATATAATCTATTAGTGTGACGCGCTTCCATCCGTATCCAATACATTGGTTGCAAACACTATAGAAGTAGACAAAGGAGTAGCCTTTCACAGATTGTGAACAGTTGTGTTTCAGTGTTCACTTCAGTCTCTGCGTAATAACCACACTTAGGCCTTATAACTTTTCTGACTTTCTTTATCAATCTACCAAGATGAAGAAGGCAGTGAGTAAGGCACGTGGTCGTGGCCGTGGAGTTTCAGCAGGGAGAGGACGTGGTGATTCTGTGGCTGCTGCCGCCCTCAGTGACACAGCATCCACCATTTATCCCAGTGAGCGTTCCTTTATGCGCACTTTGGTAGGAGCTCGGCGTGCCCCCCTGCTGCGGGAAGAACAAATTGAAGCCGTTGTTGGTTGGATGGCAGCCAATGCATCAACTTCAATTCCTTCCACCTCCTCTCAGGAACACAACACTGTTGAGCAACCATCTGTCTGTTCACCGCCTGTCAAATTGCCCAGGCAGTCAGAGAGTTCTGTACAGGAGCCAGCTGAGTCTCTGCTTCTGTTCTCAGAATCTGTTGGCTCGCAAACACGGGCACAGGCAAGCAGCATTCTGCAATTTGAAGAAGAGGGAGTATGCAGTGATGCGCAACAGCTGTGTCTCTCTCAATCTGAAGAGGCGGGTGAGCCAGTGCCGATGGACAGCACACCGCAGAACGCATCTTATGATGATGATGAGACTCAGGTGCCAGGTTTTGTGGAGCATGGTGCTGCCCAGACTATCCAACAGCAGCAGGTGTTGGAAGAGGGTAGTGGAGATGATGAAGTCCGAGACCCAACATGGCGTGAGCAACAGGAAGGTGGTGGGAGCAGCTCTGAGGAAGAGATTGTCCCAACGGTACAAAGAGGAGGGAGAGGTAGGCTGCAGACTCGCTTGCCTGTAGCCTCCAGTTTGGCACCTGTTGGGAGCAGTTCTCTTAGAAATGTCAAAATTGGCGCTCCCATGACTTGCACTGCGTGGTCCTTTTTTGACAGACTTGTAGATGATATTTGCTATGTTCAATGCAAGCTGTGTAAGCAAAAAGTTAAAAGAGGTAAAAATATCAGTAACCTGAATACCACAAATATGTGGAAACATGTACGGACAAAGCACGTAGCTGAGTTACAAAGACACACTGGAGATGTAGGCCAACCTATAGCAGCACCTACATCTTCAGGTCGTGTTCGAGCCTCTACCTCCAGCTCACACACACCTGGTTCGGCTTCCTCACAGGATCTCCATGGAAGAACCTCGGTCACTGTTGTCCATAGACAAACTGTTATTCCACCCACAGCAGCAAGTTCACAGTCATCGTCACACTCCCAGAACAAAAAACAGCCATCGGTACCACAGGCATGGGATAAAAGACGGCCATACTCGGCAAACCATCCACGAGCACAGGCTCTGAATGCTGGCATTGCAAAACTCCTGTCCCTTGAAATGCTGTCATTCAGGCTGGTGGAGACTGACAGTTTCAGGAACTTTATGGCATTGGCAGTCCCACAATATAATGTGCCAAGCCGATTTTATTTCAGCAGGCAAGCTGTCCCTGCTCTGCAAAAACATGTCGAGGGAAACATTAAACATGCGCTACTAAACGCCGTCAGTAGCAGGGTCCACCTGACCACCGATGCGTGGACCAGTACCCATGGCCAGGGACGATACCTTTCCCTCACTGCCCATTGGGTCAATGTTGTGGAGCCGGGTACAGATCTTGCCAGTGGCGCTGTACGTGTTCTGCCAACTCCAAGGATTGCAGGAATCCAGTCTGTACACATTGATTCCTCCTCCTACTCCAGTTCCTCAGAATCATCGCTGCATGAGCCGTCACGGTATACCTCCACATGGACCCGTGAACGCTTACCTGTTGCGACCGATATGAGCACAGCCGTGGCCAAACGTCAACAGGCCGTCCTGAAATTAATTTCCATGGGGAATCGAAGCCACACAGCGCAGGAGCTCTGGGATGCCATCAAGCAGGAGAGCGACGTGTGGTTTTTGTCAGCTAATCTCCAGCCAGGCTTGGTAGTGTGTGACAATGGCCGAAATCTGGTGGCAGCTCTGGGCCTTGGCAACCTCACTCACATACCATGTCTGGCACATGTGCTCAACTTGGTCGTGCAGAGTTTTTTGAGGGACTATCCGGATCTTGATGCACTGCTGCACAAGGTCCGCCTAGAGTGCGCTCACTTGCGACGTTCCAGCATGGCCAGATCGCGCATTGCAGCTCTGCAAGTCAGATTTCGCCTTCCTGAACATCGCATCATATGTGACGTACCCACCAGGTGGAATTCCACGTTACATATGTTGGAGCGGTTGTGTGAGCAGCAGCCAGCAGTAATGGAGTATCAGCTGCATCAGGCGCAATCAACTCGCAATTTGCGCCGTTCACACTTCACCACTACTGAGTGGGCCTCTATGAAGGACATCTGCGACGTTTTGCGTGCGTTTGATGTCTCAACGCGGATGGCGAGTGCAGATGATGCACTAGTCAGCATGACTGTCCCCCTTATCTGCCTGCTTCAGAAATCACTGAAAGCACTAAAGGAAGAGGTTTTGGAAGAGGTGGAGGATGAGGAGTCACAAATTCAATTACCTTCAGGACAGTCAGCGCAACGTGGTTCCTCACAAAGGGCTGGGCAGGGCTCACTTTGTGAGGAGGATGAGGAGGAGGAGGAGTCAATGGAGGAGGAAGAAATCCCTACAGAGGGAGGTACACAACGCTCTAGTCAGTATGTAGAGCGAGGGTGGGGTGATGCAGAGGAGGCAGAGATGACGCCTCTTCCAGAGGACAGCCTTTGTTGGCCAGTTGGGAGTCTGCAGCACATGGTTGATTTCATGCTTCAGTGCCTGAGAAACGACCGCCGCATCGCCCACATTCTCACCACGTCAGATTATTGGGTGTACACCCTCCTAGACCCTCGCTACAGGGACAACTTACAAACCCTCATCACACCGGTGACCGTAAAATGCAGGAGTACCAAGACACACTGGTGCAATCCATACTGTTGTACATTCCAGCCGAGAGAGCTGCTGCTGCTGCTACTGCTTTACAAAGCAGCTCTGTGCGTCGAGGCAGTGTAGACACCTCTACAACAAGAGGGAGCAGAAGCAGCGCCTCTGCACAGGGCAAGAGCTGTATGTTACAAATGTGGCAAAGTTTTGTGACAGCGCCAGCAAGGTCTACACCATCCGAGACGGCTCCAGTCACCAGGAAGAAACGTTTCCGTAAGATGGTGACAGACTACTTGGCTTTCCCTCTAAGTGTACTCCCAGATGCCTCTTCCCCTTTCAAATTTTGGGTCTCTAAGTTGGATACATGGCCAGAGCTTAGCCAGTATGCATTGGAGGTGCTGGCTTGCCCTGCTGCCAGTGTATTATCTGAGCGTGTCTTTAGTGCTGCAGGTGGTGTAGTAACAGACCGTCGCATGCGACTATCCTCAGAGAATGTAGACCGGCTTACTTTTCTGAAAATGAACAAGGCATGGATCTCACCTGAATTTGCCTGTCCGTTTTCAGATTAAATAACTGTTTGGCAACGTTTTCCATGTCTCCTGTTATGTTCATCTTTCTACCACCTGAACTCTACTCCCTGGGCTACAACACCGCCATTTGTTGCTCGTAAGTAATTGGCAGGGGTACTGACTCCTGGCCAGCCTGGTTACAGCACGACAGCTGTTTCCTGGCAGTGTGAACGTCAATTATCCTCCAATAAGTTGTGCTGTCGTGTTGCATTCGGGTTAGCCGACTCTATGGTGCCTGCAGTTTAGGTGATTCCTATGTGTGCTGTGGGATATGTAAATAAAGGCGGTTTCCATTGTGACAATAGGACAAGCACCCACTGTAGGACTGTGTGATTCGGTAACTGCGGACGGCTTGCGTCCTGTCAACTTACATTTTCATGGGTGCGTTCTGCTACCCGTCCGGGGTCCAGTACCGTCAACTGGTTCTCCCCAGTGCCTTTGGCCTAGGTGCCTCCATCTCCGTATCCGAGTTCCACCAACGTCTGCTGGTCCTTGGTAGTGCTTTGGAGCACAGGTACCTCCTGCTTAGTAACCGTGTCACAGTAACGTCAGCTGGTACTCGGTTGTGACATTGCCTCTTTTCCTTCTGCTACCCGTCCGGGGTCCAGTACCGTCAACTGGTTCTCCCCAGTGCCTTTGGCCTAGGTGCCTCCATCTCCGTATCCGAGTTCCACCAACGTCTGCTGGTCCTTGGTAGTGCTTTGGAGCACAGGTACCTCCTGCTTAGTAACCGTGTCACAGTAACATCAGCTGGTACTCGGTTGTGACATTGCCTCTTTTCCTTCTGCTACCCGTCCGGGGTCCAGTACCGTCAACTGGTTCTCCCCAGTGCCTTTGGCCTAGGTGCCTCCATCTCCGTATCCGAGTTCCAGCAACGTCTGCTGGTCCTTGGTAGTGCTTTGGAGCACAGGTACCTCCTGCTTAGTAACCGTGTCACAGTAACGTCAGCTGGTACTCGGTTGTGACATTGCCTCTTTTCCTTCTGCTACCCGTCCGGGGTCCAGTACCGTCAACTGGTTCTCCCCAGTGCCTTTGGCCTAGGTGCCTCCATCTCCGTATCCGAGTTCCACCAACGTCTGCTGGTCCTTGGTAGTGCTTTGGAGCACAGGTACCTCCTGCTTAGTAACCGTGTCACAGTAACGTCAGCTGGTACTCGGTTGTGACATTGCCTCTTTTCCTTCTGCTACCCGTCCGGGTTCCAGCACAGTCAGCTGGTCCTCGTTACTTCCATTGTCTCTTGCTCCATCTGATACCCGTCAGGGTTCCAGTAACGTCAGCTGGTTCTCGGAAATTAGACGACCTTAAAGACCACCCAGAAGAAGATGACAACAACAAGGACGACGAGCATGAAGCCAACCAGCCTGAACACCATCACAAAGAAAAAATAAAAGATTACCCAGAAGAAGATCACCAACAGGACAAAGAAGGTTAAGACAAACTACAAGATACAGAACAAGAGACAGAAGAACAATAAGCAGAAGATCAAAAAGCAGAAGAACATGAAGTATAAAACCAAAATGAAGAGCAAAATATATGCTCTAAATTCTAAGCAGAAGAAGACTAAGCAGTGTATGGGGGTGAGTCCGTTCCTCCTCGTGGTGCCCCTGGAAAATGCCTGCTGCTGCAGGCTAAACTGAACACGGACAAATACTGTTGTAATTTAAATCTTTTGTGACAGCAAGAACGGAAGGATGAACAATTCATACTTTTACAGATTACAAGTACAGGAATCTCTGTCACAAATAAGAATATGATGAAGAAGATGAAGAGGAAGAAGATGAAGAATTTGAATATGAAGAAGATTAATTAGTTTAATAATAACAATATGAGTAATGTAAACAAAAACATGAATAGCAAGAAGTTTAAGAAGAAGATTAAGAAGGTGAAGATGAAGAATAATTTGATGAGAAAGATGATGCTGCTGCTGAAGATTATGAAGGAGAAAGTGTGGCACTGGCAAAAGTTAAAAAGGTGAAGAGCATGGAAGTTGTGAAACATACATATTTGCCAAAATAGAAAAAAGGTTAACAACATTGTCAATTTGTTAGTCAATCCAAACGTATTTCCAAAAAAAAATATATTAATGCTATTCCAATGCATTGGGTTAAACATGTATGCCTTTATTGTCTCCTCAACCTCCCCCAATACATTCTACATTAGTCTTTGTTGTTTTCCTTCATGTACAATTAACCAACAAGGCAAGAATGGTTTTTTTTAATGTCGATATTTGGTTCCCATAGACTTACATTGGACTTCCGGTATCGGAATCGGATATCGACGATATTTAGTGATATCGGCGATACCATTCCGATCCGATATTTTTAGATATCGAGCAGTATCGCTCAACACTAATCTACACACTTTTGCAAAATGGTTTTGTTTTCCACAATTATGGCAGGTCCCCCCTTTTGCTGGGCAGACATTCTGGTGAGGATACGACCCTCCGCAGTTGTAGCAAGTTGCCCCCTGCATACGAGGCACAGGCGGTCTCTGTGTCAGCTTTGCTATACAAGATGGTGCTTCCGCCTCGCACTCAATGTTCTCTATGAGTTTAGCTTGTTTTTCGGCGGTATCATTTACACGTGCTGTTTCAAGCAGTTTTGCTAAAGTCATGGTGGGATCTCTGAGTGCTTGTCTCCGTAACTTAGAGGAGATGCAGCCTTGTAAAATCTGCATTTGGATCTCTTTGTCGACATCTGTAAATTCACAGTAAGCTGCAAGGTGCCGTAGTCGGACATGATATTCATCAATGCTTTCTGTTGCTGACTGCTTTAATTGTCTAAACTTGAAGATTTCAAATGCTGCATTTCTGTGTGGGGAGAAATACTTGCTTAATGCTGCCTTACTGAGCTCATAGTCTTTGTCTTCTCCTGTATTAGGCAGAGTAGTGAAGATATCATAGACTTGTTCCCCTGCATAATGTAATAGCATGGCTTTTTCCTGGTATCATCTGATATGTTCATGGCTTGTAGGAATATATCAAAACGCTTCAGCCATTTCTCCCAACATGCTGCTAGGTTAGCTGGGGACTGATGCACATCAAAAGCAGGGAAGGCAGGTAAACAGGCCATCGTAGTAGAGCTGAAATACCTTTAGCTGATGATGAACGCTTCCTCGTCGCCAGTTGTAGTGTTGTTGTGCAGATGAAGGGAACTCCAGAAGGCCACACAGAGATGCTGGATGGTAGGTTTAAACAGCCATACTTTATTTTCGTTCCTCTCTCCTGCTCCCCTTACCCAGGACTTCCTGCTCCTGCCTAGTCTCCTCCTCTCCATTACATCATTGTTATTAGGCAGAAACTGAAACAAGAATAACAGCAAGCCAATCACAGATATAGTAACAACATCACAACATCAAGCAGTTCGTACTGCATTGCTACTTCCCACCAGAGAGTAAATGAACAGGAGACAACCCGGGAGAAGACACGTGTGTCCATGTGTGCATATATTGTGTTTATCTATGTATGTCTGTGATTTGTCTGTTTATATGTGTTTTTGTGTATGTCTTCAAATATGTTTATGCCTGTATCTTTGTGTGTGTCTGTATATATTGGCTACCATAGTATACCAGAAAATTATTCTGCATGCCGGCCAACCATATATTTATTACGTACAATATGATTGTACAGGTACTTTTATTTTATTAGACCCTACCTGAATGATTTGGCTGCCTACTACTACTTTTTCTTGGTTTAACATATCATATTTCTCATAATCGCTTCTGTGTGCACATTTCTGTGACCTCTATGTGTGCAAGTCTGCGTGTGTATACGTGACTGTATGTATGTGTGACTGCATGTGCATTACTGTGCGTGTACATGTGTGCCTGCTAGTATCTGACTGCGTGTGAGTGACTGCATGTGTGTGTGACTGCATGTGTGTGTGACTGCATGTGTGTGCATGTCCACAGCTGTATATGTGTATGTGTGAGTGCGTGACTACATGTTTAATTATGCAAAAATCTTTGCACTCTTGTGGTTTTGTAAACATGGATGTTAATTTTATTATGTAGAAGTATCCAGACAAAATTAGAGATGTTGCGGTCAAAACCTGACCTTCACCAGTCAGCTGGATAGATGAAACACTGTATAATGCAACGCTGGGTGAAGCTGTGCGGTATCCACTGCCATGCAGGAAAGTGCTGGCTGATGAAGGTCACACATTGACATAGGGGGCTATGTGAGGGCTCATTATGTATGTAAGGGGGCTGGGTGGGTTCTCATATTGTGTGTAGGGAGCTATGTGGGGCATATTGCATGGGCCTGTGAGCTGTTATCCTCATTGCAGTATGGCTTATGGTCTCCTTTTTTTGTCCTGATTGAAGGAATTCCCTGATGAATCCCTAAATGACCAAAAGAGGTGGGAAACACATTGACTTGGGTATAATCCAGGTATGCATTGCCCCCTCATCCCCAACCTAGTATGCAAGGCCTCCTCGTCCCAATCCTGGTCTGCATGGCCCACTCATCCCCATCCTTGTCTGCTTGGCCCCCTCATACCCATCCTGGTCTGCATGGCTATTCATCCCTATCCTGGTATGCATTGTTCTCTCATCCCCATCCTTGTATACATGGCCTCCTCATTCCCATTCTGGTCTGCAGGCTCCTCATCCCTATCCTGGTATGCATGGCCTCCTCATCCCTATCTTGGTCTGCATGGCCTCCTCATCGCTATCCTGGTCTGCATGGCTCGTCATCCCTATCCTGTATGCATTGTCTCCTCATCCCCATTCTTGCATGCATGCCCTCCTCATACCTATCCTGGTCTGCATGGCTCCTCATCCCTATCCTGGTATGCATGGCCTCCTTATCCCTATCCTGGTCTGCATGGCCCACTCATCCCTATCCTGGTCTACATAGCTTCTCATCCCCATCCTGGTATGCATGGCTCCTCATCCCTATCCTGGTATGCATGGCTCCTTATCCTTATCCTGGTATGCATGGCTCCACATCCCCATCCTTGTATGCATTTTCCCCTCATCCCCATCCTTGTATGCATGGCTCTTCATCCCTATCCTGGTCTGCATGGCTCCTCCTCCTTATCCTTGTATGCATGGCTCTTCATCCCTATCCTGGTCTGCATGGCTCCTCCTCCTTATCCTTGTATGCATGGCTCCTCATCCCTATCCTTGTATGCATGGCCTCCTCATCCCTATCCTGGTCTGCATGGCCCCCTCATCCCTATCCTGGTCTGCATAGCTTCTCATCCCTATCCTGGTATGCATGGCTCCTCATCCCTATCCTGGTATGCATGGTTTCATCATCCCTATCCTGGAATGCATGGCTCCTCATCCTTATCCTGGTATGCATTCTCCCCTCATCCCCATCCTTGTATGCATGGTTCCTCATCCCTATCCTGGTATGCATGGCCCCCTCATCCCTATCCTGGTCTGCATGGCTCCTCCTCCCTATCCTTGTATGCATGGCCTCATCATCCCTATCCTTGTATGCATGGCTCCTCCTCCCTATCCTTGTATGCATTCTCCCCTCATCCCCATCCTTGTATGCATGGTTCCTCATCCCTATCCTGCTATGCATGGCCCCCTCATCCCTATCCTGGTCTGAATGGCTCCTCCTCCCTATCCTTGTATGCATGGCCTCATCATCCCTATCCTTGTTTGCATGGCTCCTCCTCCCTATCCTTGTATGCATGGCCTCCTCATCCCTATCCTTGTATGCAAGGCTCCTCATTCCTATCCTTGTATGCATGGCTCCTCCTCCCTATCCTTGTATGCATGGCCCCCCATCAGAAAAACATAAAAAAATAAACCATCCTGCTTACCCTCCCTGCGCTCCCTCGAAGCGTCTTGTTCTGATGCCAACAGCTGCGACAGCAGGGAGATCACGTGTGCCCATTACTAAACAGCAATGAATATTCACTGTGCTTGTAGTGAATATTCATTCCCTTAAGTAGTGGGCATGCGTGATCGTCTGGGCACTGCAGCAAGCCGGCGGATGCGACTACTGTGCCCACTATTAAAGAGAAATTAATATTCACTACCGGCCTTAACAATAATAACGGTCTGTCATTTGGCCCTTTGGGAAAATTAACCTTCCCCCCTGCTCTATTTTGTAAAGTGCTATGTTATGTATAGAGCAGTATATAAAGAAAAAACTTTTGCGGCGCTGTATGTGCGCTGCTATCTGTCGTTTAACTTCTGCAGATGTGCACCAGGTCACCTGTGTGTTACCCACATGAACTTCTTGTAGAAAACTTGACATTCAGGTAAATGTTGTAAGCAGACAGTTTTATTTTGTGCAGGCAATCCAAAAATAAAGAACTGTGTCGGTCCTACAATGACCTGCATTAGTCAGACAGATTGCAGTGCGCACAAGGATACAGGCAGAATCAAACGCTCAGGATACGCTGCAGCAGTTTGTGGCATAGCCTGAGCGTTCGTTTCTGCCTGTATCCTTGTGCGCACTGCAATCTGTCTGACTGATGAAGATCATTGTATGACCGAAACATTTCTTTATTTTTGGATTGCCTGCACAAAATAAAATTATCTGCTTACAACATTTACCTGAGTGCCAAGTTTTCTACAAGATTTACATGAGCGCAAATTATTTGTGAACAACATAGCACATGCAAAAAATGTCCAAATGTATAAGAAATATACAGCAACTAGAGCATGCTTATCTAGGACACAATAAGAAAGACCAACTGTACCGAATACAGAAATATCACAGAAACAACAGCCATATAGTCTCAAACTGTAAACAACTTTATTAATGCAAATAGTATATAAAATATGCAGGTTAACAAAACCATGGAAACAGGAAAATGACACAAGGAGAAGCGACATAATGTGGAATTACCCATATAAAAACATGAGATGAAAAACGGCCATCTATAGGAACCTACTCAAAAGATGTTTTAGGCCCAGGGTAAATACAGAGTGATATCACTATGCCTGAATAGTATAGTATTTAGCAGATGTAGGGTAAATAATTACATGACATTAGCTGGCTGGCAACATCATAAATGTAAATGTGGTTCATATACTAAAAAATGAAAATAATGCACTGTAATAGGCTGTAATAATGTAATAGGCTAAATATCTGATGATTATTATCCCCACAGTGCAATAATCAATATACACCACTAAATATAGGAATATAATGATGCCAGACAGAAAATGTATAGAGCAAATATCCTATATTGGACCCAGCACCTGCACATAGGGACTAGTAGCTCCCAAATAGAATAACAAGGCATACCGCTGAACCCTTAGCACAAGTGATTGTGCAAACAATATACATATGTGCAAACAAATAATAACCCTATAATCAGCAGCAATTACCTCGGGCCAGAGCAGTGGACCATCAGGCCATCCCTGACGTGCTTTTCGGAGCTAAATGCTCCTTCCTCAGGGGGCGTAGAGCTAACTAAATGAGCCATCCATTTATATCCAAGCTGCCGGAAATGAGGCAGCGAAGATACAGCCGTGCAGCCCTGTCAGAGCACCTCCCATCCATGCGTCACCACCGGCAAACCGAACCTCACAGCAGGAGGAGGGAGCGCCGTGGAGAAGGAGGCGGCCACACGGGACTGCCGGCGCATGCGCCAATAGAATAAGAGGATATCGCTGCCATATTGGAGAAGGGAAATTATATATACAGGCAGCATAATACTAAATGTTAGCGCAAACCAAAGCGGACCGCATGAAACCCACCATCCAAATGGATGCCCACAACGCTTGTGGGGCCCCACATGGTAGGGCATCCAGCGGACAGGGGACAAGTCGGCCGCAGGTATTGCGTATCATGCATACATATATCCCATAATGTATAGAAAAAAGTGGCAAACCCATATAAATTATAAAAGAAACCACAAGAAAAGTATATCAATGCAATACCGACAAACAAAAATACAACCTCAGTAAAAAAAAATAAATATCAAAAAAAGAAAGAAAGAGAATAACAAAAATTGAATGGCACCAAAACCACAACAATGGATATATATTAGTAGTCTCATAAGGAGACAGAAACAATCATGCATTTATATGCTACAATAAGAAATATATATATCCACATAGACAAAAATACATAGCATAATAATAGACAAAACTATATATGCGCATCCGAAGGATCAACAGTCCATTTATTGTAGACACCAATGTGGCACCAACAGGAGACTTGTAGAAGCTTGAAGAAACTTGAAGCTTGAGGTTGACACAAAATGGACAGCAATGAGTATAGAGGACGTCCAAATGAACACTAATAAAAATAAAATAAAAATTAAAAAAACATAAAAACAACACTCATGTTAGAGGGCTACCACAGTAAACAGCGATCAGGAATCACAGGAACGGAACGAATGATAGGCTTTCGTTTAGACCATCAGGATGGATAGTATGTAACGTCCAGATCCATCTGGTCTCCAGCTGAGCAAGTCTTTTAGATAAGTTACCACCTCTTATATTGATATTGAGAAGGTCAATACCACGTACCCTTAATAATGTCCCATCACAGTGGTGGAATTCCCTAAAGTGACGGGGCAATGTTTTAAGGGTGGAGGCGTCCGTGCAGGAGGATGCCGCCTGAATGCCCATAACATGTTCGCGAATGCGGACTTTAAGTTGTCTAGTAGTGAGGCCTATATATATCAGGCCACATGGACAGGTGGCATAGTATATGACAAAGCAAGAAACACAAGTGATTCTCTGCTTAATGTCTAACACTACGCCACCCTTCAAGTCCGTAAAAGTAGTACAACGATCCATGTTGGGACAGGCAATGCATCTCCCTCACGGAACATATCCACCCCCATTTGGCACCGCACTAAGGAAATGGGAGGGAGCAGAGGGTACATAGTGACTGCGAGTGAGGCGGTCACGTAAGTTTTTAGCTCTCCTGTAAGTGATTGCAGGACGTTCCGGGAGAAACTTCTGAAGAATAGAGTCAGCCTTCAGAATAGGCCAAGCTCTATTAATAACAGATCTCATAGCCTGGGATTAGGAGTGAAAAGATGTAATGAATCTTGGCATATTAGAATTAACAGAGCCTCATGTACTATTCTTATAGAGTAAATTATTACGGGAAGAATGCTTTGCCCGATGGTACGCCTTTTTGATCGCTCGTCCACTATATCCACGGGCCAAGAATCAAATTTTCATTTTTTTCCATGGTTTTGTCAACCTGTATATTTTATCTACTATTTTGCATTAATAAAGTTGTTTACAGTTTTTGAGACTATATGGCTGTTGTTTCTGTGATATTTCAAGATTTACATGAGATAGAACCCTACTTGGGCACCATCCACAGGAGTGCTGTAATTACCATTTTTTACTCACGTGACCTATCACATGATTTATCAAAGGTAATCATGTGACATGTCACTTGATACATCGGGTACGGGGGGTGGGGTCAGGTGGGTTGGAACGCCTTCTAAACTGCCCGGGGCCCTGGCTACTCTTAATCTGGCCCTGAGTGAATTTATACAGAATAAGGCCGGGATCACACATGTGAGATACTCGCATGATTCTCGTGCGAGTCTCTGGCATGAACACCCGACGCTGCCGCCGGCACTCTGAACGGAGCGTGCGGCTGCATAGAAATACATGTGTGATCCCGGCCTAATACAGATACTGAGAATAACATCCAGTATACAGGACAAGTGCTAATTTTAAGTGTATAATTATACCTAGTGTACCCAGCTCCCCACAATACACTGTAATATAGTCTACGCGCTAAATATTGTATATACTGTAATATGCTATACAGTGTAGAGCTGTGTGTATATTATATAGTTGGAAGCTGTGTGTGCCCATGTATATGATTTATAGTCTGGAGTCCACACTATGCACTATATACACAGCTCTACACTTTACTACACTCCACTACATTGAAATTGCAACACCAAGATTGAAAATTTGTGGAGTTACAGAAATCATAGGATGGAGAAATATTAGTGATCTGCAAATTATGGAAATATGGAAATCGAATTTCCAAAACATTTCAATGTAATAAGTCTGGAGTATGAATGCCATGTGCACAAATCCCTGCACTTACAGCCTCGGCTGTTATCACTGAGGTTATTAAAGGGCATCTGAGGAATGTTCTGTAGTTGAATGCACTTGGGCAAACCATCAAGATCCGATGCTGGCAGCTCCCTCTGCAATCAATGACCAATGAGTCAATGACATCCCAGATCTGCTCGATAGGAGACAAGTCAGGAAATGCTGCAGGACCTGGTAGCTCATTTAGGCCACAGTAACTCCAGCAACATGTGGTCTGGTGTTATCATATTGAATAATGGCTCCATTGACACTTTGAAGAAATAGCTGCACCACTGGTTCCACGACAAAACTAAATGAAATGTAAAGCCTAGCTGTTACTGTAACTGGAATAAAGATTAGAGGGGTTCAACTACAATAAATTATGCTACCCCCACATCATAATCGTAGAAGTAGGACTGATGTGACATTACTTTGTGAAGACCTCATCCTGTGTTGCCCACATAGTCACCAGGTCAATTTATTTAAAAATAAAAAAAGATTATACTTACCTTTATTCCTAAAATCCATTGAAGCCCATGTCCCCAGTAAAAAAAAACAATCTCGCATAACTCTCTGACCAGTGTTATTGAATGAGGCAGAGCAGGTCTGCAATTTTTTTCTTATGCTGATTTGGCATGATAAAAAATTTGCAGCATGCTGTGATTGGCAACATATCTCGCACTGCGCATACCCATTCAAGTCAAAGGGTATGTGCAAAACATCGGACTGCACTCAGATGTCACTGATATACACAGATACAGGCAATGTAGAAGATGAAGCTATCCGATTCTCGCATTCTAGAGCAGGGTTCCCCAACTCCAGTCCTCAAGGCCCACCAACAGGTCATGTGTTCAGGATTTCCTTTGTATTTCACAGGAGATGCAATTATCACCTGGGCAATACTAAGGAAATCCTGAAAACATGACCTGTTGGTGGGCCTTGAGGACTGGAGTTGGGGAACCCTGTTCTAGAGGATTGGATCACAGTAGCATGACACTTGGCTCACGCTCGCAGCAGAGTTGGAGCAGAGTGTCATTAGCATATGACATCCGGTGCTCTTCCATCTACGCCTAAAAAATACCCAAATGGCCAATGTGAAAATTACAAAATTTCACTTTTTTTAATTTTTAATACCGATTGTGAAATAAAAAAAAATTAGCCAAATTTCACCAAATTTTTCATGTTGAACTAGACTCACAGTATGTAAAAGTGGCTGCAGAGCAGAAGTAAACATAAACATAAGCAAAATTAAAATACAATGTTTTATTCTGCTCTGCAACCACAATTACGATGCATGTCCAGTTCAACATGAAAAATTGGTGAAAGGACCTCTTTAAAAAAATTAAATACAATTTGAAGTGATACTGTACTGTCACCAGATTTTTCCCAAATAAATTACAGCCACCGCTATTAGGGCTATCGGACCGAACCGCTCCGTCTGTATGTGTAATAAAAGCTATTTTTTCGGGATCTGCAGACTAGACTGAGAACTATTTTGTGTGCTGTAATAATGCCCTAATAGTGGTGGCTGTATTTTGTATGGGAAAACCTGGTGACGGGTTACCTTTAATACACAACCCTGATCAAACAATAGGTCATTGTCTTATGCCACATTCCCTTTAAATCCTTGCTAAGGTCTTTAGTAGAAGTTTCTTGGTAAGGTCAATCCTGCTTTCTTTAGGGCAAATAATGCTACTTGTCCAGAAGAGGGCAGCACTGCTCTTTGCTGTCACATTACAGGCACTTCTTGTGTCTGACAGTATGCAGTGCCTGCAGCCATAGCAGGAAGTTGTGATCTTTCACAAGATAAAGACTGCTTCATAAAATGCAGTGGGTCGAGAGAAATAAAGCTTGAGCATGGAGTGATGAGCATATATGATTCATTCTTTGGATATCGCTATAAAACCCCTATACATGTCCAAATATCCCTAATACAGAGCCATATCACAGAAAGTGTGTGGGTGTTACTGGTAAATGACAAGTAAGTGCTAGTGTATATCTGACTTCATTAGATCAGACCTCGTTGTCGTCACCCATTATGGTTACCAGTTCTGTCTGGTTTTAGAAACCAGGAAATGTGTCCTAATACACTCCAATGCCTAAATAAGGTTATCACGCTTCCTCGCAAGTTACCATTTTCGAAACCACTATTGTGTCGTAAGACAATGAGACGCTGACATCTTACATGGGTTTTCTTTGTCAGAAGACATGCTATCTAATTTATGACACTGGATCTATTGTTCAGTAAGGGCAATTCTTAAGGGACACTTTGATCTTTAGAGGCTTCACGGCGGCCGTAGTCGTTGGCAGGAAAATTACAGCAATCATGCACGGAGAAGTCACATGTTGTGGAAAACACAATGAGCATTTATATTGTGTTCTGATCATTAGAACAGCGAGAGACAAGATGTGTGCCAGGTCACTTGCCCCGAAGAGCAGACTGTGGGCATTAGGACTGGTGTGCGGCATATATCCTACAGGACATCTTTATATGACTTCATTGTCAAATCTTATTATATTGTAGCCATATTATTAAGCAAATTACTATTCTGTCAGTAATGCCGATCAAGTGACTCACCTATGATTAAAAATAGTATATCTGATTAAGTAGCCTGAAGGGCATTTTATATTCTGACTTCATCTCAATGAGCAAATTGCATTATTGTATGTGAAGTACCGAAATGTTACTGCAGGTATCAGAAGTGGGAGTGATTCTTTGGCCACGTTTCCACCTTCAGTATTTGGTCAGTATTTTTACATCAGTATTTATAAGTAGAGATGGGCGGACACCTGGATGTTCGGGTCAAGCGGGTTCAAACCCGAACCCCATTCATTTGAATGGGGGGCTTGAACACCCAGTGTTTGCCACACTGTCATGTGCATGACAGCGCGGCAAACTCCTCTTCTGATTGGCAGTAAAATCATCACCGCTTGTCAGACAGCGCGCAGCTGTGGTCGAAGGTATAAAGTTTACCTGCTCTCACTGGTGCTGGCTGATAGGACTACTGCTCCCATCAAACGACGCCTGCTGCCGCTAATAACAGCGAGAGCAGGCGGCGGCTGAAGGGAGTATTCATCAGCCAGCGCCCGTGCTATAAATAACTAAAAAAAACAACCAAAAAAAAAAATGGTGTGGGTTCCCTGTAATTTTGATAACCAGCCAAGCAAAACTCATAGCTGGGGGCTGCCTCAGCTGTCAGCTTCAGCAAGGCTGGTCAAGAATAGAGAGGTCCTAGCTCTGATTTTTTAAATTATTTAAATACGTAATAATAAAAAAAACAGTGTGGTGTCCCCCTATTTTTTTTACCAGAATTTGCGCATCTAATAGATGCGCCTTTTCTGGGAGGCTGCAGGCTGCTATTTTTAGGCTGGGGGGCCAATATCCATGGCCCATTGCCAGCCTGATATTACCAGCCCCTAGCTGTCTGCTTTAGCTTGTCTGGTTGTCAAAAATTGAGTTGACCCCACCCCATTTTTGAAAATTATTTATTTAAAAAATACGACGTGGGGACCCCTCTATTCTTGATAACCTGCCTTGCTGATGGATCGCCCGCCAGTGCAGTGGGATACTCGGTACCGGGTCGGTGTCTTAAAGGGATGTGTCACGGCCGCAGTGACCTGGTCCGTGGCCCTGAGCATCCAATAAAAGGGGAATATTTACAGGGGATGATAGAGTTTGTAGTAAAGTGTTTGTGATGCCACCTGTGGTTTCTGGTCAGAGATGTCCAGCGCTGCTGTGCAGATCCTCTGGGACCGATGTTGTGATGCAGCAGAGTTGGTGAAGCTTCCCACAGGTGAAGCCTGTTGTCCCAGGGCAGAGAGAGATGTTGTAGAGAGTAGTGATGCTGGTAGATGTAGCAGTGTGGAGTGGGCGCCGCAGGAAGAATTTGAGGAGACAGTCAGATGCAGTTTCCAAGCTTTACTCACAGTTCAGGTGCATGCAGTACAAGTGCCCGCTTGGTGCCACGTCCTCCAGGTGAGGAGTCCAGCCAACCCCCAGGTAGATGGAGAACACCAGTCCAGAGCTCTCTGTCAGTATATGCCTTCCCTGGCCATCTCACTGTGCTGTTTCCCACTCCTGCTTCCTTCCCTGCACCTCACAAACAGTGTCCCAGTCCGGTAGCTGCGAATCCTGTCGGACAACGTGACCCAGGCGTTTCCCTGATTCTATATAGCTTTCCTTCGCGGAGAAGATGCTTGTGGTTGTTGGCTGTGACCCCTAAAGTTGTCACAGCTGTCGGCTTGCTAGCTGAGTCCTGTTGTACGCTCCACTAGGTTAGGGGCCGAGTCACTTCTGCGACCTGGATTCTCCCAGCTGACGTCCGTCAGCCTGGAACGAGCCCCACAGGTAGCCTTCTGCTCAGCCGTGCCTCTGAGAAATCCCTTTCCCTACAGGGAACCTTCTTTTCTGTATTTCTATCTGTGAGCAGCTCCTCAGGACCTAGTGCCTGCTGCATGTTTCTATCTCTTCCCACCTCCCCTACGGGAGGGCTGCCCATGCACGTCCTTCTTCTTCCCCTTCGGGAAGACTCACTTCCCTCTAACCTCCTGCTCTGACCCACAAGCTCCACCCACCATCTGACACCCTTTCCTAGCTACAGCCAAGCTAATGGAACTGATCTAGTGTGTGTGATGGATGCAGTGTTGTCAGAGCCAGGTTTGGTATCCCCATCTTACCTGAAAGGTGGGATACCACATCTCTGGCTGAGATGCAGTACCTTTGTGGCGACTGGACCCACAGGTGCGCCACATACCCCCCCGTTAAACGCAGCACATCTGCGGGCTGAAACAGAGCAAACGATGTTACAGGAAACATACAATAAATTTTGAGAATGCATTCTAACAGGTAGAAAATACTTTAAAACACATCTCCCTTTATGGGAGGCACTTTGACTTTAAACGTTGCATAATAACATTTCCTTACATTATTTACTCTAAAAGTGCTTTTGGCAGCAACCGTTAAACTTTTAAGTTCGCCACCAGGATAGGGCATAATTTCCCTGCAAAAATACCATTATATTTAGATTGACTTCTTTCCATTACAAAAGTACTGTCACTATATTAACACTTATCCTTTTCTTTTAGTGCAAGCCCCATCCGGGGTATTCTCTGGGTAGCAACTGTTGCTACTAGGTTCGCTGCCTAATCTGGAAATCTTGTCCCTGCAACAATACTTTTCTTCTTACTATTAAGGCCCCATCACACATAACAAGATCGTGATACGTCACGGGTTTTGTGACGCAATAATGATTTTGCTAGCGATCTTGTTACGTCTGACAGGTAGCAACGATCAGGCCCCTGCTGTGAGATCGCTGATCGTTACAAAGCTTCCTGGACCATTCCTGGGTCGTTGCACTCCCGCTGGGCAGTGTGCATCGCTGTATTTGACACCTAACCAACAACCTCGTTAGCGATTCAGAACTTAAACACGTAGGCGTGCATAAATTGGACTTTTCTGCGCCCCTCGTCCCCGATTGGTGGTCGCTACAGCGTTCTCATTTCCCACCGTGCATAAAGAAAGCAACAGAATAGCGATTCCATCCTTTGTTTCTGACCTCGTGCTGGATTGCAGATCTTAGCAGAATTCTCTGGGCTGTGTGGAGTCACAGCCGAAGAACACTACAATCAGGGGTGAACCTAGCCTCTCTGCTGCCTGAGGCGAACTGCAAAACGGCGCCCCCCCATTGTAAAATCAGTACAAAGCTCCGCCCCCTTCTGAACGCGCGGTGAATCCGGATGTGCTCATTGAACACATCCGGAATCACCGCAGCGCTACACAGACCTGTGTATTTCCCTTGTCGGGAGATCATGTTTTCAAGTCCCATATAGTAACTTAAGTAGTTGCATTAATAACCAGTCACAGACCTGGCTTCTCCTAACTCTGGACATGAGGGGGGAGTCACAAGGATATCAAGGAAGCAGCACCGTGCGCAGCAGCCAGCAGAAGGAGCATGGGCGTACCCAGGATCAAAACTAGGGGGGGTAAGCCAATGTCACATCTTATACAGGTTACATCATATACACTGTAAATTATACTGCATATTAGGTATGGAGCATTAGAACTGTTGTATATTGTATAATACAGCAGTGTATGCGACACTACGCTACATATACCATATATTATACATGGCACACTCACCTCTATACAAAGAATAAGAGGCATTATAACCTGTATATGAAAAGTATAATACAGCAGTGTATATACACTCTATATACCGCACACGATGTGTATGACCCTGTATACACCATATACTACACTCTTATTTTGAAGTAAAAAAAAAAACAAGATCAAACACAATACTTAAAATAAAGAACAAGTAAAGTTAAAAATCAACAAACTTACTGGTATTTCAATGGGAACTATGGGCCTGCTTTTGGTTAATGAGATGGTCAATGTTCGGTTCCATATTTGTCACAAGTGAAGCAATTTTTCTCTTTCTTGATATCATTATTTCCTAGGGATTCCAAATTGCTATTAGTAAAACACCAATATATATACAGCGCTACAAAAACAATATACCAGCAATAAAACTGCCCACACAGAGACATACAGCCTGCACTGCCCACCACTGCAGCCTTGCCAATCCATATCATTTCATCCTCATCAGTGCACATATTGGCGCAACTCCGCTTTTAGCTCAGGCTCAGACTGGTGTGGTGCGAGAGTCCCTAATAGGCAGGTAAATGTCCCCAATAGGCAGCATTGGTCCCCAATAGGCAGGTAAATGTCCCCAATAGGCAGCATTGGTCCCTAATAGGCAGGTAAATGTCCCCAATAGGCAGCATTGGTCCCCAATAGGCAGCATATGTTCCCAATAGGCAGCATAGTCCCCAATAGGCAGCATATGTCCTCAATAGACAGCATAGGTCCTCAATAGACAGCATAGGTCCCCAATAGGCAGCATAGGTCCCCAATACGCAGCATAGGTCCTCAATAGGCAGCATAGGTCCCCAATACGCAGCATAGGTCCCCAATAGGCAGCATAATCCCCCATAGCCAGCATAGTCCCCAATAGGCAGCATAATCCCCCATACCCAGCATAATCCCCCATAGCCAGCATAATCCCCCATAGCCAGCATAATACCCCATAGCCAGCATAATCCCCCATACCCAGCATAATCCCCCATAGCCAGCATAATCCCCCATAGCCAGCATAATACCTCATAGCCAGCATAATCCCCCATAGCCAGCATAATACCCCATAGCCAGCATAATCCCCCATACCCAGCATAAACCCCCATAGCCAGCATAATCCCCCATACCCAGCATAATCCCCCATAGCCAGCATAATACCCCATAGGCAGCATAATCCCCCATAGCCAGCATAATACCTCATAGGCCGGGCCCGGCGTTAAAAAAAAAAAAAGCCAGTACTCACCTATCTCCCCTGCAGCTCTGAAGAAGCGCGTCTTCTCGTGGCACAGGCTGCGTGACGTCATCAGGGCGTGCAGACAGAGGCTCAAGTCGCCTCATTATAGCGGCGCCCCTGACTACAATTCACAAACCAGAACGCTTGTCAGGAACATAGCCCAGATGAATGGATACAGAGTCACAGCCGAAGAACGCTGCTACGATCCGAAACCTGAACGCAAACAGGTACAAAGGGATGGAACTGCTACAACGTGGTTTTATTTTAAACCTGCCGCCCAATCAGAACTCAGTAGCGTCCACCAATCGGAGATGATTGGTGACACAGTACAGCCCCTATCAAGGTGTGGATCGTTGAAATAGCTGCTATGTGAAAGCGTCCCAACGACCAACGAGATCGTTAGTTAGATCGCTGGGGGGCCGAAATCGTTGGGAAGTTCTGCATGTTTGACAGCTCCCCAACGATCACGATACGGCTCTCCAGCGATCTCAAAATCGTGACGTAATAACGATCTTGCTAGCGATCTCGTTATGTGTGATGGGGCCTTTAGTCTTAGAACATGTTCTACAAAAAGTGCTTTCAGTTAACCTTCTGTCTGTTTTCCCACTAAGTGGTACCTGTTACCAACAACTATCATACACATTATTTATAAGTGCTATTCAATGACTCTGCGATTTAAAACAATTCTTACTTTCACTCTAAGCATAATATACAAGTATAGTAACATTTCTATTAATACACAATCATAAGCTGTCATCATATGAGGCAGGTGGCAGATACTTTCCCAGCCGGGGTATCTTCTAATGTCCTTGTGCTTTGTGCAGGACCTGCTCAAAACCTCCAATGTTTGGTCTTGGGTTGGCTGCAAGACATAACTGGTCTCCCCCAAAGACCTCATCTTCGGGCTCACCTAACGGGTTTTTCTTCAGACCTGTAGTTGTGCAATGATGGGACCTTATTTTACTAAAAGTGCATGTAAAAAAAAGAAGGAGCACCTAAAGAGGTGCAAAACTATTTACATGGGAGAGTTTTTGGACCATTCACTGTTCATGATCTCCAAGTCTGTCATTGATTAGTGCTAGAAAATCAAAATAACTTTTAAAACATTTTGCTGAACCCTCCTGGGGTTAACTATTTTCAGGTCCTTTTCTCTGAAGACAAATCAGTTTAATTTTCCTTATTTGAAGGAGGCTGATCCATGTAGCCTCCTGGAGCAATGGAAGCGCTGGGTTTCTTCAGCTTCAGGGTAGGATCTGTTGGCGGTTGCTACCTGCTGTGCACCTGGTGCAGCTTTCCTCGATCGTCACCTCCGGTTGCACAGGGACTGGAACCGTTGGCACCGGTAACATACATAGTAACATAGTAACATAGTTATTAAGGTTGAAGGAAGACTTTAAGTCCATCTAGTTCAACCCATATCCTATCCTAACCTGCCCTAACATGTTGATCCAGAGGAAGGCAAAAAAAACCCAAGTGGCAAACAGTAAGCTTCACATTGGGGAAAAAAAATTCCTTCCCGACTCCACATACGGCAATCAGACTAGCTCCCTGGATCAACGCTGTATCTAGGAAACTAGTGAATATAGCCTGTAATATTATACTTTTCAAGAAAGGCATCCAGTCCCTTCTTAAATTTTAGTAAGGAATCACTCATTACAACATTAGACGGCAGAGAGTTCCATAGTCTCACTGCTCTTACAGTAAAGAATCTGCGTCTGTGATTATGGCAAACCTTCTTTCCTCCAGACGTAGAGGATGCCCCCTTGTCCCCGTCACAGGTCTAAGAGTAAAAAGATCATTAGAAAGGTCTTTGTACTGTCCCCTCATATATTTATACATTGTAATAAGATCACCCCTAAGCCTTCGTTTTTCCAAACTAAATAACCCCAAGTGTAATAACCTGTCTTGGTATTGCAGATTTCCAGTTCTCTAATAACCTTGGTCGCTCTTCTCTGCACCCGCTCCAGTTCAGCTATGTTTTTCTTATACACCGGAGACCAGAACTGCACACAGTATTCTAAGTGTGGTCGCACCAGTGACTTGTATAGAGGTAAAATTATGTTCTCCTCATGAGCATCTATGCCTCTTTTAATGCATCCCATTATTTTATTTGCCTTGGCAGCAGCTGCCTGACATTGGCCACTAAATGTGAGTTTGTCGTCCACCCATACACCCAGGTCTTTTTCAGTGACAGTTTTGCCCAGTATTTTACAATTAAGCACATAATTATACATCTTATTTGTTCTACCCAAGTGCATGACCTTACATTTATCCCCATTAAAGCTCATTTGCCATTTATCAGCCCAAGCTTCTAGTTTACATAAATCCTCCTGTAATATAAAATTATCCTCCTCTGTATTTATTACCCTGCAGAGTTTAGTGTCATCTGCAAATATTGAAATACTACTCTGTATGCCCCCTACAAGGTCATTAATAAATATGTTAAAGAGAAGCGGCCCCAATACTGACCCCTGTGGTACCCCACTGCTAACCGTGACCCAGTCCGAGTGTGCTCCATTAATAACCACCCTTTGTTTTCTATCCATGAGCCAGTTCTTAACCCACTTACACATATTTTCCCCTATCCCCATTGTTCTCATTTTATGTATCAACCTTTTGTGTGGCACTGTATCAAAAGCCTTTGAGAAGTCCATGAACACCACGTCCACTGCATTCCCTTGGTCCAGTCTTGAACTTACCCCTTCATAAAAGCTTATCAGATTAGTCTGACAAGAACGGTCCCTCGTAAACCCATGCTGATACTGTGTCATGAGGTTATTCAGCTTCAGATACTCCAATATAGTATCCCTTAAAAAACCCTCCAGGATTTTACCCACAGTAGATGTTAAGCTCACTGGCCTATAATTTCCAGGTTCAGTTTTTGCCCCCTTTTTGAATATTGGCACCACATTTGCTATACGCCAGTCCTGTGGTACAGACCCAGTTATTATGGAATCTTTAAAGATTAAAAATAATGGTCTATCTATAACTGTACTTAATTCCTGCAGTACTCGGGGGTGTATCCCATCCGGGCCCGGGGATTTGTCAACTTTAGTGATTTTTAGACGCCGCCGTACTTCCTGCTGGGTTAAGCAGGTGACATTTAATGGAGAATTTTTTTTATCTCTGATCATGTTATCTGTCATGGGATTTTCTTGTTTAAATACAGTTGAAAAAAAGTCATTTAGCATATTGGCTTTTTCCTCATCCTCATCCACCATTTCACCCAGACTATTTTTAAGGGGACCAACACTATCATTTTTTAGTTTCTTGCTATTTATGTAGTTAAAGAATATTTTGGGATTATTTTTACTTTCTCTGGCAATGAGTCTCTCTGCCTCAATCTTTGCTGTCTTGATTTGCTTTTTACAGAATATATTCAGTCTTCTGTATTTATTTAATGCCTCTTCACTACCTACTTGCTTTAATTCCCTAAACGCTTTCTTTTTGTCCCTTATTGCGCCCCTTACAGCTCTATTTAGCCATAGTGGTTTCCTCCTAATTCTAGCATGTTTATTCCCATAGGGTATATACTGTGCACAGGTCCTATTCAGGATACTAATAAACGTCTCCCATTTTCTTTGTGTATTTTTATGTCTCAGGATATCGTCCCAGTTTATTGCACCAAGATCATCTCTCATCCGTTGGAAATTTGCCTTCCTGAAGTTTAGTGTCCTTGTAACCCCTCGACTACACATCTTATTAAAGGATACATGAAAGCTTATTATTTTGTGATCACTATTACCCAAGTGACCCCCAACCCTTATATTTGATATGCGGTCTGGCCTGTTGGATAATATTAGGTCTAGCAGTGCCCCCCCTCTTGTTGGGTCCTGAACTAGTTGTGAAAGGTAATTGTCTCTCATAGTTGCCAAAAACTTATTACCTTTGCTGGAACTGCAGGTTTCTGTTCCCCAATGTATTTCAGGGTAGTTGAAGTCCCCCATAATAATGACTTCTCCTTGAGTTGCTGCTTCATCTATTTGCTTTACGAGGATATTCTCTGTTGCTTCCATTATTTTAGGAGACTTATAACAAACCCCTATCAGTAATTTATTATTTTTCCCCCCTCCCCTAATCTCCACCCACAGAGACTCTACATCTTCATTAGATTCACAGATATCACGCAGGATGGGTTTTTAAGGATGATTTTACATATAAAACACACACCCCCACCTCGCTTATTTTTACGGTCATTTCTAAACAGACTATAGCCCTGTAAATTAACCGCCCAGTTGTGGCTCTCATCCAGCCAAGTCTCAGATATCCCCACCATGTCATAATTATGTTCCAACAAAATTAATTCTAATTCCGCCATTTTGTTGGTGAGGCTTCTGGCATTAGTATACATGCACTTTATGTATCTCTCTGAACCTCTATTCTTTCTTAAATTATTAACTGTTCTAACCCCACCCCCATGCCACCCCCACCCCCAATTTCATTATTTATGGCCAGGTCTCTATCTGCACTGCCTTCCCCTCCTATAAAATGAATACCCTCCCCCCCAGTCCCTAGTTTAAAGACTCCTCCAACCTTCTAGCCATTTTCTCCCCCAGCACAGCTGCACCCTCCCCATTGAGGTGCAGCCCGTCCCTAGCATAGAACCTGTAGCCAACTGAGAAGTCGGCCCAGTTCTCCAGGAACCCAAACCCCTCCTTCCTACACCAATTCTTGAGCCACTTATTAACCTCCCTAATCTCCCGTTGCCTCTCTGGTGTGGCACGTGGTACCGGCAGTATTTCAGAAAATACCACGTTGGAGGTCCTTGCTTTAAGCTTGCAGCCTAATTCCCTGAAATCATCTTTAAGGACCTTCCACCTACCTCTAACTTTGTCATTTGTGCCAATGTGCACCATGACCGCTGGGTCCTCACCAGCCCCTCCCAGTAATCTGTCAACCCGATCAGCGATGTGTCGGACTCGAGCGCCAGGTAGGCAGCACACTGTTCGACTATCCCTGTCTTTGTGACAGATTGCCCTATCTGTTCCCCTAATAATTGAGTCTCCCACTACCAGCACCTGTCTGGCCTGCCCTGCTCTCCTAATTCCCCCCTTACTGGAGCAGACACTCCCCCGGCTTTCAGAGGACATGCCTGGCTGCAGCAGTGCTACCCCTGTACTGACAACCCCCTCATCTCCCAACTTTGCAAACTTATTGGGGTGTGCCAGATCAGGACTAGCCTCCCTGGCGCTCTTCCCTCGACCCCGCTTTCTAACTGTCACCCAGCTTCCTACTTCAGTGTCCTGCAGCTCCACCCTAGCATCCCCCCCCTCATCTATCCCATTGAGCGTCTGCTCAGTGAGCAGAAGACTCCTTTCCATATTGTCTATGGATCTCAGTGATGGGGGTACCGGGATGGAAGGCTCCGTGGCAGTGGGTACCGGTGGTAAGGGTACCAGGGCCTCAGGTACCGGTGGTGTGGGTGCCCGGGCATCGGCGGCCTCCTGCTTGGCGGCTTGTCTCATCGGCTTCAGCAGCGCCTGCTTCTCTAGGCGGCGGGCCAATTCTGCTATCTCCTGCTCCACGCCGGCTAGGTCGACCTCCTCCTGGGAGCTGGAGCCTGTTTCTTCAGAGCCGGGGAAATTATTCTCTTCCTTCCCGCACTCCTCAGGCCTCCCTCCTCTCTCCATGATGGCCGCCTGGTGTACTGTCTTCTCCTAGGCTTGCTTTCCCGCTGCTAAGCGTCTCTCCACCCCCGAGGGGTGGTGTCTTTTTCCTTTGCCGCCATACCAAGCTAGGATATGGACTCCACTAGCGGTCGGCCACGATGCAGTTGCATAGAAGTACAGGCAATGGAGGTTCATATTGCTTCGCGCTTGTTCTTGGGTGCCACCCACGATGGCATCGCCTACTGAAGACCTCGTGGAACCGCCATGGCAGCCATTTTCACACTCCAAATCATAATTCAATGGGTTTAATCCTTTACACATTCTGTTAGGCGCACAAGATCCTAACCGGATCTAAAGTTGTCACAGCTGTCGGCTTACTAGCTGAGTCCTGTTATACGCTCCACTAGGCTAATGTTATGAATGTGCTAGAGATGGTTTCTGAGCAGAGGCTCCCTCTGGTGGTTACAGAAAGTACTGAACCTTTCAGCGAGGAGTGGCAATCTGGAATCACGGACTGGTCTGATATAAGGGAGGTTCCCTCCCATGATGGTTGCCGGTGATCAATTGTTCTTGTCTCAATTGTGGTTCCTGGTTCATTTGGAAGTTTGCTGGAGTCCTGCCTGCATCTCCTGCTTTCAGATAAGATATTTTTTGCTTTTCTTTTTGTGCTTGCTTTTTGCATTGTTTTCTGCACTTTTGTGGAGGTCAGCCAGGTCCCCTCCTGGGGCCTGGGCTCCTCACAGTTTTTCTGCAGCCACTGTTATTTGCTCATTTGCTTTTTCCTGTTTTTTCAGCGGCTGCGGCTTGGTTTTTGTTCACACTGAGAACTGATTTAGTGGGTGGCGAGATCGTGTGATCTCAGTATTTTTGTAATCAGACTTGTTGGATTTTTGTAGGGTTTTCTGGTTTGCAGAAAGTAATCTCTCCTGTCCTATCCTATTTAGTTAGCTTGTGGCCCCAGTGTTTGCTCAGTCTATTTTCTGCCTGTGTTTGTGTTTCCATCTTGTCTAACCGCCATTATATGTTTGGGGGCTTCCTATTTTCTTTGGGGATCTGCTCCGGGGCAGATAGCTTTCATCTTTCTGCCTTTAGGTGTAGTTATCTCTCAGGCTGTGACGAGGCGTCTAGGATCAACGTAGGAACGCTCCACGGCTACCTCTAGTTGTGTCGTTAGTTTAGGAATCTGCAACCCATCAGTTACCAACATCTCAGGTGTTCGGCTGCCCTGCTGTTGTTCCTGTCCTCCTCAGCTACCGAAACATAACAGGCTAGGGGCCGAGTCCCTTCTCCGACCTGGATTCTCCCAGCTGACGTCCGTCAGCCTGGAACGAACACCCCACGGGTGGCCTTCTGCTCAGCCGTGCCTCTGAAAAATCGCTTTCCCTACAGGGACCCTTCTTTTCTGTCTTACTATCTGTGAGCAGCTCCTCAGGACCTGGAGCCTGCTGCACGTTTCTATCTCTTCCCTACGGGAGGGCTGCCTATGCACGTCCTTCTTCTTCTTCCCCTTCGGGAAGACTCACTTTTACTTCCCTCTAACCTCCTGTTCTGACCCACAAGCACCACCCACCATCTGACACACTTTCCTAGCTACAGCCATGCTATTGGAACTGAGCTAGTGTGTGTGATGGATGCAGTGTTGTCATAGCCAGGTTTGGTGTCCCTATCTTACTTGAAAGGTAGGATACCACATCTCTGGCTGAGATGCAGTACCTCTTTGGCAACTGGACCCTCAGTGGCACCACACTGAAGCTGACAGCTGAGGGTTGCATCCCCCAGCTGTGAGTTTTGCATGGCTGGTTGTCAAAATACAGGGAACCCAAGCTGGATTTTTTAAAAATGTTATTTATTTACAGCGCCGGTGTTGGCTGATGAATTCTCCCATCAGCTGCTTCTGCTCTCACTGTTATTAGCGGCAGCAGTCGTCGGCTGATGGCAGCAGTCCCATCAGCTGACACCAGTGACTGGAGGTAATCTTTATACCTCCGATCACAGCTGCGTGCTCACGCCGTCTTATGACAGCATGGGGACCGTGGGTATTTGACCGGCGGTGATTTTTTTACCGCCAATCAGAAGCGTTGTTTGCCGCGCTGTCATGTGCATGACAGTGAGACAAACACCCGGTGTTTTGGGGGCTGAATCCTCATAGTAACACAGACTTCCAAGTGAAGTCCGTGTTCGGTGTCTGTGTCTGAACAGCAGGTGTTCGGTACAGACCCAAACTTTACTGTTCGGGTTCGCCCATCTCTGTTTGTAAGCCAAAATCAGGAGTGGGTGAAAAATGCAGAAGTGGTGATGTATTCCTATCATACTTTTGATTGTTCCACTCTGGGTTTTTGCTTACAAATACTGATGAAAAATACTGACCAAATACTGAACATGGGGATGTTAGAGTGTTAACTGTAATAGCATCAGGAGAGCATTAGCACCCTGGGGTTTTTGCCTGCTTGAGCTGAGAGCAGAGGCAGCCTGGGAGATCCTGTGGGCAGAGAAGGGGAAGCATGGTGAAGAAAAGGGAGGATTGGAGTCTGCTGTGTGAGACAGAGAGGAGATGCTGGTGAGAGGTGAGAGGACTGAACTCTGATAACACTGTTTCTCTGCCAGCATTTGTTTGTGGGGGTTGCTAATCCCTTGTTCTTAGAACCTGTGTCTCTGCTGTGGGGACAAGTGCAGAGCATGTGAAGAGCTGTGTGACTCAGGAGCTCTGTGAAGTCCATGCTGTGTTAGGCTACAGAACTCGTGTTGAAAGGGCCAGAAGGCCAATAGCTGGAGAGCAACAGAAGACATTTTTCCCACGAAGAAGCAGGCAGTCAGCTCTCAGGGAAATTGTGAGTGACTGCTAGAGGAGAGATGGAATCCTGTTCCATCCATATTGAAGGAATCCGGACAAGCCCCAGTGAAGTGTTCTCCCTGGATCGTGCCCAGAGGTTACAGAACTGTAAGTCCCCAGCGTGTGGGCTCGGCATCGGCCGACAAGACGCGGATCCTTGTTTTTGCTGTAGTTGTTTTTGTCGTTGAAGATTTTTTTTGGACTGGCTGCAGCCAACGCAAATCATAGGGCAGTTCACAAAAGGTGAAAGGTACGGTAACGATAGATACCCGGGTATCCCTAGATTAGGTATATAGGAATGACTGATGTACTTTCATATATTGATATTGTTGGTTTTGATATGTTTATATTCAGTGTGCCATCCCAGAGGTTCCAATAGGACCTGTTGACCAGATTTACACCTGTTTCTCATATAGTTTATTGAAGACCTTGTTTGACGCAGCGGTTAAGTATATTTCTTCCAGAACCTTAGTGTAATACATATAAATCTGGAACTTTGTGATTGGCACATTGATTTCAGCCCTTGCTGAGTAATTGCAATTAATAAGGGAATCTGAGACTGTTTTATACAATACTGAATCCTACTCCAACCCCTATTTCAGTAAAGAAAACATTGCTATTTCTGCCTCCGTCTAAGTTTGAGACTCACTGGATCTTCTTCGGACCTCTGGTCATTACAGGAACATGGCCTTACTCTTATATGGGATGCCATACTCTGCGAGCCAGCTCAGCTGGAATGCCCATACACAAGGGAGGAACAACTCACACACAGAAAGACAGCAGCACCAAGGTCTTCAAAAAGTAATTTATTTCAACCCCACATAGTGTGCGATAATTCAGCTCCACAATTAAATTAAGGGTATACAAGGACTAGTTTGTTCCCCACTTCCCTTGTTCATGTTCTACGTCCCGGTGGAGCTGATATGGTTTAATATGCTATACTGTAAAAGGTAATGTGTATTTAATATGCTGCTATAATGTAATGTACTTGTGTTCTTATATTGTAAATGTACATGTATTGTATGGATATAGGGAAAGTGTAGTAATTAGATTAGCCCACTAGAGGGGGCACAATAGAATACAATAGGACAAGATAGATTCATAGTATTTATAGTTAAGCTAGGAGGGGCCAACTGGGATAAGTTAGAAAGAGCTTCCTGGGTTTAGTCAGTAGGGCCTGGGAGCCCGGGCAGGGCAGTTGTGCCACGCAACATTCAAGTAAAGGAGCCCAGCTCGTCCAGGGGCTGAGAGCAACAGTCACCTGGAAAGTGAAGGGAATACAGGGCCGCTTCAACATGTTGGCAGTAAACTACACGGCAAGACGCCCGTATGTCCGGACAGGAAACTCCTGGAGATAGTTAGGCTTGCCAGACAGAATGCTGCGGTATCGGAGAGGATGGTACGGCCCTGCGATATTACTAGAGACGTGAGGGACAGCACAGGGAAAGGATATGTTATGTGAAGAATCCTGAGCCTGTGACTAACCTGGACGAGCTGTGTAAAGAACTGAGTAAAGTTGATTTATTGAAAATGGATCCAGACTCTGTCTGTCATTGTGTGCAGATGAAAGAGAAAAAGCCCTGGCAGACAGGAGAGCGGACTAAAAGGTACGCTACAACAGAGACAATGTATTTATGTGGCAGGAGGCCAGGGTACAACAAAGCACCCATTGAGAGCCACGGCTACTGCCCTGGCCCCCGTTACAATTAAATCCAAGACAAAACCAAGACTAATTGCTAAAGGGGATAGACCTCCATTCCAGCCTTCATTGCTCCATTCCAGTCTCCAACTAGAGACCACGTGGGAAATGCCACGAACAGGCTTTTCTGAGGGAACGTCACACCGGTCCTATTGTTGGGATTATGGTGTTGGGTGTGATAAAATATTGAAGCCAGGCCCCTAGTGTTTGAGAATTCTGACATCTCATGCACACTTTGCATATTTGTGACTTGCAGATTTGGTGCAGAATTACATCTGCATAAAGTCTTTTGTTTCAGTGTTTTTGCTACAGATTTCCTCCATGCTATTGAGTGGGGAAAAATCTGTATCAAAAATGTAAAAAAATGCACGTTTTTGCCGCTGATTTTCTCCTGCCAAGAGGTGCAGAAATGGTGCAGAAATTTCTTCATCAAATTCTTAACGTGTGTACATACCCTAACAGCTCTGTGTTACATCGATTCAGCCATGGAACCAGTGGTACATCTATTTCTTCAGTGTCACAGGAGAGATTTTTCAGCCTTAGGCCGAAGTCACACACAACGATAAAAAAATCGGACCGTATTATACGGCCGTAATACGCAGAAAAGTCCCCTGAAAAGTGATCTGTATGTCATCCATGTGCAATGCGAGGATGCAATTTCCACGCATTAAAACATCCGTGTGTCATCCGTATGGCATCCGTACGGCGAGATTTTCTCGCCGGCTTGCAAAACCGACATATAATGGATCCCAATGACAGTTTTTACATTACAAAAGAAAGAATAGATATATACACATAGAATACACACACATATATATATATACATATATATATATATATATATATATACATGTCATTGAGACATATATATATATATACATATATATATATATACATATATTTATAGTTCATGCACTTCTACATAGTATAATAGCCGCTAATTCAATTGCCGGCTTTTGTGAAATTACAGAACCCGACATGAAATGACACATGGTTTACATACAGTTAACCATGTCATTTCATGTAGTTTGATATATGGTTTTCACTAACAATTACATGAGTGTATGTGTGCAAAATTTCATACATGAAGGGGTTAATTAAAGGTGTAAATTCGTTGAAAAAAAATGCGTGGGCTCCCGCTTTATTTTCTCCACCAAACAGGCAAAGCCAGCGAGTGGGGGCAGATCATAATAGCCTAGAGAGGGTGCATTTATTTTGTGCCCCCCTGGCTACTAACATCTTCCCCCAGCCACCCCAGAAAAGGCAAATTTATAATTAGATGCGCCCTTTCTGGCACTTAGCCGTCTATTCCCATTGCCCTGTAGCGGTGGCTAATGGGTTAATAATGGGTTAAAGCCACCTTGCTATTGGAAGGTGACTTTAAGCCAGGTTAATAATTGAGAGTTGTCAATTAGACAACTCTCAATTATTAATCCTATTGTATGAAATAAAAAAAAGATACGCACACATTAATTAAAAATCATTTTAATGAAATAAGCACACAGTTTTTGACCATCTTTTATTGTACTGGTATTCCTTCAATTCCCTTGTTCTCCTGTAATAAAAAAAAATAATAAAGCAACATTATTCTTACCTATCCGGCGCTCAGTCAGGTCCAACGCTGTAATTCTTCACAAAGGGTTAACAGGTTTACTGCGGGGACCGGAGCTAATGCTGCCAGCCTCGCAGTAAACCCCCGAATGAATGAGTTCCTCTCCCGGCTGACAGGAGAGGAAGTGATTAGCTGGGAAGCTTTATTGATTGTTTCCCAGGCTAATCAGTTCAGTTCAGGTCAGCCGGGGACACCGCACAGCATCAGTGACGTCAGAGGGAGTCCCCGTCTGACCTGAACTGAACTGATTAGCCTGGGAAGCAATCAATTAAGCTTCCCAGCTAATCACTTCCTCCCCTGTCGGCCGGGGAGATGAGCTCATTCATTCGGGGGTTTACAGCAACGCTGGAGCATCAGCTCTGGTCCTCGCTGTAATCATGTTAACCCTTTCAGAAGGATTACATCGGGGGACCTGACAGAGTGCCAGAGAGGTAAGAATAATGTTGCTTTATTATGTTATTTTTATTACAGGAGAGCAAGGGAATCGGATGGAGTACCTGTAAAATAAAATATGGTCAAAAAATGGTAGTAGGTAGCGGCGCAAGTATATAAGTGCTGGATCAGCTGCAAGTACAAACAAGCCCCCTACCACAAGGAGGTAAAAGCAAACGTAAGCAAACAAATATTAAATCTACTCGCGCTATAATACAAGCACAAATCATGCAATACTGATCAATAACAAGTACCTGTGTTTCTGCAGAGTAGTTTCACAGACGGAAATGTAGTACTGGACTTTCCAGAGTAGTATCAGTTGGATGCCCTGTAGTTGTTCAGGGTCGTTTCACAAGCAGAGATATGGATATGGTATATATCGGTAATAGTATCGATTGGATACACTATTTAGTATGATCTGACCGCCTCGGCGATACTATTACCTATATATACCGTATCCATTTCTCTGCTTGTGAAATGACCCTGCACAACTACAGGTCATCCAACTGATACTACTCTGGAAAGACCACTACTACATTTCCGTCTGTGAAACTACTCTGCAGAAACACAGGTACTTGTTATTGATCAGTATTGCATGATTTGTGCTTGTATTATAGCGTGAGTACATTTAAAATATGGTCAAAAACTGTCTATTTCATTAAAATAATTTTTAATTAATGTGTGCGTGTTTTTTGTAAACATTTAATACAATAGGATTAATAATTGACAACTCTCAATTATTAACCTGGCCTAAAGTCACCTTTCAATAGCAAGGTGGCCTTAACCCATTATTAACCCATTAGTCACCGCTACAGGGCAATGGGAATAGACGGCTAAGTGCCAGAAAGGGTGCATCTAATTATAGATTTGCCTTTTCTGGAGTGGCTGGGGGCAGATGTTAGTAGCCAGGGGGGGCACAAAATAAATGCACCCTCTCTAGGCTATTATGATCTGCCCCCACTCGCTGGCTTTGAATGTCTGGTGGAGAAAATACAGCGGGAGCCCACGCATTTTTTTTCAACGAATTTACACCTTTAATTAACCCCTACATGTATGAAATTTTGCACACATATACTCATGTAATTGTTAGTGAAAACCATATATCAAACTACATGAAATGACATGGTTAACTGTATGTAAACCATGTATCATTTCATGTTGGGTTCTGTAATTTCACAAAAGCCGGCAATTGAATTAGCGGCTATTATACTATTTAGAAGTGCATGAACTATAAATATATATATGTCACAATAACATGTATATATATATATATATATATATATATATATGTATTCTATGTGTGCATATCTATTCTTTCTATTCTTTATTAAACCTGTCAGTGTGATTTTACAGTATAGCCGGGGATGAATTGCCGGCTTTTCTAAAGGACACCGGTGCGTATTTCGCGCAAGTCATACTGATGGTCCGTGTGTAATCCGATGTTATCTCGCCCCATAGACTTGCATTGGCGAGTCTTGGGTGTAATACGGTGCAAATCGCAGCATGCTGCGATTTGACTCGCACGTATAAAACGGACGAGAAAAAAACGGATGATGGGAGCTGCCCCATAGATTAACATTTGTCCGAGTGCAATGCGATTTTTTCTCGCATTGCACTCGTCCGTATTTCTCGCTAGTGTGAATCCGGCCTTACAATGAGAGGCTGCATGATGCTCTTGGTACTTGTGAGCAGCCTGGATGGGCTAAATGTCCGACCATGACCTGCAGCACCTGTGGACTTGTTTCTCATCAAGCAAATCTAGGAGATCACTGGTCTGCAATTGCAAAGTGTGTTGCCAGCAGTGGATCTTGACGATGTATGTGCCCAAGTACATTCTAGAGTGTGAGAACATTCTTCAGACAACCATTAGTAACTTCAATGATAGCATGCTAAGGCATGTGTGTGTATTTAAATGCACTTACATGCACTTAAATGGAGTACCATAATATGTTATTATATATAAGTACCCAAAATTGTACAGGCACAAAACTAATATCTTAAGCATTTATGTCTCTATTAATGCATTTCTTGCATCCCTTGATTTTTCATCTTTGACAGGAGTCTGGTGCTAATCACTAAAGTTGAGGATACTGTTCATCAATGCCCTTAACCTCTTCCTTTTGCAGTCAATTTTCCTTTTTGCTCTTTTGTTTTTTCCTTCACTTCTTTTAAAAGCCATATTTTTTTTATTTTCAGTCCACATAGCTGTTTGATGGCTTGTTTTATGCAGAAGGAGTTGTAGTTTTGAATGATGCTATTCATTTAACCATTTGATGTACTGGAAAACGTAAAAAAAAAAATAATTCCAAGTGTGACGAAATAAAAAAAAAGTCCGCCATGTTTTCTGTTTTTTTTTACGGCATACATTCTATCAGAAAATTTATTCTAAATCTTAATTCTCTGGGTCAGTATTACTCTAAACTATACTTATATAGATTTTTTTAAATTTAAGTGGAGAAAAAAATTCAGAATTTTGTTAAAAAATTTGTTACGAAGCTTGTAACATTTTTTTTTCTGTTGATTGAGCAGGATGAGGCTTGATTTCTATGTGACATGTTGGCGGCTTTATTTATACCATTTTTTGACATATACATTGCTTTGATTTTTTTTTTAATTTTGTTAGGAAGAAATGGTGACCAAAAATACCATTATATTTGGCATTTTGATTTATTTCTCATTAAGGCGTTTGCCAGTCGGTTTAATTAATTTTATATTTGATCAGGCATTTATGAATGCAGTGATATCAAATATGTTTACTTTTTTCATTTTTTTCTTTATTTTGAATGTGGGAAAGGAAGGTGATTTATATATATTAAACTTTTTCTATTTTTCTTATTTTTTTGTCTCGTTAGGGTACTTGAAACTCTGATCGTTCATACTATATTCTGCAATACCACAGTACTGCAGCATATAGTGTAAATCTCATTCTCTTTTGAACCAGAGTTTTAGAAAAGTACAAGGCAAAGATGAAGCGCTCAGCAGGCCTATGGCGGTCATTATTATGCATTGGTGCTCCACGATCATGTCACAGGAGCCAGTAAGTTTGAGCAGTTGCATGCGTTCCATTTAAATGCTACTGGCAGAAATTTACATTGTTAACAGCTGCGACCAGAGGTCATTATCTTCTGTTTCCGTTAGGCCCCCTTCACACATCCACTTAAAAAAAGTATGCGTGACATGGTCCATTTTTCCTGTTGTTGTGGTTTTCTGTTGGGCTTCCGTGCATACTGTATGTGTGTCCATCCATGTGAATGTGTAGTATTCGTGTGCTGTTCTTGTGACAGGTATCGGTATAGAATGAGGAATGGAAATAGTAGATTTATATGTGTTGATGATGTGCAAAAATGATAGAAGATAAATAAATAGATCTTGTAGATTGTGAGCTCTTTTGGGCAGGGTCCTCTCTCCTCCTGTATCAGTCAGTGACTTGTATTGTTCATGACTATTGTACTTGTTTTTTATTATGCATACCACTATTCACATGTAAAGCACCATGGAACAAATGGTGCTATAATAAAATAATAGATATCTGGCAGATATATAAATTGTGCCTTGTATGTGTAGCTTACTGTATATCTGTTAATTTTTTAATTTTTTTTATTTATTAGGTCATGTGGGGCCCCCACAATTTTTGGTAACCAGCAAAAGTAAAGCTGAGAGCTGATATTATCCGGCTGCGAAGATCCCTGGCTATTGGACCCTTCCCAGCCTAAAAATATCAGTCTGCAGTCGCCCCAGAAGTGGAGCCTCACATGAGATGCTCCAATTCTGATGGTTCGCCCTAGTTCCGCCTGGTGCATTGGCAATTGAGGTAGTGGTGCTTAGGGTTGATGTCAGTTGTAAATTTTCCAAAAGCACAGCTGACATCAAGCACTGGTGTTAGTAATGGAGAGGTGTAATCAGACACCCCATTACTAACCCAGGAAAAAAAAGAATAACACACAAATACTTTATTTAAATAAACGCTCGCCAACACTTTTCATGTTTCTCTACTTTAATAAAAAATAAAAAAATCCCATGCAGGTTTGATGTAGTCCAGTGAATCCTCTCTACAAAGCCTATGGAGCCTCATTCAGACAATCCATAGGCTTTGCAAAGAACCAGTGCTGCATGATACCCGGGGACTCTGAAGAACGATGACATCAGTAACGTTTACGCTCTTCAGACATTCGAGGTCACGCAGTGCTGTGATCTGGCAATCTTTTCCTACTCTTCTTTGCCACAGTGCTGATCCAATTTTTTTTATTTTTACTCATTTATATAGAGTCATTAATTCCACAGCGCTTTAAATACATTATAATCACTGTCCCATTGGGGTTCACAATCTAGATTCCCTATCAGTATGTCTTTGGAGCGTAGGAGGAAACAGGAGAACCCGGAGGAAACCCACACAAACACTGGGGGAACATGGCAGATGTTGTCCTTAGTGGGATTTGAACCCAATGACAACAACACTGCAAAGCTGCTGTGCTAACCACTGAGCTTTATCAACTTGTGAGGGCATCTCCTGTGTATAAATAACCTAGCGATAGGTAATGTTGAACTTGATGGACCTCTATCTTATTTCATCCTCTGTAACTATATTTGAATTAATCTCCCTGCTCAACTACTTCAAATACTGCATGCTAGTGTATCTATAATAATTGATGCTTTATTGTGGTTTTGAAGGCAAAGGGTGGACAAACCAAATATTTATCTGATTTAAATTAATCTTTAGTTCTTTAAATTTGCATTTTGGTAATTGATAAAAATAAACAATTAATCCCTTCATGACCTTTGACGTATCTTACCGACCTTGGACATATGGATACATCATGGTGACCGCTCCTAGCAGTTTAACCCGCTAAATGCAGCGATCAATAGCAATCGCAGCATTTATAAGGCAGGCAGAAGGATGGGGCCCCCTCTGCTTCCCAGTCGGTGCCCCAACAATGATGTCTGATCATTACCATGGTGATCCGATGTCGTCATGATGTCAACTGGGTAACCAGAACTACCACGCTTGTTGCACCATGCTAAGAGCATGGTGTTTCAAGCTTGTATGTCAGTGTGTGTGGCCCAGCTGCGCTTGGTACACATGTTCCCTGGAGAATGCACAGAAAGGTAATGCACAAACACCTGATATTCATTCACACTTCACATTTCCCAGGAGCCACCAGAGGGAGCCCTTTAGATTCAGGTATATAGGGGTGTGGAGAGACGCAGCAGTAGGCATTCTAGCCAGACAGTCATGCTAGTTGTTGGTTGTACCTCAGACAGACGGAGATTTCCTGTCAGAAACATTCCAGCCAGTGGGCTTTTGCTAGTCAGAGCTTTGTCTGAGCCAGTGCGAGTTCAGACGTGTGGTGATTCCTGTCAGATGCGACAGAGGAAAGATTGCAAGCTGTTACCTCAGAACAGGCTGACTGTTAGTTCCCTATGAACGTGGAAAGCGACTCTCGGAGCGAGCGTGAATTCAGTCTGACGGAAGGTCCTGAGAGCTGCTCTGGACAGAGTCTATGAAGGAAAAGAAGGAAGGGGACTACAGTTATTATAACAACGAGCCAACTGAGAAACGGTCAGTGAGCTGTGGAAGGAAGGAAGCTGACGACTACACCTACTGCTACTCGTGCTTATGTTAAGGGTGAGAGTAGGGCGACGGGCGAGTGGTGACAAAGGGAAAGAGTGACCAATGTGATATAGCAACGGTAGCTGCCTCCACTCTGCACAACCGGACACCGGGTCCGAAGCTTGCTAGAACCTTCACGGCTAGTAGGAGAAAACCGGAATCCCTGCTGGACTTTAGGTCGCAGAGGGGCCCTATAGTGCTGATACGTAACTGGGGTCAGGAAGAACAGGAGTCGGGCCTGATCAACATAGACTTAGTTCTTGCCAAAAGAAGGCTCCACCACAATGTCGGCCGGGCGTAGCTGTTCTATTCAGAGTTAAACTTCTCTTCATGCAAGTAGGAACTCATACACATTGGAAGTAAGGAGGCCTGAAACCTACTCAGTGATTACTGGATGTGCATCCTCCACCCTGAGCAGCTTCCGGGACATGCCTGCAAATACCACCAGTAAAGGTATGGAAAGAGACTGACTTGTGTGTGTCTGCCTTATTGCCTGCACCCTGCACCGCCATATACCTAGAGGGACTAGTCTTACCTGTGGAAGACTTAACATCTTGCTGCCCAGTAACAACCCCTCTGAGGATTCACCCTGCAGCGCTGGTCACCCTGATCAGAAACCACAGGTGGCGTCACGAACAATTACTACAATCCCCTGTAAATATCCCCCTTTGTATGAGCGCCCAGGGCAACGGACCGAGCTGTGCTACCTGTGACCTATCCCCCATTGAAGTTAACGGGCTCGGTGCCGAGTACCCCATAACCCTGGTTGTGTGCGACTCAAGTGCAGCACTGACAGTTTATAAAACATAGCTGTCCCGGGGCAGTAGTGGTAAAACAGGGTACGAGGAACCTGGGCCCCTGAAATTCCCCTCAGGCTAAAGGGGTGCCCTGTATTTCCTTAACTTGGGGGTACCTTTGAAGATAGGGAGGCCCAAGTCATTGACCTGTCCCTATCTTCTGTTTAGCCCTGAGCTAAACCCCCAACCCTTCCCCAGGAGGTGAGACTGGGAATAAAGTGAACTGCACCAATATAACCAAAAGGAAAGAAAAGACAGACATCTAGGGGTTAAATCAACTAAAAAACAAAACTTAGTTTTCTCTGCTGCAAAACACCGTACAGCAGAGTAAGGCACCAGATCACAGTATACAGCTGCAGCACCAGAAAAGCTCCTGACTCCAGCTTGGTTGGTCTCTAAAGAGGAAGTGTATCACCAACAGTCAGCTGATGCATCAGGTGACCTTTTAAAGGATGGTGGGAGTGGTAATCACCTGCAACAGCTAACTCAGCGGCAAAAATGCTTACCCAACGCAACTCATTCTATCCTATGGGATTCCGCAATGATGTGCACATGCTGCAATTGCACCGCGGAAAAAAAAGCAGCATGCTCACTCTTTTTGCGGAATCGCGGTGATTCCTCCGCCATAGGATTGCATTGAACCGCTTTCTTTCCGCATGTGGCTTTGCCCACCATGCGCAAAGTAAGCGGTTCATGTGCGGATGGTACCCAGGGCCTGGAGGAGAGGAGACTCTCCTCTAGGCCCTGGGTACCAAATCCCTGTGAAAACAATAATTAAAATAAAAAATAATGATATTCTCACCTTCCGGCGGCCCCCGCAGCTTTCCCGCCTCTCAGCAACGCTCCCCGCCAATCGCGTTCCCAGGGATGCATTGCGAGAATCACCCCAGATGACGTAGCGGTCTCGCGTGATGCTACACCATCTGGGGTCATTGTCGCTATGCATTACTGGGAACGCGATTGGCCGGGAGCGTCGCTGAGAGGCGGGAAAGCTGTGGGGGCCGCCGGAAGGTGAGAATAGCACGACTTATTATTTTTTTTATTATTTTTACATTAGATCTTTTTACTATTGATGTGGCATAGGCGGCATCAATAGTAAAATGTTGGTCACACGAGTCAAACACTATGTTTGACTCGTGTGACCAACCTGTCAATCAGTTTTCCAAGCGATGCTACAGATCGCTTTCTAAAACGCTAGCATTCTGCAAGCTAAGATTACGCTTGCAAAACGCTATTATTCTGGTGGGAATACGCATACCAAAAAAAAAGCGTATTTCCCGCGGTAGGGAGGTGCGGGATTGCCGCGGAAATTACAGCGGCAATTCCGCAACGTCTGCACTTAGCCTGACAGTACCCCCCTTTCAATGAGTGGCCTCTGGACCCTCAACACCGCACCTCACCAGAAAGCAACCTACGGTGACTACGCCTCGATCCACCAGACTTCACCCCGGCAGTCACCTGACTCTCAGGTTTATGGCAAACGCAGACTGATGAAAGTGACAATAACGTATACTCTGGAGGTGCCACAAATCTCCAGAGCGCCGACCTGGGGAATTAGTTGTGTACCGGCATTACTGGGGGTAACTCCAGCTGGTAAGTCCCCTGGCCGAGAATGGCCGACACCTGTTATGGCCCAATCAACCGAGAACTCCAGGCCCCAGCAGCACACTTCCACTGGATGTTTTTGGTGGACACCCATACGTATTTATTCACACACAGGTCTGGACCTGAACGTTTATCGCCACACACACGTTTTCCACAAGATGGAGAACTCTTCGAGGAACTGACAGGCGTCCCCCTGTGTCATCACACTCACACCCCTACAATGCTCTGAGGGAACACCACCACCCCGACCCCTCCTCCTAAGAGGACTCTGACATCAGTGTTAGCTAGTGGTGATGGTTGAGACTTGCCCCTACTCCTTGACAGCAACTCTGCTGCCCCGACTGGAGAAGATGGGGACGGTTGTAGAAAGACGGCAGGGGCAGCAGCCCTCACACAACTGATCCCAGATGACTACTTCCCTGGACCGCCAATCTATGACCGGGTTGTGTTTTTTCAACCAAAGGAAGCCTAAAACGATGGGTGTTGGCATTCCCCCCAAGACGTAGCATGACAGGCACTCTTCATGATGAGTCCCTATACGCAGGTGTATATAATCTATGACCTGGGTCACCCTCCCCTGGCTGAGTGGGACAGAGTCAATGGCCTGGACGCCTAGTGGTTTTGCTAGTGTCCTACACCTCAGGCCATGGGTCTGGACAAAGTGAGCATCCACCAAATTGACTCCTGCTCCACTGTCCAAAAGCATCGGTATTCCCTCAGTTACCCCGTCAACCACCACTTCCACAGACATGGTACACTGAGGGTAAGAAATTGAGGAAATAAACACTCCCTGGTCACTTCCCTCCACACGATGAGTAGGACGCGGCTTTAGATGGTACCTGTATTTTGGCGCAAGCTAGGCAGACCCCGATGAAATGACCAGTCTGACCACAGTAAAAACATGCCCCCACACCACGGCGAACCGCAGGCAACCCCGTTTTGGAACCAACTCCTCCCACCTGCATTGATTCGTTCGCCTGCTCAGGTGTGTCCTCCCTAGCAAGGACTAGAAGGGGGAACATTTGGTGTATGCCTCTCCCTCAAGCGTCTATCCACCCGGATGGCAAGGGACATGGCGGCCTCCAACGACCTGGGGGGTGGCGTACTGCACCAGACTATCCTGCAACCTTGGGGACAGACCCTGCACAAAATGACTCCTAAGGGCAGGGTCATTCCACTATGTGTTCGTGGCCTACCTCCTGAACTCAGAGCAGTACTCCTCAGCCGGCCGGTCCCCCTGCTTGATTTTATGGAGTCGGGATTCCGCCAAGGAAACGCCATCAGGATCTCCATACACCAGAGCTGCAAACAATCCGTCCACCGACCGTAAAGATGGTGAATCGGTCGGCAGGGAAAAGGCCCAGGATTGGTGATCACCCTTGAGAAGGGAGACAATAATCCCCACACGCTGTTCCTCACTCCCTGATGAACAGGGGCGAAGCCTGAAGTATAACTTACAGGCCTCCTGAAAAACCAAAAATGTATCTGTCCCTCCAGAAAACCTGTCAGGGAGAGATATCTTAGGTTCTGATTGAGCCTGCACCTGAGCTGAGGCCCAGAACCCCACCAACTGCTGCAACTGCTGCACCACCTCAACGGGAAAAAACGGGACGAGGAACCTGGGCCCTGAACGGTCCTTCAGGCTAAGGCGGTGCCCTATCTTTCCTTAACTTGGGGGTACCCTCGAAGGTAGGGAGGCCCAGTTCACCTACCTGTCCCTATCTCCTGTTTGGCCATGAGCTAAACCCCCAACCCCCTCCCCAGTAAGTGAGACAGGGAATAAAGTGAACTGCACCAATATAACCAAAAGGAAAGAAAAGACAGACACCTAGGAGTTAAATAAACTAAAAAACAAAACTTAGCTTTCTCTGCTGCAAAACACCGCACAGCAGAGTAAGGCACCAGATCACAGTATACAGCTGCAGCACCAGAAAAGCTCCTGACTCCAGCTTGGTTGGTCTCCAAAGAGGAAGTGTATCACCAGCAGTCAGCTGAGGCATCAGGTAACCTTTCAAAAGATGGTGGGAGTGGTCACCACCTGCACCAGCCAACTCAGCAGCAATGCAATTACACCAGCGGCCACCGGGGGAAAAGACTGACATTAAGCCCTGATGGCCTGAAAGGAAAAAAGTTTTAATATGAAAAGCAAAATATGCCACAGATCCAAAAATGGATCGTGACAATAGCAATGTGCAATTCGGAAAATAACAATGTAATACTTCTTTGACAGTGAAAATGTAGGTCAAAATGTGAAATTGGAGAAGAGTAAAAAAGTGTCAGGTCAATAGGAATAATATTCAATGAATATTTCTCTTAAGTAGTGGCAAACGTGACCGCTGGCAGCAGCAGGAAGCCGGTGGCTGACACTGAGCGCGCTACTGAAGAGCAATGAATACTCACTGCTCTATGTGCGCACAGTCCAGGCGACTATTCCGGCAGCTGTGCTCTGCTTGTGAGCAGCGCATGACGTCACTGCCATGCACTGCTTACAAGCATAAAGCAGTTGCTGGCACCGGAGCAGGACGCTGTGGGGGAGCGCAGGAAGGTAAGTGTAATGGTTTGTTTTTTTAATGTTTTCTTATGGGGCCATGCATACCAGGATGGGGGTGGGACTCTGCATACCAGGACGAGATGGGGGTCCTGCATACCAGGATAAAGATGGAGGCCATGCATACTAGGAGAAGATGGGGGCCCTACATACCAGGATAGTGATGGGACCATGCATACTAGGATGAGATAGGGGGCCTGCATACCAGGATGGGGATGGGGCCATGCATACCAGGATAGGGATGAGGGGGCATGCATACCAGGGTAGGGATGAGGAGGCCATGTGCATCAGGATGGGAATGAAGGGACCATATATACCAGTATAGGGGATATTAAGTACAGAATTGACTACATTTTTTGCTTCATTTTTTTTCCCTAATTTCCTCCTCTAAAATCTCAGCGCGTCTTATGGTCTAGTGCGTATTATAGTCCGAAAAATGTGGTAATCTTTATTCCATCAAAAAACAATTAAGTGGACAGGAGCAAGAGCAAATGACGCGTTTCGAAGACGTTTTTTTTTTTTTTTTATGTTTTCACATGTATCTTATTCATTTTTTATTTCTCTGGTTTTGTTTATCATATCGATTTGGATTTTAACATTCATTTTTTTGTATTTCCTTTCCTTCCCCCATTACATATATTATTTTTTTTCATCCATAGTGTGTTAGCTCTAATTAGTTAATTAATCACTAGTTGAGGAGGAGGAAGAGGAGAAATAGAGGAATGTGGGATCTTCCTCACTGCTTGAATCAGTGTCGGAGGCAAGGAAAGCATGTCTCCTCTGGTGAATAGCATCTTCTTCACAAATGGGCTATTTTTATTATGTTCTTCAAAACACCGGGGATGTGTGTAAATGTTGCGTTTTTGCATGTGTATTGTGTGGGGCTTGTGTGAACAATACTATTTATCATAAAAGTAGAGAAAAAAGTAGGGAAAAAAAAGTAGAAAAAAGTAAAAAGGAAAAATTTTTGAAGAAACACTAAAGATGAAAAAAAAATTAAAAGAAAAATTACAGTGATGTGATTCACTACACTAATGCCCTACCTATACGAGAATTACTCAGTGCTAAATATTCTTTTTTTTTTTTTGCAAAAAAAAAATGAAAGGCAGTTGGCAGTGCACAAAACAGCATTATGAGGGCAATCTGGCGATGAGCCCCCCTGGGTAGCCCAGATTGCCCTCATTATAATCCACCCACAGTTATATCAGGATAGCAGAGAGTGGCCATTACACATCATACTGGTAACTTCCCTTCTATTTAAAATAAGGTCTGGAGGCAGCGTTATCATCCAGGCAGCGTTCTCCCCAGAGCCTGGAAGATGTCAGTTACATAAAGTTATAAAAGTAACAGCAATCCGACATTTGTGGGAGAAACCAGAGTTTACTTGAGACATACAGGAATTGTACAAATCATCAACGGAGAGGAAAAAAAACAAAACTTATCCTAAGATGGCTGTTATACCAGAGAGTGACAGTTTAAAAAAACAAACAGTTAAGATACACTACATATTATTAAGCATCAACAGATACAATAGCGCTATCTGCTGACAATGCAATGTAACTCCAACGTATAATATTTCTCATGGAGCCTCCAACTCAATATGATGTCCAAACAATGCCTCAAACACAGTATGATGCTCCCAAACTGTATAATGCCTCCACACACAGTATGATTTCCCCACACACAGTATGATTCCCCCACAACTACCCACCACAGCCCTCCATGCACAGAATGATGGCCATCTCAGCCTCTATACACAATATGAAGCAACCACAGCCCCCATACACAGTATGCTGGGCCGCTCAGCTGTTCACACAGTATGATGAGTCCCTCATCCCCAAACCAGTATGATTGCCCTATAGCCCGCCATACAGCAGGATGGCCACTCAGCCCCCAACACAATATGATATCACTACAGCCCCACAAATCTACACAGATTGATGGACCCGACAATCCTGAAATAGGATGATGCTTCACATGCCCCACATGGTATGATAGCCACCACAGTACCTCCCCTGACTTCCAGGCCTCATAATATATATAAAAATAGAAACTTACCTAATTTTGGTGCCCTGTCCACCGCGGCCTCCGTCTCCTCTTCTAGTTGCATAATCAGTGGGCTGGTGTAGGTGGCATGATGTAGTGATGATGGATCACTGTATCACACCGCTCAATGCCCCCTGCATCTTGCTGGCCTCTTGCATACTGCAGGCTGGAAGCAGCCTGTGACCCACTTGAGTGACAGAGCAGGTAGCTGATAGCTTTTTGATCAGCTACAAACTCTGTTAAAAGTATTGCAATCAATGAGGCCACTACCAGTCAGCTTATCTGGCATTTGCCAAAATTTCCAGATGGTGAGTTCAGCCCTTACTAGCATTGTTCACAGTTCCCTCCAGTTTAATAAGAGATTGCTCCTACTTCATTTGGCTGAGCTCCAACTAGGTGTCTATTTTCTCCTTCTCTACTCCTGACATCCATGCTACAACTAGCTTCAGGCCGGAGTCACATTTGCGAGTGCAATGCGAGAAACTTGCGAGAGTCTCTTGGCTCAATACCCGGCACTGCCGCCGGCACTCGGACCGGAGAGTTTAGCTGAATAGAAATACATGCAGCCGCACACTCCAGTCCCGAATGCCGACGGCAGTGCCGGGTAGTGAGGGGAGAGACTTGCTGGACTTTCCTGCATTGCACTCGCAAGTGTGACCCCGGCCTCATTTCTAAACTCAATCTAGCTTATTAGGGAATGGCTATCTTCTTTCTATTTTTCTCGGTGCTGTTCACACTCAACCTTTTGCAATCAAGGTGACATATCTTCAAATGAGCGTACAGTTTGCCTATACTTTACAGATATTCTGAAGTTAAATATTTAATTGTTATAGGTCCAAGCTTACATGCATTACTGCTATTAATCGTTGCCCTGCAAGAAGATTGCATTTACTCTCCTGTTATTCCTGTGTGTTACAAACACGGCCTTCTCCCTACAAATGTGACACGGATATAACGGTAAAGGGGTATAGGGATACTCCTCTTATCACACTCATCCGTCAACTCACCTATCACAATAAGCTAACAATGAGCTAAGCACACCCCACAGCCAGTTCAAACATTCACAACACATTTTTGCTGCCACCATTCACCATTTTATTAGGCAAGCGAGATTCCTACCCTGGGTGTATACAATTACATCAGCACAACTAGCTTTCTGGCACCAAACGGGTACACTTCTAGCACTCTGTCATACACTGGTTAACACAGTTTTGATATCCTTTCCCTCTTCAAGGTTGTGGGTACGTTTAGAGCATCAAGGCATTACGGTAACTTATTAAATTTTATGTTCAATATACAAACAGTGTTTACAAAATACAAAAAAAGAAATAAGAAAACAAAACATTCATACAATGCAAAACAGTACAAAAATAAAAGTTATAAATACAGAAAGTTCTTATTCTGCAAATTGTCTCCTATCTTGGTAAAACCTCTACAAGATGTTTTTGTTTTATATTCTTTACTAAAATATGTCAGTATTCACATTTCCACAATGACAACATTGGAAATTCTAGCTTACGTCTTCATAAATTGAATCAGCTAAAAATACAGATATAAAATAAACAGAGGGAGTCGATCTATCTTTTTTAATTTCCTTAAAAGGGATCTCTTGAACCTTAATCCCTTCATATTATGCAATTTGTACAGCTAAGCATGAGATAAGTAGTTCATACACCCACACATTCCCACTTCCATCAGCAAACACTTACAATAATATGAACTCCAGGCAACTGTGCTTTCAAAATGCAAATTTCTGCCAAGACATATTGTGAAGGAACAAAGAGGTATTAGAATTACTGATAGAAGTCAGCTGCGGGAAAAAAATTATTTTTATATAATGTAACATTTTGCACTTTCATACCAAGCTTTCTCATATATTTTATTATACAATTTAAAGGGATATTGATGTTTCACATAGTTGTATTTTATATTGTAATAATGATCAGGTTAGAGAATAACATTCTGGAAAAAAAAAGTCAAATAAAATTTGAGTTGCCAGTCTACTGTACATACTAGCTTATTCTAAAACACTGTGGGGGGAAATTTCTAAAAATTGTTGTATATTTTTCAACTAATTGATAGACACAGTTATATTTCATATTATTATGATCTTTGTTGCCCATAGCAAACAATCACAGTGAAAGTTTTTTACATTGTGCTCTTGTGATTACTTACTTACATTGTGTATTTTGCTAAAACATACAGCACCGCCCTTCACCTCTCCAAACAAACCAACTTCATCGCACTCATCACCTCCCTATCCAATAATCCGAAAAGACTCTTAGAAACTTTTCATTCCCCCTTCAGTCCAAGAGTACAATAGACCACCAGCAACCTCAGCGCTGACAATATGGTCAATTATTTCAAAGAAAAAATTGATTATACCCGGCATGAAATTTTCACAGAATCCCCTAATATCATGAATTTTCTTCCATCCTGCACTTCATCTACCTCACTTCCTGTCTTTGAACTGGTCACAAAAAAAGAAGAAGGCTCCTTGCATCTTCTTACCCTAATACCTGAACCAGTGACCCTATTCCCTCACATCTCCTTCAGTCCCTTTCCCCTGCTGTCACCACTTGCTTAACTAAAAATATTAATCTCTCTCATCTGGTATATTTCCCTGTTCCCTTAAACAGGCCAGCATACTCCCATTACTTAAAAAAAAACATCTTTTGACCAGAACTGCACTGGTGATGCCAATTTATACACTCATATACTGACATCACCCCTGCTTTACTACAAAATACTAGTGAATGTCTTTTTGCTGACTCTAACATTATGTCCTCCTTCTATTTAAGACTGAATCTATCAAAAACTGAATGCATTGTGTTTCCTCCCTCTAGTAACCTAACTTCTCTCAATATTACCATTTCCGAGTGTGGTTTTGCCATTACTCTCCAGTAAAGGCCTAAAGTTGAAGATGACAGATTTCCTTTGTATTTTAGAAAAAAAAAAGTAAAATATATACCCCTCGTTTAATGACAGAGAAACCCACAATGGTGACGGAAATAACTTGAATCTGACAAAAGTAATAATAAATAAAAAATCTATGAAAATGAACAAATGAAAGTCAGACATTTCTTTACAACCATGCTTCCACAGAATTTGAAAAAAAAAATGAAACTCAACAAATAGGCCTGGACAGAAATGATAGTACCCTGAAAATAATGTGACAAAAGGGACATGTTGAATTAAGGTGTGTCCACGAATTAGCATCATAGGTGTCGACAATCTTGGAATCAGTGAGTGGGCCTGTATAGAGGGCTACAGATACTCACTGTGCTGTTTGATGACATGGTGTGTATCACACTCAACATGGAACAGACGAAGCAAAGGAAAAAGTTGTCTCAGGAGATTAGAAAGAAATTTATAGACAAACATGTTAAAGGTATAAGTTATAAGACCATCTCCAAGCAGCTTGATGTTCCTGTGACCACAGGCGCACATATTATTCAGAAATTAAAGCTCCATGGGACTGTAGCCAACCTTTCTGGACATGGGCGCAGGAGGAAAATTGATGACAAATCAAAGAGACGGATAATACAAATGGTAACAAAAGAGCTCAGAAAAACTTCTAAACAGATTAAAGGTGAAATTCAAGCTCAAGGAACATCAGTGTCAGAACGCACCATCCGTTGTTCTGTGAGCCAAAGTGGACTTCATGGGAGACGACCAAGGAGAACACTATTGTTGAAAAACAATAAAAAAAAAGCCAAACTGGAATTTGCCAAACATGGTCACAAGCCAAAAAAGAATCTGGGAGAATGTCCTATTGTCAGATGAGACATAAATGGAACTCTTTGGCAAGGCACATCAGCTCTATGTTGACAGACGGAGAAATGAAGCATATCAAGAAAAGAACACTGTCCCTACTGTGAAACATGGAGGAGGCTCTGTTATGTTCTAGAATCTGTGCAAGGTACAATGAAATTTCAAAACTATCAAGGGATTCTCGAGAGAAATGTGCTGCCTAGTGTCAGAAAGCTTGATCTCAGTCGCAGGTCATGGGTCTTGCAACAGGATAATGACCCATAACACACAGCTAAAAACACGCAAGAATGGCTAAGTGGAAAACATTGGACTATTCTGAAATGGCCTTCTATGAGCCCTGACCTAAATCCTATTGAGCATCTTTGGAACTAGCTGAAACATGCCGTCTGGAAAAGGCAACCTTCAAACAAGAGAAAACTGGAGCAGTTTACTCTTGAGGAGTGGTCCAAAACACCTGTCGAGAGATGTAGAAGTCTCATTGACAGTTACAGGAATCGTTTGATTGCAGTGATTACCTCAAAAGGTTGTGCAGCAAAAGTTAAGGGTACCATCATTTCTGTCCAGGTCTATTTTATGAGCTTTTTTTTTTAAATTCTGTGGAAGCATGGTTGAAAAGCAATGTCTGACTTTCATTTGTTCATTTTTATAGATTTTTGATTTATTATTACTTTTGTCAGATTCAAGTTATTTCTGTCACCATTGTGGGTTTTCTGTCATTAAACGAGGGGTACCAACAATTTTGACCACGTGTGTGTATGTGTATATACACTGCTCAAAAAAAAAAAAAAAAAGGGAACACTCAAATAACACATCCTAGATCTAAATGAATGAATTATTCTCATTGAATACTTTGTTGTGTACAAAGTTGAATGTGCTGTCAACATAATCACACAAAAATCATCAATGGACATCAAATTTTTGAACCAATGGAGGCCTGGATTTGGAGAGACCCCCAAAATGAAAGTGGAAACAAGTCAAAATGAAAATCAAAACAAGATAAAATTAAAGTGAAAACAAGTCAAAATCATGCTCAGTATTGTGTGTGGCCTCCACATGCCTGTATGACCTTCCTACAACGCCTGGGCATGCTCCTGATGAGATTGTGGATGTTCTCCTGAGGAATCTCCTCCCTGACTTGGACTAAAGCATCCGTCAACTTGGTGCAACGTGACATTGGTGGATGGAGCGAGATATGCTGTCCCAGATGTGCTCAATCGGATTCAGGTCTGGAAACGGGCAGGCCATAGCTTCAATGCCTTCATCTTGCAGGAACTGCTGACACACTCCAGTCACATGAGGTCTGGCATTATCCTGCATTAGGAGGAACCAAGGGCCAACCGCACCAGCATATGGTCCCACAAGGGGTCTGAGGATCTAATCTCGGTACCTAATGGCAGTCAGGCTACCTCTGGAGAGCACATGGAGGGCTGTGTGGCCCTCCAAAGAAATGCCACCCCACACCATTACTGACCCACTGTCAAACCGGTCATGGTGAAGGATGTTGCAGGCAGCAGGTTCACACTCAGCACATGTAACAGACGTTATAGAGTCTGGAGACGCAATGGAGAGCGATCTGCTGCCTGCAACATCCTTCAACATGACCGGTTTGGCAGTGGGTCAGTAATGGTGTGGGGTGGCATTTCTTTGGAGGACCACACAGCCCTCCATGTGCTCGCCAGAGGTAGCCTTACTGCCATTAGGTACCGAGATGAGATCAACACAACTGACGGTCCCAATCCCATTTATAAGGCCAGAAATCCCATTTATTAAACCTGACAGGGCACATCTGTGAAGTGAAAACCATTTCCGGTGACTACCTCTTGAAGCTCATCAAGAGAATGCCAAGAGTGTGCAAAGCAGTCATCAAAGCAAAAGGTGGCTACTTTTAAGAACCTAGAATATAAGACATAATTTCAGTTGTTACACATTTTTTTGTTAAGTATATAATTCCACATGTGTTAATTCATAGTTTTGATGCTTTTAGTGTGAATTTACAATTTTCATAGCCATGAAAATATAGAAAAATCTTTAAATGAGAAGGTGTGTCCAAACTTTTGGTCTGTACTATATACCGTATTTTTCGGACCATAAGACGCACTTTTTTCCTCCAAATTTGGGAGGAAAGTGTGGGTGCGTCTTATGGTCGGAATGTAACGTGGGGAGGGGGGCAGGGGGCAGCGGTGGAGTGGGATCGCAGGAGGCAGGAAAATATCCCCTCCACTGCAGGAATCCAGCGCTGGGGAAACCACTGGTCCCGATACTTAAGTGCAGTGAATATTAATTAGCCGCTTCCCCGCCCACCTGTCAGCTGAGCAAAGAGCGGGGAGCAGCAAATGTCAGAGCCACATGGTTCCCCAGTGCCTGATTCCTGCAGCAGCTGTGGGATCTGTGTGGGAAGTAGAAGGAGGCGGCAGGAGCAGAGTGCAGCAGGAGGCATCGCATACCTGACAGCCTGGGGCTGTGCTGATGCAATGCTGAACGCTCCTGTGGAGGACCTGTGATGAGGTCATGAAGAGGGCGGGCTGGAGCATCACATGACCACACTTGACCCTGCCTCTTCATGATGTCATCACAGGTCCTTCAGACACACTATACAAGAAAAAAATAATTAAAAGGTTAGTAAATACAGCACATTAAAAATCACTCTGCCATCCTGTGGTGGACTACAACTCCCAGCATGCCATAGGATCTGCAGGACATGCTGGGAGTTATAGTTCTCCCATGGGATCTTAAAGCAGCACTCCAGTGTTATCAGTGCTGGAGTATGGCTTTAAATATAAGCTCTATGCCCCCATTCTTAGGCCGTGGTCACACATGCGAGAAATTTGCACGATTTTTGTGCGAATATCTCTCATGAACACCTGGCACTGCCACCGGCACTCGGACCGGAGCGTGCGGCTGCATGTATTTCTATGCAGCATGTTTTTCTATGCAGCCGCATGCTCCAGTCTGAGTGCCAGCGGCAGTGCCGGGTGTTCACGAGAGAGATTTGCACAAAAATCGTGCAAATTTCTCGCATGTGTGACCACGGCCTTATACTCACCCTCCAGCGTCTTCACATAGTACTTTACAGACACCACACTGGTCCCGCAGCACCATCTCCTACCCGTAGCTTCCTACATAATAACATGCTATTATATGTAATACCGTGTTTCCCCGATAGTAAGACACCCCCGATAGTAAGACGTAGTGGTGTTTTAGGGGGATCGGCTAATGTAAGACATACCCCGAAAGTAAGACATACCGGTAGTAAACTGTATGTTGGATACGGCGGTCCAAGGAGGAGGCTCCTCGTCGGCTGCATTCTGCCGCCCCCTCTCCCGTTCTCTGAGCCGGCTGTCAAACTGACAGCCGGCTTAGAGAAAGTGCTGCTGCGCTTCGGTGTGCAGTGTGCTAGCGTCTCACTCCAGGTTACAGCCAGGTGTCAGAGACGCTACACACTCACATCTTGTAAGCCGGGAGCCCCTCTGCTCTGTGCCCTGACCGCCGCCGCTGCAAGCACTTCCACATCCATGAAGCGCCAGCAGCGTGATCAGGTCACATGATCACGCTGCTGACATCACAGAGGAGACACAGGCAGTGAGGCAGCGTTGCGGTTGGTGGTACGGTAAGTGCTCCAGACGGATGCATGGGGGGAGAAATCTAAGAAAATTATGGGGGGGGCAGAAAAATCTAAGGACATAATGAGGGAAATCTGAGGACATTATGGGGGGAATCTGAGGACATTATGGGGGAATCTGAGGACATTATGGGGGGAATCTGAGGACATTATGGGGGAATCTGAGGACATTATGGGGGGATCTGAGGACATTATGGGGGAATCTGAGGACATTATGGGGGGAATCTGAGGACATTATGGGGGAATATTTTCCAATATAAGACATACCCCGAAAGTAAGACATATTGGTACTTTTGGGGGTAAAAAGAATGTAAGACACTGTCTTACTATCGGGGAAACACGGTAACACCACATATAATAGTATGTTATTTATGTTATTAAATATTTTACCACATTTTTTGCTTCAAATATATTTTTCCCTATTTTCCACCTCTAAAACCTGGGTGCGTCTTATAGTCCGGTGCGTCTTATAGTCCGAAAAATACGGTGTATATATATATATATATATATATTTATATACACACAGATGCTTCTTACAAAAATTGAATGTCAAAAAGTTAATTTATTTCAGTTCTTCAATACAAAAAGTGAAACTGATATATTATAGAGTCATTACAAACAGTGATCTATTTCAACTGTTTATTTCTGTTAATGTTGATGATTATGGCTTGCAGCCAATGAAAACCCAATAGTCATTATCTCAGTAAATTAGAATAATTAACAAAAATCACCTGCAATTGCTTCCTAAACATTTAAAAAGGTCCCTTCATCTGTTTCAGTAGGCTCCACAATCATGGGGAAGACTGCTAATTGACAGATGTCCTTTAGGCAGTCATTGACATACTCCACAAGGAGGCTAAGCCACAAAAGGTCATTGCTAAAGAAACTGTATTTTCACAGAGTGCTGTATCCAAGCATATTAATGGAAAGTTGAGGGGGAGGAAAAAGGGTGGTAGAAAAAGGTGCACAAGCAACCATGATAACCGCATCCTTGAAAGGATTGATAAGAAAAGGTCATTCAAAAATTTGGGGGAGATTCAGGAGTGGACTGCTGCTGGAGTCATTGTTTCAAGAGCCACCACACACATACATATCCATGACATGGGCTACAAGTGTCGCATTCCTTGTGTCAAGCCATTCATGACCAATAGACAACGTCAGAAGCATTTTACTTGGGCCAAGGAGAAAAAGAACTGGACTGTTGCTCAGTGGTCCAAGGTGTTGTTTTCAGATGAAAGTAAATTTTGCATTTCATTTGGAAATCAAGGTCCCAGAACCTGGAGGAAGAGTGGAGAGGCATACAGTCCAAGCTGCTTGAGGTCTAGTGTGAAGTTTCCACATTCAGTGATGGTTTGGGGAACCAGAAGGACTTGGCACCTGTCCACACTGCCAAAAGTACCAATACCTGGTTTAAAAAACAACATATCATTGTGCTTGATTGGCCTGCAAACTCACCTGACCTTAACCCCATAGAGAATGTATGGGATATTGTCAAGAGGAAGATGAGAGACACCAGACTCAACAATGCAGACAAGCTAAAGACTGCTATCAAAGCAACATGGGCTACCATAAAACCTCAGCAGTGCCACAGGCTGATCGCTTCCATGCTACGCTGCATTGATTCAGTAATTGATGCAAAAGGAGCATCGACCAAGTATTGAGTGCATTTACTGAACATATATTTCAGTAGGCCAACATTTCGGATTTTAAAATCATTTTTTCAAGCTGGTGTTATAAAGTATTGTAATTTACTGAGATAATGACTTTTGGGCTTTCACTGGCTATAAGCCATAATCATCAACATTAACAGAAATATACATTGAAATAGTTCACTCTGTAATGACTACATAATATATGAGTTTCACTTTTTATATTGAAGAACTGAAATAAACTAACTTTTTGATTATCTAATTTAGTGAAAAGCACTTATATATACTGTGTGTATGTATATATATATATATATATATATATATATATAGTGAAACATTAGTCCGCCTCCACATGGTGCACCCTGGGTAACGTTAAAGGACTAACTGTTGTGAACGCTCTGGATTCTGTGTTGGGGCTCTCTCTGGTGGCTGCTGATAGTAATGAAGCTGCCTTGACTGACAGAGGCCCTTCTGCTGAGGATTCAGCTGCGTGAGATTGGCAATCTGGGAGTGATGACTGGGGAGATTTAAGGGAGTAACCTTCCCATGATCCTCGCCGGTGATTAGTTGTTACTTCCTGGTCCAGTTTGAAAGTCAGCTTGCTTTCTGCTGTCTCCTGCAACTTTCAGATAAGTTATGTTCTTCTTGTTTCTGTGGTTTTGCTTTCTTTTGTTTTTCTGCCCTTCTGAGTGAGGTCAGCCGGGTACCCCTGCTGGGGCCTGCGCTGGTCTCTGTTTCACATTTATCTCAGATTATTTTTTCAGTCCCTGTTATTTCAGTAGCTGCTGGGTAGCTACCTGTTCACACCAGAGTTCTGATCTAGTGGGGGAGAGATCTAGTGGTCTCAGTATTTTTGGAATTAGAAGTGTTGGAATTTTTCCTAGGGTTTTGCTGGATTGCAGACAGTATTCTTTCCTGTCCTGTCCTATCTAGATAGTTTTGCTTACTCTCTTTTCTGCCTGCGTTTGTATTTCATCTTGTCTCACCGCCAATATATGTGTGGGGGCTACCTTTTCCTTTGGGGCGCTACTCCGGGGCAGTTAGCTTTCCCCTTTCTATCTTTAGGCTTAGCTAACTCTCCGGCTGTGTCGAGGCATCTAGGTCATCGTAGGTACGTCCAACGGCTGCTTCTAGTTGTGCGGTTAGTTTACGGGTCTGCAATCCATTAGTTACCAACCTCTGTCTGGCTGCCTTGGCTATTTTTGTTACTGTCCTCCTCGGCTACCAAATCATAACAGCTAACAATCTTGATGACCAAACAATCAAACTACATCTAGATCTCCTGGTCAATATATTTTACATCATATTTGATAATCAACAATGGATCAAATTTGATGTCTACAAATAAAAATAATAATAAGAATAATGATACCGTCACAAATGACACTCCTCAAATGAAAGACCGTAGACCCACTGTGAAAATCTGCCAAATCAATATTGAAGGTATCAGCCGCTCAAAATGTGATTTCCTCAACAAGTTTCTCACTGATAACAAAATAGACATTCTTGTTTTGCAGGAAACTCATGTTGAAAATGAAGTTCAACTTCAAGCTCGTGGTTCCATTTCTGATTTTTATTTAATTGGTGCTACATATGACCCGCACTACAGTGTAGTTACCTATGTGAAAGGTAATATTGAAAATGTAATGCTTGCATCTACATCTGTTGAAAATGACATCCATGAAGCTGTGATTAAAGATGGTGATATCACAATTTTTAATATTTACAAGCCTCCTGCAGTACAATGGTCCACTGAAGTTATCCAGGTCCATTCAACTCCTACCCTGTACATATTAGATTTCAACAATCATCACAAGCTCTGGCAATATGCTAGCAATGATGACAATGGTGCGCACCTGGTAAACTGGTCTGACATGCACAACACATTCTTTATTTTTGATGCAAAGGATTTTCCAACCTTCCAATCAGCAGCCTGGCAGAGAGGATACAACCCTGATCTATGTTTCGTATCATGCAATAGAAACAAGCAACCTTTATCTACATCTCAGTGTGTTGTCAAACATTTCCCTCGTAGTCAGCATCGCCCTGTCATCATCACCATTAGAGTATCTATTCCTTTTGCAACTTTGTACTCACGTCCTCGATGGAATTCTGTCAAAGCTAACTGGAAAAAGTTTGCAGATCATCTTGATAAGTGTATTGATTGGATACCTCCAATCAATAAAAACTATGAACGGTTCTGTAAAGCTGTTATCAAAGCTGCAAAGAAATCAATAACACGTGGCTTTCGCAAAGAATACATTCCAGGCTGGACTGATGAATGTGAACAACTGTACAGACAATTCCTTGAGAGTGAAGATGGTGAAATCGGTGATGAGTTGCAGAACAAACTGAATGTAGCACGTTGTGTCAAATGGATGGAAACAGTTGAGAACTTGGACTATAAAAGGTCCAATAGAAAAGTGTGGTCACTTTTAAGAAAACTAGAAGTAAACCGTAAATCAAAGCAGAAAAAGAATTCTGTAACTCCAAACCAAATTGCAGCACACATTGTGAACACCTCAAGAACCTCTAATGATCGAGCTCGTATCATAAAAGTTAAAAATAAGTTTAAGCTACTAAAATCATCTGTGGCACCAACTGAAGAATACTCCCTCCCTTTTACAACTTTTGACATTGAAATTGCTCTTGCTGATACTAAAAGTAATAAAGCTCCTGGATTTGATGAGATTCATTCTGACTTTCTCAAAAACAATGGACCTTATGAGAACAAAAAAGGCTGGCAAAGTTCTTCTCAGATATCATGGAGAATCCTCAAGTCCTCAGTAAATTAAAACACGCCAAGATCATTGCATTGTTAAAATCTGGGAAGCCTGAAGATAGTCCATCAAGGGATCAGTGCTGGCACCCCTCCTGTTTGCTTTGTACCTAGCTGACATTCCTGACACAATATCAGTAATTTGGATACGAGGATGACTGGGTACTTGCTACAGTGAGCAAAACAATGGAGGAAGCAGAGGAGGTTCTAACAGACGATCTAAGTGTAATGGGAAAGCATTTTCGACAATGGAGGCCAAGGCCCAATCCGTCAAAAATGGAAATATGTTGCTTTCATTTACACAACACAAGTGCTAAGACTGAACTCAAAGTACATTTTGAAGGTCAACTTGTCAAACATAATTTCAATCCTAAGTATTTAGGCATAATCCTTGATAGAAGCCTAGCCTTCAAATCTCACTTGGATAAAACAGCACAGAAACTGAAAGCACGCAATAATATTATTCAGAAACTCTGCGGATCCTTCTGGGGTTCTTCAACATCTGTCTTGAGAACGTCTACTCTTGCTTTGGTGTACTCTACTGCAGAATATTGTGATCTCCAGTATGGTTGAATAGTTGTCATGTGAATGCAATTGACACTCAGCTGAACAACTCTATGCGCATAATATCTGGTGCTATCAGACCTACGCCCGTCCACTGGTTACCTGTCTTGAGCCATATTGCACCTGCAAATCTGAGAAGACAGAAGCTCCTACTTAAAGAATACACCAAAGTAGTGAACAATGAAAATCTCCTAATACATCAAAATATTCAAGATGTTCAAACACAGCAACTGAAATCAAGACATCCACCCATCCGAACCGCAATTACCCTGTATGAACATGATTTCAATTTAGAAGAGAAATGGCAAGAACTTTGGGTCAGTGCAGTAGACGGTGAGCTTCAAACATTTCCTCACTTATAAAACCCTCCACCAAGCTTCAATCTACCAATGAAAACCTGGGTCACCCTGAATCGTATCAGAACAAACTTTGGTGTCTGTGCAGATATTATGCATAAGTGGGGGAAATCTGATTCTCCTGCCTGTGACTGTGCAGCTGAACGTCAAACAGTTCAGCGCATTGTTGAGTGTCCCCTCAGATCTTACACTGGTGACAAGAATGATTCTACACTGGAAATGACAATGTTATTGCATACATAGGAAACCTCGATATCCGACTCTGATTTCTGTTCCTTTGTTCTTTTCAATCACTGTTTATTGTTCGTTATTTATTCTTATATGATGTTAAAATATATGTTCATACGATTAAAGTAAAGTATATATTACTCAAAAAAACAAAGGGAACACTTAAACAACACAAACCTGCAAGTCAATCACACTTCTGTGAAATCAACCTGTCCAGTTATGAAGCAACACTGATTGTGAATCAATTTCTCTTGCTGTTGTGCAAATTGAACAGACAACAGGTAGAAATGATAGGCTATTAGCAAGACAACACCTATAAAGAAGTGGTTCTGCAGTGGGTGACCACAGATCATTTCTCTGTTCTCATCCTTTTTGTCTGTTCTGGTCACTTTTGCATTTTGTCAGTGCTCTCAACCCTAGACGTGCTGTACAGTAGCATGAGGAGGTGTCTACAACCCACAGAAGTTGCAAGAAGGTAGCTGTTGTTTCTAGAAGGGAAAAGTGCAAAATAGGGTCTTATCCCACAGATTTAGGACAATAGATATCAAGAAGCTTCTCACCTGATGATGAGAATTACACACTCAAAAATGTCGGCTTCTGCAGATCCACAGGACGATAAGCTACCATATGGTACAATGTGTAAGAGGTGTGTGGATATTTTCTGCGCTGCTGCAACAATATAGTTCCAAAGTTGATGAAGTAGAAATGGTGGTTTGTTCAATGCATTTCAGGGTCTTTCTGACTTCTTCTTCAGGAAATGCCACATAGAACATGAAGGAGCAATACACTTGCACTCCTTAAGTACATAAAAAATTCAAAACAATGGCGCCAAGCGTTCATATAACACGTGATGACAGAGTTCAAAGTACCAAATTATTCATACAGGTTTCCCTACATTAACATTGACACATTAATAAAGAATTAATTTCTTATAATGATTATATGTCTTTTATAGGCAAATAAATAAGAAAATAAAATAAAAAAAAAGAAAGAGAGAGAGAAAAAAGAAGAGACCAGTTTATAAGCATTTCCTAGCGGAAATAGGGGGTGAAGAACTGGCGAGAACCTACAGAGAAAGGGATTCACACACCATCTTTCACTGCATTGTGCTCATGCTATCACTGCGGTTGAACTTGGAAAGAGGTGAACACTTCAATTAGAAAAATTATAATGATGTATATATATGTATTTAAAGTCTTTATTATTTAATAAACAATGGTCTTTATATATATATATATATATATATATATGTATATATATATATATATATATAATAAAAGATTTTTTATCACCAAAAAATGGTCAAAAAGTGTTTCTTTTTTCATATTGCATTGCATTTTTTCTGTGCTGTATTATGTATAAATATGTGATTCTTCAGATGTTGTATTAGTCTTTGCCTGATGAAGAGACCTGAGTAGTCTCGAAAGCTTGCAATTTGTTACCATCTTTTCAGTTAGCCATTAAAAGGTATCAACCACTGAGGACTCTCAAGTCTAAATATTTTTCTTTTTTCATATGTAATTAATGATTAAAAAAGGGGATTAAAAAAGGATTATTCAAAATCATCAGAAAAAAACTTTTTCAGTTGTGTAAGACAACACTAAAAAAGACAGAGTTAAGTTCTAAAGTCATGTCCAAAATAAAATATATATTTAAGAAATACAAGTGGCCCAAAAGATGTCCTTAATCATTGTTTTTAGCTGTAGCACAGCGGGACCACCAACACAACCACTACAGGATCCTCTTTCCAATAGGTGAGAAAAAAAAACCTTTTTGTATTACACGTATATAAAAAATACTTTGCAGAGACTGGATTTGTAAAAGATATCATTTAGAGACCAGATGAAGTCTTTAAATGAGCTCAGCTTTTTCAGTTAGGCCGGGGTCACACTGGCAACAAAATCGTACGACTGCAAAGCGATGAAATATCGCATTGCAGTCGGACCAATGTTAATCTATGGAGCAGCTCCCACCATCAGATTTTTTGTGGTCCGTTTTATACATGCGAGTGATTGTCACCGATTGTGGTTCGACAATCGCCAATGCAAGTCTATGGGTGCAATGAAAAATCGGATTACAAACGGACTGCACGTGTGACTTGCGATTAAATCGCACCGGTGTCCTTTAGAAAAGACGTCAATTCATCCCCAGCTATACAGTAAAATCACACTGACAGCTTTAATAAAGAATGGAAAGAATACATATACACACATAGAATACATATATATATACATGTCATTGTGACATATATATATATATATTTATAGTTCATGCACTTCTACATAGTATAATAGCCGCTAATTCAATTGCCAGCTTTTGTGAAATTACAGAACCCGACATGAAATGACACATGGCTTACATACAGTTAACCATGTCATTTCATGTAGTTTGATATATGGTTTTCACTAACAATTACATGAGTGCATGTGTGCAAAATTTAAGACATGTAGAGGTTAATTAAAGGTGTAAATTCGTTGAAAAAAAATGCGTGGGCTCCAGCGCTATTTTCTCAACCAGACAGGCAAAGCCAGCGAGTTGGGGCAGATAATAATAGCCTAGGGAGGGTGCATTTATTTTGTGCCCCCCCCTGGCTACTAACATCTGCCCCGAGCCACCCCAGAAAAGGCAAATCTATAATTAGATGCGCCCTTTCTGCCACTTAGCCCATCTATTCCCATTGCACTGTAGCTGTGGCTAATGGGTTAATAATGGGTTAAAGCCACCTTGCTATTGGAAGGTGACTTTAAGCCAGGTTAATAATTGAGAGTTGTCAATTAGACAACTCTCAATTATTAATCCTATTGTATGAAATAAAAATAAAACACACACACTTTAATAAAAAATCATCTTAATGAAAGAATGACACAGTTTTTGACCATCTTTTATTTTACAGGTAATCCGTGCGAAGCCCTAGTTCTCCTGTAATAAAAATAAAATAATAAAGCAACATTATTCTTACCTATCTGGTGCTCTGTCAGGTCCCATGATGTAATCCTTCACAAAGGGTTAACTGGCTTACAGCTAGCAGCACAGCTAATGCTGGCAGCTCAGCTGTAAGCCCTGAATGAAGGAGTTCCTCTCCCGGCCGACAGGAGAGGAAGTGATTAGTGTGGGAAGCTTAATTGATTGCTTCCCAGGCTAATCAGTTCAGGTCAGCCGGGGACACCGCACAGCATCAGTGACGTCAGAGGGAGTCCCGGCATTTGGGATTCGGGAGAGCATGAGAGCGTGCACAAATATTTTTGAACTTTCTTGGAATGTACAGATCAGATCCAGGAAATGTTTTTGAGTTATAGTGGGCCAGAGGAGGCAAGGGCTTGGATATGTAGCTTGAAAGAGAGGGCAGAGTCGAGGATCAACCCAAGGCCACGAACAAGCGGGACTATTTTTCACAGTGTGCCATCCCAGCATTACACAGGCACGTGTCCCACAACATTTCCCGTGCCCTCAACAATGCTGTTACTTGGAAACTCAACCTAACCACAATCACGTGGACAAGTGCTTGTGGTCAGGGATGGTACATCTCACTGAGGGCACACTGGGTTAACATAGTGGAAGCCGGGACCCACTCCGACCTTGGTATGGCGCACGTCCTCCCAACCCCTAGTATTTTGGGCCCTACGTAAATCTGGGTTGCCCCACAGTCAACAGATCCTGCACCTCCTCCTCCTCCTTCTCCTCCTCTTCAGCCTCCATCTCCAAAAGTAGCACATCAGTCAAACGCTGGAAGCACTGCAGCACTGCTTCATTAAAATGACAAAAGGCTGTGCTGAAGCTAATATGCTTAGGAGACAAAATGCACAATGATGAAGAGTTGTGGACAGCTCTGAAAGAGCAGGCTGATCTGTGGCTGACACCGCTGAATTCACAGCCAGGCATGGTTGTGTGAGACAAGGGCTGGAACCTGGTGGCTGCTTTGTGGCGAGGCGAGCTCAGACACATGCTATGCCTGGCAAATGTACTTAACCTCATTGGTCACGTTTTCTGAAAAGCGACACAGAGCTGCCAGATCTGCTAGGAAAAGTACAACGCTCTGTGGACCCATTTTACAAAGTCAGCAACAGCTTTATCCACCCTTGCCGTGCTTCAGCAGCGCTTGCAGCTTCTGGCTCACCGACTGGTGTGTGATGTCCCTAGGCGTTGGAACTCTACACTGCAGATGTTGGAAAGGATTTGTGAGCAGAAGAGGGCATTTGGTGACTAGTCTACTAGCATCAACAAGGTTGTCGGTATTCAATTCTGACTTCACACATAAGATCTCAGGAGTGGACATGGATGTCAGACATATGTACCATCCTCCAAAACTTTGAGGAATTCAACAAGATGGTGAGCGTGAATGACGCCACCATTAACGTCTCCATCCTGCTTCTCTGTCTTCTAATCTGAATATTTATAGTTATTTATATAGCGCAAACATATTTGCAGTTTAGCATTTTGAAAGAAAACATTCCTAAGTAACAACGATAACAATAATACAATAATTAAACCAAAATAAAACGACCCTGCTTGTGACAGCTTACAATCTACACTAAGTAACAATGATAATAATTAAACCCAAAAAACAATCCTGCTCGTGACAACTTAAAATCTACAATGAGGTGGGGGAGATAAAAACTTCAGGGGTGTATTTACAATAATGTATTTACAATTATATTACTGAGGTTAGTCGAAAGTCAAGGAGGCCTGAAGACAAGTAGGAGGAGAGCATGGTCAGTCGTCCTATTGGTGAGGACACGGAAGTATTGACTGTTAGCAGTCTTGCATGCATGGCTGACTTTATATTCCGCTGCCTTTCCCATCACCCTCACGTTCTCAAAATTTTGGGTGACGGGCAATACTGATTGGTGACACTTCTAGACCTAGGGAGAACTTTATATCTCTTATTCCAGAGGCAGACAGGTGTACTAAAATGTTGGAGGACCAGAGGGCCCTTCTTGCAGAATTATTAAAAAATTTCTATATGAAAACGATGGCAGCAGAGTACACAGTTTTTTGGCCAAGAAAGGCGTACAGGTGAGAGAGACATAACTTCAATCCAGCAGAGGCAGTGGAACACTGGCAAAGTTTGAGGAGATTTTTCTCAGACCTCCCATCGCCCTGGCCCGAAGGCACGGGGACTCTCACAAAGAGTGCAAAGTTTGTGAAAATGCTGAGGGAGTACCTTGCTGACTGTACCAATGCCCTCTGTCATTCCTCTGTGCCTTATTATTATTGGTTATCCACGCTGAACACGTGGCATGAACTGGTTCTCTGTACTGCGCACGTGCGCTGTACTCACGGTCAAGGAGCGCATGGCGCCTCGCTCTCTGGCGGTCACTGGTCACATGGCGCCTCGCTAAATGGCAGTACCGCTTTTAGTGGTGGGAGCCAACGGGAACAGTCCTTTGCAGCGTCACTGCTCTAAGGACGGAGCACTCTGCTCAGCTTCCTATGTTCTGCTTGTCCACACCAAAAATCTATGCTGTCGCGCCCGCTTTGTGTTAAACTGTCCCCCTGCCTGTAGGTCACTGGGGCTGTCTGCTGCAGTTTGCCACACTACGGCGCTTCGGGTGCGTAGTGCACTGCCCCCCTTCATGCTCACACGCTCACAGCTGGGGACTTACTCATGCTTTTTGTTTTTTTCCACACCTTCCGCACAGGTTCCCTGTCTAAACATGCCCCCTCTTCATGGGTAATGGGACCTGTCCGTTACCCTAATCCTTCCCCAGGGAAACAAGGGATGTAGCCTTGACAGTTCTGGACCCAGCACAGCACAGGTACCCACAGCACGGTCATCCTGAATCCATTCATATCTGGCCAATCAGTTTTTTAATGCAAGCATCATAGAAGGCATGTTCTTCCAATTTTAAAGAGAAAATTGTACATTACATCCAGAACTGTGTCACTTTGAAGGACTTTGTGGCTCATATCAATCCACAACATGACACTAGTAGTCTCATACTTCTAATTTTCAGTGGAAAATCATTTCCCCATGAAAGGTTGTGTATGTTCTGACTTATGTTACATAATTTGGGTGATATTAATTATTCATATCTATTTGCTTCACAATATATTCATCTTTTTTTTTTAAGGCTTACGAATATAATGTTGTAAAAGTGAAAACAAGTTGGTAACTGTGTTTAAACTCAAATGTTAAAATAATTGTTTTTTTTTACTATTTCTCCATTCTGTGTTCGGCTGACCCACCTTATTGATCTTATTGATTTTCTTTGGCAAGAAACCAACAGCTCCATCAATACCACATGCTTTTCCAATTAATTCATCATGCTTGTAAAGTAAAGGTGAGATTAGGAATCTAGATAACATCTCAGGACTGTAGTCAACATAACACTGTGCCATGACCCACTGGGGTTTAGCTAACAATTTCACATAGTGCACTGCAGAACAAAGTTGTCAGAAAAACAAGATTTTGATTCAATAACAGCACGCAGATATATGAGTTGGCACGGAGATACCACACTGACAAATGTGTGGCCTGTATTTTTTTGCTTTTTTAGGCTAAATAATGCTGTATATAACTACAGTGACAGATAGCAAAAAAATGGAATTTAGGGCTAAAATGAACAAAATTCTTAGCAGACGGATGGATGAGGCGTGTAACAGATATACTGCACTGTAAAATACGTGGCCTGTATGTATTTTTTGGGTGGTTCAGCAAAATGGTGTCAAGAAATTGTGTAATATCATAGAGAAATCAGCCGCACTCAATATTGAATGTGAAGAAAATAGAGTTTCATTTATTAAATCACTGAACTGGATAAACAGCACAGACAACTGTGTGATATGTGCACAGAACGGACAGAGCTGATGGGGTTTAACGTTTCGACCATACGTGGTCTTTTTCAAAAACCTCGCTGTGAAATAGAACATAAATATAAATATATCATGAATACAGACATAAAAATAACAAATAACATAAACAAATAATATATACATATATACAAAGAATTTTTTATGTACATATATTAAGGTCCCAAAAATAGAATATTTTTCAATATATATTTGTATAGAGATGGTCACATGAGCCAAAAGAACTATATATTAATGGTTTAGTTTAGCTAGATAAATACACATCAAGAGGAGCAGTGCACATAACCCTGAAGGTCAAATAGTAACCTCCTATAAGGTAGCAGAATGCCAATAAGACCTGAGAAAAGATATATTCATAAACAGTAAATTGCATATTGTAGCACATCAGAAACAATTCTTGGGGAAAATCAGGGTTTTAATCCAATGGCATAGCTACTAGTTATTAAATGGAGGCTCACCAACATAATTTTAAATAGATAATTCCAGGAAAACTGATCCAGTAGGTACAGAATAAAACTAACCTGAAAATGCAGAGTATGAAGAGAGAGGATAGGCAGGAAACAAATCCCATGCAGGCTATATGTGGAGATAAGTAAAAGAGATGAATGAATTTCAAGGAAAAAGTGATCGCAAGTAGACAAAACTCCTGAAGCCCTATGTCATGTCACAAACCTGGTATGTAGGGCAAGAAAGAGCGGTCCGTCCAGCAATATCGGGTGTGGGCAGTAATCGCCATAGTGGCGCTTTAAATAGGACATTAGTGCTCAATATCCGGCAAGAGACGCCTCACATGACGCTGGGAAAAGCTGAAAAGAGGCTAGACACGCAGGAGCGTGTCATTATGTAATGCGCATGCGCATAGCTGCATGACGTCACTAAGTCACGTTAACTAAAGGGATGGCAGAGGCCGAACGGAGGCTTGGCATACAGGAGCGTGTCACCCAGACTGCGCATGCGCAGTTCAGGTTAAAGGGAAAAGGAAAGCAAGAGATCATAAGCGAAGGTGGAAATAAAAGCGCAGCATTGAAGTGATAGGGGTGGAGAAAATTAAAGCAATTGTAAGGAAATTAGGAAGGCAAAAAAAAGGGGTTGAAATTTGTGAATAAAATGTTAGGGGGTAATATAGGAATGATGATAAATAAAAAAAATAAAAAATAAAAAATAAAAAATGAAGATAAAAAGCATAAGAAAAAATTAGAATGAGGAGCCAAAAAGAGGAATTACATACAGTATAATACGATTTTTTGAACCACAATCATTGAAAATAAAAGGTACACAGTATGTAAAAAATTGGAGAAATTGAAAAAAATTGAAAAAAATAAGAAAAAATGAGAAAAAAGTGGAGAAATAAAATAAAAATGAATATAAATATTAAAGATAAAAATAAAAAATAAATAAAAATAGAAATATAGACAAAAAAAGTGAAGAAAAAAATAAAAAAGGAAAAATATGAAAAATCTGAAAAAAAATTTGAAAAAAAATGAAAAAAAAAATGAAAAAATGAACAAATAAAGATGAAAAAAATAAAAAATAACAATAAATAAAGTTATAAAAAAGGGGGGTGTGTATTTGTAGAACTTACCACCAAGTGAGGAGAAGTAGAGGAAAGAGACTTTTAGTGGACTATCCTCCCATGGTTTCACTATTAGGAAATCTAAAAGAAAAGAAGGTTAAAGTACCAACCTGGAACAGTGAACCTGGAAATAAGAAGGTCAAATAGTCATAATAAATGTAATGGACATTCAGCAAAAGGTAAAATCAAGTTCCCTATTCAATCCTTTGGGGGCTAAGGTCTGTAGTGTGTGGATCCAAAAGGATTCCCGTTGTTTAAGGAGCTTAGTATGGTTACCCCCCTGTCTTGGTTTATCAATTTGTTCTATCACCTGAAAACGGAGTTGTGATACGGAATGGTTGCTTTAGAAAAGTGATCTGGGACTGGAAGCCAAGTTTTTTTTAATCTAATGGTAGATTTGTGGCTTGATATTCTTTCTCTAATATGTTGCGTGGTCTCCCCTATGTAGAGGAGGCCACACGGACATTTTATCAAATATATCGCAAAGTTGGTATCACATGTATAAAATCCATTGATTTTATATCTCTTCCCAGTATGTGGGTAAACAGGCACAAAAAAAAAAAAAAAAAATATCCTAAAATAAAATAAAAAATTTTTTTTTGCAAAAAATGCATGAAGGTTGTAATAATAATAAGGGTATTTAGTAAACATAATTTTGATCAAAAGAATGTACAAGCCATCCCGCCACGTCAAGGCAACCCTTTGTGGGACAGTCCTACTCTAATATTAAAAACCTTTCCACTTGTCAAGTGACACAAATGTGAACAAGGCAGAGGGACTGAACCCACCAGTTGAAGCTCAGGCCAGACAGGATGGATTTTCTCAACTCAGAAACAGGGCGGTCACACCCTTATATGCACAGAATGCATATATTTTTTTTTTTTTGTGCCTGTTTTCTGTGTAATGGTTATGTGTTAATATGCATTTACATTTTGCATACACATCAACTTACTTTTTCAGTTCAGATTTAGTTTCCTATGTAGTCCAGAGTGCATTCTGTGCATATAAGGGTGTGACCGCCCTGTTTCTGAGTTGAGAAAATCCATCCTGTCTGGCCTGAGCTTCAACTGGTGGGTTCAGTCCCTCTGCCTTGTTCACATTTGTGTCACTTGACAAGTGGAAAGGTTTTTAATATTAGAGTAGGACTGTCCCACAAAGGGTTGCCTTGACGTGGCGGGATGGCTTGTACATTCTTTTGATCAAAATTATGTTTACTAAATACCCTTATTATTATTACTACCTTCATGCATTTTTTGCAAAAAAAATTTTTTATTTTATTTTAGGATATTTGCTTTTTTTTTTTTTTTTTGTGCCTGTTTTCTGTGTAATGGTTATGTGTTAATATGCATTTACATTTTGCATACACATCAACTTACTTTTTCAGTTCAGATTTAGTTTCCAGTATGTGGGTGGACGATGTCCTCTGATTTGATTACATTGGCGCAGCATGAACATCCCAGCATGGGAATGTACCCTTTCTTTGTGTCCCTATGAATGTTTGCTTAGGTTGTTTAGTGAGGCTACCGATGTCTGCACGGACCAGTTGATCTTTAAAGTTTTTAGGTCTCCTTTTACACATAAGTACGGGTGTCTGAAAAGCTGAAATATGTGGATAGGATTCAGTCAAACGAGGCCAATGTTTATTGATAGTTTTGTAAATTATATTCATTAAAGGATGGTGTGTATGGATGAAAGGGATCCGTTCAGGTTTCGAGGATATATTGATAGGGGGTTCCCATGATAAGATTCTCTGTTTTTCAAAAGAGAGGATATTCTCCGGATACTTTCTTTCTCTGAATTTATTAGCCATCTCGTCAAGTCGGATTTCAACAAGACGAGAATCAGCGACAATTTTCTTTACTCTATTGAATTGAGAGCGGGGAAGACTCTCACGTGTGGATTTAGGATGACAGCTTGTAAACAATAGAAGGTTATTGGAGTCGGTGGGTTTAGTATACAGGTCTGTAGATAATCTATTGTCATAATTTTTGATCACCATGGTGTCCAGAAAAGGGATCCTATGTAAGTCCCAATTGAGTAAAAATTGTAATTCAGGTCTGATGTTGTTGATCTGATCCATAAATGAGAGGAGAGTATCCAGGGTGCCATCCCAAAGACAAAAGATGTCGTCTATATAGCGAAGCCAACATTTGGAATGAAGTTGAAATAGATTATTGTTGTAAATATATGAGTTCTCAAAGGCATCCATGTATAGGTTGGCATAGGCTGGTGCCATATTAGATCCCATGGCTGTGCCACAGGTTTGATAATAAAATTGATCACCAAAGAGGAAATAGTTCTCATTGAGAACTAGGGTTAATAGATCCAGAAGAAACTGTTGAGGGTTGGCACCCAAGCTTGAAGAACGGAGAGATTCTTTAACAGCTTCTACACCAAGGTCATGTTTGATCGAGGTGTAGAGGTTTTTGACGTCTAGAGTGGCCAAAAGGCATCCAGATGGAATGTCTGACAGGAGTTTAATGATGTTAATAAAGTGTCCAGTGTCGAGTACAAAGGACCTAGTTTCTTTGACCAGTGGTGTTAGAGATTTCTCTAGAAAAATGGATAAAGGTGCTAAAATTGAATCGGTTGATGCAACAATGGGGCGCCCCGGTGGATTGGTGAGGGATTTATGGATCTTGGAAAGTATATAGATAACCGGTGTTATTGGATATAGATTGGTCAGGAAAGTAGATGTTTTTTTATCTATACAGTTGTTTGCTAGATATCTATTAAGAAGAGTCTCGATTTTTGTCTTAATTCTCGGAGTAGGGTCAGAGGGGATCTTTTTGTATGTGGATTCATCTGATAACTGATTTTCGATTTCTCTAATATAGTCGGTTTGATTCATAACGACTATAGCTCCACCTTTGTCAGCTGGCTTGATGGTTATGTTTTTATTGGCCTTAAGGGACTCAATTGCTTGTTTCTCAAGTGATGTAATGTTGCTTTTGGTGGGAAATAAGCCTTTCTGTTGTTTTGTCAGAGTCTCGTGTATCTCCCTGTCTATGAGGTCAATGCATGCTTCAGCTGCATGGTATGTCCGAGGTGGGTGGAATGAACTTTTGTTGTATAGTCCTAAGGATGCTATAGATAGTTCAGAAGAAGAGGCAAAGGTTCCCTCCGTCAAGGGTGTCCTATTACCAATAGGTATCTTCTGAAGACCAAAATGGGTTTTGAGACGAATAGAGCAATAAAAGTACTGGAGATCTTGTTCCAGTTTAAAACTGTCCCAAGCAGGAGTAGGGCAAAATGACAGTCCACGTTGTAGTACCGACAGTTCAACAGGATTCAGTGTGTATGATGAAATGTTAATCACAGATCTGAGGTTCCTACCTGTGATCTCGTCACCATGCGGTCGGTTGTACTTGCGGGTTGACCTCCTTGTCTTTCTACTCCTGCCGGGCGATAGTTCCCCTCCTGGGTTGTCTTCTTCCTAAAAAAATGACTCTGGCTCTGGTTGTAAGAGGAGCCACTGCTGTCTGAGCTGAAGGAGCCAGGTCGCCTTGAGGTGTAATTGCCTCGCCATTGTCCTGAATAAGAGGTGTCGTTCCACCTGTACACTCTCTCTGACCTATAGTCCTCCTCGTCTCTATGGAATTTACTCCTCTTCTTTTCTTGTAGTAGTTTACGATTATCTTCGATAGTTTTGTCAACCTTAGTTTTCAAATTTTGCCAATCCTGTGTGGATAAAGTAGAACTAAATTGTTCCTCAATAGATTTTACCTTTGCTTCGGTCTCAGAAATTGCTGATTGTAGAGTCTCGATGGTCAGGAGTATAATATCAAGTGAGCACTTGTTAAGGATTTTCTTGTATTTCTCACAGTAATCGGGTCTGTTGGAAAACAGCGTAGGACGGAGATTACACCGAAGACCTCTAGGGATACGGTTTAGCTCATAGTACTCCGCTAAGGTGATTGAATGAAGGTCATAAGACATCAACCTTCTGCATTCTCTTTCGTAGTCCCTGCTCCTAATCTCCTGTGCTGGAGTATGTAGAAAATCACTCGGGTTAGTGATTTTAGATAAGATATTAGATTCTGTAGTATCATCAAAGGCGAAGGTATGCGTAGACATCAGGGCACAGGTGCAAACATCAACAAAATATCACAATAATAAGTAAATGATGTGCACACTGTATAATCGATGATTGGTGCTGGCTGAACAACAATGTCCATATCATAGAGAAATCAGCCGCACTCAATATTGAATGTGAAGAAAATAGAGTTTCATTTATTAAATCACTGAACTGGATAAACAGCACAGACAACTGTGTGATATGTGCACAGAACGGACAGAGCTGATGGGGTTTAACGTTTCGACCATACGTGGTCTTTTTCAAAAACCTCGCTGTGAAATAGAACAGAAATATAAACATATCATGAATACAGACATAAAAATAACAAATAACATAAACAAATAATATATACATATATACAAAGAATTTTTTATGTACATAAATTAAGGTCACAAAAATAGAATATTTTTCAATATATATTTGTATAGAGATGGTCACATGAGCCAAAAGAAGTATATATTAATGGTTTAGTTTAGCTAGATAAATACACATCAAGAGGAGCAGTGCACATAACCCTGAAGGTCAAATAGTAACCTCCTATAAGGTAGCAGACTCTACAATCAGCAATTTCTGAGACCGAAGCAAAGGTAAAATCTATTGAGGAACAATTTAGTTCTACTTTATCCACATAGGATTGGCAAAATTTGAAAACTAAGGTTGACAAAACTATCGAAGATAATCGTAAACTACTACAAGAAAAGAAGAGGAATAAATTCCATAGAGACGAGGAGGACTATAAGTCAGAGAGAGTGTACAGGTGGAACGACACCTCTTATTCAGGACAATGGCGAGGCAATTACACCTCAAGGCGACCTGGCTCCTTCAGCTCAGACAGCAGTGGCTCCTCTTACAACCAGAGCCAGAGTCATTTTTTAGGAAGAAGACAACCCAGGAGGGGCAACTATCGCCCGGCAGGAGTAGAAAGACAAGGAGGTCAACCCGCAAGTACAACCGACCGCATGGTGACGAGATCACAGGTAGGAACCTCAGATCTGTGATTAACATTTCATCATACACACTGAATCCTGTTGAACTGTCGGTACTACAACGTGGACTGTCATTTTGCCCTACTCCTGCTTGGGACAGTTTTAAACTGGAACAAGATCTCCAGTACTTTTATCGCTCTATTCGTCTCAAAACCCATTTTGGTTTTCAGAAGATACCTATTGGTAATAGGACACCCTTGACGGAGGGAACCTTTGCCTCTTCTTCTGAACTATCTATAGCATCCTTAGGACTATACAACAAAAGTTCATTCCACCCACCTCGGACATACCATGCAGCTGAAGCATGCATTGACCTCATAGACAGGGAGATACACGAGACTCTGACAAAACAACAGAAAGGCTTATTTCCCACCAAAAGCAACATTACATCACTTGAGAAACAAGCAATTGAGTCCCTTAAGGCCAATAAAAACATAACCATCAAGCCAGCTGACAAAGGTGGAGCTATAGTCGTTATGAATCAAACCGACTATATTAGAGAAATCGAAAATCAGTTATCAGATGAATCCACATACAAAAAGATCCCCTCTGACCCTACTCCGAGAATTAAGACAAAAATCGAGACTCTTCTTAATAGATATCTAGCAAACAACTGTATAGATAAAAAAACATCTACTTTCCTGACCAACCTATATCCAATAACACCGGTTATCTATATACTTTCCAAGATCCATAAATCCCTCACCAATCCCCCGGGGCGCCCCATTGTTGCATCAACCGATTCAATTTTAGCACCTTTATCCATTTTTCTAGAGAAATCTCTAACACCACTGGTCAAAGAAACTAGGTCCTTTGTACTCGACACTAGACACTTTATTAACATCATTAAACTCCTGTCAGACATTCCATCTGGATGCCTTTTGGCCACTCTAGACGTCAAAAACCTCTACACCTCGATCAAACATGACCTTGGTGTAGAAGCTGTTAAAGAATCTCTCCGTTCTTCAAGCTTGGGTGCCAACCCTCAACAGTTTCTTCTGGATCTATTAACCCTAGTTCTCAATGAGAACTATTTCCTCTTTGGTGATCAATTTTATTATCAAACCTGTGGCACAGCCATGGGATCTAATATGGCACCAGCCTATGCCAACCTATACATGGATGCCTTTGAGAACTCATATATTTACAACAATAATCTATTTCAACTTCATTCCAAATGTTGGCTTCGCTATATAGACGACATCTTTTGTCTTTGGGATGGCACCCTGGATACTCTCCTCTCATTTATGGATCAGATCAACAACATCAGACCTGAATTACAATTTTTACTCAATTGGGACTTACATAGGATCCCTTTTCTGGACACCATGGTGATCAAAAATTATGACAATAGATTATCTACAGACCTATATACTAAACCCACCGACTCCAATAACCTTCTATTGTTTACAAGCTGTCATCCTAAATCCACACGTGAGAGTCTTCCCCGCTCTCAATTCCATAGAGTAAAGAAAATTGTCTCTGATCCTCGTCTTGTTGAAATCCGACTTGACGAGACGGCGAATAAATTCAGAGAAAGAAAGTATCCGGAGAATATCCTCTCTTTTGAAAAACAGAGAATCTTATCATGGGAACCCCCTATCAATATATCCTCGAAACCTGAACGGATCCCTTTCATCCATACACACCATCCTTTAATGAATATAATTTACAAAACTATCAATAAACATTGGCCTCGTTTGACTGAATCCTATCCACATATTTCAGCTTTTCAGACACCCGTACTTATGTGTAAAAGGAGACCTAAAAACTTTAAAGATCAACTGGTCCATGCAGACATCGGTAGCCTCACTAAACAACCTAAGCAAACATTCATAGGGACACAAAGAAAGGGTACATTCCCATGCCTGGGATGTTCATGCTGCGCCAATGTAATCAAATCAGAGGACATCGTCCACCCACATACTGGGAAGAGATATAAAATCAATGGATTTTATACATGTGATACCAACTTTGCGATATATTTGATAAAATGTCCGTGTGGCCTCCTCTACATAGGGGAGACCACGCAACATATTAGAGAAAGAATATCAAGCCACAAATCTACCATTAGATTAAAAAAAACTTGGCTTCCAGTCCCAGATCACTTTTCTAAAGCAAACCATTCCGTATCACAACTCCGTTTTCAGGTGATAGAACAAATTGATAAACCAAGACGGGGGGGGTAACCATACTAAGCTCCTTAAACAACGGGAATCCTTCTGGATCCACACACTACAGACCTTAGCCCCCAAAGGATTGAATAGGGAACTTGATTTTACCTTTTGCTGAATGTCCATTACATTTATTATGACTGTTTGACCTTCTTATTTCCAGGTTCACTGTTCCAGGTTGGTACTTTAACCTTCTTTTCTTTTAGATTTCCTAATAGTGAAACCATGGGAGGATAGTCCACTAAAAGTCTCTTTCCTCTACTTCTCCTCACTTGGTGGTAAGTAGAGTTGAGCGATACTTTCCGATATCCAAAAGTATCGGAATCGGAATGGTATCGCCGATACCATTAAAATATCGGCGATACCCGATACCGGAAATCCAATGTAAGTCTATGGGAACAAAATATCGTAACTAAAAAAACCCCATTCTTTCCTTGTAAACACTAAATATACACACATAGAATACATATATATATATATATATATATATATATATACATGTCATTGTGACATATATATATACATATATGTATAGTTTATACACTTCTACATAGTAAAATAGCCTCTAATTCAATTGCCGGGTAAAGCCGGCTTCTGTGAAAAGACAGAAGCACCCGACATGAAATGACACTTGGTGTACATAGGGTTAACCATGTCTTTTCATGTCGTTTGCTATCTGATTTGCACAAACAATTACATCAGTCTATGTGTGCAAAATTTCACACCTGTAGGGGTTAATTAAAGTTGTAAATTCGTTGTAAAAAAAACGGACTTTTTTGCTACGAATTTACACCTTTAATTAACCCCTACAGGTGTGAAATTTTGCACACATAGACTGATGTAATTGTTTGTGCAAATCAGATAGCAAAGGACATGGTTAACCCTATGTACACCAAGTGTCATTTCATGTCGGGTTCTGCATTTTCACAAAAGCCGGCAATTGAATTAGCGGCTATTATACTATGTAGAAGTGTATAAACTATAAATATAAATATATATATATGTGTCACAAATTCAATGACATGTATATATATATATATATGAGGTGTAAAATTGCTGAAAAAAAATGCGTGGGCTCCCGCCCTATTTTCGCAACCAGACAGACAAAGCCAGTGAGTGGGGGCAGATAATAATAGCCCAGAGAGGGACCATTATTTTTGGCCCCCCCCCCGGCTACTAACATCTGCCCCCAGACACCCCAGGAAAGACAAATCTATAATTAGATTCGCCCTTTCTGGCACTTTGCCCGTCTAATCCCATTGCCCTTTAGCGGTGGCGAATGGGTTAATATGGGGTTAATGCCACCTTGCTATTGAAAGGTGACCTTAAGCCAGGTTAATAATTGAGAGCTGTCAATTAGACAACTATCAATTATTAATCCTATTGCATGAAATAAAAATAAAACACACACACTTTAATTAAAAATCATTTTAATGAAATAAAGACACATGTTTTTGACCATCTTTTATTTTACTGCAAAAACCATTTCCTGTAATAAAAATAAAATAAAAAAGCAAAATTATTCTTACCTATCCCATGCACAGTCAGGTCCCACGGTGTAATCCTTCAGAAAGGGTTAATGTTTACTGCAGGGACCGCAGCTAATGCTGCAGCCTCACAGTAAACCCCCAAATGAATGAGTTCCTCTCCTGGCTGACAGGAGAGTAAAGGCTGGGTCTCACATAACGATACACCAGCGATCCCGACAACGATATGCACTTGTCAGGATCGCTGGTGTATCGCTACATGATCGCTGCTGAGCTGCCAAACAGGCAGCTCAGGCAGCGATCTGGGACAGCGACACTGCGGGTAACATAGTTTAAGGGCCCGTCTCACATAGCGATATCGCTACCGAGATCGCTGCTGAGTCACTAGTTTTGTGACGCAGCAGCGAGCTCACCAGCGATATCGCTGTGTGTGACATTCAGCGACGATCAGCCCCCCTGCCGGGTATCGCTGATTGTCGCTGAAATGTCAGGACCTTATTTTGATCGCTGGTTTCCCGCTGACAGGCACGCATCGCTGCGTGTGACAGGCGGGAGACCAGCGATCCACTGGTAACCAAGGTACACAGCGGGTTTCCAGGCGCGGGGCTGTGCCTAGAAACCCGCTGTGTACCTTGGATACCAGCGCCCTGATGCAGGGGAGCTGGTATCCAAGGTACACAGCGGGTTTCCAGGCACCGCGCACCGCACCCGGTTAATAATGGAGAGGCGTCAATAAGACACCGATCCATTATTAATCCCAAAGTTTTTAAATGTTTAAAAAAAAGACACAGCAAGAAAAAAGTATTTTAATGAAATAAAGAGACAACACAGTTTTCATTTCTTTTATTACTCTCTCATTCCTGCGACGCCATCGATCTCCTGTAAAAAAATAAAAAAAACAAACCAACAGTATACCACCTGTCCGACGCAGTCCATAACGACAGTCCCACGACGATCCAGCTCTGCTACATCGGAATGACAGGCAGAGCCTGACATCCCGGCGCAGCACAGCTGCTTACCTGCTTCCCCGGCGGTGACGTCATCGGACTGCTTTACGGCCGCGATTACCCAGCAGTCACTGCAGTTATCGCGAGAAACTGCATGTGACCGCCGGGGAGAAGAGGATGGCGGCCATTAAGCAGTCCGGGATGTGACCGCTGGAGATCTTCTGCCGGGTAAGTGCCGCTGACTCCTGACAGACCCGACCGACGGACACTGACAGTGACAGTGACATTCCGATTCCGGTATCCGATATGACAAAAATATCAGTACTCGGAATCGGAATTCCGATACAGCCAATATCGGCCGATACCCGATATTTGCAGTATCGGAATGCTCAACACTAGTGGTAAGTTCTACAAATACACACCCCCCTTTTTTATAACTTTATTTTTATTTTTTATTTTTTTCATCTTTATTTGTTCATTTTTTCATATTTTTTTTCATTTTTTTTCAAATTTTTTTTCATATTTTTCATATTTTTCCTTTTTTATTTTTTTCTTCACTTTTTTTGTCTATATTTCTATTTTTTATTTTTTATTTATTTTTTTATTTTTATCTTTAATATTTATATTCATTTTTATTTTATTTCTCCACTTTTTTCTCATTTTTTCTTATTTTTTTCAATTTTTTTCAATTTCTCCAATTTTTTACATACTGTGTACCTTTTATTTTCAATGATTGTGGTTCAAAAAATCGTATTATACTGTATGTAATTCCTCTTTTTGGCTCCTCATTCTAATTTTTTCTTATGCTTTTTATCTTCATTTTTTATTTTTTATTTTATTATTTATCATCATTCCTATATTACCCCCTAACATTTTATTCACAAATTTCAACCCCTTTTTTTTGCCTTCCTAATTTCCTTACAATTGCTTTAATTTTCTCCACCCCTATCACTTCAATGCTGCGCTTTTATTTCCACCTTCGCTTATGATCTCTTGCTTTCCTTTTCCCTTTAACCTGAACTGCGCATGCGCAGTCTGGATGACACGCTCCTGTATGCCAAGCCTCCGTTCGGCCTCTGCCATCCCTTTAGTTAACGTGACTTAGTGACGTCATGCAGCTATGCGCATGCGCATTACATAATGACACGCTCCTGCGTGTCTAGCCTCTTTTCAGCTTTTCCCAGCGTCATGTGAGGCGTCTCTTGCCGGATATTGAGCACTAATGTCCTATTTAAAGCGCCACTATGGCGATTACTGCCCACACCCGATATTGATGGACGGACCGCTCTTTCTTGCCCTACATACCAGGTTTGTGACATGACATAGGGCTTCAGGAGTTTTATCTACTTGCGATCACTTTTTCCTTGAAATTCATTCATCTCTTTTACTTATCTCCACATATAGCCTGCATGGGATTTGTTTCCTGCCTATCCTCTCTCTTCATACTCTGCATTTTCAGGTTAGTTTTATTCTGTACCTACTGGATCAGTTTTCCTGGAATTATCTATTTAAAATTATGTTGGTGAGCCTCCATTTAATAACTAGTAGCTATGCCATTGGATTAAAACCCTGATTTTCCCCAAGAATTGTTTCTGATGTGCTACAATATGCAATTTACTGTTTATGAGTATATCTTTTCTCAGGTCTTATTGGCATTCTGCTACCTTATAGGAGGTTACTATTTGACCTTCAGGGTTATGTGCACTGCTCCTCTTGATGTGTATTTATCTAGCTAAACTAAACCATTAATATATACTTCTTTTGGCTCATGTGACCATCTCTATACAAATATATATTGAAAAATATTCTATTTTTGGGACCTTAATATATGTACATAAAAAATTCTTTGTATATATGTATATATTATTTGTTTATGTTATTTGTTATTTTTATGTCTGTATTCATGATATATTTATATTTATGTTCTATTTCACAGCGAGGTTTTTGAAAAAGACCACGTATGGTCGAAACGTTAAACCCCATCAGCTCTGTCCGTTCTGTGCACATATCACACAGTTGTCTGTGCTGTTTATCCAGTTCAGTGATTTAATAAATGAAACTCTATTTTCTTCACATTCAATATTGAGTGCGGCTGATTTCTCTATGATATTGGACATTGTTGTTCAGCCAGCACCAATCATCGATTATACAGTGTGCACATCATTTACTTATTATTAAGAAATTGTGTAAGACACTCAAAAAAAATTCTACTCTACCATACCACATAAAAATTAAATACTTCTCTGCGCACTCAAAAGTGATTTTTGTGACCCCTTTAAAATTGCAGGATTTTCACGTTGTGCTAGGAAAAGGATATGGCTGTATTGTGCACTGTCAAAAAGCAAATGGAGAAAAAAACAAAAGGGCTCTATTAACCTGGCCAAAAAATGTTTCCAAGCCAATTAGACCTGGGGCTAGGTATATACAGTCCCATAGAATGTAAGTCCGCAAGGACAGGGTCCTCTCCCCTCTGTACCAGTCTGTCATTGTACAGCACCATGGAATTAATGGTGCTATATAAATAAATAATAATAATAATAATAATAATAATAATAATAATAATATATCCTATAGGTAGCAGCAGCAGCAGCAGCAGCAGCACCAGCAGTCAGGAAGGGAATGGACCATCTTGATGTATGCAATGACATGTATATACAAACATACAGTGCCTGCTGGCCTTGCACTGATATGTATAGAGTGATGTACAATCCCCTGCCTACCTAACACTGGAACCTATATACTCCGGAATTAGTCCTTAGAAGGACTGTTGGTTTAGCTGGATTTGAGTACTTTAGGATGGTAGTCCCCACACTGCCTAAGAAATCCCCAAATCTGACCCTATCTCGACAGCAGTTTTCCCTACACTAGCCAGAGCTGAATGCGCCGAGCAGGGCGGCGTCCGGTCTCTTATACCCCTGATGATGCTGTGCGGCCAGCCAATCACTGCACGACCACAACAAAGATGGCTGTGGCTTTTCATTGCCTTGCAGACAATCCCTGTATCGTGATTGGGTCTCTAAAGACTGCCAAAAAAGCTGGGTGGAGACCCAAGTTCCTGATGAGTGTTCCTGGAAATTCTCGGTGCTCGCCGAGTACACCAAGTACTGTGATACACGGGCGAGTAATGAATAGTGGCGAGCACAGTCGCTTATCACTAGTCTTGAGGCATTTCCACTGAACTTGGATCAGCCTGTAATTTGATTTTACACTTTGATTTTGAGTATCATTTCAAATTCAGACCTCCATGGGATATTAATTTTGATTTACAGTGATCATTTACATTCTTTATTGTTCAACTCATTGCACTATGTAATGAATAAACATTTGCAACTGGAATATTTCATTATGTGATGCATAGGATCTGATATTTTAGCATCCCCTATATTTTTTTTGAGCAGTGTGTATATATATATATATATGTTTATATATATATATATATATATATATATATATATATATATATATACAGTTAGGTCCATAAATATTTGGACAGAGACAACATTTATCTAATTTTGGTTCTAGACATTACCACAATGAATTTGAAACAAAACAAATCAGATGCAGTTGAAGTTCAGACTTTCAGCTTTCATTTGAGGGTATCCACATTAAAATTGGATGAAGGGTTTAGGAGTTTCAGCTCCTTAACATGTGCCACCCTGTTTTTAAAGGGACCAAAAGTAATTGGACAAATGACTCCAAGGCTATTTCATGGACAGGTGTGGGCAATCCCTTTGTTATGTCATTCTCAATTAAGCAGATGAAAGGGCCGGAGTTGATTTGAGGTGTGGTGTTTGCATTTGGAAGGTTTTGCTGTGAAGGAAACATGTGGTCACAGGAGCTCTCCATGCAGGTGAAACAAGCCATCCTTAAGCTGCAAGAACAGAAAAAAACCCATCCAAGAAATTGCTACAACATTAGAAGTGGCAAAATCTACAATTTGGTACATCCTGAGAAAGAAAGAAAGAAAGAAAGAAAGAAAGAAAGAAAGAAAGCACTGGTGAACTCATCAATCCAAAAAGACCTGGGAGCTCACGGAAGACAACAGTGGTGGATGATCGCCGCATACTTTCTTTGGTGAAGAAGAACCCGTTCACAACATCAACTGAAGTCCAGAACACTCTCAGTGAAGTAGGTGTATCTGTCTCTAAGTCAACAGTAAAGAGAAGACTCCATGAAAGTAAATACAAAGGGTTCACATCTAGATGCAAACCATTCATCAATTCCAAAAATAGACAGGCCAGAGTTAAATTTGCTGAAAAACACCTCCAGAAGCCAGCTCAGTTCTGGAAAAGTATTCTATGGACAGATGAGACAAAGATCAACCTGTACCAGAATGATGGGAAGCCAAAAGTTTGGAGAAGAAAGGGAACGGCACATGATCCAAGGCACACCACATCCTCTGTAAAACATGGTGGAGGCAACGTGATGGCATGGGCATGCATGGCTTTCAATGGCACTGGGTCACTTGTGTTTATTGATGACATAACAGCAGACAAGAGTAGCCGGATGAATTCTGAAGTGTACCGGGATATACTTTCAGCCCAGATTCAGCCAAATGCTGCAAACTTGATTGGACGGCGCTTCATAGTACAGATGGATAATGACCCCAAGCATACAGCCAAAGCTACACAGGAGTTCATGAGTGCAAAAAAGTGAAACATTCTTCAATGGCCAAGTCAATCACCAGATCTTAACCCAATTGAGCATGCATTTCACTTGCTCAAATCCAGACTTAAGAGGGAAAGACCCACAAACAAGCAAGACCTGAAGGCTGCGGCTGTAAAGGCCTGGCAAAGCATTAAGAAGGAGGAAACCCAGCGTTTGGTGATGTCCATGGGTTCCAGACTTAAGGCAGTGATTGCCTCCAAAGGATTCGCCACAAAATTTTGAAAATAAAAATATTTTGTTTGGGTTATGTTTATTTGTCCAATTACTTTTGACCTCCTAAAATGTGGAGTGTTTGTAAAGAAATGTGTACAATTCCTACATTTTCTAACACATATTTTTGTTCAACCCTTCAAATTAAACGTTACAATCTGCACTTGAATTCTGTTGTAGAAGTTTCATTTCAAATCCAATGTGGTGGCATGCAGAGCCCAACTCGCGGAAATTGTGTCACTGTCCAAATATTTCTGGCCCTGACTGTATATATATATAAGGCCAGGTGATGCAAATTTCCCAGTTTTATAAAAACCCAGCCTCCCCTAACCTTGTTCAAAAAGACAGAAGCAATGGATTCTTCTAAACAGCTGCCTAGCACTCTGGAAATGAAGCTGGTGGAGGCCCAAAAAGCAGGGGAAGGCTATAAAAAGGTGGCAATGTTGGCATAAGCAACAGATTGGGACTTATTATAAGTAAAAGGAGGACTTTATACTAACCAGACAGCAGATGGCAATAGTGTGTAATGTTATATGCTTGCTGTAATGTGGGGAGGGAAACTCTCTGGTTGTTGTTGGTTGTTTTACCTTTGCTTCCTGTTTCGTTTTCTCCACGGAGTGTGTGACACTGAATTGTATCTCATGTTTATCCAGTATGAAGTAAATACTGTTTACTCAAGATATCTTGCTGTCTGAAGCTTGCGTAAGTACAGTGCCAATGATAAGAAGATGCACTCTGCTACAGGCAAAGCATTTTCATGTTGCCCTTTCTTCAGTTCGAAATTTAATTAAGAAACGGCAGTTAACTGGAACCTTGGAGGTCAAGTTAAGGTCTGGAAAACAAAGCAAAATTTCAGTGAGAGCTGCTGGTAGGAAAAATAGAGAGCAAATCAGAACCCCTGCTTCACTGCAAAAGACCTTCAGAAATATTTAGCCATCTCTGGAGTTGTGGTACATTGTTCTACTGTTTAGAGACACCTGTATAAATATGTCCTCCATGAAAGAGTCATCAGAAGAAAACCTCTCCTGAGTACTCACCAAAAAATTCAGCGTCAGAAGTATACAAAAGAACATCTAAACAAGCTTGCTGCATTTTGGAAACAAGTCCTATAGACTGATAAGGTTAAAATAGAACTCTTTGGCTACAATGATAAAAGTATGTATTGAGAAAAGAGGGCACATCATTTAAAGAAAAGAACATCTTGCTACCCATAAAGCATGGGTGTGGATCAATCCTGCTTTGGTGTTGTGTTGCAGCCAATGGAACTGGAAACATTTCAAAGCTAGAGGCAAGAATGGATTCAATGAAATTTCAACAAATTCTTGATACAAACATAACACCATCTGTAAAAAAGGTAAGGTTGAAAAAGGGATGGCTTCTACAAATGGATAATGATCCTAAACACACATCAAAGTTCACAATACCTACTACCTGAAATGACCCAAGCTGAAGGTTTTACAATGGCCCTTACAGTCTCCTGATCTGCACATCATTGAAAATCTGTGGCTAGACCTCAAAATAACAGTGCTGGCAAGACGACCCAGGAATCTCACAGAACTGGAAGAATTTTCTAAGGAAGAATGTAAGAAAATTTCTCAAACAAAAATTGAAAGACTCTTGGCTGGTTACAAAAAGCGTTTACAAACTGTAATACTTTTAAAAGGGGGTGTTACAAACGTTTGCATCAAACCATTTTCCTTTTTGTAATTTTTGAAATGTAAAAAATTTAAAAATATATATTTTTTTCATAAAATACAAAGGAAATGTGTCATCATTAACAGTACATTCGTGCCAAAGTTCACGGCGCATGTCTTGGCCCCAGGGGGTGGCGTTGAGTAGTGGAGGTCTGGAGAGGTAAGTGGTGAGTATAAGGATTTTTTACATATTATGTTTATTATGCTTTGGGGAAATGGACGAATTTATTTGAGTGAAACTAATTTCTCCTTGAATTTTACAAAAAAGCGCACTCCACATCTTATACAGTATATCAAGTGTTACTCACCCTTATTTCAAGCTAGATATGAGGCAGATCCTCTCTGTCGGGATGCATAGCTCTCTCTGTATCTTCCAGACTGCATATGTCTGATTATTACTGGCTAGAATAAGCACCCTATAATGGACTCATGCTACCGTTGGAATCAGCCATGTCACCATTAACTCAGTAGAAAATTAAGTTACTACAGGAATACAGTGCCACCCTCACTGCTAACAAGCAACATTTCAGTCTTCTACATTGCTATCAGCGTCATCCTGTCTGGTACAATTGACTTGGGATATGTCTCCTATTAAACATTCATTCTCTCAAATCACACATGCATCTTTATGTTGCACAATGTGTTGCACTTCAATCACAACACCACATTTCACATGACAGCGTTTCCCATCTAATAGACACATAATAATGTACATTAGCATAGCATATGCATGCATTAGACAACACAGGCATAACCAATTGTCCAAGCATAGCTTGACTAAATACTCTGGAACTGGAAATGGCACATTGATATGCAGAAGGGAACTAAAAACATAAAATCAGCATAGATGAGAAAGTCTATGATAATCCAGAACAAACCAGTGGAGATTGGGTAGCATAAATACTTATTTCTTGAAAGAGGGAAGTAAACTCCATTTTATCCCTATTACACCCCCACTGACCACACAAGGACTTTCAGGCCACGTTCACACTTTCAGTATTTGGTCAGTATTTTGCATCAGTATTTGTAAGCCAAAATCAGGAGTGGGTGAAAAATACAGAAGTGGTGACGTGTTTCTATTATACTTTTCCTCTGATTGTAAAATACTGACAGTGTGAACGTGGCCTAAGAGTTAACATTTGTAAGAAATGAACGTACAGCATTATTTCAAATAGAATTAAACTGTATAAGGCCTCATTCAAACATCCGTGTTTTATGTGTGTTTTCTATTCGTTTTTACATTATTATAATCTATGGTGCTATACATATGTCCGAGTTTTTTCATAGACCATGCGTCTGTGCAAAACATATAAAAACGTCTGTTTTTTCTGTCATCATGGATGAAAAGTGCCAATACAAGTCTATGGGTCCATGAAAAACACGCAGAGCACATGTATGACATCAGTGTGCCATCCGTATTTAACATTGCAAAGGATAGGAGAAGCTTTATAATTTTTTTTTTTATCCATCTGTGAAAAATACTGATAACTAGAGTTGAGCGAAACAGGTCGGTCAGATTCATAAGTCGCCGACTTTCGCCAAAGTCGAGTTTCGCTGAGCGAAACCCGACCATAGTGTCAAATCGGCCATGCGTTCGGCAAAACGAGCACCAAAGTCGGTTTTCCCATAATGCTTGCAGGTGCCTTTTTTCAGCCAATGAGCAAGGTCGTAAACTGTGGGCAACGAGATGACATGGGCAGCGTCCACCACCATCTTAGAGAAGGGCATTGCAGTGATTGGCTTGCTTTGGGAGGCCTCATAGTGTCTATAAAAGCCCTGAACGCCGACCTGCATTTTACTTCTGCCGATCTTAACAGTAGGGAGAGGTTGCTGATGGTGTTTATCAGTAGGGAAAGAGTTAGGGCTGGAAAGATAAGTTCTTCTGTGCTTGTGCTGATAGCAATTGTGCTGTACGGTTAGTGTGCAGTGACAGGGGAGGATTTTCTTGTGTGCAGCAGCGCTGGTTATTAGGCTGCCTGATAGCTGTATTGCTGTGTGTACACTGCTGTGCAGACTGCTTTTTACACAGCACTAATACTTTTATTCTTTTTTTCTGCACACTTACCGAACGTTCATTTTTTCCCACACCGTATAGAGCTGTACACTCCTCACACACTACCGTGTACTGGCTGGTATCACGGACAAATACATGCTGACTATCTGTGTGTGACTCCGGAAATATTTACGGAGATTTCAATTTTCCCCTACACTGTATACAGCTGTACACTTCAGATACAGTACCGTTTTTCAGCTTTTTGTATTACAGTCAAATCCATACTGGTTGAGCGTCTGTGTGTGACTCCGGAAATATATAAGGAGATTTCAATTTCCCCTACACTGTATACAGCTGAAAAACATAATCTCAAGCACAGACTTAAAGATAAATAATATTGTTATGTCACAATGGTTGTCCCCACCAAGACAACCCCAGGCAATGCCATAAATGGAGCTCCTAAGCAATATGTCAAACACCAGAAAATGGAGCAAAAACACCATACCCAATAAATCAGTATCAAAAAGTGACAATTTTATTAATCGTGGGATAGTATAAAAGTTAAAAAATGTATTCCAAAATCATGTAACAGTTTATTAGAAAATCACAGCAGTCAGAGTAGAATAGAGTATGCAGCTAGATGTTAAAAAGACCGTGCATATTGGCACCAAATTTTGAAAGGGGAACAATATCAACACATAGGTAATAGATATAGATGTAGTGAAGAAACAAATATAGATATTAATATCCCCTATCTAGTATACCAACTGATCCTCTAACTCACACAATGTTAATAGAGATTGCAAGTGCAATGTAACACAGTCAGGGTCAGGACCCATGACTGGAGATAGAGGGGCAGGAAGGCAAAAGTATTACCGCCATAGTTGAAGGGTTAACTTACCCATGTTGGTGTCAAAAATGCAGGGGCGCGCCCCTACGCGCATTTCGCAGATGCTTCCTCGGGGGCAGATGTATATTAAGGGGCCTCTCATGACACTATTAAATACCTCCTAGGAATTTGAGTGATGCATAGCACGTGTTGCAACCACGTCTGACACCACCCACAGCATCCCAGCGGCGGTGCGCACCACGGGTGCACCCGACTGACGTCAGCGGGGCGCACCGACGCCGGGAGATACCGCGAGAGGACACAGAGGTGGAGCTAGTGCCTAGAGCATGCACACTAAGGGCCGAGTAATTTGGCCATCTTTAAAGAGGGAGAAAGCGCCCATAGTTTCACCCTGATAAGAAATGCTTTGGAAGCAACTGCGAAACTCACTGCTGTGAGTTTCTGATAAATTGTTACATCATTTTGGAATAAATTTTTTAACTTTTATATTATCCCACGATTAATAAAATGTTCACTTTTTGATACTGATTTATTGTGCATGGTGTTTTCGCTCCATTTTCTGGTGTTTGACTGTATACAGCTGTATGCTTCTGAGACAGTACCATTTTTCTGCCTTTTGTATTACGGTCAAATCCATGCTGAGAGAGAGTCTGTGTGTGACTCCGGAAATATATACGGAGATTTTAATTTTCTCCTACACTGTATACAGATGTACGCTTCTGATACAGTACCGTTTTTCTGCTTTTTGTATTCTGCTGTAATCCATACTGAGTGAGCGTCTGTGTGTGACTCCGTAAATATATACGGAGATTTCAATTTTCCCCTATGCTGTATACAGCTGTACGCTTCTAATACAGTACCATATGTCTGCTGGTATTTTGGTACATTTTCCCAAACATGAGGAAGTATGGTGGAAGAGGCCGCGGACGTGGGCGGAGGGGCCAGCTGGTACTGATGGTGGTGGTGATGCATCTGCTGGTAGTGCCAAAAGCACAATAGCACCTAAGGCAGGAGGTGTTAAGCCTGCGTCATTGCCTGGCTCCAGAAGGCCTGGAAGGCTCCCTTTTCTGGGAGTAGGTAAACCGCTTTTAAAGCCGGAGCATCAGGAACAGGTTTTGGCTTACATTGCCGAAACAGCCTCCAGCTCTATCGCCTCCTCTTCTGAAGTTTCAAAAACGGCAAGCACTGAGCCGTCAATGCAGGCTCCTGGTCAGGAATGACACCTTTCCTTGTGTCCTTCACCCCCAACAAAAGTGAAGGATGCGGCAGGCCACACATCAGATTACTCCCTGGAGCTCTTTTCACATACCATGCCTGGGTTATCAAGTGAAATCCTGAATTCCCCAGTCCAAGATGAATATGACATGGAGTGCACTGATGCACAGCCACTGCTATATGATTCTGCTGGTACATTCACCCAGAGCACTGCATTGCCCTCGCAGTCTACTGAGCCAGATTCTGACCCTGATGAAACTCAGGTGCCCCTTCCCGCATACTCTACCACCTTACACGGTGACACAGAGGAAGGTGCAGATGAAATTGAAGAGGAGGTGATGGATGACCCAGTTGTTGACCCGGATTGGCATCCATTGGGGGAAGAGAGTGCCGCTGGCAATAGCTCAGAAGAAGAGGAGGATCCCAGCAGGCATCGACATCGCAGCTGCGGTTATCTGGCAGGCACGTAGCAGTCCAAAAACATGTTAAAAAACAAAAAGAGTTGCAGGACAGCTTGGCCAGACGGTCAAATTAGCACAGCGTGCAAGCCCTGAAAATTTGTCCCATAGTAGGAAGAGTGCAGTGTGGCACTTTTTTTACCAAAATCCTATTGATAAGGCAAAGGTTATCTGTAAGAAGTGCGGAAGGACCTTTAGCCGAGAGAAAAATCTCCGAAATTTGAATACCAGTGGCATGCTTAGACATTTAATCACCATGCACTTGCAAGCATGGATGGACTACAAAACCTCAGGTAGCACATGTACACCTACTCCGACTGAAGGTAGCCAGCACTGTAAGCCCTCCGGTTAGCACACCACAAGAAATGTTGAGGTGTCGTTGCAATGCCAAAGCAGTCAGGGAATCACAATGTTTTTCCAAAGACTGAATCTAAGCCATCACCACCACCACCACCATCACCATCACCAACCCTCTCTCAGTCCGCCATGTCCACCGCTAGTTTCCCCATATGCAGCTCTCAAGTCCAGCTCACACTAGCAGACACTCTTAGAAGGACAAGAAAGTACTCATCCTCTCATCCGCGTACACTGGCTTTGAACGCATACATTGCCAAACTGATCTCATTAGAGATGATGCCCTTCCGTTTGGTTGAAAGCGCAGCGTTCCGAGAGCTCATTACCTACGCTGTCCCACGCTATGACCTACCCAGTCGACCCTTCTTTTCTAGAAAAGCCATCCCTGCCCTCCACCTGCATGTGAAAGACCGCATTGTCCATGCACTCAAACAATCGGTAAGTGGAAAGGTGCACCTCACAACAGATGCATGGGCCAGTAGGCATGGCCAGGGCCGTTACGTGTCCATCACTGCGCGCTGGGTTAATGTGGTGGATGCACGGTCCACAGGGGACAGCAGCGGTGGGACAGTGCTGCCTAACCCACGGTATAGGCAACAGTTGGCTGTAGGCGTTAGACCCTCCTCCTCCTCCAGAAGCAAAAGCTCGTCGACAGAGCGCAGTCGCACGAGCACTCCATCCGCAGCTGCCAGTGTTGCACACAAGGTGTCACACTATCGAACAGCTAGTGGTAAGCATCAGCAGGCTGTTTTAAAAATGATGTCTTTGGGCGAAAACAGACACACCGCGGAGGTATTGGCCGACTACTTGCAGCAAGAAACTGAGTCATGGCTGGGCAGTCTATATCTTGAGCCAGGCAAGGTAGTCAGTGATAACGGCCCTAATTTTGTGGCGGCCATAGCCCTGGCAAAACTCAGACACATACCTTGCCTGGCTCACGCCTTGAACCTGGTGGTGCAGTGCTTCCTAAATAATTATCCGGAGTTACCAGCCCTGCTTCATAAGGTGCGAAGTGTTATGTTTCGGTAGCTGAGGAGTGCAGGTAAAAAAGGCAATACACCAGAGAAGTTGGAATCTATGAGATTGCAGTACCCTGACTAACCACCACAACTAGAGGCAGCCGTGGAGCGTTCCTACGTTGGTCCTAGACGCCTCGTCACAGCCTGAGAAACTAACTACACCTAAAGATAGAAAGAGGAAAGCTATCTGCAGATCCCCAAAGAACATAGAAAGCCCCCAAACATGTAATGGCGGCCAGACAAGAAGAAATACCGACACAGACAGAAAATAGTATGAGCAAACGTTGGGGCCCAAACTACCTAAATAGAAAAGGATAGGAAGGGCACTTACTGCAATCCCAAAAAAAACCCTGAAAAGCACCAACTCTACTAATTTCAAAAACACCTGAGATCACACGACCTCTACCACCTAAATTAGTTCTCTGGTGTAACAAAATCAAAACAGCAGCCACTGAAAAAACTGGAAAAAGCAAAAGTACAAACATCAGTGGCTGAACTAAACTGAGAGGGCAAAAGCCCCCAGAGGGGACCCTGAAGGCCCCCACAGAAGTGCAGTACAAAATGCAAAAATCAAGCACAAAAACAAAGAGAAGAAAATGTCTTATCTGTTAGCAGGAGATGCAGACACGACACAGCAGGCTACAAAGGAAACAGGACTCAAGGATTGAGACCAGAACAATTGATCACCGGCAACCCTGATGGGAAGGCGACTCCCTTATATAAGACCAGTCAGTAACACCTGATTCCCACTCCTCACAATCTTCACTGGACAGTCCAGTACCGCTTGTAACCACCAGAGGGAGCCTCTGCTCAGAACTCATTTCAAGTCCATTCATAACAGTACCCCCCCTTGAGGAGGGGGCACCGAACCCTCACTTGAGCAACCAGGTCGGTCAGGATGAGTTCTATGATACGCACGGATGAGTCTCCTAGCATGGATGTCCGAAGCAAACACCCAAGAATTGTCTTCCTGACCATAACCTCTCCACTTAACCAAATACTGGAGTTTCCGTCTAGAAAAACGAGAATTCAATATTTTCTCAACCACAAACTCCATATTGCCCTCAACCAGAACAGGGTCAGGAGGCAAAGCAGTAGGAACCACTGGCTCAACAAACCTCTTCAACAAGGACTTGTGGAACACGTTATGGATCTTAAATGTCCCTGGAAGAAGCAAACAAAAAGAAACAGGATTAAGAATCTCCATGATCTTATAAGGTCCAATGAACCTAGGCTTAAATTTAGGAGATGCCACTCTCATAGGAATATTTTTTGAGGACAACCAGACCAAGTCCCCCACTTTAAACCGAGGACCATCAGTCCTATGCCGGTTAGCAAACCGCTGGGCCCTCTCCTGAGAGAGGGACAACCTCTCCACTACCTGGTCCCAAATCTGTTGCATACGCTCCACAACAGAGTCACCACCTGGACAGACAGAAGCCTCCGTCTGTCCTGAAGAAAATCGAGGGTGAAACCCAGAATTACAGAAAAATGGAGACATCAAAGTGGCAGAGCTAGCCCTATTATTAAGAGCAAACTCAGCCAAAGGCAAAAAAGAGACCCAGTCATCCTGATCAGCAGACACAAAGCATCTTAGATAAGTCTCCAATGTCTGGTTTGTTCTCTCAGTTTGACCATTGGTCTAAGGATGAAACGCCGAGGAGAAAGACAATTGAACACCAAGTTTAGAACAAAAGGTCCTCCAAAATCTGGAAACAAACTGGACTCCTCCGTCAGACACAATGTTCTCAGGAATGCCGTGTAAACGAACCACGTGCTGAAGGAACAAAGGCAGCAATTCAGAGGAGGAAGGCAACTTAGGTAATGGCACAAGATGTATCATCTTGGAAAACCTATCACAAATCACCCAGATGACGGTCATTCTCTGAGAAACAGGGAGGTCGGAAATGAAATCCATAGAGATATGGGTCCATGGTCTCTTGGGCACAGGCAATGGCATCAACAAACCACTAGAGCGAGAGCAAGGCTTGGAGCGAGAGCAAGTCCCGCAGGACTGCACAAATTCCCTGACATCACGAGACAAGGTAGGCCACCAAAAGGACCGACTAACCAAGTCTCTGGTACCAAAAATTCCGGGATGCCCAGCCAACGCGGAACAATGAATCTCAGACATCACACTCTTTTTCCACTGGTCCGGGACAAACAATTTTCCAACAGGGCAGCGCTCGGGCCTATCCTCCTGACACCCCTCCAGAGCAAGTCTCAAATTGGGTGAGATGGCGGAAAGAACTACACCCTCTTTCAAAATAACAGAAGGATCAGATAACTCAGGAGAGTCCGCAAGGAAACTCCTCGAGAGGGCATCCGCCTTAACATTCTTAGTGCCAGGAAGAAAGGAAACCACAAAATTAAAACGTGTGAAAAACAAGGCCCACCTGGCCTATCTAGGATTGAGTCGCTTGGCAGATTCCAGATAAACCAGATTCTTATGGTCCGTAAGGACCACCACCTGATGTTTGGCTCCCTCCAGCCAATGTCTCCACTCTTCAAAAGCCCACTTCATGGCCAGTAACTCTCGATTACCCACGTCATAATTACGTTCAGTAGGAGAAAATTTTCGAGAGAAAAAGGCACAAGGGTTACTTTTAGAGGTCTCTGGATCTTTTTGGGACAAAACGGCACCTGCCCCAATTTCAGAGGCATCAACCTCCACCTGAAATGGCAGAGAAACATCAGGCTGCCGTAGAACAGGAGCAGAAGTGAATCTCTGCTTAAGTTCCTGAAATGCAGAGACTGCCTCAGGAGGCCATTTCACCACATCAGAACCCTTTCTTGGTCAAATCAGTTAATGGTTTAACAATAACCGAGAAATTACCAATAAATTTACGATAAAAATTGGCAAAACCCAAAAATCTTTGAAGAGCCTTTAATGAAGTAGGTTGGACCCAATCACAGATGGCCTGAACCTTGACCGGGTCCATTTCAATAACAGATGGGGACAAAATTAATCCCAGAAATGAGATCCTCTGTACGCCAAAAAGACACTTTGATCCCTTCACATACAGAGCATTCTCTCTCAAAATCTGGAATACAGTTCGAACATGTTTCACATGAGAGTCCCAGTCATTAGAAAAAATCAAGATATCATCCAAATAAACAATCAGAAATTTATCCACAAAATCCCTGAAAATGTCATTCATGAAGGACTGGAAGACAGAAGGAGCATTAGTGAGCCCAAAGGGCATCACAAGGTACTCAAAATGCCCCTCAGGGGTATTGAATGCCGTCTTCCATTCATCCCCATGCTTAATGCGAATAAGGTTATATGCCCCCCTGAGGTCAAGCTTGGTAAACCAAGTAGCGTTTTTCACCCTGGAAAACAGGTCAGAAATCAAAGGTATTGATATTTTACAGTAATATTGTTCAAAAGACGATAATCAATACACGGCCTTAATGAACCATCCTTTTTGGCCACAAAGAAAAAACCGGCACCTAAGGGTGAAGATGATGGTCTGATATGACCCTTCTCCAATGATTCCTTGATATAAGACCGCATAGCGTCATGTTCAGGTACAGACAAGTTAAAAAGGCGACCTTTAGGGAATTTACTACCAGGCACTAATTCAATAGCGCAGTCATAGCTCCTATGGGGAGGCAAGGATGCAGATTTACTTTCGCTAAACACATCAGAAAAATCAATCAAAAAGTCAGGAACATCCTGAGCCTGGGGGGAGGCAGAAAAAACAGGAATGTTGGTATTAACACATTGGCAGCCCCAACTGGTTACAGACACAGATTTCCAATCCAAAACAGGATTATGAGACTGCAACCAAGGGAAGCCCAGTACGATAATATCATGCAGATTATACAGAACCAAAAATTTACAGCACTCCTGATGATCAGGTTCAACCCTCATTATCACCTGAGTAGAGAACTGAGGTTTATTCTCAGCCAAAGGGGTAGAATCGATCCCCAGTAGGGGAATAGACTTCTGTAGGGGTATCAAGGGAAACCCACAACGTTTAGCAAAATCATAATCCATCAGGTTAATAGCTGCTCCAGAATCAACGAAAGCCTGAGCAGAAAATGAGGACAGAGAGCATATCAGAGTGACAGTTAATAAAAACTTAGTCTGAACACTACCCAAGACAACTGAGCGTGCAAAACGTCTTCCCCGCTTAGGGCAGACTGAAATAGCATGAGAGGCATCACCAAAGTAGAAACATAACCCATTGCGCTTTCGAAACTCATGACGCTGTGCCCCAGACACCACTCTATCACACTGCATGGGTTCAGAAGCAGGTTCACAAGGCAACACTATTCCACGCATACTTCTCCGCTCACGCAAACGTCTGTCAATTTGAATCGCTAATGACATAGAATCATTGAGACCAGAGGGGACAGAGAATCCCACCATAACATCCTTTACATTATCTGACAGACCCTTCCGAAAAAGGGCCGCCAAAGCGTCGTCATTCCACTTGGTCAGGACTGCCCACCTACGGAATCTCTGACAGTATAACTCAGCGTCATCAAGCCCCTGATTTAATGCCAACAAGGCTTTTTCAGCTTGATCAGTGACATTAGGCTCATCGTACAATAACCCCAAAGCCTGAAAAAATGCATCAACATCACTCAAAACAGGATCCCCAGGTGTCAGGGAAAAAGCCCAATCCTGAGGATCGCCGCGCAGGAGAGAGATGACAATTTGAACCTGCTGCGCTGCGTTCCCTGAGGTCTTAGATTTTAAGGCAAAAAACAATTTACAATTATTTTTGAAATTCTGAAACTTAGCTCGATCCCCTAAAAACAAATCTGGCATGGGAATCCTAGGTTCCACAACAGGCAACCTAGCAAGATAGGCAGCAATACTCCGAACCTCAGTGGCAAGCTGATCCACACGGCCAGACAACTGTGCAAACTCCATTGAGAGAAAAAAAAAAAAATCCTCCCCAGCACCCAGAGATACAGAGGGAAAAAAATGCAACAAACAGAAAAATATCTCTGACAACTCTGACAACCTTTTTTCTTTCACAATATTTTTTCCCTTCTGTGAGTACCATACAATTTTCAATTTTTAGGCCGGTGATACTGTTATGTTTCGGTAGCTGAGGAGTGCAGGTAAAAAAGGCAATACACCAGAGAAGTTGGAATCTATGAGATTGCAGTACCCTGACTAACCACCACAACTAGAGGCAGCCGTGGAGCGTTCCTACGTTGGTCCTAGACGCCTCGTCACAGCCTGAGAAACTAACTACACCTAAAGATAGAAAGAGGAAAGCTATCTGCCCCGGAGCAGATCCCCAAAGAACATAGAAAGCCCCCAAACATGTAATGGCGGCCAGACAAGAAGAAATACCGACACAGACAGAAAAACTACCTAAATAGAAACCCTGAAAAGCACCAACTCTACTAATTTCAAAATCACCTGAGATCACACGACCTCTACCACCTAAATTAGTTCTCTGGTGTAACAAAATCAAAACAGCAGCCACTGAAAAAACTGGAAAAAGCAAAAGTACAAACATCAGTGGCTGAACTAAACTGAGAGGGCAAAAGCCCCCGGAGGGGAACCTGAAGGCTCCCACAGAAGTGCAGGACAAAATGCAAAAATCAAGCACAAAAACAAAAAGAAGAAAATGGCTTATCTGTTAGCAGGAGATGCAGACACGACACAGCAGGCTACAAAGGAAACAGGACTCAAGGATTGAGACCAGAACAATTGATCACCGGCAACCCTGATGGGAAGGCGACTCCCTTATATAAGACCAGTCAGTAACACCTGATTCCCACTCCTCACAATCTTCACTGGACAGTCCAGTACCGCTTGTAACCACCAGAGGGAGCCTCTGCTCAGAACTCATTTCAAGTCCATTCAAAACAGCGAAGACTGTGCTCGCACATCCATTGCTCGCCCGTAGACTCCAGTCGTATGCAGAGGCTGCAGCAATCACTCCACCTCCCCAAGCACCGCCTAATCATAGACGTTGCAACAAGGTGGAACTCCACCATGCACATTGTTGAGAGGCTGTGTGAACAGAGGCAGGTTGTAATGCATTTGTGGGAGGATACACGGGCAGGCAGTTTGAGGGCAGACATCGAGTTGTTGGGTGTGCCATGGTCAAAGCTGAAAGACCTCTGTAAAGTCCTTCAGTGTTTTGAGGACTGCACACGGCTGGTAAGCGCAGATGACGCCATCATAAGCATGAGCATCCCACTTATGCGTCTGCTTATGCAAACTTTGACGCACATTAAGGATCTGGCGTCTGCAGCGGAGGAGGAAGAGGAGGAGGAGGAGGGAAGCCTTGATGACAGTCATCCATTGTCTGCTCAGGGAACTGTCCTGGACGAGGTGGAGGAAGAAGAGGAAGAGGAGGAAGATGAGGGGGATGATTATTTTGGGGAGGATGATGCTTCTCAGGGGGCAAGAGAAAATATTGGCTTGCCAAGGTCAGGTACAGGGTTTGTGTGTGACTGGAGGGATGTGGGTTTGGCAGAAAGTGCTCCTCCACCCACCACTGGCAGTGCATCATTGACACCTGGAACTTTGGACCACATGTGTGATTATGTCTTGCGGATCCTAAAAAGGGACCCCCGCATTGCCAAAATTATGAAGGATGACGACTACTGGTTGGCCAGCATCCTCGATCCACGCTATAAAGGCAAATTACAGAACATCATGCCACAGGAGAACCTAGAGCTAATATTGGCAAGCAAACATGCAACTCTGGTGAACCGTTTGTTAGAGGCATTCCCAGCACACAGCAGCGGTGCAGGTTCTACCATGAGCCGTACTGGGCAACATGGAGGAGGTGTTCGTGGTGCACACAGCCGAAGTGGCATTGGAGACAAGGGTTTCATGACCATGTTGTGGACTGATTTCTCAAGTACCGCTCACATAACTGTTAATACTGAATCGATTGCAACAGACAGGAGACAGCAGTTGTCAACTATGGTTTAAAACTACCTCTCCTCCCCTATCAATGTTCTCCCTCACAGTTCAATCCCCTTTGACTACTGGGCCTGTAAACTGGACACCTGGCCTGAATTGGCACAATATGCCTTACAGGAGCTCGCTTGCCCTGCTGGTAGTGTGCTATCTGAAAGAGTCTTCAGTGCTGCTGGATCAATCCTGACAGAAAGAAGGACCCGGCTGTCGACCAAAAATGTTGGTGATCTCACCTTCATTAAAATGAACCATGCCTGGGTTTCAAAGGATTTTGTACCACCTTCCCCTGATGACACATAGGTTGCCAGCAAAATGGCTCGCTTTGTCCTCCTCTTCCTCCGACTTCTCCAATTCCTCCATTTGTAGCTGCTGAACATCCAGCCTACACCTCAACATATGCCAGTTTTTCCACCTCCCTAACTGGCCTGTACGCCCCCCAGGGCTGGTGTCAGCACCTGGCGCACCAGGGCAATTGCCGGGGCCCTGAGCAGGTGGGGGGGCCCACTCGCCGTCAGAGAAACTGGCATACTATGAGGGGCCCTGTGCCAGTGCCGGCGCCCACGAGTGGGCCCCTCCTGCTTGTTCATTGCCCCATCACTTGCAATACTTACCTCTCTCTGCTCCACCGCTGTGACGTCTTCCGCGTTTCCTGACAGTGACATTCAGGTCAGAGAGCGCGATGACGTCACGACTGTGCGCCCTCTGCCTGAACAGTTACAGTGCAGAGAGCTGGAAGATGGCGACTCTGGAGTAGTCCAGAGTAGAGCAGTGCCCAGCCAGGAGAGGTATTTCATTTTTTTGTGTAAATCAAGTTTATTTAGGTATTTATACACATCAATCATTAATAACAGGAAGAGAAAAGGACATACCTCTTCTACTATCACATGCAAAAAAAAATTATACAGCAACTATAACTTTTCCACAGAAAGTCATACATATAAAACAAATGTTGGATGAGGGCCTGAGGTGTTTGCTCATGTAGGCAATTAACATCAGTATTACTTGTTTATAAATTTTAAAGAAGAAGGTACCTAGACTAAGACTCTATGTCTACAAAAGAAAAGAAGATAGAGAAGAAACAAGGGGGAAAGAAGGGAAAAGAAAAAAAAAAAAATTAATAAAAAAGAAGAGGGGGAGGGGGGGTAATTTTAAGGAGTGGGGTAGGAAATGTGGCTCCATCCAGTAGGTAAACTCATATGACCCATCATCTATGGGTCTATCAACCAAGAGTTCAATTCCGATGATTCTCTAAACATAACCATGGGGCCCAAGTGTTATATACCTTTCCTGTGGTACCATTCAGTTGTCCTATCAGCTGTTCCATTCTATATATGTCGTTGAGTTCCATCACCAAATCAAAACGCGAGTGAACCTTTTCCTGTCTCCAAAATCTAGTAATCACGTTCCTGGTAGCAGTGAGAATATGTCTAAGAAGACCTTTCTTAAATCTAGAAATCGAGGAGCTACACAAGGACAGCAAGGCCACCTTCATTGTGGGTGTAATTTTGGTTATAGACAGATTGTTGCAGAGATCAAAGGATGCTAACCTCAGTTTCTGTATGAGTGGGCAGTGACACCAAATGTGTACAAATGAACCTCTATCTTTTAAGCATCTCCAGCACGTATCCGGTGTTGGATAAATTAAGTTTAAATCTGATGGGCATCTGTACCACCTCGACAAGATTTTGTAGCTCCTCTTCTGTGATGTCGAACAGAGCGATGACCTGAATGTGCATAAGAGAATCTTTGTTCTTTCTTCAACTGATAAGGGTCTACCCAAATCAATCTCCCATTTTGAAAAAAATGCTGGGAAGTCTCTCGATGGGGTCTGCCCTTCTTGGAAGGTTTTGTATAATAAAGAGATAGTGTGATCTATAGAGTTTGTTGATAAAAGGAGATAATATTCAGTATGCATCGGATTGTTTGGCTAGTTTAATAATAAACCTCTTTATTTGTTCATAAAAGAACCATGCACCTGTTGGCGGCTCCTTGTCCCGAAAAATGTCCTGGAGAGACCTCATCCCTGTCCTTGTAACATAATCATGAACTATGGGGCTTGAAGCTCTATTTTTATGTAGATAAGTGTCTCTTTTTAAACCTGCAGGAAAGGATGGATTGTCATATATAGGAGTTAGGGGCCAGGAGACGAAGAGACTCCCAGCTCTCGACTCCCTCTTTTGATAAATGATATCATGTTTTTTGTGAGGAAGGGTAAAGGTATATCCCGTTCTTTCGTCGGGGACCAAATAACTATATGGAAGTCACGTCCATTAAGATCATTTTCTAATGTAACCCATTTTTTGTTGTTTTTATTATGAAACAGATCTAAAATACATGTACCAATTGCTGCTTGACTATACATAGCAAAAACTGGCAGACCTATTCCCCCTTCTTACTTTGATCCACTTAACAAAAAGTATGAAATACGTGCTCGTTTTTGTGACCAAATAAAACGAGTAATCGCTTTTTTAAGACGTGAGAAAAAGGAGGCAGGTAAATACAAGGGGATTGTTTGGAAATAATATAGGAGACGGGGTAATAGATCCATTTTAATAGCGCTCACTCTTCCAAACGAAGATAAAGGTAGTTTATGCCATTTTTCTAAGTCTAAATCAGCTTTATGTAAAGCTGTCTTAAAGTTTGCTTCATAAAGATTAGATACTTTGGTGGTGATTATTATTCCTAGATAGATAAGAGAATCTGAACACCACTTAAAGGGAAATGAATCTGCCAACCTCTCCACCTCACTTGGTTGGATTGAGATATTGATAATCTCCGATTTGTGGATATTAATTTTGAAATTGCTCAGACGACCCAATCTATGTAATTCTGAGATAATATTTGGGAGACTTATAGTTGGGGAAGAGACATACAATAGGACATCATCTGCTAAAAGTGCCAGTTTATACTCTTCTGATTGGGCTTTTATGCCTCTAATGGAGGAATTATTACGTATCGCGGTTGCTAGATGTTCCATAGTGAGTATATAAAGCAAGGGTGAAAGACTACAGCCTTGCCTTGTGCCGTTCTGAATTAAAAATGTGTTTGAAAGTGCGCCATTAATTTTAACTTGAGCACTGGGAGATGAGTACAGGGCAGAAATTCTACGGAGCATAGTTTTATTTAAGCCAATTACTTCTAACTAGTGTTGAGCGATACGATACTGCAAATATCGGCTATCGGCCGATATTAGCTCTATCGGCCTTTCGATAATTCGTTTCGATATTTTCGTCTTATCGAATACCGGAATCGGATTTGTCACTGTCACTGTGAGTGTCCGTCGGTCGGGTCTGTCAGGAGTCAGCAGCACTTACCTGGCAGAAGATCTCCGGCGGTCACGTCCTGGACTGCTTGATGGCCGCCATTATCTTCTCCCTGGCGATCACATGCAGTTTTTCGCGATAACTGCAGTGACTGCTGGGTAATTCCGGCCGTAAAGCAGTCAGTCTGATGACGTCACCGCCGGGGAAGCAGGTAATCAGCTGTGCTGCGACGGGATGACAGGCTCTGCCTGCCTGCCTGCCTGCCTCTGATGTCATTCTGATGTAGCAGAGCTGGATCGTCGTGGGACACTCGTTACTAAGGACTGCGTCGGTCAGGTGGTATACTTTTTTTTTTTTTTTTCATTTTTTTTACAGGAGATCGATGGCGTCGCAGGATGAGACTGTAATAAAAGTAATGAAAACTGTGTTTTTTTTTTTTTTATTAAATTAAAAAACTTTTTTATGAACATTCACCCGTCCGGGTACATAAACAATTTAACTATTTACATACAGGGACCCTGTCCGGGTTATTTATAATTCTTTGGCAGGGGTGTTCCAGGTACCACCTGGTACTCTTCTGATGCTTGCCAAACATCCGAGGCACCAAGGACCACCAGGACCTGATGACGTCGTGTGGCCTGTACAGTCAAGTCGTGACCCGCTATCTGGGTCTGTGTGGCCACCTCTTTCATCTCCCTCCGGGTCTGGAACCCTATGTCCCAGACTGAACGAACCCCAGGGGCCTAACAGGCGCCGGGTACGGGCCAGCTATACTTATCATGTCCATAGCTGGGGCTGCTGAGGAGACCACTGAGGGAGGCTGGGGAGATTTACGGCGTGGGGTGGGCACTTTTGCAGAGGCCTGGATGTGGGAGGCTGAAGGCTCCGAGGGTCTCACAGGTTCCTGACACTCTGGGGAGTAGGGGTCGCACCTGGTAACATTTAGGGCGTACCATCCATTGTAACCCCAGTGTCGGGTGTAAGTCACCAAGTCTCCTGGCAACAGGTCCCTCCCGGGTGTCCTTCTGGGAGGTGAGCCTCCACGTCCCGCCGGTTCACAAAAACTTCTAAATAAAGTCCAGGCTCCTGGATGAAGCCCCAACCACCTTTCAATTTAAAGCTCCGTACTGCACCCTTACGCTGCGGCTCCCTCAGGGTTCTTTTATCCTTTCTCATCCGGTCCTTATCTGCGAGGTTCTTCTCCAGCTGACGTTGGCGAAGTTTTTGGGATTCTCGCTGCTCCCTTTGTCGCTCTGCTTCCCGCTCCCAACGTCTCCACTCTTCCTCCTGACGCCGGTTGTAATTCTCCTCCACCAGCTGCTCCATGTCTCCACCATCAAATGCCAGCTTACAGTGTCCGGTTTGCGGCAGCTCTCCTGGCGCCCCCCAGTCCTGGCGGCGCTCACCTGCGGAGGAAGCAGCCGGCTCTGGAACAGATGACAGTCGGGGCTCCGGTACAGGCAGGTAGTGCTCTGGTGCCTGCGCGGCCTCCTCCATGAGGACGGGTGTCGCTTCTTCTGTCTCAGCGACGGGGGCAGACAGCGGGATCTGGGGTGCTGCCGGTGCAGCGTTTTTTGCACGAACGGGTGCCTCCACTGCAACAACGTCAACCGGATCACATTGCAAGGGCTCCTCTACTAGAACGGGTGCCTCACCTTCCGGTACAGACACTTCAGGTAAGAGGGATTGGCGCCGCTCCAAGTTTATTTTTAGGGCACGCCAGCTGGCTTCCATCCTGGCGACCTCCTCCCGGTGCCGGGCCAGGCCTCTTAGGGTATCCTCCGCTTCTTGCAGTGTAGGAGGGTTTCCAGGCCGGGTGCCCAACGGTGGTTCCGTGGCGATCGGGTCACTTCCGTGGGGGGAGAGCTCTGACTGCTCCATCCCTTCACACTTCTGCTCGTGTCCATTAGCCATCTCTGCCAAGTCACATGTGTCATTAGCATCTGGAGAGGGCCCCTCTTTTGTAGGGAGGCGGGACCTTCGTGTTAGTTTCCGCCCACTGAGGAGGATTAGGAGGCGGAACTGTGGGGCACGATCTTACATTGCAGTACCATTTAGAGCCATCGTTTTCGTGTCACTGAGTGAGTGTGTACACCCATGAAGAGCACGCCCTTCTTCTTCACCAGTGCCTCGTCGTGACGCAGATATGGCGGAAAAATGGCAAATACATTCTCTGATGATTTTAGCAATTCTCAAGCACAAAACCAGTTCAATTCAGGCACACAGTACTCGCTTATAGAGAGCTAAAGAATCCTGTTCGTGACGCCCAAGTTGAGTCGCACAGAGCCAGAGTTTTTTGGGGTACTCGGCACCGAGCCCGTCGACTTCTATGGGGTATGTCACGGCTTTACCCGGCAATTGAATCAGAGTCTATTTTACTATGTAGAAGTGTATAAACTATAAATATATGTATATATATATGTCACAATGACATGTATATATATATATATATATATATATATATATGTATTCTATGTGTGTATATTTTGTGTTTACAACGAAAGAAAGGGTTTTTTTTGTTGCGATATTTTGTTCCCATAGACTTACATGGGACTTCCGGTATCGAAATCGGATATCGACGATATTTAGTGCTATCGGCGATACAATTTCGATACGATATTTTTAGATATCGAGCACTATCGCTCAACACTACTTCTAACGTTTGAAATATAAAATCCCAGTGCACCCTGTCAAAATCCTTTTCTGCGTCAATCGACAGAATGCACATGGTGTTAGGGTCTGCGGAACGCACCAAATATAAGATGTAGAGAGGTGCGTTCGCAGCCCGGGGTCCACCGTGCAGGCAGAGCCTGCTGCTAGTAAGATGGCGCAAGAAGCAAACTGTTATCCCGCAGAGTCGCCAAAATCAACGCCGTAACGCGCTGTGGAAATATGTGCGAACTCTGTTATTCCACAGAGCCGCTAGAAGGAGTGCCGCAGCGCTATATGGCGATGTGTGCGAACTCAGTTAACACCACTGAGTCACAAAGTAAACACGCTAGGGCGCTGTTTAGCGTTGAAAGCGAGCCCTGTTGCGTCACAGAGCCGCTGAGACAAACTTTTGTGTCCTGTTAGGCATCCAGGTACACAGTTGACTGCTAAGCGAACATGGAAAGTGATCATGCGCTAATGTCCTCGCGGGAGTCACCCGCAATCTATGGTGTCTGAACGCCAGGTCCTGAATACGGCAATCAAACTCCTCACCGGTTATGCCGGTAATCTAAGGCATCTAAGACACCGACCCTGACCAGCTAGCATACCAAGCTCCTCACCGATTAGGTCGGTATTGTAATAGCGTATTTCAGCCGCCCTAACCACACACACGCATGACCACACTGGCGCAAAGCATATAACGGTTGATACTAGCACATGGCGGCACGACCATGCCACCCTTTTATAGTAGCAACTACAGGGCCTGCCAGATAAGGACCAATAGGAAACTGTTCCTGAACACCAGTAGTTACAGGACCTTCCTGGCGGACCAAAAGGAGCTGCTGCAGTACCTGAGCATGTGACCACTGATCTCCAATGAGAGATCTCACCCTGGGCATGCTCAGTAGGGGAAAACAAGGACTTTGTCCTAAAGACGTCTGCTCGCCGCTAACCAGTACTGGCCACAATGGCAGAGCCTGGAGAGGCAGCAGTAATCCTCTGCACACTGTTAGACTGAGCGAGACGCTGGGACCGACGTCTAAGCTGAGCAGAGTCCTGCAGCCGGCGACGGATGGGAGACCGCAGCAGGGATGGCTCAAGATTCCCCTTGTGCAGAAGCGGGAACTCGACCTCTAACATTACCCCCCTTCTCTGGGCTTCGCTACGCTCAAAGGCAGTGATGAGCTGCGGAGCATGAACATGTTCGGCAGGCTCCCAGGACCTATCCTCAGGCCCATAACCCCTCCAATCCACCCAAAAATTTTTTTTGCCCCGTACCACCTTGCACCCTACAATGGCGTTCACCTCGTAATCATCTGTAGACGAACCCAACGTCCCGGCAGATAACTCAGGCAACCGGAGATGACCTTGGGTTTTAGAAGGGACACATGGAAGGTGTCGGAGATACCAAGGCGAGGCGGAAGGGCCAAACGGTAAACCACAGGGTTCACCTGCTCGAGAACCTTGAAGGGACCCAAATAGCGGGGTGCCAACCTAGTGGATTCCACCCGTAGCCTGATGTTTCGGGCGGAGAGCCACACTAGGTCGCCAGGAGCAAATGTCGGAGCGGCAGAAGACCTCAGCCTTTCCTTGGAAGCCTGAATGGCATCCTGGGTGCGGTCCCATATGTCCCGTGCCTCCACAGTCCAGTCTGTCACCCTGGAGTCGGCGGAAGCCACAGGCATGGGCACTGGTACCCGCGGATGCTGGCCGTAATTTAAGAGGAATGGGGTCTGTCCGGTGGAGTCAGCCACAGCATTGTTTAGCGCGAACTCCGCCCATGGGAGCAAGGATGCCCAGTCATCCTGCCTGGCAGAGACAAAATGTCGCAAGTAGGTGACCAAGGTCTGGTCGGCCCTCCCTACCAACCCATTCGTCTTGTGATGATATGCAGTGGAGAGGTTCAACTCAATGCAGAGTAGATGACACAACTCTCTCCAGAACCGAGACGCAAATTGGGGACCTCGATCGCTGACAATCTTGTCTGGCATACCATGTAGACGGAAGATGTGTCTAATAAATAATGCTGCCAAGGCCCGTGCAGAAGGTAAGAGCACCATTTTGGGGAAGTGGTCGGTGATCACCCAAATGATAGTGCAACCCCGAGACTTGGGTAAGCCCACCACAAAGTCCATCCCGACCATCTCCCAAGGCCTGTCTGCCACCGGCAAAGGAAAAAGTAACCCAGTTGGCCGTTGTCGAGAGGACTTGTTCCTGGCGCAGGAGACACATGCCTGAACATACTCCCTGACGTCACGGACCATATGTGGCCACCAGTATGTCCTCGCCAATAACTCAGTTGTCCTCTTTGTCCCAAAGTGTCCACCCACCCTGGACGAGTGTGCCCAAGAGAGTACCTCCGGTCGCAAATTAGTGGGCATAAAAGTCTTGCCTGGAGGCACAGACTCTAGCGAAACCGGGGCTACAGTTCTCAGGCTCTCTTCGGGGACAATAAGCCGAGGCTCCTCATCCTCCTCCTCTGATGACACTAAGGAGCGAGAGAGAGCGTCGGCCCGAACATTCTTCTCACCGGAGAGAAAATGGAGGGTGAAGTCTAACCGAGAGAAGAATAGGGACCATCTGGCCTGGTGAGAATTTAGCCGCTGAGCCTTTTGCAAATATACCAAGTTTTTGTGGTCGGTGAAGACTTGGAAGGGAAAACGAGCCCCCTCCAGAAGATGTCTCCACTCAGAGAAGGCCAACTTCATAGCCAGCAACTCCCTGTCCCCGATGGAATAATTCCTCTCTGCTGGTGTAAAGGTCTTAGAAAAGAAGAAGCAGGGATGCTTCCGACCTTGAGCATCCTTTTGATAAAGGACTGCTCCAGCACCAACAGAAGAGGCGTCCACCTCTAAAATAAACGGCTTATCAACATCAGGGCGATGTAATATGGGAGCACTGGCAAAATGCGACTTGATGGAAGAGAACGCCTTGGAGACCTCCTCCGACCACAACTTGGGATTTGCTCCCTTCTTGGTGAGGGCTACCAAGGGAGCTACCAAAGTCGAGAAATGGGGAATGAACTGGCGATAATAATTAATGAACCCCATAAAGCGCTGCACCGCTTTAAGAGAATGGGGTTCTTGCCAGTCCATTACAGCCTGTAGTTTGGCAGGATCCATAGCCAATCCCTGGGTGGAGATGATATAGCCCAGGAAAGGTAAGGACTCCTGCTCAAACACACATTCCTCCAGCTTGGCATAGAGGGAGTTTGCCCGTAAGAGGTCAAAGACTTTGTTGACATCCCTCCGGTGAGAGTCTATATCTGGTGAAAAGATGAGAATATCATCCAGATAGACTACTACAGAGGTGGAGAGCATATCCCGGAAGATATCATTGACAAAGTCTTGGAAAACAGCGGGAGCATTACAGAGCCCGAAGGGCATCACCAGGTATTCATAATGCCCATCCCTGGTATTAAAAGCTGTCTTCCACTCGTCCCCCTCACAGATGTGAATTAGGTTATTGAGCCTATCAAAGAGCTCAGAGATTAGGGGCAAAGGGTACTTATTCTTGACGGTGATGGCGTTAAGACCCCTGTAGTCAATACATGGACGTAATTCTCCGTTCTTCTTTTGCACAAAGAAGAACCCCGCCCCTGCTGGTGACACCGACTTCCTAATGAACCCTCTTGCCAGATTCTCCTGAATATACTGGGACATGGCCTCCGTCTCAGGAAGCGAGAGGGGTAGGCTCTCCCCCGAAGAGGTTCTGCTCCAGGCAAGAGATCAATAGGACAGTCGTAGGGGCGATGAGGCGGAAAAGTCTCCGCCGCCTTCTTGGAGAAAACGTCTGCATATGACCAATAACAATGGGGAAGAGAAGTGAGATCTAGGGGTATCTCTGTGGTGGTGACCTGAACGCACTCCCTGACACACCTGCCTCTACATGAATCACCCCAACCCATTATCCTGCCTGAGGACCACTCAATTTGGGGAGAGTGGTAATGGAGCCAAGGTACTCCGAGCAATACCTTGTCTATTCCCTCGGGCAGGACAAGAAAAGAAATACTCTCCTGATGGGAAGGGGACATAGATAAAGTGAGAGGGATAGTCTGGTGGGTGATTTGTGAGGGCAGAGTTGATCCATTCACTACTCGCACAGTCACCGGTTTGGCGAGCATCACCAGAGATATAGTGTGGCGGAGAGCAAATGCAGAGGACATGAAATTCCCCTCGGCTCCAGAATCCACACAGAGCTCGGCGGTGAGAGTGGATGGACCTACAGTAATTGTCCCCTTAAAGGACAACTTGGTGGAAAATGCCGCAGTGTCTAGTGAACCTCCTCCCAAGGTCACTAGACACGACCGTTTTCCCCGACCGCTGTGGACATTTGTTGGCATAATGTCCTACCAACTGGCAGCTGTTACCGACCACGGGTACTTGAGTGGCCCGGGTCTTAGGTCCTGCTCGAGAAACCTCCATGGCCTCATGGGAGTCGGGCGCCTGGCTGGAAGATTCTAGAGGTCTGGCGAAGGTGGGAGCCAGCCGGAACTTCTGCCTACACTGGGACCGCTCCAACCTCCGCTCGTGAAAACGGAGGTCGATGCGGGTTGATATGGCGATAAGCTTCTCCAGTGTGGCGGGAATCTCCCTGGCAGCCAAGGCGTCTTTCACATGGCCCGCTAGTCCTCTCCAAAACACAGGAATGAGGACTTTATCTGGCCAGTCCAACTCCGAGGACAGAGTCCGAAATTGGACAGCAAAACAGCTGACCAAGGACGAATCCTGTGAACTTGCCAGGAGTTGGAGCGCCGCATCGTGGGTAACCTGAGGTCCTAGAAAGACCTTTTTTAGAGCCTCCAGAAAATGAGGAGCACTCCGCACCACATGGTCATCACGCTCCCACAGCGGGGTGGCCCACTCCAATGCTCTGCCCGACAGAAGAGATATTACAAAGCCCACTTGTGCCCGATCCGTGGGGAAACGTGCAGTCAGAAGCTCGAGTTGTATAGAGCACTGACTCACGAATCCCTGACATTGCTTGCTGTCACCAGAAAACTTGTCTGGAAGTGGGAGGTGGGATGTGGGGGCAGAGGTTGCAGTGGACACACTGGCTGTAGCCATGCTAGCAGCCTGAACAGTGACTGCGGTAACATCCACAGCTGAGGTTGTGCACTCAAGAGCCGCCAACCTACCCTCCAGTTGCTGGATGTCCTGCAGTAGACGCTGGTCATCCTCCATTTTACTAGCCAGACCCTGGCGCTAGTATTATGTTAAGGTCTGCAGAACGCACCAAATATAAGATGTAGAGAGGTACGTTCGCAGCCCGGGGTCCACCGTGCAGACGGAGCCTGATGCTAGTAAGATGGCGCAAGAAGCGAACTCTGTTATCCCGCAGAGTCGCCAAAATAAATGCCGTAACGCACTGTGGCAATATGTGCGAACTCTGTTATTCCACAGAGCCGCTAGAAGGAGTGCCGCAGCGCTATATGGCGATGTGTGCGAACTCAGTTAACACCACTGAGTCGCAAAGTAAACACGCTAGGGCGCTGTCTAGCGTTGAAAGCGAGCCCTGTTGCATCACAGAGCCGCTGAGACAAACTTCTGTTTCCTGTTAGGCATCCAGGTACACAGTTGACTGCTAAGCGAACATGGAAAGTGATCATGCGCTAATGTCCTCGTGGGAGTCACCCGCAATCTATGGCGTCTGAACGCCAGGCCCTGAATACGGCAATCAAACTCCTCACCGGTTATGCCGGTAATCTAAGGCATCTAAGACACCGACCCTGACCAGCTAGCATACCAAGCTCCTCACCGATTAGGTCGGTATTGTAATGGCGTATTTCAGCCATCCTAACCACACACAGCATGACCACACTGGCGCAAAGCATATAACGGTGGATACTAGCGCATGGCAGCACGACCATGCCACCCTTTTATAGTAGCAACTACAGGGCCTGCCAGATAAGGACCAATAGGAAACTGTTCCAGAACACCAGTAGTTACAGGACCTTCCTGGCGGACCAATAGGAGCTGCTGCAGTACCTGAGCATGTGACCCCTGATCTCCAATGAGAGATCTCACTCTGGGCATGCTCAGAAGGGGAAAACAAGGACTTTGTCCTAAAGACGTCTGCTCGCCGCTAACCAGTACTGGCCACAATGGCAGAGCCTGGAGAGGCAACAGTAAACCTCTGCACACTGTTAGACTGGGCGTGATGCTGGGACTGACGTCTAAGCTGAGCAGAGCCCACTGCGGCCGGAGACGGATGGGAGACCGCAGCAGGGATGGCTCGAGATTCACTTTGTGCAGAAGCAGGAACTTGACCTCTAACACATGGGTTCCTCTTTCTTGATCGCCCCATCAATCAAAGAAATAGTTCAAATGGTGGTATTTCATTTTTTTAAATGTTTGGAGCAATATATGGGGAGCATTATACACTGAAGAATTATATATGGGGCCCATCATACACTTGAGCATCATAGATAGGGCCCATTATAAACTGTAGCATTATATATGGGGCCCATCATACACTGTAGCATTTTAAATGGGGCGCATCATACACTGGAGCATCATATACGGGGCCCATTATACACTGGAGCATTATATGGGGCCCATTATATATGGAGCATTATATAGACCCATCATACACTGAAGCATCAGCCATGGGGCCCATCATATACTGGAGCATCATATGGGGCCCATTATATATGGAGCATTATATAGGCCCATCATACACTGGAGCATCATCCATTGGGCCCATCATATACTGGAGCATCATATGGGGCCCATTATATATGGAGCATTATATAGGCCCATCATACACTGGAGCATCATCCATGGGGCCCATCATACACTGGAGCATTATAAATGGGGCCCATAATACACTGGAGCATCATCCATGGGGCCCATCATATACTGGAAGCATCATATGGGGTCCATTATATATGGAGCATTATATAGGCCCATCATACACTGGAGCATCATCCATGGGGCCCATCATATACTAGAACATCATATGGGGTTCATTATTTATGGGGCATCATATAGGGTATGGAGCATCATATGGAGTACATATGGGGCCTATTCTGTATGGAGCATTATATGAAGCGCATTCTGTATGGAGCATTATATATGGGGCCCATCATATACTGTATGGAGCTTTATATGCGACTCATTATAATGTATGGAGCAATATGTGGGGTTCATTATACTCCGTCCTATACTGTATTGCACATTATATGGGGACCATCATATACTGTAGCATTATGTGGAGCTCATCTTATACTGTATGGAACATTATATGGGACCATTATGTATAGAGCAATATATGGGTCTCATTATTCTGTATGGCGCACTATGTGGTGGCCATAATACTGTATGGAGGAATATACTGTCCAGTTTTGAGCTATTGTAGAATTTAAAATAGATATCAGTCATGTAATGTAAGAAGTGAAGTTTTTTGCATTGTACTATACCTATATTTCTCTGCCGTATTGGAGCATCATGAATTATGGTATGTGTTAAAGGAGCCCACTGAGACTCTTTCGCCCGGGGCCCACGAAAACCTGGAACCAGCCCTGCCCCCCCCCCCAACAACTTTAGCCAAATAACCCCTAGTTTTCAATGCGTTACTATTATTATAAAGCAGGGGTCTCAAACTCAATTTACCCGGGGGCCGCTGGAGGTAGAATCTGGGTGAGGCTAGGCCGCATCAGGTTTTCCACAAGAAAAGCTTTTACAAAACAGGTGGAAATAGGCTATCACGACTAAATGAATTATTCTTAATATGTTACAATACCAGGATCTGAGGATTTTCTGTTTCGAGGTCAAGAGCTCTCTGATGCGATGTTGCTGCCTGTCTCGCTTCCTTCCTCTTTTGACACTGCAGTGTGGTGGACAGGAAAACATTAACTGGTTAACAGCAAGAAGTCATTCCCCCCAGCGCTCATTCTCCCCCATTGCTTTTCCCCATCACCCCATCGTTGCTTTTCCCCATCACTCCCATCATTGCTTTTTCCCCAGCATTGCTTTTCCCCCCATCACACCAATCATTGCTTTTTCCACATCATTGCTTTTCCCCATCACTCCCATCATTGCTTCTCCCCCATCACTCCCATCATTGCTTTTCCCCATCATTGTTTTTCCCCCATCACTTCCATCATTGCTTTTCCCCATCACTGTTTTTCCACATTGCTTTTCCCCATTACTCCCATCATTGCTTTTCCCCATTACTCCCACATTGCTTTTCCCCATCATTGCTTTTCTTCATTACTCCCACATTGCTTTTCCCTATTACTCCCACATTGCTTTTCCCCATTACTCCCACATTGCTTTTCCACATCATTGCTTTTCCCCATCATTGCTTTTCCCCATTACTCCCACATTGCTTTTCACCATCATTGCTTTTCCCCATTACTCCCACATTGCTTTTCCCCATCATTGCTTTTCCCCATTACTCCCACATTGCTTTTCCCCATCACTGTTTTTTCCATATTACTCCCACATTGCTTTTCCCCATTACTCCCACATTGCTTTTCCCCATCATTGCTTTTCCCCATTACTCCCACATTGCTTTTCCCCATCATTGCTTTTCCCCATTACTCCCATCATTGCTTTTCCCCATTACTCCCACATTGCTTTTCCCCATCATTGCTTTTCTTCATTACTCCCACATTGCTTTTCCCTATTACTCCCACATTGCTTTTCCCCATTACTCCCACATTGCTTTTCCACATCATTGCTTTTCCCCATCATTGCTTTTCCCCATTACTCCCACATTGCTTTTCACCATCATTGCTTTTCCCCATTACTCCCACATTGCTTTTCCCCATCATTGCTTTTCCCCATTACTCCCACATTGCTTTTCCCCATCACTGTTTTTTCCATATTACTCCCACATTGCTTTTCCCCATTACTCCCACATTGCTTTTCCCCATCATTGCTTTTCCCCATTACTCCCACATTGCTTTTCCCCATCATTGCTTTTCCCCATTACTCCCACATTGCTTTTCCCCCATTACTCCAACATTGCTTTTCCCCATCACTGTTTTTCCCCATTACTCCCACATTGCTTTTCCCCCATTACTCCAACATTGCTTTTCCCCATCACTGTTTTTCCCCATTACTCCCACATTGCTTTTCCCCCATTACTCCTACATTGCTTTTCCCCATCACTGTTTTTCCCCATTACTCCCACATTGCTTTTCCCCATTACTCCCACATTGCTTTTCCCCATCACTGCTTTTTCCCCATCGCTCTCCTGCACACACACACACACACACACACACCACCTCTCACCTGTACATACACATACACACACACACACACCACCTCTCACCTGTACACACACACACACACCACCTCTCACCTGTACATACACATACACACACACACCACCTCTCACCTGTACACACACACACACACACCACCTCTCACCTGTACATACACATACACACACACACCACCTCTCACCTGTACACACACACACACACACCACCTCTCACCTGTACACACACACACACACACACACACCTCTCACCTGTCCGCAGCATCACCGGTGCCCGCGCTTCCTCGCTCTGACAGAGCAGGCCGCTGAATGATGACGTCATCCAGCGGCGCTGCTCTCTGTGTCAGAGACAGGAAGCTCGGGCGGCAGCAGCAGGAGATGAGGTGAGTATGCCCGGCGACATCTTTCTGTGGTATCGCTCATTAAGCTTATGAATATGGCGCCACGCCTATGAGAGGAGTGGCGTCTATATTCATGACCTTAATGAGCGGTTCTACCAGTGACTGGGATTTCACATGCGGTGTTTCTCGCATGTGAGATCCCAGCCGAGGGCCGCAAAATACTGCATCGAGGGCCCATGAGGTCAGGGCCACAAACTCGTGTCCCGAGGGCCGCAGTTGGCCCGCAGGCCGCGAGTTTGAGACCCCTGTTATAAAGTAAATTAAGGTTGACAAGCTTAACTAATAAGAATTGATGTCGCGTTGGCTTTGAAATGGGCACTGTAGGTGTGTTTACTGTCCTCTACTCCCTGCTGACTTTGCTTCCCCATTGACTTGCATTGGGTTTCGTGTTTCAGTCGACCTTCGACTTTTGCCGATAGTCAGTCGATTTCGTTCTACTCGACTTTTGTGAAAGTCTGGTGGTCCGAAACCCGACTCGACCCTCCCGGAGGCAAAGTCGCTCATCTCTACTCAGAGGTATTCTTTGCAGCATGAGATGGTGCATTGTCATGCATGAAGATGATTTTGCTCCTGAAGGCACGTTTCTGCCTTTTATACCATGGAAGAAAGTTGTCAGTCAGAAACTCTATATACTTTGCAGAGATCATTTTCACACCTTCTGGAACCTTAAAGGGCCCTACCAGCTGTTTCCCCATGATTCCGGGCAAAAACATGACTCCACCTACTTGCTGACGTCGTAGCCTTGTTGGCACATGGTGGCCATCCACCAACCATCCACTACTCTATCCATCTGGACCATCCAGGGTTGCTCCACACTATCACACATCACACTATCACACTATCAAACAAGACTGTTTGAAAATTAGTCTTCATGAATGTATGGGCCCACTGCAACCGTTTCTGCTTTTGAGCACTGTTTAGGGGTGGCCAAATAGTAGGTTTATACACCACAGCAAGCCTTTGATGGATCCTACACCTTGAGGTTTGAGGAACTCCAGAGGCACCAGCAGCTTCAAATACCTGTTTGCTGGTTTGTAATGGCTTTTTAGCAGCTCCTCTCTTAATCCTATGAAGTTGACTGGCAGAAACCTTCCTCATTCTGCCTTTATCAGCACGAACAGGTCTGTGCTCAGAATCAGCAACAAATCTCTTAACAGTACGATAATCACGCTTAAGTTTTTGGGAAATATCTAATGCTTTAATCCCTTGACCAAGGCATTGCACTATTTGATGCTTTTCAGCAGCAGAGAGATCCTTTTTCTTTCCTATGTTACTTGAAAACTCTGGCCTGCTTAATAGTGTGGAACATCCAGTTTTCCTTTTATTGGACTCACATGGCAAACTAATTATCACAGGTATCTGAGATTGATTTCAGTGATCCAAAGAACCCTGAGACACAATACCATCAATGGGTTTCATTTACAAAAAAAAATAAAAAAACACTATGACCCTTAAACCAATTTGCATAATAATTTGGAACATGGTGTATACACTGGAGCATTATATATGGGGCACATCATACACTGGAGCATTATAAATGGGCCCATTATACACTGGAGCATCATATGGGCCCATGATATATGGAGCATTATATAGGCCCATCATACACTGGAGCATCATCCATGGGGCCCATCATATACTGGAGCATCATATGGGGCCCATTATATATGGAGCATTATATAGGCCCATCATACACTGGAGCATCATCCATGGGGCCCATCATATACTGGAGCATCATATGGGGCCCATTATATATGGCGCATCATATGGGGAACATTATATATGGAGCATCATATGGAGCACATATGGGGCCTATTCTGTGTGTAGCATTATATATATGGAGCCCATTCTGTTTGGAGCAATATATGGGGCCCATCATATACTGTATGGAGCTTTATAAGCGACTCATTATACTGTATGGAGCAATATATAGGGCTCATTGTACTCTATGGGGACCTTCCTATACTGTATGGCACATTATATGAGGACCATCATATACTGGAGCATTATGTGGAGCTCATCGTATACTGTATGGAACATTATATGGGACCAATTATGTATGGAACAATATATGGGGATCATTATTTTGTATGGAGCAATATATATGGCTCATTATACTGTATGGCGCACTATGTGGTGGCCATAATACTGTATGGAGGACTATACTGTCCGGTTTTTGAGCTATTGTATAATTTACAATAGATATCACTCATGTAATGTAAGAAGTGAAGTATTTGGCATTGTACTATACCTATATTTCTCTGCCGTATCGGAGCATCATGAATTGTGGTATGTGTTAAAGGGGCCCACTGACACTCTTTCACCAGGGGCACACGAAAACCTGGAGCCAGCCCTGCCCCCCCCACAACTTTAGCCAAATAACCCCCAGTTTTGAATGCGTTACTATTATTATAAAGTAAATTAAGGTTGAAAAGCTTAAGTAATAAGAATTGATGTTGTTGGCATTAAAATGGGCACTGTAGGTGTGTTTACTGTCCTCTATTGACTGCCGACTTTTCTTCCCCATTGACTTGCATTGGGGTCGGTTTGAGTTTCAGTCGGACCTTCGACTTTTTCCGTTAGTCGGCCGATTTCATTCGACTCGACTTTTGGGAAAGTCGGGTGGTCCGAAAACCGACTCGACCCTCCCGGAGGCAAAGTCGCTCATCTCTACTGATAACACATTGATGGTAAATACTCGGATGATACACTGATCCAAAACACCGATGACACCGGTACTATTTTTACAGGTACATGTTTAACCACAGACTGGTTACCAAAACACTCCCAGTAAGCATTGCCTGGTATATTATGTACCATACATATAGTGGTAAATGTCTTCTATGTCGGCATGGGCTAGCAGTGCTTGGAGACGGGCTTAAATCTACCAGCAGCTCTTTACCTCTTTTGCAGTGCTATTTATTTGCAAAAAAACAAAAGCCTCAGTTATCCTTAGCATTTACCAGTTTTTGTTGAACTCTTATGATTTTCAGATCATTTAATATTTTGCTGATTTGACACTGTAACAGAATGCCATTAAATACTCTTTAAAGCGCTGCTGAATACCTCTGAAATATTTGCATCCTGGTAAAATATGGCAAAGTCAGCTCTTAACTTACAAGGGTTATCATTTATTTCCTTTTGCTTATATGAATACATATTCCACAGTAGTGAGCAAATACTAGAATCATTTTCATCTGACCACAATTACTGTGATTTAGGAAAAGCATATAACAGAGATTTTTTTTCTTAACCCCTTCATGACCTGGTGATTTTCCCCTTTTATGCTTTTTTTTGCCTTCTCTTCTTTAATAAGCAAATTGCTACTTCAGAGAAAAAGAAGACTTGAACTCTATAGCACCACCTGTTGGAAGTAGCGATCCTATAAGTCACAATCAACTCTTTAACGAGTCTTGCAATATGACTTAGGATAAAAGCCTAATCAGTATCTAAATTTGCAGACACGGTGTTTCGGGCTATTGACAATCATCAGTGCAAAGTATGAGAGCTGATTTGGCTAGGTGAGAGGCTCTGGACTGAGGTATAAGGGGTAAGGTGTCTCCTTGTGGAGAGTGACATACCAGCTCTGACTTGATAAGGTAAGGAGGCTTATTCGCCGTGCAATGCTCCTCTGGGAAATTTAATATGCAAATTGCCTCTTCAGAGAAAAAGAGGACTTGAACTCTATAGTACCACCTGTTGGAAGTAGCGATCCTACAAGTCACAATCAACCCTTTAACGAGTCTTGCAATATGACTTTGGATAAAAGCCAAATCAGTATCTCAATTTGCAGACACGGTGCAAACACCGTGTCTGCAAATTGAGATACTGATATGGCTTTAATCATAAGTCCACGCTCCTCCTGGTGTTTTGTGCTCTGCAAACTGTCAGATCAGCGATCTGACACTATATAGTGATGTCCCACCCTGGACAATGTAAAAATGTAAAAAAAATAAAAAATAAACATGTATAAAAATATTTTAAAAAAATCCCTAATTAACAAAAAAAAATTTCCCCAATAAACATATTATTATTATATAAATAAAAAAAACAATAAAAGTACACATATTTAGTATCGCCGACCTGCCCTATAAAACTGTCCCACTAGTTAACCCCTTTAGTGAACCCCTTTAAAAAAAACAGAAAAAAAAAATGCTTTATCATCATACTGCTGAACAAAAAGTGGAGAAACACGCGATCAAAAAGATGGATATAAATAAACATGGTACCGCTGAAAACGTCATCTTGTTCCGCAAAAAACGAGCCACCATACAGCGTCATCAGCAAAAAATAAAAAGTTATAGCTCACAGAACAAAGCGATGCAAAAATAATTATTTTTTTATATAAAATTGTTTTTATTGCATAAAAGCGCCAAAACATAAAAAAAATACAAATGAGGTATCGCTGTAATCGTACTAACCCGAGGAATAAAACTACTGTATCAATTTTACCAAACGCGGAACGGTATAAACGCCCCCCAAAAGAAATTCATGAATTGCTGGTTTTTGTTTATTCTGCCTCCCAAAAATCGTAATAAAAAGCGATCAAAAAATGTCATGTGCCCCAAAATGGTACCAATAAAAATGTCAAGTCGTCCCACAAAAAATAACACCTCACATGACTCTGTGGGCCAAAATATGGAAAAATTATAGCTCTCAAAATGTGAAAAGTGTCTTTCAATGTGTGACAGCTGCCAGTCATAAAAACCCGATATAAAAACCCGCTATAAATAGTAAATCAAACCCCCCTTTATCACCCCCTTAGTTAGGTAAAAAAATTATAACATTAAAAAATGTATTTATTTCCATTTTCCCATTAGGGTTAGGGGTTTGTTAGGGTTAGGTTTGTGGTTAGGGTTTTGGGTAGGGTTGGGATTAGGGTTAGGGGTGTGTTGGGGTTAGGGCTGGAGTTAGAATTGGGGATTTCCACTGTTTAGGCACATTAGGAGCTCTCCAAATGTGACATGGCGTCTGATCTCAATTACAGCCAAATCTGCGTTGAAAAAGTAAAACTGTGCTCCTTCCCATCCGAGCTCTGCCATGCGCCCAAACAGTGGTTTACCCCCACATATGGGGTATCAGCATACTCAGGACAAATTGCACAATAACTCTTGAGGTCCAGTTTCTTCTGTTACTCTTCGGAAAATAAAAAATTGGGGCAAAAATATCATTTTTGTGGAAAAAAATATGATTTTTTATTTTTATGGCTCTATAAACTTCTGTGAAGCACTTGGGGGATCAAAGTTCTCCCCACACATCTAGATAAGTTCCTTGGGGGGTCTGGTTTCCAAAATGGGGACACTGTTTAGGCACATCAGGGGCTCTCCAAACGCGACATGACTCCCACAGACCATTGCATCAAAGTCTGTATTCCAAAATGTCACTACTTCCCTTCCGAGCCCTGACGTGTACCCTTACCTTGGTTTTCTCCCACATATAGGGTATCCACGTACTCAGGAAAAATTGCACAATAACTTTTTTGGTCTTGTTACCCTTGGAAAAATAAAACTATGGGGTGAAAAGATCATTTTTGTGAAAAAAATATGATTTTTGAATTTTATGGCTCTACGTTATAAACTTCTGTGAAGCACTTGCGGCTTCAAAGTGCTCATCACACCTCTCGATAAGTTCCTTGAGGGGTTTAGTTTCTAAAATGGTGTCATTTGTGATGAGTTTCCACTGTTTTGGCACATCAGGGGCTCTCCAAACGCGACATGGCATCCAGCCAATTCTTCATTGAAAAAGTCAAACGGCACTCCTTCCCTTCCGAGCTCTGCCATGCACCCAAATAGTGGTTTAACCCCACATATAGGATATCAGCGTACTCAGGACAAATTGCACAACAACTTTTTGGGTCCAATTTCTACTGTTACCCTTGGTAAAATAAAAATTGGGGGCGAGAAGATCATTTTTGTGGAAAAATTATGATTTTTTTATTTTCACGGCTCTGTTATAAACTTCTGTGAAGCACTTGGGGGTTCAAAGTGCTCAACACACATCTAGATAAGTTCCTCAGGGAGCCTAGTTTCCAAAATTGTGTCACTTGTGGGAGGTTTCCACTGTTTAGGCGCATCAGGGGCTCTTCAAACCCAAAATGGCGTCTGATCTCAATTCCAGCCAATTTTGCATTGAAAAGTCAAACGGCACTCCTTCCCTTCCGAACTCTGCCGTGCGCCAAAACAGTGGTTCCCCCCCACATATGGGGTATCAGCATACTCAGGACAAATTGCACATCAACTTTTTAGTCCAATTTCTCCTGTTACCCTTGGTAAAATAAAAAAATTGGATCTGAAGTAAATATTTTGTGAAAAAAAGTTAAATGTTAATTTTTTTAAACATTCCAAAAATTCCTGTGAAGCACCTGAAGGGTTAATAAACTTCTTAAATGTGGTTTTGAGCACCTTGAGGGGTGCAGTTTTTAGAATGGTGTCACTTTTGGGTATTTGCTATCATATAGACCCCTCAAAGTGTCTTCAAATGTGATGTGGTCCCTAAAAAAATGGTGTCATAAAAATGAGAAATCGCTGGTCAAATTTTAACCCTTATAACTTCCTAACAAAAAAAAATTTGTTTCCAAGATTGTGCTGATGTAAAGTAGACATGTGGGAAATGTTGTTTAGTAACTATTTTGTGTGACATATTTCTCTGTTTTAAGGGCATAAAAATTCAAAGTTTGAAAATTGCAAACATTTTCAATATTTTTGCCATATTTCCATTTTTCATAAATAAATGCAAGTTATATTGAAGAAATTTTACCACTATCATGAAGTACAATAAGTCATGAGAAAACTTTCTCAGAATCGCTAAGATCTGTTGAAGCGTTCCAGAGTTATAACCTCATAAAGGGACAGTGGTCAGAATTGTAAAAATTGGCCCGGTCATTAACGTGCGAACCACCCTTGGGGGTTAAGGGGTTAATTTTGTATCATTCTTCTTGTGGTAAAAGTGACCTGGCAATATGGTTCTTTAGGTCACAATGACCAGGGCAATGAAAAGATCATCTACTGGCTCTCAAGAAACCTCGATTAATAAAAATATTATAAATTATACATATAAATAATAGGCACTGATCAAAAAAGGGGAACCACCCCCCCAAAAAAAAGCTAAAAACAAATCTAGCTATGCCACAGTTTTACCTACATTTTATTTTAATATGTCATGAATAGGTCACCAGTTGTTCATATAAAAAATGGTTGCCTATAAATAGAGGACTGGATGTTCCATTTGCTTCATGCTATGAACATGGGAGTAACACTGCATATTTCTGGGGGAAAAGTTAACTACATATGATCAGCCCGCCAATTGCATTCCTACATATTCGGCCTTGTTCATGGTTCAGAATACCTAATCAACTCCAGCATTGACCTGCCCACAGACCGCCCTGAAGCACAAATATGTTCCTCATCATAGTGACAGATTGTGCTTCGTGGTGGCCTGTGGGCCGGTCCTTCCTTGGTTTCTCTGGCTTAGAGCAGAAAGATAAGTCTCTGCCTACAGTCCCACCCAGAAGCATGGGCAAATCATTAACTGAAAACTTCTAACACTGTTTACACAAGAACCACAAGATGGATTTCTTCACCTCAGTTATCATTTTAATCAGTATAACAGTGGCAACATGACAATGCCTGTAGTTTATTTAGCAAACCCCTGCTGACAAATTCGCTTTAAGTATCTTCAAAGGTGTCCGGCAGAACCCCTCATTTCCAGAACGCAATATAGATAACTTCCGCCTATGGGAGCGTATCCTCCCTTCTTGGTGTCATCGCGATACATCACTTCTGGTGCGTCCTCCCTGTGGAACGCAGAGCTCTGGGAGAAGGCCCACAGACATCACCTCCCATGTCTCAGTTTGTGATGCGTCACTTCCCGGTATACCCTTGTCGCGGAACACAGGGAAATAACCTTTAAATGTATTGCCATGTCTGGTCTACTGCAAGCTGTAACCATGGAAATGGGTTATGGTTCAGGAACATGGGCAAATGTCAACTGTAACATAGTGTGTCATTAATGCTCAGTGGTACCACATAAAGAATAAAGCTCAACATTATATGGCTAAAGCAGCTCCAAAGAAGCTGAGAAAAAAAGTGAGTTTTTGGCAGTTCCTACAGGGGAGACACACAACCAGAAAACTCACTGTGTAAGTAAACAGACCTTAAAAGACTCAGCCTCAAAAGAACCAGACCTCAGAAGGCCACATCAAAGGTGCATCAGAGGGGATGTAATTATGAGATTGAATTGGCGTGGCGATGAGAATTCACCACGGACAAGATAAAGATCCCCAACTCCCATCGGACTACAAGATACCAGGTACTTTCAGCTGCATCACATCTAATGTGGTGTACCTAATTATTTGTACAAAATGTCCAACTGGGGGTCTGTATGTGGGGGAGACAGGGCAAAAACTTAGAACAAGGATGAATTCTCATCGCCACACAATAAGAGAAAAAAGAATGGATTTACCTGTGGCCAAACACTTTGGCATCCCTGGTCATAGTATGATGGATATGAAATTACTTGTACTGAAAGGTGACTTCACATCTCAGAGACATAGGAGAGTTTGTGAATACAAATTGATGGTGACCTTTGACACTCTCAATGCTGGAATGAACCTATCACATGGTTTTATGGCCTATTACATCAATTAAGGAATTTGCTTCAAAGACCCTGTGAGAACATCACAAAACATTACCAGACCCCAATCAGAGGGCAATAAAACTTTCACACTCCTTATCTATGAACTAGTCCAATATTTATTGCCACAACTGTTCATCCCTCTCCCATAATGACAGTTCTGCTTCACGTCACTTGTCTCATCTATTGCCTTTTTTTTTTTCTGTGCTGTGTTGTGTACAAATATGTGATTCTTCAGATTTTGTATTAGTCTTTGCCTGATGAAGAGACCTGAGTAGTCTCGAAAGCTTGCAGTTTGTTACCATCTTTTCAGTTAGCCATTAAAAGGTATCAACCACTGAGGACTCTCAATTCAAAATATTTTTCATGTATCCTTTAGTAAGATGTGTAGTATTATTATTATTACTATTCATTTTTATAGCGCCATTTTTTCCATGGCGCTTTACATGTGAGAGGGGGCGAGTATAGACAAGTACAATAAATATGAGCAATACATGACACACATAAGTACAGAAGGAGAGAGGACTCTGCCCGCAATGGTTCACAATCTATAGGGGATAGGTGAGGATACACTAGGAGAGGGTAGAACTGGTCGTGCGGCGGTTCGGTACACTGAGGATCATTGCTGGTTGTAGGCTTGTCAGAAGAGGTAGGTCTTCGGGTCTTTTTGAAGATTTCCATGGTAGGTGAGAGTCTGATGTGTTGGGGTAGAGAATTCCAGAGTATAGGGGAGGCACGGGAGAAGTCTTGTATGCGGTTGTGGGAAGAAGAGATAAGGGAGAATAGTGAAGGAGATCTTGAGAGGATCGAAGGTTGCGCGAGGGTAAGTAGCGGGAGACCATGTCACAGATGTATGGAGGAGACAGGTTGTGGATGGCTTTGTATGTCATAGTTAGGGTTTTGAACTAGTGCCTCTGGACAATAGGAAGCCAATGAAGGGCTTGGCATAGGGGAGAGGCTGGGGAATAACGGGGAGACAGGTGGATTAGTCGGGCAGCAAAATGTAGGATAGATTGGAGTGGCGCCAGAGTGCTAGAGGGGAGGCCAGAGAGCAGGAGGTTGCTGTAGTCAAGGCGGGAGATGATAAGGGCATGCACTAGTGTTTTTGTGGTGTCGTGGTCAAGGAATGCACGGATCCGGGAAATATTTTTGAGTTTGAGACGGCAGGAGGAGGCTAGGGTTTGGATATGTGGCTTGAAAGAAAGGGCAGAGTCGAGGATCACCCGAGGCACCGAGCATGCGGGACCGGGGAAAGTGAGCAGCCATTGACATTGAGGGATAGGTCTGGTGGAGGGGTAGAGTGAGATGGGGGAAGATGATGAATTCTGTTTTGTCCATGTTCAGTTTTAGAAAGCGAGCAGAAAAGAAAGCTGAAATAGCAGACAGACAGTGTGGGATTTTTGTCAGTAAGGAGGTGAGGTCAAGTCCAGATAGGTAGATCTGCATGTCATCGGCATAGAGATGATACTGCAAACCGTGGGATTCTATGAGCTGTCCCAGACCGAAGGTGTAGATGAAGAAGAGTAGGGGTCCTAGAACTGAGCCTTGAGGAACACCGACAGAGAGATGGCGAGGTGAGAAGGAGGTGTGGGAGAGGGAGACACTGAATGTTCGATCTGTTAGATATGATGAGATCCAGGATAGGGCCAAGCCTGTGATGTCAAGAGATGAGAGAATCTGGAGCAGGAGGGAGTGGTCCACAGTGTCGAAGGCAGAAGACAGGTCCAGGAGAAGGAGAACAGAGTAGTGTCGCTTGCTCTTGGCGGTTAGTAGGTCGTTGGTGACTTTAGTAGTGTAGTAGAGAAGTTACATGGACACTAAACGTCAGGAAGGCAAATTTCCAATGGCTGAGAGATGATCTTAGTGCAATAAACTGGGACGAAATCCTGAGACATAAAAATACACAAAGAAAATGGGAGACATTTATTAGCATCCTGAATAGGACCTGTGCACAGAATAAAATACCCTCTGGGAATAAACATGATAGAAATAGGAGGAAACCACTATGGATAAATAGAGATATAAGGGGAGCAATAAGTGACAAAAAGAAAGCATTTAAAGAATTACAGCAAGTAGGTAGTGATGAGGCATTAAATAAATACAGAAATTAAATAAATTCTGTAAAATGCAAATCAAGACAGCAAAGATTGAGACAGAGAGACTCATTGCCAGAGAGAGTAAAAATAATCCCAAAATATTCTTTAACTGCATAAATAGCAAGAAACTAAAAAATGATAGTGTTGGACCCCTTAAAAATAGTCAGGGCGACATGGTGGATGAGGTTGAAAAAAAGTCAATATGTTAAATGACTTTTTTTCAACAGTATTTACACAAGAAAATCCCATGACTTATAACATGGTCAGTGATAACAAAAATTCTCCATTAAATGTCACCTGCTTAACCCAGCAGGAAGTACGGCAGAGTCTAAAATTCACTAAAATTAACAAATCCCCGGGCCCTGATGGGATACACCCTCGAGTACTGCAGGAATTAAGTACAGTCATTGATAGACCATTATTTTTAATCTTTAAAGATTCCATAATAACGGGGTCTGTACCACAGGACTGGCGTATAGCAAATGTGGTGCCAAAATTCAAAAAGGGGACAAAAATTGAACCTGGAAATTATAGGCCAGTGAGCTTAACCTCTACTGTGGGTAAAATCCTGGAGGGTTTTCTAAGGCTAGGTTCACATCGCCTTAGTGCAGTCCGTTTAACGTATGCGTTAAACGGATGCGCTAACGCTGTGACCCTAAAATGTTTTTTTGCGATCGTGTTAGCGCATGTTAACGCACGGTCGCATTGCATCCGACTGCATTAACAATAGATCTATATGCAGAGCGAATACATACGTTCGCTCTGCGTTCGCTGTGATGGACTCTCGAACGCGGTAGACCGCGTTCAAGGGTGCGTCACAGCATAACGGAACATCGCTAACGCATGCCAAATTTGACATGCGTTAGGATGCGTTATGCCTATGACAGTCTATGGGTGCATTAACGGATGTGTTACATCGCGTTACTGCCGCTTTGTAATGCATTAGTTAAACGGACTGCCATAAAGCGATGTGAACCTAGCCTAAGAGATGCTATACTGGAATATCTGAAGAAGAATAACCTCATGACCCAATATCAATATGGGTTTATGAGGGACCTTTCCTATCAGACTAATCTAATAAGCTTCTATGAAGAGGTAAGTTCAGGACTGAACCAAGGGAACGCAGTGGACGTGGTGTACATGGACTTTTCAAAAGCTTTTGATACAGTGCCACACAAAAGGTTGATACATAAAATGAGAACAATGTGGATAGTGGAAAATATGTGTAAGTGGGTTAAGAACTGGCTCAGGGATAGGAAACAAAGAGTGGTTATTAATGGAGCACACACGGACTGGGTCGCGGTTAGCAGTGGGGTACCACAGGGGTCACTACTGGGGCCGCTTCTTTTTAACATATTTATTAATGACCTTGTAGGGGGCATACAGAGTGAAATTTCAATATTTGCAGATGACACTAAACTCTGCAGGGTAATCAATGCAGAGGAGGACAATTTAATATTACAGGAAGATTTATGTAAACTAGAAGCTTGGGCTGATAAATGCCAAATGAGCTTTAATGGGGATAAATGTAAGGTCATGCACTTGAACAGAAGAAATAAGATGTATAATTATGTGCTTAATTGTAAAACACTGGGCAAAACTGTCACTGAAAAAGACCTGGGTGCATGGGCGGATGACTGTCACGCAGTCTCTGCGTACAGGAGGTCAGGGGCCTAAGCTGACCCTAAGCTGTGGCCCTAACTAATCCCTCTACCTGGAGGTACTGTTAAAGGTACAGAGGTCCAGGCCGCCAGCGTAACCCCTATCTCCTGAGGATCCCTGAACCTCAGTAATCTAGTCCTGAGAAGGACCCCGATCACAACAACAGGGGACAGGATAATATAAACCAACACACAGTACTAGACGAACGAGACAGTACAAGGGGAAAACCAAAAAACCACCTTGCATACAAAAACTCGCACCAGAACAACAGTGGGAACACCAACGGGTAAGGAGATAAATAATAAAGCGAGGAAGGGAAAAAAAACACACAAAGTACACTTCACTCCAAACTCCAAAATACCACAAGCCGCTCTGTTTGTCTGCAAAGGAATGCTTTCACCGACAACTTCCCTAACAGACTGGCAGGTATTTGAAGGAGTCCCACTTCTGCAGCATTGACTGCAGCTGTGCGAGGCTGGGCCTCATCTAGCACAGAGAGAGAGAATTAACTCCCTCACTGCCGAAAAATACAAAGCACCAAAAACTCAGCTGCGAGAAGTCAGACTGTGTAATCGTGACGATCTTCGTGGCGACACACCCGTTACAGTACCCCCCCTTCTACGAGGGACCTCCGGACCCTCAGGGCCAGGTTTATCCGGGTGAGTCGTGTGGAAGGCCCGAATTAATCGGTCTGCGTTAATATCCGACGCAGGAACCCACATCCTCTCCTCAGGACCATACCCCTTCCAATGAACCAGGTACTGAAGGGACCAGCGATTAAAGCGTGAATCGATGACTTTTGACACCTGAAACTCCAAGTTACCATTGACCACCACTGGAGGAGGAGGTAAAGGTGACGGTATCACCGGCGCCACATACCTCTTAAGCAACGATCTGTGGAACACATTGTGAATTTTAAACGTAGGCGGGAGGTCAAGACGAAATGCCACCGGATTAATTATAGAACTGATCCTGTACGGCCCAATGAACCTGGGACCCAGTTTCCAGGAGGGAACCTTAAGTTTTATATTCCTGGTAGACAACCATACCCGATCGTTCACACTTAGGTCCGGACCAGACATTCTCCTCCTATCAGTTTGTATCGGTTCCCCATAGTATTCAGATTATTCAGCACCCCTCTCCACACTGAAGCGATTGATGACGAAAATCGTTCTTCCTCAGGAACCCCCGAAGAGCCCCCCCTACTGAAAGTACAAAACTGGGGGTGAAAACCATATGCCCCAAAAAACGGGGACTTACCAGTGGACTCGCTCCGCCTATTATTAAGAGCAAACTCTGCCAGAGGCAAGAAAGAAGCCCAGTCCTCCTGGTTCTCTGACACAAAACACTGGAGATATGTCACCAAGCTCTGGTTCAGACGTTCCGTCTGACCATTAGTCTGAGGATGAAAAGCCGATGAAAACGACAAATGCATCCCCCGCCGTGTACAAAATGCCTTCCAGAATTTGGACACAAACTGAGACCCCCGATCAGACACCACATTGGAGGGTACCCCGTGAAGCCTCACAATCTCCCCAATGAACACCTGCATAAGAGTTTTAGCATTAGGAAGAACAGGAAGAGCGATGAAATGTGCCATTTTGCTGAACCTGTCCACTACGAGTATGACCGTTTTACCCGAAGACGGCGGGAGGTCCGTAATTAAGTCCATGGACAGATGAGTCCAAGGACGCTCCGGGATCTTCAAAGGTAAGAGGGCCCCAGATGGACGGGTATGTGGGGTCTTAGAGCGCGCACAAACCCCACAGGACGCAACAAAAGTTACCACCTCCCTATGTAAGTTAGGCCACCAAAACCGACGCGAGAAGAGATCCACAGTTGATTTACTCCCTGGGTGTCCTGCCAAAGCTGAGTTATGGTGTGCCTCGATCACCTTTTGTCGCAACTGATCTGGAACAAACAGTCTCCCTGGAGGTCCAACAGGGGCGTCCCCCTGAGCCTCCAATACCTCCTCCTCAAGCTCAGAGCATACTGCCGACACCACCGCCCCCTCCTGAAGGATAGGAACCGGGTCATCCGTATTCCCGGCCCCAGGGAAACTACGAGATAAGGCATCCGCCTTTACATTTTTTGACCCAGGACGATATGTGACGACAAAATTAAACCTGGTAAAAAACAACGACCACCTAGCTTGTCTGGGATTCAGACGTTTTGCGGACTCCAGATATAGCAGATTCTTGTGATCGGTGATGACGGTGACCGGATGGACTGCCCCCTCCAAAAAATGGCGCCACTCCTCAAAAGCTAACTTAATGGCCAAGAGTTCCCTATTACCGACATCGTAATTCCTCTCAGCGGACGACAATTTTTTAGAGAAAAAGGCGCACGGATGCCACTTACCAGGGGACGAACCATGTGACAATACTGCTCCCACCCCTACCTAGGAAGCGTCTACCTCTACAATGAACGGCTGTGACGCATCAGGTTGAATGAGTATGGGTGCCGAGGCAAAACATTTTTTCAAGGAGGAGAATGCTTGACAAGCCTTGTCAGACCACCTAGAAAAATCCGTCCCTTTTTTTGTCATGTTTGTGAGAGGTTTAACCATGGACAAGAAATTACGAATAAATTTCCGGTAATAATTAGCAAACCCCAGGAAACGTTGTAGTGCCTTAAGACTCTCTGGCAGATCCCACTCAAGAACTGCCCGCACTTTCCCAGGGTCCATACGAAAACCGGATGCTGACACCAGGAAGCCTAAAAACTGGAGTTCCTGTACGGCGAACACACACTTTTCCCATTTGGCGTACAGTTTATTATCCCGCAAGATCTGTAACACCTGCCTAACATGCTCCTGATGAGACACAAGATCCGGCGAGTAAATTAAGATATGATCCAGATATATGACAACAAACTGTCCCACCAGGCGGCGAAAAATGTCATTTACAAAGTGTTGGAACACCGCCGGGCATTAGTCAGACCGAATGGCATGACAAGGTTCTCATAATGCCCCTCCGGAGTGTTAAACGCCGTCTTCCACTCATCCCCCTCCTTCATCCTAATCAGATTGTACGCCCCCCTGAGATCCAACTTAGAGAACCATTTGGCGCCCACGATCTGATTGAAGAGATCGGGAATAAGTGGGAGCGGATACGGATCTCGGACCGTAATCCGATTAAGTTCACGGAAATCCAGGCAAGGGCGTAGGCCTCCATCTTTCTTCTTCACAAAGAAGAACCCCGTGGCCACCGGGGAAGATGAAGGTCTAATATGCCCCTTAGCCAGACTTTCAGAAATATAATCCTTCATGGCCTGCCTCTCTGGACCAGATAGGTTATACAACCTAGATTTAGGTAACTTGGCCTAAGGGAGCAGTTTTACAGAACAGTCATACACGCGATGAGGAGGTAGTTCCTGACACCCTTTCTCCGAGAATACATCCTCAAAGTCCGCCAGAAATGGAGGTAAGATCCTAGGAGTGACCGCACCGATGACCGTATTCATGCAGTTTTTATTACAGAATTCACTCCATTGGCTTATCTCTCTGGATTGCCAATTAATAACAGGTTATGCTTAGTTAACCAAGGAAGGCCCAACACTATTGGACTGGGAAGACCCTCCAACACGTAACAAGACAACAGTTCTTTATGTATCGCCCCCACTTGAAGTTTTACGTTATGCACCGCTTGCAAAAAACTTCCCTGACCGAGAGGCCTGGCGTCGATCGAGAATATGGGGAGGGGTTTAACCACCACACTCAATCGCATACCTTGAACCCGGGCAAACCGAGCGTCCACCAGATTAGCCCCGGCCCCACTATCCAGAAGAACAGATATCCTCTCAGTTCTCATACCCACCACCACCTCCGCCGGTACGAGAAACTGAGACGAACCTAGGGACGAAATACCTACTCCCAGATTGCCGTCCACCACACAACCTGGGATCAATAGTTTTCCGACGACCCTTTATTCTGCAAAGGACGGGATGGACACCCCCCAATAAAATGTCCCTTTCTCCCGCAGAAGAAACACCTTCTTGTCTTATGGCGCACCGCCGGTCCCCTCCCCCGAAATGATGTCCCTCCTAATTGCATAGGCTCCTCTGGACTGACCAGGGGAACCTCCATATAAGGGACCCTTGAAGAAGGTGGAGTCATCACAGGGGGCGGAGTTACCCCGCACCTCTCCCGAAGCCGTCTGTCAATGCGAATAGCAAGGGCCATAGCGGCTTCCAGTGACGCGGTAGGGTCATACTGTGCCAACACATCCTTTAATTTGTCAGATAAACCTTGACAAAACTGGCTCCTAAGAGCCGGGTCATTCCACTGGGTGTCCGTGGCCCACCTACGGAACTCCGAACAGAATTCCTCCGCCAGACGATCTCCCTGCTGGATCCTACGTAACTTAGATTCAGCAAGGGAGATCCGATCCGGGTCATCATATACAAGACCCAGAGCAACAAAAAACCTATCCACTGACTGGAGAGCCAGGGAGCCCGGGGGAAGAGAGAACGCCCATGATTGTGGGTCCCCTTGTAGGAGCGAGATGATAATTCCCACCCTTTGTTCTTCACTCCCCGATGACCGAGGCCGCAGCCGAAAGTACAATTTACATGCCTCCCGGAAAACAAAAAACTTGTCCCGCCCCCCAGTGAACCTGTCAGGGAGAGCTACTTTAGGTTCTGGTCCAGATTGCTCCGGGGGATACAAAACCTTGGACTTAACGTCCGCCAGCTCCATGGACAAACTCTGCAACTGCCGAGCAAGACTGGCTACTGGATCCATGGTAGCTGGAGAGAATCTTTTGTCGGTCGGTGAAAATGTCACGCAGTCTCTGCGTACAGGAGGTCAGGGGCATAAGCTGACCCTAAGCTGGGGCCCTAACTAATCCCTCTACCTGGAGGTACTGTTAAAGGTACAGAGGTCCAGGCCGCCAGCGTAACCCCTATCTCCTGAGGATCCCTGAACCTCAGTAATCTAGTCCTGAGAAGGACCCCGATCACAACAACAGGGGACAGGATAATATAAACCAACACACAGTACTAGACGAACGAGACAGTACAAGGGGAAAACCAAAAAACCACCTTGCATACAAAAACTCGCACCACAACAACAGAGGGAACACCAATGGGTAAGGAGATAAATAATAAAGCGAGGAAGGGAAAAAACCACACAAAGTCCACTTCACTCCAAACTCCAAAATACCACAAGCCGCTCTGTTTGTCTACAAAGGAATGCTTTCACCGACAACTTCCCTAACAGACTGGCAGGTATTTGAAGGAGTCCCACTTCTGCAGCATTGACTGCAGCTGGGCGAGGCTGGGCCTCATCTAGCACAGAGAGAGAGAATTAACTCCCTCACTGCCAAAAAATACAAAGCACCAAAAACTCAGCTGCGAGAAGTCAGGCTGTGTAATCATGACGATCTTCATAGCGACACACTCGTGACAATGACAAACCCACATTTAGTGGCCAGTGTCAGTCAGGCAGCTGCTGCAAAGGCCAATAAAATAATGGGATTAAGCCAAAGGAGTACTTGAGTCAAAAACTACAAAAAATAGTAAATTTTCTAAAAGTACAAAAAGACCAAAAAAAAGGTGACAGAACATATTAAAATGAACAAAATGGATGGGTAAAAGAGAAAAGAGGGGGGTACAATGACCAAATACCCAAAGAAAAACTGCCAGCCGGACCGCACAGAGATGTGTATAGGGTAGTCAGACAATCATCCAAGCAAAACACAGTGGCCTACTTTGATAAATAAGGCAAAAAATTCCAGTGAAACAGACAAATGTGTCTAAATGGAGTTGTAAATAGATGTGCATTGAAATAACAATGCAATAGTACAAAGATATAGCAGAAAATAACTCCATCATGATCATAATATTTGAGGGAAGACTGCAGCAGGGATTTTCCCCCCCATAGAACATCAACCAAGGTATGAGAAAAAGCTGTAAGGTAACATGGATGTCAATGAGGAAAAGCGATGCCACATATACACCTCAGATAATTGTGCCAAGTTTTAAGAGAATGGATATAATCAAAGAAAAAGTTTCAAAGTATACCCATTGCTGCAGTCAAAAGAGTGCGCCGGCCAGCTGTCCCCGACGTACGTTTCACAAACAAGTTGCTTCCTCAGGGGGCGTGGCCAAAACGGTGAAGTGTGCATCTAAATGTCCTGCCCCTCCTATCACATGGTCGGTTGGGGCGAATCACAGTAAGCACGTGTTCACCCGCCCCGGCCACACGACTCATATCCGGTCACACACCAGCCAGATACGGTCACGTGGGACGGCCGGCGACAGCAACACAGCTTGGATGAGGAGACGAACAGAGCAGGAAGCAAGAGGGAGGGGAGCGCATGAGCACAGGGGAAAAAGAAAGGGTGTGCACAAGCTGAAAGGTAAACAATTTTCAAACATTTAATTTTTATGCCCTTAAATCAGAGAGATTTGTCACAAAAAATAGTTAATAAATAACATTTCCCACATATCTACTTTAAATCAGCACAATTTTGGAACCAACATTTTTTTTTGTTAGGAACTTAAACTTATAAGTGTTAAAAGTTGATCAGCGATTTCTTATTTTTACAACAAAATTTACAAAACCATTTTGTTTATGGACCACCTCACGTTTGAAGTGACTTTGAGGGGTCAATATGACAGAAAATACCAAAAAGTGACACCATTCTAAAAACTGCACCCCTCAAGGTGTTCAAAACCACATTGAAGAAGTTTATTAACCCTTTAGGTACTTCACAAGAATTGAAGCAAAGTGGAAGGAAAAAATGAACATTTAACTTTTTTTCCCCAAAATTTTTCTTTCGACACAATTTTTTAAATTTTGTCAAGGGTATCAGGAGAAAATGAACCACAATATTTGTTGTACAATTTCTCCTGAGTACACCGATACCCCATGTGTGGAGGAATACCAATCTTTAGGCGCACGGCAGTGCTCAGAAGGGAAGGAGCATCATTTGAGATTTTGAATGTCAAATTGGCTGGAATCGAGAGCGGACACCATGTCGCGTTTGGATAGCCCCTGATATACCTAAACAGTGGAAACCCCCCATAAGTGACCCAATTTTGGAAACTAGACCCCCCTAAGGAACTTATATAAATGTGTGGTGAGCATTTTGAACCCCCAAGGGCTTCACAGAAGGTTATAACGTAGAGCCATAAAATGTTTATTTTCCAAAGGATAACGGGACCCCAAAAGTTATTGTGCAATTTGTCCTGAGTACGCTGATACCCCATATGTTGGGGTAAACCACTATTTGGGCGCATGGCAGAGCTCGGAAGGGAAGCAGTGCCATTTGACTTTTTTGGCTGGAATTGAGATTGGACGCCATGTCGCATTTGGAGAGTCCCTGATATGCCTAAACAGTAGAAACCCCCACAAGTGACCCCATTTTGGAAACTAGACCCCCCAAGGAACTTATCTAGATGTGTGGTGAGCACTTTGAACCCCCAAGGGCTTCACAGAAGGTTATAACGTAGAGCCGTAAAATTAAAAAATCATATCTTTTCCATAAAAATGATCTTTTCACCCCCAATTTTTATTTTCCAAAGGATGACAGGTCCCCAAAAGATATTGTGCAATTTGTCCTGAGTACGCTGATACCCCATATGTGGGAGTAAACCACTATTTGAGCGCATGGCAGAGCTCGGAAGGGAAGGAGCACCGTTTTCGAATGCAGACTTTGATGGAATGGTCCGCGGGTGTCATGTCGCGTTTGGAGAGCCCCTGATGTGCCTAAACAGTGGAAACCCCCCACAAGTGACCCCATTTTGAAACTAGACACCCCAAGGAACTTATCTAGATGTGTGGTGAGCACTTTGAACCCCCAAGGGCTTCACAGAAGGTTATAACGTAGAGCCGTAAAATTAAAAAATCATATCTTTTCCATAAAAATGATCTTTTCACCCCCAATTTTATTTTCCAAAGGATGACAGGTCCCCAAAAGATATTGTGCAATTTGTCCTGAGTACGCTGATACCCCATATGTGGGGGTAAACCACTATTTGGGCGCATGGCAGAGATTTGGAAGGTAAGCAGCGCCATTTGACTTTTTTGGCTGGAATTGAGATTGGATGCCATGCCGCATTTGGAGAGTCCCTGAAGTGCCTAAACAGTGGAAACCCCCCACAAGTGACCCCATTTTGGAAACTCGACCCCCAAAGGAACTTATATAGATGTGTCATGAGCACTTTGAATCCCCAAAGGCTTCACAGAAGGTTATAACGTAGAGCCGTAAAATGAAAAAATCATCTTTTCCACAAAAATGATCTTTTCACCCCCAATTTTTATTTTCCAAAGGATAAAAGGACCTCAAAAGTTATTGTGCAATTTGTCCTGAGTACGCTGATACCCATATGTGGGTGTAAACCACTATTTGAGCGCATGGCAGAGCTCTGAAGGGAAGCAGCGCCATTTGACTTTTTTGGCTGGAATTGAGATTGGACGCCATGTCACATTTGGAGACTCCTGATGTGCCTAAACAGTGGAAACCCCCCACAAGTAACCCCATTTGGGAAACTAGACCCCCCAAGGAACTTATCTAGATGTGTGGTGAGCACTTTGAACCCCCAAGGGCTTCACAGAAGGTTATAATGTGGAGATGTAAAATTAAAAAATCATATCTTTTTCACAAAAATGATCTTTTCACCGCCAATTTTTATTTTCCAGACGGTAACAGGACCCCAAAAGTTATTGTGCAATTTGTCCTGAGTACGCTGATACCCCATATGTGGGGGTAAACCACTATTTGAGCGCATGGCAGAGCTCGGAAGGGAAGGAGCACCGTTTTCGAATGCAGACTTTGATGGAATGGTCCGCGGGTGTCATGTCGCGTTTGGAGAGCCCCTGATGTGCCTAAACAGTGGAAACCCCCCACAAGTGACCCCATTTTTGAAACTAGACACCCCAAGGAACTTATCTAGATGTGTGGTGAGCACTTTGAACCCCCAAGTGCTTCACAGAAGTTTATAACGTAGAGCCGTGAAAATAAAAAAATCATATTTTTTTCACCAAAAATGATCTTTTTGCCCCCAAATTTTTATTTTTATAAGGGTAACAGGAGAAATAGAACCCCAAAAGTTGATGTGGAATTTGTCCTGAGTATGCTGATACCCCATATGTGGGGGGGGGGAACCACTGTGATCGCCTTACTACGATCTTTGGGAGGCAGAATGAACAAATCCACAAAAGGTGAAGAATTGGTTTTCTTTTTTACGCTGTTCCTCGTGCGGTATTAGTGATTAGGCGACTTTATTCCTCGGGTCAGTGCGATTACGGCGATACCAGATTTACATCCTTTTTTTCATGTTTAGCTTCTGTGACACAATAAAAGACGCTTTTCCTGGAAGAATTTTTTGTAAGAAATTTTTGCATCGCCGTATTTTGAGAGCTATAATTTTTCCTTATTTCAGCCGACAGAGTTATGTGCAGGCTTATTTTTCGTAATGTTGCGTGGCTGCCGGCTGTCTGGGCCTGTAGCCCATGGGGACACTTGGGCACACTGGCCCTGTCTGACCTATCTACCTAGGAACGTCTCACTACTATCCGGCAGCCCCTCCTACACTTAACCCTCTATGAACTTCCTAAAAGCTATACCTAACAAGGCCCACTAGTATGCCCCATCTAGTGGCCCACAACAGAACTACACTTACCCAATTTATAAGAACTATATACTAAGTTGCCCTCCTTTTGTGTTCCCAGAAGGAAGCACATAACTTTCCCTAAACTGTACACATCACATTTATTATACTAAAATAACACAGTACATATACAATTATTATACATAATATGGTAACACAATAGAGATTGTGGCAATGCATGTTCCATGTAAGGCTACTTTCACACATCCGTTTTTTGCCGTCAAGCGCGAACCGGCATGGCGCCGGAGCACCGGATCCGTCGCAATCTGTTGAAAAATGGATAAAAAAACAGACAAAATGGATGAAACGGATGCGGTTTTTGGTCAGATCCGCTAGATGGAACCGGCAGAAAACCGGGTCCGTCTAGCGGATCTGACCAAAATCCGCATCCGTTTCATCCATTTTGTCTGTTTTTTTATCCGTTTTTCGACGGATTGCGACGGATCCGGTTTTTCAAAACGCCCCGGGGGGGGGGTCTCCCAAACTTGGTTGGCTACTGAAAACCTATATATACAGTGTTCCTACAGACCATCTTAGACAGGTTGTAGAGGAGCAAGTGCAGTTTGGAGAGAAGAGCAAGTGGCTGGCGAAGATGGACGTTGTGATAGCAAACATTTTGAAGTATTTGGTAGATTTCACAGTGGAGGCGAATCGTTTGAACGTGATTGTTCTGGAGAAGGAGAGAGAGAGATAGCAGCGCCTCATGCGTCAGCGCCGACGACGTTTGTGTATCCACCCCATCACAGCCCACAGAATGACATGTGGGCTGTATTCTACACTCTACATGAAGCTAAGAGGAAACCCTGAGAAATTTTTCTCATATGTTCGGATGCAAATGGAGAACTTTGCTTTATTGGTGGAATGAATTGGACACCTCATAAGAAGATGTGACACCTATTGCCGCTTCTCCATTTCACCGGCGGAGCGTCTGATGGTGACTCTAAGGTAAGCCATATTTATTTGATCTGCTCGCTTAAGAGCACACTTGTACTGGAATGTTGTTGCTGGTAGTTTGGAATAAATCTTTTTATAGTATCTCCAACTGTTAAAGCTGAGTTATAACTGTTATGTTATTGCTGTTATTTTGAACTCATTTGTCTCCTTTTTTTTTATTCACAGATTCCTTGCAACTGGAGAATCCCTTTCCTCACTCCATTTCCAGTACAGACTTGGGATTTCCACCATATCTGGAATTGTGAAACACACATGCCGTGCATTGTGGGACTCTTTAGTTGACGAATTTATACCACAGCCCACAACGGAGAGTTGGCTGGAAATTGCTGACAAGTTCCAAAAAATATGTCATCTTCCTAATTGCTTGGGTGCAGTGGACGGGAAACATATCCTCATTGTTAAACCAGGTGGATCTGGATCCGAATATTTTAATTACAATAAATATTTTTCCATTGTCCTCGTGGCCATCGCTGACGCAGAATACAAATTTATCGCTGTCGATATTGGGGCCCATGGCCGCTCCAATGACTCACAAGTCTTCAAATTGTCAGCAATGGGGCGTCATCTCTATGGAAACACCTTACAATTCCCACCCCCTAGACCGCTGCCTGAAACATCAGGCCCACCAATGCCTTTTGTTTGTGTAGGGGATGAAGCCTTCCAGCTGTCAGAACACCTTTTGAAACCGTACTCCAGCAGTGGATTGACACCAAAAAAGAATTTTTAATTACCGCCTCACACGAGCACGAAAAATGGTGGAGTGCGCTTTTGGTTTTCTGACAGCCAAATGGCGTGTTTTATTGACCGTGATCAACCTCAAGACTAGAGTTGAGCGATACTTTCCGATATCCTAAAGTATCGGAATCGGAATGGTATCGCCGATATCACTAAAATATCGGCGATACCCGATACCGATACCGGAAGTCCCATGTAAGTCTATGGGAACAAAATATCGCAACTAAAAAAACCCCATTCTTTCCTTGTAAACACTAAATATACACACATAGAATACATATATATATATATATATATACATGTCATTGTGACATATATATACATATATGTATAGTTTATACACTTCTACATAGTAAAATATCCTCTGATTCAATTGCCGGGTAAAGCCGGCTTCAGTGAAAAGACAGAAGCACCCGACATGAAATGACACTTGGTGTACATAGGGTTAACCATGTCTTTTCATGTCGTTTGCTATCTGATTTGCACAAACAATTAAATCAGACTATGTGTGCAAAATTTCACACCTGTAGGGGTTAATTAAAGGTGTAAATTCGTAGCAAAAAAACGGACTTTTTTGCTACGAATTTACACCTTTAATTAACCCCTACAGGTGTGAAATTTTGCACACATAGTCTGATTTAATTGTTTGTGCAAATTAGATAGCAAAGGACATGAAAAGACATGGTTAACCCTATGTACACCAAGTGTCATTTCATGTCGGGTTCTGCATTTTCACAAAAGCCGGCAATTGAATTAGCGGCTATTATACTATGTAGAAGTGTATGAACTACAAATATAAATATATATATATGTGTCACAAATTCAATGACATGTATATATATATATATATATGAGGTGTAAAATTGCTGAAAAAAAATGCGTGGGCTCCCGCCCTATTTTCGCAACCAGACAGACAAAGCCAGTGAGTGGGGGCAGATAATAATAGCCCAGAGAGGGACCATTATTTTTGCCCCCCCCCGGCTACTAACATCTGCCCCCAGACACCCCAGGAAAGACAAATCTATAATTAGATTCGCCCTTTCTGGCACTTTGCCCGTCTATTCCCATTGCCCTGTAGCGGTGGCGAATGGGTTAATATGGGGTTAAAGCCACCTTGCTATTGAAAGGTGACGTTAAGCCAGGTTAATAATTGAGAGCTGTCAATTAGACAACTATCAATTATTAATCCTATTGCATGAAATAAAAATAAAACACACACACTTTAATTAAAAATCATTTTAATGAAATAAAGACACATGTTTTTGACCATCTTTTATTTTACTGCAAAAACCATTTCCTGTAATAAAAATAAAATAAAAAAGCAAAATTATTCTTACCTATCCCATGCACAGTCAGGTCCCACGGTGTAATCCTTCAGAAAGGGTTAATGTTTACTGCAGGGACCGCAGCTAATGCTGCAGCCTCACAGTAAACCCCAAATGAATGAGTTCCTCTCCTGCCTGACAGGAGAGTAAAGGCTGGGTGTCACATAACGATACACCAGCGATCCCGACAACGATATGCACTTGTCAGGATCGCTGGTGTATCGCTACATGATCGCTGCTGAGCTGCCAAACAGGCAGCTCAGGCAGCGATCTGGGACAGCGACACTGCGGGTAACATCGCTTAAGGGCCCGTCTCACATAGCGATATCGCTACCGAGATCGCTGCTGAGTCACTAGTTTTGTGACGCAGCAGCGAGCTCACCAGCGATATCGCTGTGTGTGACATTCAGCGACGATCAGCCCCCCTGCCGGGTATCGCTGATCGTCGCTGAAATGTCAGGACCTTTTTTTGATCGCTGGTTTCCCTCTGACAGGCACGCATCGCTGCGTGTGACAGGCGGGAGACCAGCGATCCGCTGGTAACCAAGGTACACAGCGGGTTTCCAGGCACCGCGCAGCGCTTGGAAACCCGCTGTGTACCTTGGATACCAGCTCCCTGCATCAGGGCGCTGGTATCCAAGGTACACAGCGGGTTTCTAGGCACAGCCCCGCGCCTGGAAACCCGCTGTGTACCTTGGTTACCAGCGGATCGCTGGTCTCCCGCCTGTCACACGCAGCGATGTGTGCCTGTCAGCGGGAAACCAGCGATCAAAAAAAGGTCCTGACATTTCAGCGACGATCAGCGATACCCGGCAGGGGGGCTGATCGTCGCTGAATGTCACACACAGCGATATCGCTGGTGAGCTCGCTGCTGCGTCACAAAACTAGTGACTCAGCAGCGATCTCGGTAGCGATATCGCTATGTGAGACGGGCCCTTAAGTGGAAAGCTTAATTGATTGCTTTCCACTTTCACTTCAGGTCAGCCAGGGACACAATCAGTGACGTCAGAGGGAACTGATTAACAAAAATAGGGGTTCCCTTCGAAAAAAAAATGGCGTGGGGTCCCCCCTATTTTTGTTAACCAGCCAGATGAAGCAGACCGCTGAGGCCTGGATTTTCAGGCTGTTAAGGAGCCAAGATCCATGGACCTTGCCAGCCTGATAATACTAGGCCACAGCAGTCTGCATATCTTGGCTGATTAACAAAAATAGGGGATCCCCTCGAAAAAAATTGGCGTGGGGTCCCCCCTATTTTTATTAACCAGCCAGATGAAGCAGACCGCTGAGGCCTGGATTTTCAGGCTGTTAAGGAGCCAAGATCCATGGACCTTGCCAGCCTGATAATACCAGGCCACAGCAGTCTGCATATCTTGGCTGATTAACAAAAATAGGGGATCCCCTCGAAAAAAATTGGCGTGGGGTCCCCCCTATTTTTGTTAACCAGCCAGATGAAGCAGACCGCTGAGGCCTGGTTTTTCAGGCTGGTAAGGATCCAATATCCATGGACCTTGCAAGCCTGATAATACCAGGCCACAGCAGTCTGCTTAGCTTGGCTGGTTAAAAAAATAGGGGATCCCCTCGAAAAAAAAACGGCGTGGGGATCCCCCTATTTTTGTTAACCAGCCAAGTAAAATGCAGACTGCTGCGGCCTGGTATTAAAAGACTGTCAAGGCCCATGGATTTTGGCCCTCAACAGCCTGATAATACCAGGCTACAGCAGCCCCACATTTGGCGCATCAAAAGATGTGCCAATTGTGGCACTTTACCCGGCTCTTCCCACTTGCCCTGTAGCGGTGGCAAGCGGGGTAATAAGGGGTTAATGTCACCGTTGATTGCACGGTGACAATAAGCCCGGTTAATAATGGAGAGGTGTCAATAAGACACCGATCCATTATTAATCCCAAAGTTATTAAATGTATAAAAAAAAGACAAAGCAAGAAAAAAGTCTTTTAATGAAATAAAAGAGACAACACAGTTTTCATTAATTTTATTACTCTCTCATTCCTGCGACGCCATCGATCTCCTGTAAAAAAAGAAAAAAAACAAACCAACAGTATACCACCTGTCCGACGCAGTCCATAACGACAGTCCCACGACGATCCAACTCTGCTACATCGCAATGACAGGCAGAGCCTGTCATCGCGACGCAGCACAGCTGATTACCTGCTTCCCCGGCGGTGACGTCATCGGACTGACTGCTTTACGGCCGGGATTACCCAGCAGTCACTGCAGTTATCGCGAGAAACTGCATGTGACCGCCGGGGAAAGAAGATTGCGGCCATGAAGCAGTCCAGGACGTGACCGCCGGAGATCTTCTGCCAGGTAAGTGCCGCTGACTCCTGACAGACCCGACCGACGGACACTGACAGTGACAGTGACAATCCCGATTCCGGTATCCGATAAGACGAAAATATCGGTACTCGGAATTGGAATTCCGATACAGCCAATATCGGCCGATACCCGATATTTGCAGTATCGGAATGCTCAACCCTACTCAAGACTGAAACTGTGGACGAGGTGATCAAAGCTTGTGTGGTCCTGCACAATTTTGTTATCTGCAAGGAACAGATTTCCATTGAGGACCACTCTGAAGAAACCACCTTGCATGATTACCAGAACATTACCTATAGAAGTTCTGTGGCAGTTTCCCGAATAAGGGACAAATTTGCAGAATACTTTAATTCACCTGAAGGAAGAATAGAGTTTGAAAAATTGCTCTGTGACCTTTTTAACCAAAGTCATGTACCTTCTGTACCCACAGTATACCTTTTAAAACCAAAGTGGTGTACCTTGTTGTGTATTACCTACAGTATTTTACTTTCTACCCAAAGTTGTATACATGGTTGTGTATTTTACCCCAATAATTTGACCTTTTAACCAAAGTTGTGTACCTGGTTGTGGATTACCTAAATACCCAAAGTTATGTACCTGGTTGTGTATACATAATCAATGTTGCCTTCTTTAACCAAAGTATTTTACCTTTTTTTTAAACATATTAAACCTTAGAAATAAATGACAGACAACATTTTTAACCAACAAATTTAGATTTTACTGTCTGAATAATAAATTTTTTTATTGTGAAAATTTTTTTTAAAGCAAAAATGTCTTAGTTTTTTTGACTCAAAAACAATCAATCATAAATTGACATAGTGTGGGGTGGAGATACTGCTGGAGGGGCTGCCAGTTTGGGACACTTCGACATTGGGAGTGTGGAGAGAGGACTGGGATGGTCGTGGGGAAGGATCAGTAGGTAAAAGAGGTGAAGGGGTGGAAAAAGTAATAGAACGGGTGGACCTGTGGGAGGCAGAAGAGGTGGTGGGTGGTGGAGAGGAGGGTTGGGCGGGGACTGGAGGTGCAGATGATGTGGTTGGGAAGTGATATGTGGAAGGATGTTGGTACGGGGCAGGTTGCTGGAACTGGGGAGGTTGCTGGAACTGGGGAGGTTGCTGGTACTGGGGAGGTTGCTGGTATTGAATAGGAGGGGAGGAGGGACAGTGGCTGGAGGGGGGGCAGATGTGTGAGGAACTACCGGGGTGGGTGGAGGAGCTTGTGATGTAACCTGCGCTAGAGCAGCATGGCATAAATGCATTACATGCATCTGCTGGTCAGGAGATAGCGTATCCATGTGCTCGACTACAGACCGGAAATAGCTGTGGTTGGGAGATCTACTTGCATCTGAATTCATGCTTTGCAGAAGTGTTTTGACCTCCAGAATGCTGGTGTTGAGCATATTAAATCCTGCAGCAGTTTGCTCAGACAACACTTTAACCCCTTCATGACCTTGCCATTTTTTGCAATTCTGACCAGTGTCCCTTTATGAGGTAATAACTCAGGAACGCTTCAACGGATCCTAGCGATTCTGAGATTGTTTTTTCGTGAAATATTGGGTTTCATGTTAGTGGTAAATTTAGGTCGATAATTTTTGCGTTTATTTGTAAAAAAAATGGAAATTTGGCAAAAATTTTGAAAATTTTGCAGTTATGTGACATAACATAGATAATAAATAACATTTCCCACATGTCTACTTTAGATCAGCACAATTTTGGAAACAAAATTTTTTTTTGTTAGGAAGTTATAAGGGTTAAAAGTTGACCAGCGATTTCTCATTTTTACAGCAAAATTTACAAAACCATTTTTTTTTGGGACCACCTCACATTTGAAGTCACTTTGAGGGGACTATATGGTAGAAAATACCCAAAAGTGACACCATTATAAAAACTGAACCCCTCAAGCTACTCAAAACTACATTCAAGAAGATTATTAACCCTTCAGGTGCTTCACAGGAACTAAAGCAACGTGGAAGGAAAAAATGGACATTTTAATTTTTCCAACAAAAATTTTATTTTAGCATCAATTTTTTCATTTTTGCATGGGAAACAGGATAAAATGGATCCTAAAATTTGTTGGGCAATTTCTCCTGAGTACACAGATACCTCATATGTGGTCATAAACCACTGTTTGGGCGCACGGCAGGGCTCAGAAGGGAAGGAGCGCCAGTTTGGAATGCAGACTTGATGGAATGTTCTGCGGGCATCATGTTGCGTTTGCAGAGCCCCTGATGTGCCTAAACAGTAGAAACCCCCACAAGTGACCCCATTTTGGAAACTAGACCCCCAAAGGAGCTTATCTAGATGTGTAGTGAGCACTTTGAACCCTCAAGTGCTTCACAGAAGTTTATAAACGTAGAGCAGTGAAAATAAAAAAATAATTTTTGTTTCTCAAAAATCATTTTTTAGCCCGCCATTTTTTATTTTCCCAAGGGTAACAGGATAAATTGGACGCTAAAAGTTGCTGTCCAGTTTTTCCTGAGTACGCTGGTGCCCCATATGTGGGGGGAACCACTGTTTGGGCACACATCAGTGCTCGGGAGGGAAGTAGTGACGTTTTGAAATGCCGACTTCATGGAATGGTCTGCGGGCGTCATGTTACGTTTGCAGAGCCCATGATGTGCCTAAACAGTAGAAACCCCCCAAGTGACCCCATTTTGGAAACTAGATCCCCGAGGAACTCCTCTAGATGTGTGGTGAGCACTTTGAATCTCCAAGTTCTTCACAGAAGTTTATAACGCAGAGCTGTGAAAATAAAAAATCATTTTTTTTCCTCAAAAATAATTTTTTTAGTCCCCAATTTTTTTCCCAAGGGTAACAGGAGAAATTAGACCCCGAAGTTGTTGTGCAATTTTTCCTGAGTATGCTGGTACCCCATATGTGGGGGTAAACCACTGTTTGGGCACACATCTGGGCTCGGAATAAAGGGAACACTGTTTCACTTTTAACAGCCAATCAGAGCGATCGTAGCCACGTGGGGGTTAAGCCAACACCCCTGTGGTGAAGCACAAAGGGTCTTGTGCCTGCGGATCGGGTGACCTTTCAGTGACCCCGGTCACCCGACCCGCAGGAACGCGATCCTTTCATGACACATACGCTGTCACAGGTCGCAAAGGGGTTTTTAAGACAGTTCTGGAAAGATGCATTCAGATGCAAGAACTCGGGCGCATAGCTCTTTTCCTGATCCCTCTGCCGCTGCCACCCAGTACCCACAGGTGTACTAGAGGTGGCAGCGGCAGAAGTGTGGGGTAAAGGAAAAGCTATATCCTCTACAGCAGATTCATGCAATGCAGTCGGCCATGATGCTCCAGCGCTGGTGGATAGGATCAGATGTGAGGGAAGGCTGGGAAGGTGCAGTTGGGCCAGGGCAGTCGAAGTGGCCCTCGGTGGCGGACTCCTGAGGGATCGCCCCAGAAGGGTCCAACTATGCAGGCTCCCGAGTGCTGGTCACGATGCTGTGGAATAAGAGGAAAAAAATACAATTAATATATTGATATTGCAAGGCCCTGGCTGAAACACAAAAAATTGTTAGACATGTTAAAAAATTTTTTTTTCATGGGGTGTGTAATATTTACCTTCTGGTGACCATTGTTGCCCGGAGGAACGACAAGGCATGAGCATACTTCTACTTTCTCCTGCGTCCTCCAGACCCACTCGGGGCCCGCATTTCTTTGTTGAACTCCTTCTTGAAGCGATCTCTGATGGACCGCCACAGCTTCACAATTCTCTCCCCTGAAAAGAGGAAGCACAAATTGGTTAGTATACATCAGGGTTTCCCAAACTCCAGTCCTCATGGCCCCCACGGGTCATGTTTTCAGGATTTCCATAGTGTTGCTCAGGTGAGAGAATCTCTGATGCCTTGATGATACTTCCACCATCTGCGAAATACAAAGGAAATCCTGAAAACATGACCCGTGGGTGCCACGAGGACTGGAGTTTGGGAAACACTGCTTTACATGCAGCAACATAACTGAACTGTGTATACTTATGCATTTGAATCTGGGCCCGAGCATCGAGGTCCTCCCAGTGGTCCACGAGTTGTGCACAGATTTCCTCCCAGATTTCCTCCTCACTATTAGATCGGCATGGCGGCGGTTTCCCATGTTCCACAGCAGCTCCCTTTCTCATATCAGATCGATGAGGAGGTCAATGTTGAGCCCCGCCTCCTCACCGTCCGAGTCAGGAGCACGCTGTGAAGCCTGTTAAAGAAAAAAAAACACACATTAGACTCAAAACAACCAAAAAAGTAAATAAAAAAAACATAAGAAAAAACAAAACAAAGCAAAAAATTAGATTACAAACAAAAATTGAAAAAAAAAAAAAAAAAAATTAAAGAAAAAAAAAAGGATAGAAAAAAAAAAGTTACTTACACGTTGTAGAGCTGGCTAGGCAACTTCTGAGTGGATCCAGCGCATTGCGGCTTCCATAGACTTCCATTGTAACAAAAAGCCGTAAGCGCCGGATCAGGTTTTTCCGGCTTTTTCGCCGGAGACAAAAAACGTTACTGTAGCCATTTTTTCCAGACACCGGAATGCTACATTTAGGACAGAAAGAAAGAAGCCGGCTTCGCTACAAGATGGGAGGCGCCGAACCAGACCGCAACTCCCTCCGGACCGGACCTGACGGCGGAACGCCCCTGGGTGAGTATTTTATAACTCGTTTTTCTTCACTTTCAGGTGACATCGGGGACTTATCTCCAGCATTCGAGAATGCTTTAGATAAGCCCCTGGTGGCGGTGGCCACAGCTTATAGGGCAAAAATGGGGTAACAGATTCCCTTTAAACTGTTTATTTTTTTTTACAACATACAGAAGTGGAGGCCCGGGTTGGTAACAAGAGTATGGCCGGTTTCACACTAGCGAGTTTGATGCGAGTTAGTCGCACGACTTACTCGCATCAACACCCGGCACGGCCGCCCGCTCTCGGACCAGAGTGCGCGGCGGCATAGAAATACATGCAGCCGCGCACTCTGGTCTGAGAGTGGGCGCCGTGCCGGGTGTTGATGCGAGTAAGTCGTGCGACTAACTCGCATCAAACTCGCTAGTGTTACGCCGGCCTATAAATTTATGTTGCTATTTGAAATATTTAATTGGATATAATTTGAATTGCAATCTGAAGCCTTATTAGAAGGCCAGAGGTTGGACTGTGGTGATATAGCAGAAGCAGGATAGAGTAGGATCCCGTTTGCACTAGCAACTGCTCACTGATGGTCTGTTTTTAAATAATAATTGACATATTTTCATTGCTCCAAAGATGCAGTAGGCTTCAATGGATTTATTTTGGGAATAAGAAAATGCTTTTCTCTCTTGTCTGTTTATGCCAATGTTTCCCAAACTCCAGTCCTCATAGCCCCCAACAGATAATGTTTTCAGGATTTCCTTAGTATTGCACAGTTGAGAACCTGCGGCAATTTCTGATGCCCTGATAATAATTCAATCAGGTGGGCAATACTATGGAAACCTGAAAGCATGATGTGTTGTGGGGCGTGAGGACTGGACTTTGGGAAACACTGGTCTACGAGATACTTCACCATCCAGTATGGTGGCCTTGTGGTTATGGATAACATCTGTAGAGAGTTTTTGTGTTGTCAATGTATTTGTGAGAGTTTATTTAGTATTATGTTATGTAACCGTGTCCCTGGTATGTCTTTTTGTCATATAGGGGTATTTGTTTGGTGTATGCCGTCACAATCATTGTACAACACTGCAGAGTATGTTGGTACAATGACTGTTTAGAAGTAAATAGTGCATTACCATGTTTTTTGTATTTTTTTATAGGAATTAAATTATATTCAGATATTTATGCTCAAATCTAATATTTTATTTTTCCGCTTATGTAAAATAATCTAAGAATACATGGACAAGGAATTTGCAACCTATTGCCGTTTGTCAGCAAGCCAGGGTGGCAGTCTTCCTGCCCAGAGGAAATCTAATGACTCCACCTACTGCATTCCTTCCTCCTCTGAAGCTGACTCAGAACAAAACATGTAAGAAAAAACAGCATAAGATCTCCAATTACAGAAAGACTCCAGCTGTGCTGTCCGAAAGCAGAGAGGACAAGCAGTGACATGGTGTGTACAGTACAAATGTCATATTCCTTCTTTGTTCTTCGGGCAAGAATAGCCAACACAATAAATATATAAATATCTTTTAGGCATTCCTTCTCAGTGACTGATATTGGTGGACCGGTTATCTGGCTGCAGGAGTCGTCCGCCAATTTCATTGCAATAACAGAGATGAACTTTTGCAGTGACCGTAGTCTGTATTTTGTTCCTATGACAACGTGAGCCATATTACAATTATGGCTCTTGTGACATTTCTGACTGATGAAAACCACTACATTAGCAGATCGAAATGTCAAGAATTTATTAATCTTAATGTTTCAGCTTGAAATGAGAAGTAAATACACAAGAATTAAGTGTTCAGATTGCTCGTGGACCAATCAACTATTGTTACTATTAATATAGTGCGTACATGACAATATCACCGTTCCAGTGCAAGACTGCAACTGGATTCAATTCTAAACCAGTTTGGCTAATATCCAAAAGCAGTAAATTATAGCACTAAGGAAATAAACATTACAGTGATTCAGCAATAAAAATAGTTATTTTATAGGGATTTTTTGTCAGCAAATGTAATCCCCCTTACAATTTACATGCTCTTTAGGTAATTTATAAATATTGAAACATTTGCCAGAACCACAGGCTCAAAAAGGCTACCTTGGACAGCTTGGTACTAGCCACTCCATCTGGCAGTTTAGAGGAACCCTGATCTTTGACCTTTAACCTCTGTACAGGGATTTGGTTTTACAACAGGATCCACTGGATTGCTTCCATGGAAGGGCTGCAGGACAGAGGAGTGAACAGGAGGCAAGAAAAATCAAGGTAGTTGGGTAACATCCTGGTGGGTAGTAAAGGTACAAAATCAGCAGATAAAGAAAGGTCAGAAAACAGGCCATTGTCATGAAGCGGTGATTGAAGCACACCGCCAGGCAGGGCTCAAATACGGTACAGCAGGCGAGGATACAGAAACAAAACATCAGCTTTATTGAACAACAAAGGATTATATGCCGGACAGTTATTGTAATAAGAACGGTATTATTAGCTACAGGGAAAGTTAGCTGGAGCATGTCACATAAGCTGAGCTCCACCTATAGCAATGCAAGATTCAATATAAACAGTATAAACAAGTTTCACAAACTACTCTATTCTAATTCACTATCTGGCTTCCAATAATCAGGCCACGCAGCTACAGCGTCCTATATAAAGAAGCCTGCTCTACACCCTAACACAGCATATACTGGTGTGCACTCACAGTTCTGTAGATTGAGAAGAAAGTCTGGTAGCTGTTATTTGGTCCTGATGCAACTGAGCTGAGTTGGTTGTGTTGAGCTTTTCCTTCAGGTTAACCGATTTCTCTTTCCTGGATCAGTGCATGTCTCATTCCCTCTTCCCATGTGGAGGGATGGCTGGTACCACAATGATGGATATTTTCATCTCAGGTTACAAGAATTCAGGAAAACTGCTTTGGATGCATGATGTGACTCTTTCCTTCTTTGAACATGGTCTTGGTGATGAATTCTGTAGGGAACGGGCACTATCTTCTATCTTGAAGCTGTAAAGGTACTGCCACACTAAACAATCCCGCTAGCGATCACAATAACGACGCATACTAATGCGATCGCTAGCGGGATTGTTTCTATATCGCTAAGTGCGGCCACATTTAGCGATATAGTTAACGACGCTATCGCCGTTAGCGATCTTCTTAACGACTTTAGCGGTACAAAAGTACCGCTAAATCGCTAAGAAAAGGTGCCACACTAGCGATATATACTTACCCAGCGGGAGCGCCGACGATAAAATAGGGTCCGGAGCGATTCCAGCGACGAGCGAGATCACAGCAGGAAGCTCGTCGCTGGAAGCTGCCGCACTGAACAACATCGCTAACGGGATCGCTAAATAGTGACGTTTTTTAGCGATCCCGTTAGCGATATTGTTCAGTGTGGCATACCCATTAGCGATATAGAAACAATCCCGCTAGCGATCGCATTAGTATGCGTCGTTATTGTGATCGCTAGCGGGATTGTTTAGTGTGGCAGTACCTTTAGTTCACTTTTTTATCACTCTCTCACAGCAAAAACCCATCCTGTCAGACTCCCTCAGACATGAAGATCTCCTCACTTCCTGCTTCTTGTCTTAAAACCAACACACAGCCACTGCAGGGGAGAAGACTAGTACAAGTGCACACAACTAAAGGTACTGCCACACTAAACAATCCCGCTAGCGATCACGATAACGACGCATACTAATGCGATCGCTAGCGGGATTGTTTCTATATCGCTAAGTGCGGCCACATTTAGCGATATAGTTAACGACGCTATCGCCGTTAGCGATCTTCTTAACGACTTTAGCGGTACAAAAGTACCGCTAAATCGCTAAGAAAAGGTGCCACACTAGCGATATATACTTACCCAGCGGGAGCGCCGACGAGAAAATAGGGTCCGGAACGATTCCAGCGACGAGCGAGATCACAGCAGGAAGCTCGTCGCTGGCAGATGCCGCACTGAACAACATCGCTAACGGGATCGCTAAATAGTGACGTTTTTTAGCGATCCCGTTAGCGATATTGTTCAGTGTGGCATACCCTTTAGAGAGGAAGCATGGTCTCTTAAAGCCACAATGTCATTCAATACCTAGCAAGGGCTGACCCCCTACAGTCAAAGAAAAGAAAAGGAATTCAACAATTAATTCAGACCAGACAGTACCAAGCACCAGATTGAGCTGGGGAAAACATTAACTGAAAGTGAGAGATAGAGGCTCAGGGGTTTAAACAGAGGGCTCACAAAGAAATCAGGAATTAACCCAATACCTTCCTGACTGAGAAGCACCAACAGACCTAAAAATGAAATAGGATAATTCTGTGTAACAAAAGCTGCAGCATCTTCCCTCAACCAAAGTGAAAACCGAGGAAACGGATACTGACATGAATGTCACAGATAAATGCATTGATACTTTTTTATTTGCTGTCCAATTTGTTAGTATGGAGAAATCCACAATTTTATAAACATGCAAATTACATGTTAGGTTCTTTGTCGTATACCTAACAAAAGTCTTCCTCCCTAGATCCCTTACATCCTTAGTATCTGCCTACCTCTTTGGATTTATAACTAGATGTCTAGGTACGATCAGGTGTCATGCAGGAAATCCTGCCACTTCTCACATCGCCGCTGTCCTTCTGGCTTTTCTTTTTCTGTGATGTTTTTTGAACTTATGTCCATTTGTGAGCAGTTTTTGCATTGCAAGGTTCAGTGTGCTACTGGCATGCGCCACTCACATATGCTGTACACCTGGAAGAAGACCATCAAAGAAAAAGATATCAATGCATTTATCTTTCAATTACCTACATGCGCATACAAACGGTTAAATGTAAGTTAAATTTTCTGACCGATCCCTTTAATTGTGCTGAGAATGAAGGCAGAAAATATAACTCTATTCACTTCTGCACTCATGAGGAAATTTCAAATAAATGATGGCAAGAATAGATAAGTAGGGCAGCATGGTCTATCGAACTGCAATATTAAATTAAAGTTTCCATGGAGTGATGAAAACCTCAAAGGAGCCTCCATTGTCAGTCATTATAAGTCAGTGGACAATAAATCACAGTCACCATTCCCAGCAAAACTTCACAAGCCCATACAGTGGATATAAGGAGTCTATACACCTGTTAAGATGCCAGGTTTATGTTATGTTGAAAAATCATACCAAGAAGAATCATTTCAGAACTTTTTCCACCATTATTTCACCCATCTCTACAAATCCATTAAGAAACAAACTGAAATCATTTTGATGGGGAAAATAAAAATAACAAAACTAAATAAATGTGGTTGCAGTAGTGTGAACTCCCTCTTATAATTGGGGATGTGGTTGTATTCAAAATTATCCAATAACATTTACAGCATATTCATTTTAAATAGCATAAAAACCATCAGCTCATGCTGAAGGATGTTGCAGGCAGCAGGTTCACACTCAGCACATGTGACAGACGTGATAGAGTCTGGAGACGCCGTAGAGAGCGATCTGCTGCCTGCAACATCCTTCAGCATGACCGATTTGGCAGTGGGTCAGTAATGGTGTGGGGTGGCATTTCTTTGGAGGGCCACACAGCCCTCCATGTGCTCGCCAGAGGTAGCCTGACTGCCATTAGGTACCGAGATGAGATCCTCAGACCCCTTGTGAGACCATATGCTGGTGCGGTTGGCCCTGGGTTCCTCCTAATGCAGAACAATGCCAGACCTCATGTGGCTGGAGTGTGTCAGCAGTTCCTGCAAGATGAAGACATTGAAGCTATGGACTGGCCTGCCCGTTCCCCAGACCTGAATCCGATTGAGCACATCTGAGACAGCATGTCTCGCTCCATCCACAAACGTCACGTTGCACCACAGACTGTCCAGGAGTTGACGAATGCTTAAGTCCAGGTCTGGGAGGAGATCCCTCTGGAGAACATCCGCAACCTCATCAGGACCATGCCCAGACGTTGTAGGGAGGTCATACAGGCATGTGGAGGCCACACACAATACTGAGCATCATTTTGACTTGTTTCCTCTTTAATTTTGCCTTGTTTTGATTTTCATTTTGACTTATTTCCACTTTCATTTTGGGGGTCTCTCCAAATCCAGGTGTCCATTTGTTCAAAAATTTGATTTCCATTGATGATTTTTGTGCAATTATGTTGACAGCACAATCAACTTTGTACACAACAAAGTATTCAATGAGAATATTTCATTCATTTAGCTCTAGGATGTGTTATTTGAGTGTTCCCTTTATTTTTTTGAGCAGTGTATATTACAAAGTAAAGTTTCTTTATCGTTTATGGATGAAAAACGTGCTGTTGCACTTGCTACGTAGACATGACAAATCCCTTCAGGTGCTTCACAGGAGCTGAAGCAACGTGGAAGGAAAAAATGAATATTTAACTTTTTAGTCACAAAAATGATCTTTCACAAACTTTTTTTATTTTCACAAGGGTAAAAGGAGAAAATGGACAGATAAAGTTGTTGTGCAATTTCACCTGAGTACGCCAATACCGCATATGTGAGGGAAAACCACTGTTTGGGCGCATGGCCGGGCTCGGAAGGGAAGGAGCGCCGTTGACTTTTTCAAACCAAAGTTGACTGGAATTGAGATTGGACGCCATGTCGCGTTTGGAGAGCCTCTGATGCGCCAAAACAGTGGAAACCCCCCACAAGTAACACCATTTTGGAAAGTAGACCCCCTATGGAACATTTAGCTCTAGGATGTGTTATTTGAGTGTTCCCTTTATTTTTTTGAGCAGTGTATATTACAAAGTAAAGTTTCTTTATTGTTTATGGATGAAAAACGTGCTGTTGCACTTGCTACGTAGACATGACAAATCTGAGTGTCTGGTTGCAAGGAACATGCTGCATTACAAGCAATGACAGCATGCTTATCACTGTATCTCCAGCAATCAGACCCATGTCAACTAATTAATCTATTTGGCTACAAGTTGGATTGGCATGGTGCAAGACAGATAGCTTTGGCCCATTTGCATTTTTTTTAAAGTCACTTTTCCTTTTTATCTTGTGGTATTTGTTGCTGTGGGTTTTTTTTTGCTCCAGATTCTTCAAAAAATTCTTCAGGAATTTTGTGCAAAATAAAAAATAGTCTTTATTTTTGTCGTTAACCTTTTCTGCTATTTTTTAGTGGGCAAAAAATTACACATTTGGAAAAATGGGGCAAAATTAACCTTCTTACATAAAAAAAAGTCAACGGGAGTCGAGTACATTTGCAAAAAAATTTACAACTATTTTAAAGTTGAAAAAAAAACAAAAAATGAAATTCGACACTCCACTTTAGAATTGCAGAAAAAATTATATTGTTTTATGGAATATGGTACATCCACTGTGCATAAATTGACGTTTCGGCCAACACAGCCTTCATCTACAAACAAACAAACAAAATTAAAGTCAATGTAGTATACAGAGTCTATACATCGACAGAGATCTTGTGTAAGAAATTTTGTCAAGTGGCATTCAATTTTTTTTCCCTTTCAGATCAGTTTCACCTGACCTGCTGTGTGGTCATTGAATCCGGACTAATATGTATGTGAATATATTGCTACTTTCTTATTTCTTTTTTCTTTTGTGTTTCTTTTTTGGACTCTGTAACCGTTTCACTAATTTATGTGACATAATATGTTCCAGTGGCATACATGATGCTTTGTTTATTTGAAGCTGCTTCTATATCACTATATAGTATTAGTAATGACTCTACCATGCTATTTGGTTTTAATACTTGTTTTTTATTTTAGTTTTTTCGATCTCCCTATCTATAATTTCTTATACAAGATCTCTGTCGATGTATAGACTCTGTATATTGACTTTAATTTTGTTTGTTTGTAGTTCTGATGAAGGCCTAGTGTTGGCCGAAACGTCAATTTATACACAGTGGATGTACCTTATTCAATAAAACAACATAATTTTTTCTGCAAGTCTAAAGTGGAGTGCCGAATTTCATTTTTTGACTATTTTGAAGTGGTAACCTATTTGTGCACCCTCTTCCTTAGAGTGCCACGTAGCCTTTTATTTGACTTGTACTTTAACCCCTTAACCCCCAAGGGTGGTTTGCACGTTAATGACCGGGCCAATTTTTACAATTCTGACCACTGTCTCTTTATGAGGTTATAACTCTGGAAAGCTTCAACGGATCTTCGCGATTCTGAGATTGTTTTCTCTCTACATATTGTACTTCACGTTAGTGGTAAAATTTCTTCGATATATCTTCCGTTTAGTTTTGAAAAAAACGCAAATATGGCGAAAATTTTGAAAATTTTGCAATTTTCAAACTTTGAATTTTTATTCCCTTAAAACAGAGAAATATATCACACAAAATAGTTAATAAATAACATTTACCACATGTCTACTTGACATCAGCACAATTTTGGAACCAACATTTTTTTTTCTTAGGAAATTATAAGGGTTAAAAGTTGACCAGCAATTTCTCATTTTTACAACAAAATTTACAAAGCCATTTTTTTAGGGACCACTTCACATTTGAAGTCACTTTGAGGGGTCTATATGGCAGAAAATACCCAAAAGTGACACCATTCTAAAAACTGCACCCCTCAAGGTACTCAAAACCACATTCAAGAAGTTTATTAACCCTTCAGGTGCTTCACAGGAGCTGAAGCAACGTGGAAGGAAAAAATGAATATTTAACTTTTTAGTCACAAAAATGATCTTTCACAAACTTTTTTTTATTTTCACAAGGGTAAAAGGAGAAAATGGACAGATAAAGTTGTTTTGCAATTTCACCTGAGTACGCAAATACCCCATATGTGAGGGAAAACCATTGTTTGGGCGCACGGCCAGGCTCGGAAGGGAAGGAGCGCCGTTGACTTTTTCAAACCAAAATTGGCTGGAATTGAGATTGGACGCCATGTCGCGTTTGGAGAGCCTCTAATGCGCCAAAACAGTGGAAACCCCCCACAAGTAACACCATTTTGGAAACTAGACCCCCTATGGAACATACAGTACAGACCAAAAGTTTGGACACACCTTCTTATTCAAAGATTCTTCTGTATTTTCATGACTATGAAAATTGTAGAATCACACTGAAGGCATCAAAACTATGAATTAACACATGTGAAATTATACATTACACTTTACAAAAAAGTGTGAAACAACTGAAAATATGTCTTATAGTCTAGGTTATTCAAAGTAGCCACCTTTTACTTTGATTACTGCTTTGCACGCAGAAAAGGTGAACGGATGGACTCTACATGCCTAGTTCCCACCGTGAAGCATGGAGGAGGTGGTGTGATGGTGTGGGGGTGCTTTGCTGGTGACACTGTTGGGGATTATTCAAAATTGAAGCGATGAGCGGTCCAGCTCACACCAAACCATCTTGATTGGGTTCAGGTCTGGTGACTGTGGAGGCCAGGTCATCTGGCATAGCACTCCAACACTCTCCTCCTTGGTCAAATAGCCCTTGCACAGCCTGGAGGTGTGTTTTGGGTCATTGCCCTGTTAAAAAATAAATGATGGTCCAACTAAACGCAAACCGAATGGAATAGCATGCTGCTGCAAGATGTTGTGGTAGCCATCTTGGTTCAGTATGCCTTCAATTTTGAATAAATCCCCAACAGTGTCACCAGCAAAGCACCTCCACATCATCACACCACCTCCTCCATGCTTCACGGTGGGAACCAGGCATGTAGAGTCCATCCGTTCACCTTTACTGCGTGCAAAGCAGTAATCAAAGCAAAAGGTGGCTACTTTGAATAACCTAGAATATAAGACATATTTTCAGTTGTTTCACACTTTTTTGTAAAGTGTAATGTATAATTCCACATGTGTTAATTCATAGTTTTGGTGCCTTCAGTGTGATTCTATAATTTTGACAGTCATGAAAATACAGAAAAATCATTCAAGAGAAGGTGTGTCCAAACTTTTGGTCTGTACTGTATCTAGATCTGTTGTGAGCACTTTGAACCCCATAAGTGTTTCAGAAAAGTTTATTATGCCTGGGTGTGAAAAAAAAAAAAACTATTTTCCACAAAAATGATTTTTTTAGTCCCAAATTTTTTATTTTCCCAAGGAAATTGGACCCCAAAACTTGTTGCCCAATTTGTCCTGAGTACGCTGATACCCCGTATGTGGGGGGGGAAACTGTTTGGGCGTACGGCAGGGCTTGGAAAGGAAGTAATAACGTTTTGGAATGCAGACGTTGATGGGGGTCATGTTCCATTTACAGTGCCCCAGATGTGCCTAAACAGTGGAAACCTCCCACAAGTGACCCCATTTTGGAAACTAGACCCTCTAAGGAACTTATCTAGATCTGTAGTGAGCACTTTGAACCCCCAAGTGCTTCACACAAGTTTATAACGTAGAGCCGTGAAAATAAAAAATCCTATCTTTTTCCCACAAAAATTATCTTTTAGTCACCAATTTTTTATTTTCCCAAGGGTAACAGGAGAAATTTGACCACAATAGTTGTTGTCCAATTTATCCTGAGTACGCTGATACCCAATATGTGGGGGGGAACCACTGTTTGGGTGCATGGCAGAGCTCGGAAGGGAAGGAGCGCCATTTGACTTTTTCAACGCAGAATTGGCTGGACGCCATGTCATGTTTGGAGAGCTCCTGATCTGCCTAAACAGTGTAAACCCCCCACAAATGACACCATTTTGGAAACTAGACCCCTCAAGGAACTTATCTAGTTGTGTGGTGAGAACTTTGAAAGCCCAGGTGTTTTACTAAAGTTTATAACGCCCGAGCATGTAAATAAAAAAATCATATTTTTTCCACAAACATGATCTCTTAGTCCCCAACTTTTTATTTTCCCAAGGGTAAGAGGAGAAATTGGACCCCAAAAGTTGTTGTCCAATTTGTCCTGAGTACGCTGATACCCCATATGTGGGAGAGAACTACTGTATGGGCACACGTCAGGGCTTGGAAGGGAAGTAGTGACATTTTGGATTGCAGACTTTGATGGAATGGTCTGCCGGTGTCATATAGCGTTTGGAGAGCCCCTGATGTGCCTAAATAGTGGAAAACCCCCACAAGTGACCCCATTTTGGAAAATAGACCCCCAAGGAACTTATCTAGATGTGTGGTGAGCACTTTGAACCTCGAAGTGTTTCACAGAAGTTTATAACGTACAGCCGTAAAAATAAAAAATCTTTTTTTTTTTTACAAAAATTATTTTTTTCGCCCCCAATATTTTATTTTCACAAGGGTAACAGGAGAAATTGGACCCCAAAAGTTGTTGTCCAATTTGTCCTGAGTACGCTGATATCGAATATGTGGGAGAAAACTACTGTATGGGCACACGTCAGGGCTCGGAAGGTAAGTAGTGACGTTTTGGATTGCAGACTTTGATGGAATGGTCTGCGGGCGTCATGTTGCATTTGGAGAGCCCGTGATGTGCCTAAACAGTGGAAACCCCCCACAAGTGACCCCATTTTGGAAAATAGACCCCACAAGGAACTTATTTAGATGTATTGTGAGTGCTATGATGCACCAAGTGCTTCACAGAAGTTTATAACGTACAGCCGTAAAAACAAAAAAATCATTTTTTTAACAAAAATGATATTTTCGCCCCCAATTTTTTATTTTCCCAAGGGTATCAGAAGAAATTGGACCCCAAGAGTTATTGTGCAATTTGTTCTGAGTACGCTGATACCCCATATGTGGGGGTAAACCACTGTTTGGGAGCATGGCAGAGCTCAGAAGTGAAGGAGCACCATTTGACTTTTTCTACGCAGAATTGGCTGGAATTGAGATCAGACGCCACGTCACATTAGGAGAGCCCCTGATGTTCCTAAACAGTGGAAACCCCCCAATTCTAACTCCAACTCTAACACCAACACATCCCTAACCCTTGTCCCAACCCTAACCATAACCCTAACCACAAACGTAACCCTAACACACCCCTAAGGGTATGGCTCCACGTTCAGGATGGCACAGCACTCTGTCACACCAGCGATCGCACAGGCACTGCTGCAGGCTTCTCAGTGCCTGCTCTCAGCAGGCACTGAGGAAGCCGCCTCCCTGCAGGACCCGGCGGCCATCTTGAATCCGGGGTCCTGCAGTGAGGAGAGTCCCCCGGAACAGCGCGATGTGGGGGTCTCAGGGGAGCGCGCAGGGAGCCCCCTCCTTGCGTGATGCTTCCCTGTGCCCCCGGTACACCGCGATCATGTTTGATCGTGGTGTGCCAGGGGTTAATGTGCTGGGAGCGGTCCGTGACTGCTCCTGGCACATAGTGCCGGTAGTCAGCTGTGATAATCAGCTGACACCCGGCCGCGATCGGCCAGAGCGCGTCCTGATCGCTGCGACGTACTATCCCGTACCTGGTCATACGGGCCCAGGTACCATGGACGGGATAGTACGTCGCATGGCAGAAAGGGGTTAAAAGTTGCAAATGATTAATCAGGCAAAAATAGCTTGGAAATTCTAAACTCTGCCGATAATGGGGAACATAAAAAAATCCACAAGGATGTGTTTAAAAATAGACTCATAAAAAAAAACAAAATGAAAAAAGGGCAAAACAATAAAATCTCGACAAACAGGCATGAATACAATATTGCATTGGGCCCATTGTGTGTGATTTCTTTAGAGTAAATTCTTTTGCTTCGTTTCAGTTCCATCAACTTCCTTATTCATTGTCATTGTAGGCAACCACAAGAATGTTACATAATGATGTGCAAATATTACATGTTTATCTGAATTACATCAATTGAAAATAAACTTGAAGTTCACATATTCATTGCATGCCAAAACTCTTTTGGTATGGTTGTGACATTGTAAATACACAGAATACTCACTCTGTTCTTAAAAGGAGGAATTTGTACATTTTTATATCCATATAATAGCCATAAACAGAATTATAATTAATAAGAAAATCAAGTACTACATAAATATAATGGTTCCTTAAATGATTCACTAGCAGACCTTCATTTATCCTAGTCATTTTGTATTTTTTAAACAAAAAAAAACAATAATAATTAATCAAGGGTGCCCCTAATGTGATGTCATTTGCTCCTACCCCATACCTAGGCAGGTTCATAGTTGGTCTGTGCTTGACACAGGGTTTCCTGTATCTGGACATCATTAGTGCTGTATGTACATTGCTCACTTCTATAGCTAAAGGGTATGCCACACTAAGCGAAATCGCTAGCGAGATCGCGCAAGCGACAGCGATTTAATGACGCAGCAGCGACATCGTTAGCGACGTTGCTGTGTGTGACATATAGCAGCGATGTGGCCCCCGCTGCGATGTCGCTAATCGTGCACGAACGGTTTGGGCCGTATTTTGATCATTGGCGTCCCGCTGGTGAGCCTGAATCGCTGTGTTTGACACCTTTTGTGAACAATGTGCGACCTCGTTGACGACTCATATGTCAGCGGCGCAGGCGGGACTGGGTTTTCTTTAGTAACGCCCTTCAGCTCCGATTGGTGGCCACAACATCACCTCAGCAATAAGTAACTGCACCCCCATCCATTGCTCCAGAGCGCTTTGTGGATGACTCCAACGTTCTGTCCTTTGTGCGTTGTTGCGAGGATAGTATCGTGTGTCGGGGTTTTGCGATACTGTCAGAGTCGCTACAGTGTCCTTTGTGCGTTGTTGCGAGGATAGTATCGTGTGTGGGTTTTGCGATCCTGTCAGAGTCGCTACAGTGTCCTTTGTGCATTGTTGCGAGGATAGTATCGTGTGTGGGTTTTGCGATCCTGTCAGAGTCGCTACAGCGCTTCATCTTTGCCATTTGGATTGTCTGGATATTTGGATTACGTCGTCTTTTATGACGCGGTCATCCAATCACAAAGCGAGAGAGCTGTGACATAAACAGTCATGACATATAGTGACCACCAATCTGTGCTGAGGGGCATGGAAAAGGTTGCGCTCAACCACACCTATCGAGGTCGTGATCTTTAACAATACATGCTGTGTGACAGGTCCTAACGACCGCCTAAGTCGTTATACAGATCGCTGATCGCTGATATGTCATTGATGAGATCTTCCTGTTTTAAGCTACTAGCGACCTTATAGCGATCACACCAATGATCTCGTCAGCTTGTGTCGTTTTCGTAATCGCTAGTGCAATCGCTTAGTGTGGCATACCCTTAAGTCAGCACCTTCTCTGTTTATGCATGACAGAGAAAGGAAGTTACTTAGCTATTGAAAAAAGCCAACCAACCAGCCCCCTTCAAAAATGAGACACTGATGAGACATGCTGACATGGGGAAAGTTACCCTATGGTATATACGAGCTTGAAGTTGACCTTCTGGGACCTGGGATTAGAGGGGATATTTTTAGATCTTGGAGCCTTCGATAATTCAAAGCATTTAAGTAATTTGTAAATGTTATGCACATTTAAGAATATTCTTTTAATTCAAGTATTGCTTAGAAAGACCTGGAGAGAGACTTTCATGGGATCCTTTTGGAGACGGCGACACCAGCATCTCTAGAGGGATACCGGAAAAGGATCCATTGCTAGGAGAGACCTCGATGCAGATCTAAGTGAGTAGGGAAGTGAATGCTAAGGTCAGAAACGTGAGGGCTATGAGAAGGAGATCTATTACACTTAGGGCACAGTCAGTCCTTATAAATCAGACCGAGATCAAACCGCAATGCACGGATTGTGCGGCAGGTCTCCGAACCTGTGTGTCAGCTTTGTATTTCTATGAGGTTGTCACGCTCAAGTCAGGAGAACCTCGACCAGTCTGTGCATTATGGTCTGATCTCAGTCCGATTTATATGGCTGAGTGACTGCGCCCATACAGACTTGTCTGTTATAGGGGGGTGATGATGTTGAGGCATATACCTCTGATATACATTCATATTTAAGTTGATTTGTGTGGTTAGTAAGCTGATTTTTATTTTCTTTGGACTATTGTCTTTACCTTACACACACTCTGGACAATGAAATTGAAAGACAATTAAAGTTTTTGTATGGTTTTTGAGTGTGAGAGGAAAATTGAAGCACCCAGAAAATACCTATACACAAGGAGAGCATACACATGTGGTCAAAATTGTTGGTATCCCTTGTTAACCCCTTAACGACCAAGGAATTTTGTAGGTTAAAGACCAGGCCAATTTTTACAATTCTGACCACTGTCACTTTATGTGCTTATAACTCTGGAACGCTTCAACGGATCTTGGCGATTCTGAGTTTGTTTTCTCGTGACATATTGTACTTCATGATAGTGGTAAAATTTTTTCAATATAACTTGCGTTTATTTATGAAAAAAATGGAAATATGGCAAAAATTTTGAAAATTTTGCAATTTTCAAATTTTAATTTTTATGCCATTAAATCAGAGAGATATGTCACAAAAAATAGTTAATAAATAACATTTCCCACATGTCTACTTTACAATAGCACAAATTTGGAACCAAAATTTTTTTTGTTAGGAAGTTATAAGTGTTAAAAGTTGACCAGCAATTTCTAATTTTTCCAACAAAATTTACAAAACCATTTTTTTTAGGGGCCACCTCACATTTGAAGTGAATTTGAGGGGTCAATATGACAGAAAATACCCAAAAGTGACAGCATTCTAAAAACTGCACCCCTCAAGGTGTTCAAAGTCACATTCAAGAAGTTTATTAACCCTTTAGGTACTTCACAAGAATTGAAGCAATGTGGAAGGAAAAAATGAACATTTAACTTTTTTTCCCAAAATTTTTCTTTCGACACAATTTTTTTAAATTTTGTCAAGGGTATCAGTAGAAAATGAACCACAATATTTGTTGTACAATTTCTCCTGAGTACACCGATACCCCATGTGTGGGGGTAAACCACTATTTGGGCGCATGGCAGAGCTCGGAAGGGAAGCAGCGCCATTTGACTTTTTTGGCTGGAATTGAGATTGGACGCCATGTCGCATTTGGAGAGTCCCTGTGTGCCTAAACAGTGGAAACCCCCCACAAGTGACCCCATTTTGGAAACTAGACCCCCCAAGGAACTTATCTAAATGTGTTGTGAGAGCTTTGAACCCCCAAGGGCTCCACAGAAGGTTATAACGTAGAGCCGTAAAATTAAAAAATCATATCTTTTCCACAAAAATGATCTTTCCACCCCCAATTTTTATTTTCCAAAGGGTAACAGGACCCGAAAAGTTATTTTGCAATTTGTCCTGAGTACGCTGATACCCCATATGTGGGGGTAAAACACTATTTGGGCGCATGGCAGAGCTTGGAAGGGAAGCAGCGCCATTTGACTTTTTTGGCTAGAATTGAGATTGGATGCCTTGTCGCATTTGGAGAGTCCCTGTGTGCCTAAACAGTGGAAACCCCCCACAAGTGACCCCATTTTGGAAACTAGACCCCCCAAGGAACTTATCTAGATGTGTGGTGAGAGCTTTGAACCCCCAAGGGCTTCACAGAAGGTTATAACGTAGAGCTGTAAAATTAAAAAATCATATTTTTTCCACAAAAATGATCTTTCCACCCCCAATTTTTATTTTCCAAAGGGTAACAGGACCCCAAAAGTTATTGTGCAATTTGTCCTGAGTACGCTGATACCCCATATGTGGGGGTAAATCACTATTTTGACGCATGGCAGAGCTCGGAAGGGAAGGAGTGCCTTTTTCAAATGCAGACTTTGATGGAATGGTCTGTGGGTGTCATGTCACGTTTGGAGAGCCCCTGATGTGCCTAAACAGTAGAAACCCCCCACAAGTGACTCCATTTTGGAAACTAGACCCCCAAGGAACTTATCTAGATGTGTGGTGAGCACTTTGAACCCCAAGTGCTTCACAGAAGTTTATAACGTAGAGCCGTGAAAATAAAAAAATCATATTTTTTTCCACAAAAAATAATCTTTTTGCCCCCAAAATTTTATTTTTATAAGGGTAACAGGAGAAATAGGACCCCAAAAGCTATTGTGAAATTTGTCCTGAGTACGCTGATACCCCACATGGTGGGGGGGAACCACTATTTTGATGCATGGCAGAGCTCGGAAGGGAAGGAGCACCGTTTTTAAATGCAGACTTTGATGAAATGGTCTGCGGGTGTCATGTCGCGCTTGGAGAGCCCCTGATGTGCCTAAACAGTAGAAACCCCCCACAAGTGACCCCATTTTGCAAACTAGACCCCCCAAGGAACTTATCTAGATGTGTAGTCAGCACTTTGAACCCCCAAGGGCTTCACAGAAGTTTATAACGTAGAGCCGTGAAAATAAAAAAATCATATTTTTTTCCACAAAAATGACCTTTTTGCCCCCAAATTTTTATTTTTATAAGGGTAACAGGAGAAATAGGGCCCCAAAAGTTGATGTGCATTACGCTGATATCCCATATGTGGGGGGGAACCACTGTGATCGCCTTACTGCGATCTTTGGGAGGCAGAATGAACAAATCCACAAAAGGTGAAGAATTGTTTTTATTTTTTACGCCGTTCCTCGTGCGGTATTAGTGATTTGGCGACTTTACTCCTCGGGTCAGTGCGATTACAGCGATACCAGATTTATACCCTTTTTTCATGTTTAGCTTCTGTCACACACTAAAAGATCCTTTTTTTTAGAATAAATTTTTGTAAGAAATTTTTGCATCGCCGTATTTTGAGAGCTATAATTTTTCCATATTTCGGCCGACAGAGTTATCTGTGGGCTTATTTTTTGCGGGACGAGCTGACGTTTTTATTGGTACCATATTCGGGCACATAACATTTTTTGATCGCTTCCTATTCCGATTTTTGTGGAAGCAAAGTGAACAAAAACCAGCAATACAGGAATTTTTTTTTTTTTCCTCCGTTCTGCGTGTGGTAACATTAATAAAGCAGCTTTATTCTTCGGGTCACTACGATTACAGCGATATCTCATTTATATATTTTTATGTTTTGGCGTTTTTTACACAATAAAAAATTTTATAGAAAAAATAATTATTTTTGCATCAGTTTATTCCGCGAGCTATAACTTTTTATTTTTTCGCTGATGATGCTGTATAGCGGCTTGTTTTTTGCGGGACAAGATGACGTTTTCAGCAGTACCATGATTATTTATATCTGACTTTTTGATCTCGTGTTATTGCATTTTTTCCAAGCGGTATGATGATACCGCTTGGAAAAAGTATAATTTACTACTACAAGGCAGAGATCGGGCCCTGCAAATACATTGCAGGGCGCCGATCTGAGGCAGTGGGAGCTCCCGACCCTCTGCCTCCCCCTGAGCGCTGTGATCGCGCTCGATCGCAGCAGTCAGGGGGTTAACAGCCAGGGGCGGCGGGGGCGCTGCTCCTGGCTGTCAGTGCAGGAAGCTCGGCCACTGCAGCGCCGGCTCCAGCACTGATCGCGCTGGAGATGCTGAAATTTCAGCATCTCCTGCGCGATCGCTGCTGTGTTTGGTCAGTCAGATTGGGACCGACGGCAAAGGTCCCCGCACCGCTTGCTGTGCCTGTCAGCTGTCATAGACAGCTGTCGGCACTGAACTACCACTGCGTGTTTACACGCAGTGGTAGTTCAAAGGGATGACGTGCACAGTCCGTCAAGGTGCCAAAACTGACACCTTGCCATGACGGACTGTGCACGTCAATGGACATTAAGGGGTTAAATGACAGAACAACCCACAATGGTGACAGTTTTTTTTTTTTTAATTCTGTGGAAGCATGGTTGAAAAGCAATATCTGACTTTCATTTGTTCATTTTCATAGATTTTTGATTTATTATTACTTTTTCAGATTCAAGTTAGTTCTGTCACCATTGAGGGTTTTTCTGTGATTAAACGAGGAGTACCAACAATTTTTTACCACGTGTGTATAAACTCTAATGCTGTGCTTCATTACATGACGTGAGCCAAGTGTATTGGCCTGAACTATCCATTTCTATGTTTTCTTATGGTGAAATGTTGCTACCATGTGGATGATATGAATGAACTTATCAATTTATTTAAAGAAATAAAAAAGAAATATTTATAAATGTTACATAGTGACATAAGTTGAAAAAAGACTCGGGTCCATCAAGCTCGACCTTTCTCCACGGATTTATACATTCTTTGTCACTAAATTTAGGAAGGCAAAGTTTGACCAGCTTAGAGATGCCCTTAATCTGGTTGACTGGGACAATGTCCTCAGAAATAAGAATACAGATAATAAATGGGAAATGTTTAAGAACACCCTAAATAGGCATTGTAAGCGGTTTATACCCTGTGGGAATAAAAGGACAAGAAAGGAAATACTCAATGTGGCTAAATAAAGAAGTAAGAAGGGCAATTAACAGTAAAAAGAAAGCATTTAAACCACTAAAGCAGGATGGCACCGTTGAAGATCTAAAAAACTATAGGGAGAAAAATTCTTTATCTAAAAAACTAATTAAAGCTGCCAAAAAGGAAACAGAGAAGCACATTGCTAAGGAGAGTAAAACTAATCCCAAACTGTTCTGCAACTATATCAATAGTAAAAGAATCACAAGTGAAAGTGTAGGCCTCTTAAAAAATTGTGAGGAGAGAATGGTTGTAGATGACGAGGAAAAAGCTAATATATTAAACACCTTCTCCATGGTATTCACAGTGGAAAATAAAATGCTAGGTGAAATACTGAGAGACAAAGAAAACCCTATATTAAGGGTCATCAATCTAACCCAAGAAGAGGTGCAAAACCGGTTAAATAAGATTAAAATAGATAAATCTCTGGGTCCGGATAGTATACTCCCACGAGTACTAAGAGAACTAAGTAATGTAATGGACAAACCATTATTTCTTATATTTAGGGACTCTATGGCGATGGGGTCTGTTCCACAGGACTGGCGCATAGCAAATGTACCAATATTCAAAAAAGTCTCTAAAAGTGAACCTGGAAATCATAGGCCAGTCTAACCTTTATTGTTGGTAAAATATTTGAAAGGTTTCTGAGGGACGTTTTCTGGATTATCTTAATGAGAATAACTGTTTAACTCCATATCAGCATGGGTTTATGAGGAATCTCTCCTGTCAAACCAATCTAATCAGTTTTTATTAAGAGGTAAGCTATAGACTGGACCAAGGTGAGTCATTGGACGTGATATATCTTGATTTTTCCAAAGCGTTTGATACCGTGCCATACAAGAGGTTGGTACACAAAATGAGAATGCTGGGTCTGGGGGAAAATGCGTGTAAATGGGTAAGTAACTGGCTTAGTGATAGAAAGCAGAGGGTGGTTAACTGGTTATAAATGGTATATTCTCTAACTGGGTCGTTGTGACCAGTGGGGTACCGCAGGGTCGATGTTGGGACCTATTCTCTTCAACATATTTATTAACGATCTGGTAGAAGGTTTACACAGTAAAATATTGATATTTGCAGATGATACAAAACTATGTAAATCAGTCAATACAAGAGAAGATAGTATTCTGCTACAGATGGATGTGGATAAATTGGAAACTTGGGCCGAAAAGTGACAGATGCGGTTTATCAATGATAAATGTAAGGTTATACACATGGGAAGAAGGAATCAATATCACCATTACACACTGAATGGGAAACCACTGGGAAAATCTGACATGGAGAAGGACTTACCAGGAGCAGCCAGTGCCAGGCAGCGGCTGCCAAGGCAAACAGGATCATGGGGTGCATTAAAATAGGTCTGGATACACATGATGAGAGCATTAAACTGCCTCTGTACAAATCCCTGGTTAGACCGCACATGGAGTACTGTACTGTGTACAGTTTTGGGCACCGGTGCTCAGGAAGGATGTAATGGAACTAGAGCAAGTACAAAGGAGGGCAACAAAATTAATAAAGTGGATGGGGAAGTACAATATCCAGAGAGATTAGCAAAATTAGGATTATTTAGTCTAGAAAAAAGACGACTGAGGGGTGATCTAATAACCATGTATAAGTATATAAGGGGATAATAAAAATATCTCTCCGAGGATCTGTTTATACCAAGGAAGATGACGGTCACAAGGGGGCATTCTCTGCGTCTGGAGGAGAGAATGTTTTTCCACCAACTTAGAAGAGAATTCATTACTGTTAGGGCAGTGAGAATCTGGAATTCCTAGCCTGAGGAGGTGGTGATGGTGAACTCAGTCGAGGGGTTCAAGAGAGGCCTGGATGTCTTCCTGGAGCGCAATAATATTGTATCTTACAGTTATTAGGCTCTTTAGAAGGATGTAGATCTGGGAATGTATTCTGACGGAATATTGGCTGAACTGGATGGACAAATGTCTTTTATTGGCCTTGCTAACTATGTTACTATGTTACTAAATGATCTATATCCCACAATGCCATTTCTGCTGAGGAAAGCATCCAGTCCTTTTTTAAAAACGGTCTTAGTGTCTGCCATTACTACCTCTTGTGATAGGGCACTCCACAGTCTGACTCCTCTAACTGTAAAGAACTCTTTCCTATTTAGCTGCCAAAATCGCCTTTCTTCCTCCCATAGTCAGTGCCCTATGGTCCTTTGAACAGTCTTCAGAAGGAATAAGTGAATGAAGGAAAGATTGGGTATCATCAAAGCTGCACAGAAGGAAAACAGCGGCAAACCAGCGCCTTCATTTTCTGTGAACTGACCTGATTAGCACTTTAGCAGGATCGCTTCATCTACGTCCAACAAGTGCTTCTTTTATCTTCATTTATTGGATCTCTGCCACAAATAACCCCTCTAAATAATTATTCATCTTTACTGATTCCAATCCTTTCTATAATTCCATTCATTGGCTTGGTAGATACGTGGACGACCTTTTGCTTGCATGGCAGGGTGAGTCCTCAGACGTTCAAAAATTCTTAATTAGTGTTGAGTGATACTGCTCGATATCTAAAAATATCGGATCGGAATGGTATCGCCGATATCACTAAATATCGGCGATATCCGATTCCGATACCGATACCGGAAGTCCCATGTAAGTCTATGGGAACAAAATATCGCAACTAAAAAAAACCTTTATTTCCTTGTAAACACTAAATATACACACATAGAATACATATATATATATATATATATACATGTCATTGTGACATATATATATACATATATGTATAGTTTATACACTTCTACATAGTAAAATATCCTCTGATTCAATTGCCGGGTAAAGCCGGCTTCTGTGAAAAGACAGAAGCACCCGACATGAAATTACACTTGGTGTACATAGGGTTAACCATGTCTTTTCATGTCGTTTGCAATCTGATTTGCACAAACAATTACATCAGTCTATGTGTGCAAAATTTCACACCTGTAGGGGTTAATTAAAGGTGTAAATTCGTTATAAAAAAAACGGACTTTTTTGCTACGAATTTACACCTTTAATTAACCCCTACAGGTGTGAAATTTTGCACACATAGACTGATGTAATTGTTTGTGCAAATCAGATAGCAAAGGACATGGTTAACCCTATGTACACCAAGTGTCATTTCATGTCGGGTTCTGCATTTTCACAAAAGCCGTAAATTGACTTAGCGGCTATTATACTATGTAGAAGTGTATGAACTATAAATATAAATATATATATATGTGTCACAAATTCAATGACATGTATATATATATATATATATATATATATATATATATATATATATATATGAGGTGTAAAATTTTAAAAAAAAAATGCGTGGGCTCCCACCCTATTTTCGCAACCAGACAGACAAAGCCAGCGAATGGGGGCAGATAATAATAGCCCAGAGAGGGACCGTTATTTTTGGCCCCCCCTGGCTACTAACATCTGCCCCCAGACACCCCAGAAAAGACAAATCTATAATTAGATTCGCCCTTTCTGGCACTTTGCCCGTCTATTCCCATTGCCCTGTAGCGGTGGCGAATGGGTTAATATGGGGTTAAAGCCACATTGCAATTGAAAGGTGACCTTAAGCCAGGTTAATAATTGAGAGCTGTCAATTAGACAACTATCAATTATTAATCCTATTGCATGAAATAAAAATAAAACACACACACTTTAATTAAAAATCATTTTAATGAAATAAAGACACATGTTTTTGACCATCTTTTATTTGACTGCAAAAACCATTTCCTGTAATAAAAATAAAATAAAAAAGCTAAATTATTCTTACCTATCCCATGCACAGTCAGGTCCCACGGTGTAATCCTTCAGAAAGGGTTAATGTTTACTGCAGGGACCGCAGCTAATGCTGCAGCCTCACAGTAAACCCCCAAATGAATGAGTTCCTCTCCTGGCTGACAGGAGAGGAAGTGGAAAGCTTAATTGATTGCTTTCCACTTTCACTTCAGGTCAGCCAGGGACACAATCAGTGACGTCAGAGGGAACTGATTAACAAAAATAGGGGTTCCCTTTGAATAAAAAATGGCGTCGGGTCTCCCCTATTTTTGTTAACCAGCCTGATGAAGCAGACCGCTGAGGCCTGGATTTTCAGGCTGTTAAGGAGCCAAGATCCATGGACCTTGCCAGCCTGATAATACCAGGCCACAGCAGTCTGCATATCTTGGCTGATTAACAAAAATAGGGGATCCCCTCGAAAAAAATTGGCGTGGGGTCCCCCCTATTTTTGTTAACCAGCCAGATGAAGCAGACCGCTGAGGCCTGGTTTTTCAGGCTGGTAAGGATCCAATATCCATGGACCTTGCAAGCCTGATAATACCAGGCCACAGCAGTCTGCTTAGCTTGGCTGGTTAACAAAAATAGGGGATCCACTCGAAAAAAAAAACGGCGTAGGGGTCCCCCTATTTTTGTTAACCAGCCAAGTAAAATGCAGACTGCTGCGGCCTGGTATTAAAAGACTGTCAAGGCCCATGGATTTTGGCCCTCAACAGCCTGATAATACCAGGCTACAGCAGCCCCACATTTGGCGCATCAAAAGATGTGCCAATTGTGGCACTTTACCCGGCTCTTCCCACTGCCCTGTAGCGGTGGCAAGTGGGGTAATAAGGGGTTAATGTCACCGTTGATTGCACGGTGACAGTAAGCCCGGTTAATAATGGAGAGGTGTCAATAAGACACCGATCCATTATTAATCCCAAAGTTATTAAATGTATAAAAAAAAGACAAAGCAAGAAAAAAGTCTTTTAATGAAATAAAAGAGACAACACAGTTTTCATTAATTTTATTATACACTCATTCCTGCAACGCCATCGATCTCCTGTAAAAAAAGAAAAAAAACAAACCAACAGTATACCACCTGTCCGACGCAGTCCATAGTAACGACAGTCCCACGACGATCCAGCTCTGCTACATCGCAATGACAGGCAGAGCCTGTCATCGCGACGCAGCACAGCTGATTACCTGCTTCCCCGGTGGTGACGTCATCGGACTGACTGCTTTACGGCCGGGATTACCCAGCAGTCACTGCAGTTATCGCGAGAAACTGCATGTGATCGCCGGGGAAAGATGATGGCGGCCATGAAGCAGTCCAGCCCGTGACCGCCGGAGATCTTCTGCCAGGTAAGTGCCGCTGACTCCTGACAGACCCGACCGACGGACACTGACAGTGACAGTGACAATCCCGATTCCGGTATCCGATAAGACGAAAATATCGGAACTAAGTATCGAAAGGCCGATAGAGCTAATATCGGCCGATACCCGATACTTGCGGTATCGTATCGCTCAACACTATTCTTAATATTTTTTATTTCCAATAATTTAAACCTCAGTTTTACCATTAGTACTCCTGATACCCACATTCCATTTCTAGACATTCGGCTATCAGGTAAATCGTGTAACTACTTCTCTGTATGGAAAAGAGCTTTCTGTTAATAGTACATTATTATCAACATCATCCCATCCACATCACACCATAAAGGCGATATCATATGGTGAATTTAATCGCGCAAGAAACAATTGTTCCGATTCAGAACCCTTTCTGCACAAAAGTGAAACCATAAAAAAAGATTAAATGACAGAGGATATAATAAACATGACATTAAATATGCTTTTGAAAAAGTGCTTGACAAACCCAGATCCCTATCTCCACGCAATGCGTTTACTCCATCCTCTTCTCACTATACCAGTTCAGTTTTAACATTTTCTACACCGTACAGTCTTCACTTCAACGAAATATCGCGCCTGAAACGCGTCAGGTTCTTTTAACATTTTTAACATGGCTTGACATGCCGAATAATGTTTTTTGATTTTTACTTCACAAGTTGATGTGCCGGCTATTGCTCCTTCTTCTTCCGTTATCAGCCATTGATATCCTGCCTTGGATAATAAGTAGCCTGCTGAAAACACTTTTTGAGAGAACTGGAATTCAGAGTCTAAATTAGTCCCAGTGTCCAGTGTGAAAATTGTTAGAATATTAACTTTGTATTTTAATATACAATGAATGGTGTTATTAGAAAAAACATTGCCAGAAATGTTTAAAAAATACATGGAAAACAAAAACCTGATTTAAGCAATTGGTCATTTTCTGATCACTTATTCCCTTTAATGAATGTATTGAATTTCTACAGTGCAAAGAACAGAGTAAATGTATTAGAGGAACCTGCTGTAATGCAATGCTAACTTCCCTTCACACTGAAATGGTCTATTTAGTTAGCTTTTATTGGTGACATTTGGCATTTGTTTTGTAACACTGAGCCTTTGGCGGATTCTGTCCAGCGACCTTGGGGTTTCAATGAGATTTAAATTGTTGCCCTGAATGTGCTAGAAAAGGCTGACGTGACAATAGGACAACATATAGATTGCTTGGTAAACCCAAGTTTATTAATAATAATAAGTAAAATAATTAGTGGCTCAAAACAAGAACTAAAAATTAAAAATTAAAAAAACCTCTGTTATGGTGATGTAAAGTACTCCCGTTGGTTGTATTCCAAAATGTGTTGTTAAAAATCATGATCTTTTTTTTATTTGAAGGTGAACGGGAAACATCTTCCAGTTCCTGTCATGGTTCCAAACCATTCTGCTGGTTTCAGTAGCTGCATGAAATTGGCACTAGCTGTTATGTTTGAGATCTTGAGATTGGAAATGAAGATTATGAACTTCAATGTAGGCCTGTTGTGAGTGAAATATTCTATGTGCATTGAGACACATGTCAGAGCCTTATAAATGAATCATGAACAAATGATATAGACTGTTCCATACTAAAACAGTCACACAATTGTTCCGGTGCAGAATTATTCATGCACCTAATGGCGATGAATTTTGCACTAGTAGATATAATCATATGCATGCCCTGGTCACTTAGCAATTCACTGGTCAGATCAAATGCATATTGCATTATAGATGCAACCACTTAGACCCATCTGTGCACATAAGGCTTAATACTGCAGTACAGCTTTGCTCAAACTCATTTTCCACTTAGGGATTTCACTGAATGGTCTCGGTTTAAAAATAGGTCAAAATATGAGTGTCAAAGTATTTGGCTAATGATGAGAATCTGTTAGTTAGGAAACAGAGGAAGCAGATGAAAGGCACAAATTAGTGAGTAATTTCCACTTTGTCCTGGGCAGCTGCAATAGTTTTGTAAGTTTGCATTATTTTCCCGGATGCACATTAAGATGTGTTTAGCAAGATCATTGTCAAAATTAGAATGTGATTACAACGGTAGGGTGAAGACTAAAAGGTACTACACAACTATATGTAGGGATAACTCCCAGATGATCTAATGTAATGTAAACCTACGTTCACACGCAGCTGTTACCACTATGACTGAAAGCTGCAACAGCCCTCTACCACTTTGTACTCTCCACTTTAACCATGTTAGACCTAGAAGTTGCTAATATATTTATCACAAAGAAACAAAGATAATATTTTTTCACACTTATTCCATAAACCTTAGTTCTTTGCATCACTACCAAATTCAGCAAGTACCTTGTGGCACCACTTATGAAAAAAAAACGAATCCAGAGAAACCTGGAGCAGGGAAGGCTAAGGCTAAAGGGCTTATTTTGGACTATTTGATTTCTTTTCTTATGGACCTAAGAACTTACAGGCAGGTAATTGGTAACTATGTACATTACTGAGTACTCTACTCGGCAATGATCTCTGCCCGCTAACAGCAGTCATGGACCGCTCCTGCTGGCGATTCTGCGTCTTCTGTTGACATCACATCGACAGAGCAGCTGCTTCCCTTCAACTCTCCTTTGTTGACGGGGTGTCACTGCCGATGTCATGCTGATTGACAGCCGGCTCCCTGCTTCCTAACTCTGGGAAGTTGGCTGTCAATCAGCATAACATTGGCAGTAATGGAAGAGAAAGAGCTTCTTCGCTGATGTGAGGTCAAATGAAGCAGCAGATTCGCTGACAGGAGCGGCTTGTGACCGCTCTTAGCCAGCACCGGGCACAACAAGAAGGTAGCAGTTATCTGTCTGTCACTTCTTAGCCCCATGACAAAAAAATAAAATATCCTATTTTACTTCACTTGCTAAGTTTTTGATACTGTGCATTTTTGCTGCACAAAAAAACGCATCATCTTACAGCTCCAGCAAAGTGTAGGGGGTTTATACAAAGCTCATGCTCTCTGTCCTTTTTTTACATAGTGTAATCTGACTTGCGGTTCGTGTTTACAATCCGCAACATTTCAATTTCTCTTGCGGGTCCGCTGAATCTTATCTACTTGTTTTTCCCTATAGAATTGTATTAGATATGGAAAATCCGCAGGTAAAAAAAGCATATGTGTTTTGATTGCGTTTCCACTGCGGAAATGGACAGAAAACGCCTGCAATCCGCAAACAACTGTATCAATAAAGCTTTGTCAAAGCCAATAATTCATTACACCAAAAAGAGACAAAAACTTGATAAAAATGCAAGTAACCTAATTCAGCTAAAAGATGCAGAAAATCAGCAACATCAAGAACGCTGAATACTCATTGTGGGAATATAGCGTAAAACATCCCAAAACCATTCTCTAAGATTACTTTTATTCGATGTGACAAACTGTCAGGCTCAATAAAAGAACATTCCACAAATCTTAGTAATGACAAGAAATAATTAAGAATAATGGGTCAACAGCAAATATCTAAATATACTTCCATTATTCTATTTATTTAAAATGGATTAGTAGGTAAATCTAGGATGATAATGTCATCCAGCTTCTGGCATAGAAAAGAAACCCCAGGGAGTCTATCACAATATTTAACCAATGTGGTGTCACTAACAATATACATTGTTATGTCACATTATCAAACTCCACCAGAACAACCTTATCTGTATTTCTATTATCTCTTAGCACAGGGAATGGTTTTTATTATTGATCCTCTTCCTGTTCTAAATATTGTGCAGCTGCATTGTCTATTTGCTCTCCTATGTTTCACATTCTCCTGTAAACCCCCGCATTCTATCAGGAGAATTTATTTTACTAAAATCTGATATTTTTTTCACACACTTTAGAATAGGGCCTGAGAGATTTTTAAGATCAATTACCGTGTATGTTGGACAGTGCAGTTTGTATCTAATGACAACTTCAAAATCGACTAATGGCCATGCGTCCCCATACAGAAGGATCGATGCAGCAGATTGAGGGCAGTGTTACCTTCACAGTATCATCAAGTATCCTGAAAATGTATAGTTTATATACTGACATAGGAATTGTGGATCTGTGTGAAGAGATATCTATTAGTTAGTCAAGAGTGTGTGTGAGTGGGTCAAGTTGTGGGAAGAACTGTATGTGACATGAGTCTACTTGAGAAAATTGGATAAATCTTCAAGATGGGATTGCCAGAAGCATAATACTGGTATACGAAAAACAAGTCCAGTGAGTGAAGTGATTGAGTGTAGACATGAGTGGATGTAATGTGGGTGGAAGATAGCCGTAGGTCATTGGCTGAGCAAAGAACACAAGTGATATATTGCAGAAGAACGAGTTACGAAAACCTTTAAGGTGTGTTTCACAAATATTAATTATATATGGCAAAAATGTTTGATCATTTGACCACTCCGCTGATGTCTACAATTAAGAAAGCAACTTCCTTGGTAAATATTTAAGGCACTATCACGGTAGTTAAAGGGTTAATCTCATCTTTCTCATATCCATAGCGAATGTTATGAATGTAAGATAAATTTTTTATTAAATACAAAAAGACACCAACAAACATATTAAAACATTGTTAAAAAATCACAAATGTGATATGACAAACAAACATGTACAACAGCCCATAATGGAGATTGTAGCCCTAAACCAGGTGCATGTGTGCACAATGACCAACCAAAATTAGCTAATGCCCTACGCTAGACAGCATACCATAGAATGTCCCCTGTATGAATAAGTGTCCAGGCTGGTACTTATCCTAAAGAATATACATTGCAAATAACCCACAATGTTGTGTTTTGGTAGCTAAGGAGAATAAGCAAAAACGACAATACACCAGAGAAGCTGGAACCTATTGGATTGCAGTACCCTGAACTAACCACAACAACAAGAGGTAGCCGTGGAGCGTTCCTACGTTGATCCTAGACGCCTCGTCACAGCCTGAGAGATAACTACACCTAAAGGCAGAAAGATGAAAGCTATCTGCCCCGGAGCAGATCCCCAAAGAAAATAGGAAGCCCCCAAACATGTAATGGCAGTTAGACAAGAAGAAGCACGGACACAGACAGAAAATAGAATGAGCAAAGCTGGGGCCCAATCTGTCTAGACAGAAAAATACAGGAAAGGATACTCACTGCAATCCAAAAAAACCCTAAAAAATACCAACACTTCTGATTGCAAAAACACCTGAGATCACACGATCTCTACCACCTAAAATCAGATCTCTGGTGTAACAAAACTAAACCACAGCCACTGAAAAAACAGTAAAAAGCAAATGAAGAAATAACAGTGGCTTCAGATAAACTGAGAGGAGCACAAGCCCCCGGAGGGGACCTGGCTGACCTCCACAGAAGTACAGGGAACAATGCAAAAAGCAAGCACAAAAATAAAAGCAGAAAATATCTTATCTGATAGCAGAAGATGCAGGCAAGACTCAGCAAACTTCCAAATGAACCAGGAACCACAATTGAGACAAGAACAATTGATCGCCGGCAACCATCATGGGAGGGAACCTCCCTTATATCAAACCAGTCAGCGATCCCAGATTGCCATTCCTCGCTGAAAGGCTCAGCACTGTCTGTAACCACCAGAGGGAGCCTCTGCTCAGAAACCATCTCTGGCACATTCATAACACCACAAAGGAGAGATTCACCAATCATACCAGATACAGCATAATAGCTTACCAGGCTGACCTGGACCTGAGTGAAATAATACATCAAGCCTGGCAAATGTTAAAGACACAGAAGATATATCAGAGTCACAATCAGTGCCTATGGAGACAATCTAGCAATAAAAGGTATACAAATAAGAGCACAAAAGGGAAAAGATACCCACAAAACACTGTCAAAGTGCAGCCAGAATGAAGGTGTATAAGGAGCACATGCAGATGGTCGGGCTATCAGAGACCCGACGCGTGTCGCCACTAAACAGAGGCTTCGTCAGGGGTAGTCTCCTTGGTGTCTAGTATCCACTCTTAGGCTAAGTGCACACGTTCAGGATTATTTGCGTTTTTTTCGCATTTTTTCGCGGGAAAAAACGCATCAAAAACGCATGAATTAAGCATCCTATCATTTAGAATGAATTCCGCGATTTTTGTGCACATGGTGCGTTTTTTTCCGCGAAAAAGAACCAACATGTTCATTAATTTCGCGGAATTCTAGCGTTTTTTCCGCTATATTATTGACCTAGAAAGTTCAGGAAAAAATCGCGATAAAAACGCGCAAAATCCTGACGTGTGCACTTAGCCTTATAGTCCACATATCAAACACATGAAATACAGTTGTGTCGTTAATCAGAAAAAGCACTAGCAACAGCCTTACCAGGACTTGCTGAAAGTCTACAGAGGCAATGAAAGTGACAAGCTTAATCAGACACCGCCTGTGTAAAATAAAAAAAAAAAAGCAAAGTATATAACATCAATAAGCCTTGCTGGCTTACTGAATAACATGATGCTTCATTCTTATACAGCCCAGCAAAGTAATTAATATAAAAGAATACGCAAAAAACACTGTTGCCATAAGTTGCTGTGTATATGTAGAGGCAATAGCGATGGCCAGTTTAATTAAAACGCCGCATGTGTAGTAAGTCATAGCGCACGTCCTGAGAGAAACGTCACAAGTATATCAAAATCATATGCCTCAATGTACTCTGGTTCTTCATAACCTGGCGACACCAGGCAACATATAGAAAGATAGAAAGAAAATGCACTACCTGAGAACAGTGGGGCAAGTATGTAATACACATACATGTTAATAGGCATCAATCAATTGCTCAATGAACTAGCATATCATTATTGCAAGGAACGCAACATGATGGTTGATTTTTAAGTAAGAAGCATACACAAAACCTGCCTACACCATAAGTTACTACATACATGTGGAAACGATACTGGTGGCCAAATATTTAAACATCATGTATTAAATAAATTAATATTTAGAGTTGGAAAAATATTTAGACTTGAGAGTCCTCAGTGGTTGATACCTTTTAATGGCTAACTGAAAAGATAACAAATTGCAAGCTTTCGAGACTACTCAGGTCTCTTCATCAGGCGAACACTAATACAAAATCTGAAGAATCACATATTTATACACAACAGGACACAGGAATAATGCAATAGGTAAGACAAATGATGTGAAGCAGAACTGTCATTATGGCAGAGGGATGAACATAAATATTGGAACAGTTCATAGATAAGGAGTGAAAGTTTTATTGCCCTCTGATTGGAGTCTGCTATTGTGTTTTGATGCTCCTAGAAGGTCAGAGAAGCAGGTTCCTTAATTGATGTAGAAAGACATGAATCCGTGTGATATATTCATTCCAGCACTAAAAGTGTCAAAGGTCATGATAAGTTTATATTCCCAAACCTTTCTATCTTTCTCAAATTTGAAGTTAGATTTTAATATAAGTAATTCCATATCCATCATGCTATGACCGGGCATACAAAAGTGTTTTGTCACAGGTAAATCCATTCTTTTTTCTCTTATTGTGTGGCGATGAGAATTCATCCTTGTTCTCAGTTTTTGCCCGGTTGGACATTTCGTACAAATAATTAGGTACACCACATTAGATGTGATGCAGCTGAAAGTACCTGGGATCTTGTAGTCCTGATGGGAGTTGGGGATCTTTATCTTGTCCGTGGTCATTATAGATGCACAGACATTTGATAAAATCCACCATCATAGCCACCAACAAGAGACAAGCCTCCAACATCTGTGCCCAGGAGAGAAAGGCCATACAGTCTCTGAAAACCAACAAAGAAATCATCATTAAACCTGCTGACAAGGGAGGTGCAATAGTCATGATGAACACATCAGACTATATGAAGGAAGCAAACAGACAACTTACGGACACACGCTACTACAGAAAACTGGAGTCGGACCCTACACAGGACTATTACAAGGAACTAAGCAAGTTGGTATCTTGTCTGTCTGACAAATCCATAAGAGCTGATGACCTGATACCAGAAAGTCCAAGAACAGGGACGTTTTACATGCTTCGCAAAATCCACAAAGCTGGGAATCCAGGGAGGCCGATTATTTCATGTGTGGACACCCTTACTGAGCAGGTATCTGGATGGGTAGAGGGTATTCTTAAACCCCTGGTAAAGGATACACCCAGCTACATTCAGGACACAACTGACCTACTGAATAAACTAGCAGCAATAGGTCCCCTACCAGAAGGAACCATCCTGGCCACCATGGATGTGGAATCTTTGTACTCTAATATCCCACACCAGGATGGATTAAATGCCTGCAAAGTCTTCATGGGAAACACCGGGAATGATGCTGATTCTGTGGTGAAACTTACAAAATTCATCCTCACCCACAATTACTTTGAATTTGACAACAAGATCTATCTTCAGGAGACTGGCACAGCTATGGGAAGTAAAATTCCTCCACAGTATGCAAATCTTTTCATGGCCAAGCTTGAAAGCGACTTTTTGTCCTCATATCCCATCAGGCCTCGGGCCTACTACCGCTACATTGATGACATTTTAATCATCTGGACGGAGTCTGAACAACAGCTAAAGACGTTCCATGAACAGTTCAACCAATTTCATCCCACCATCAACTTAACACTTAACTACTCCAGCACTGAAATTAACTTTTTAGACACCACCATTAATCTAAAGAACAATGAAATAGAGACATCCCTGTATCAGAAGCCAATCGACCGTCCAACATACCTTAAATGGGACAGTTTCCATCCAAAACACATAAAAAACTCTATTGTCTACAGCCAAGCCATCAGATACAATCGTATATGTTCCAACCCTATGGATAGAGATGAACACCTTATTCGCCTCAGAAAGACCTTTTTGAACCAGGGCTACCATCCAAGAACAATTGAAAACCAAATTACAAGAGTCACCAGAATATCAAGGAATCACAAAGCTAAAGAAGAAAATAACCGGGTGCCTCTAGTGGTCACCTACAATCCAAATCTGGAGGTGCTAAGGGGAGCTACACGGAAACTACAACCTTTACTACAAAAAGATGCCCAATTACAATCCATATTTCCAGACCCCCCACTACTATGTTTTAGGCAGTCCCCAAATCTAAGAAGCATCATTGTCAGAAGCTCCCTGTCCTCCCCAACAGCTGCAGGAACCTTTCCTTGCAACAAGAAGAAATGCAAAACCTGTGCATCTATAATGACCACGGACAAGATAAAGATCCCCAACTCCCATCAGGACTACAAGATCCCAGGTACTTTCAGCTGCATCACATCTAATGTGGTGTACCTAATTATTTGTACGAAATGTCCAACTGGGGGTCTGTATGTGGGGGAGACCGGGCAAAAACTAAGAACAAGGATGAATTCTCATCGCCACACAATAAGAGAAAAAAGAATGGATTTACCTGTGGCAAAACACTTTTGTATGCCCGGTCATAGCATGATGGATATGGAATTACTTGTATTAAAATCTAACTTCAAATCTGAGAAAGATAGAAAGGTTTGGGAATATAAACTTATGATGACTTTTGACACTCTTAGTGCTGGGATGAATATATCCCAGAGTTTTATGTCGTTCTACATCAATTAAGGAACCTGCTTCTCTGACCTTCTAGGAGCATCAAAACACAATAGCAGACTCCAATCAGAGGGCAATAAAACTTTCACTCCTTATCTATGAACTGTTCCAATATTTATGTTCATCCCTCTGCCATAATGACAGTTCTGCTTCACATCATTTGTCTTACCTATTGCATTATTCCTGTGTCCTGTTGTGTATAAATATGTGATTCTTCAGATTTTGTATTAGTGTTCGCCTGATGAAGAGACCTGAGTAGTCTCGAAAGCTTGCAATTTGTTACCATCTTTTCAGTTAGCCATTAAAAGGTATCAACCACTGAGGACTCTCAAGTCTAAATATTTTTCTATCTACTGGCTAACACGGTACGAAGATACACATCTTTCCTATATTTAGAGTTGAGAGTCCTCAGTGGTTGATACCTTTTAATGGCTAACTGAAAAGATGGTAACAAATTGCAAGCTTTCGAGACTACTCAGGTCTCTTCATCAGGCAAACACTAATACAAAATCTGAAGAATCACATATTTATACACCACACAGCACAGAAAAAATGCAATAGGTAAGACAAGTGACGTAAAGCAGAACTGTCATTATGGGAAATAGAGATGAACATAAATATTGGAACAGTTCATAGATAAGGAGTGTGAAAGTTTTATTGCCCTCTGTTTGGGGTCTGGTAATGTTTTGTGATGTTTTCACAGGGTCTTTGGAGTAAATAAATTAAGCACTTATACTCTAAAGAACGTTGCAAATGTGTCAGAAATCACATGCCCCAATAGACACAATAATTCACCGTAGTCCAGCAACTCCAGACAACCAACTGTCTCAAAAAAGAGTGCACAAATCAAGGCTACGGAACACAAAAGGAGAGCCAGATGTAAAATATGCATTAACATCAATAAATACTGATCAATAACTGGATAAAGATAACATTTCATTATTGAATAGCACAACATGATAACACATTGATAAGCAAAAATTTTTTACTTATCAAGTAAGTTTTAAAAGCCTGTGTGGGATCAGAGGGAAGTACCTGGCACAGGCTTTTAAAACTAAATTGGATCGACTTTTGGAATCTGCATGGACATGTAACATTATCAATAAAAGAGAAAAGGAATTCTTGTCAAACCCTCATCTCAGGACACCCACGTTTTATATGCTAACAAAGGTCCACAAATCCCTACAGGATCCTCCAGGTAGGCCTATAGTGTCCGGGATAGATGGTTTGTTTGAACGGCCATGTATGTACCTGGATTTCTTTTTGCAACCTCTGGTTTCTTCGGTCAGGTCGTTTGTGAGAGACTCCACTTTCCTTATTCAACAACTACAGGACCTTGCTCTTCCACCGGACACTTTATTGGTAACTATGGATGTGGAGTCTCTTTATACTTGCATCTTGCTTGACTTGGGCATTCGGGCTGTGTCTTTTTTCTTAGATGAACACTCTTCAGGTGACAGAAAACACGATTCGTTTCTGTTAGATCTCTTGCACTTTGTGCTTGACAAAAATTATTTTGTGTTTGATCGGGCCTATTAAAGGCAGATCTCTGGCACCGCGATGGGAGCACGGTGTGCGCCTTCGTATACAAATTGATTTTTAGGGTGGTGGGAGATCACCAGGGTGTTTTGTCTTGAATCTTTTTCATCTAATGTCATACAATGGTACCGGTATATTGATGACGTTCTCTTTTTCTGGACAGGCACCCAGGAAGACTGTCTAACCTTTATTGATACACTCAATGACAATTCTTTGAATATACGACTCACGGCTCACCTCTCATCAACAACGGTTGAGTTTCTGGATCTCAAATTGAGTATTATAGATTCGTGTATCTCCACCACCCTTTTTCGGAAACAGACTGCTACAAATAGTGTGTTACACTTCTCGAGCTTTCATCCCTGGCACCTGAGGAGTGGTTTCCCTAAGGGACAGTTTTTTCAGCTGAAAAGGAACTGTAGTACACATGATGAATTTCTTGTACAGGCGAAGGACCTTACCCAACGGTTCAGAAAGAGGGGATACCCTAAGAAGGTAATCTCTCGCGCATTTATAGCAGCTAGGGACATTGACAGGGGTTCTCTTTTACAGCCACGTATGACGCATCCCCCTAAGCCACTCGGGGTGGTGACAGCTTACAACAATCAATGACGAGATATCAGGGGCATCCTCTCTAAGCATTGGAATATTTTGCGTAGTGAATCTCGACTAAAGCCACACATTTCTGAACAACCTAGCCTGGTGGCTAGGAGAGCAAAGAGCCTTAAAGACTGTCTTAGTCATAGTCATTTTAGACATTCGACCATGAGATTGAACAGGGCATACGCCCATGGGGGACTTTTCCCTGAGGGAACTGTACTGTTTGTCCCTTTACTATCAATGGGCATTCTCTTACTATACCTGTATTTCCTTTCCAGATTTGTTCATATAAGTCATATAAGTCATATTTTAATTGCAAATCTCGGAATCTTGTTTACGCCTTGATTTGCCCATGCCCCAAGGTATATGTTGGGCAAACGTCGCAAGAATTCAGGAAAAGATCACAGCAACATTTCTCCAGCATCAATACAGCGAAGAATGATAAAGAGAAGGGCAAGACACTGTCATCTGTTGCATCGCACTACTTATTGGAACATAACTCCAGGATTGGAGGCACGAAAATTATGGGACTTGAATTTGTTAAACTTGACATCAGGGATGGAAATGCCACCTTAGAATTACTTAAGTGCGAATCAAAGTGGATTTTTAACCTTAAGAGTTTCACTCCAGCAGGTCTTAATGAGGACTTATTATTTACTGGCTTCTATAAACAAACTTGACTGTTGTATTCTGTATTAGATCAGAGGTGTCTAGACAGCATACCATACTTCTGTAGGTATGTTTGTGTTGGGGTGGTACCTCTCGAGGTAGCACTATGCATCAAATGCACATGGTCCTGGCTATTGGAGTTATTATCCAAGAGGTCAACTGGGTACTTTGTTCCTGTGACCTTTAATAGTGGTTCTAATTAAAAAAATCTTTCTATACCTGTACTTGATCTATTAAAACTGCCCTCATTTTGTCATTATGTCCCCAGTCAGTGTGATTCATTAAGTGTCTATGTATTCTTATAAGAGAATAATATAATCACTTCTCTATAATGATGGGGATTGTGATCCTCTCTATAACGTCTAGCAATTTTTACATCATTGTCGTGCATAATTTGGCTGCTGATAGTATTGTGGGCTCTATATGCCTTTGTGTATTTTGATATTTACTCTAGGGTCATGGTTCATTAATCATTTGGTGTTGGGCCATTTGTTTATTGGTCTAGAATTTTTCTATATTGTGTAGAAATATAATAAATATTGACATATGTTGCAGTTCATCTTGATAAGATTTTGATTTTCTTTTGCTGTATAGTGTGAGTGTATTTTTGACATCATTATTTTGACATACTAGTGCGGCTTTGCTCTATACAAGCTAATTGCCGCCGAGTATTTCACATCTGATATTTTTCTGTTTCACCTATCTAGGTGGTTGGTTTATCATTGATAGATGGCTGTCTGACGTCGCCAGGCTATGGTGAACCAATGTGTCCATGTGGGCACGCGATTCTGACATACTTGCGGCGTCTCTTCTAATATAAGCGCCATTATCCGATATATATGCAATGTTTTATTAAATGGCCATTGGCATCGCCTTTATATGTACGTAGTAAGCTATGGCAAGACTTTTTTTTTTATTTGCAAAAAAAAAAAAATAATTTTTGCTTATCAATGTGTTATCATGTTGCGCTATTCAATAATGAAATGTTATCTTTATCCAGTTATTGATCAGTATTTATTGATGTTAATGCATATTTTACATCTGGCTCTCCTTTTGTGTTCCTTAGCCTTGATTTGTTCACTCTATTTTGAGACAGTTGGTTGTCTGGAGTTGCTGGACTACGGTGAATTATTGTGTCTATTGGGGACGTTCTTTAGAGTATAAGTGCTTAATTTATTTCATACATGATGTTTAAATATTTGGCCACCAGTATCGTTTCCACATGTATGTAGTAACTTATGGTGTAGGCAGGTTTTGTGTATGCTTCTTACTTAAAAATCAACCATCATGTTGCGTTCCTTGCAATAATGATATGCTAGTTCATTGAGCAATTGATTGATGCCTATTAACATGTATGTGTATTACATACTTGCCCCACTGTTCTCAGGTAGTGCGTTTTCTTTCTATCTTTCTATATGTTGCCTGGTGTCGCCAGGTTATGAAGAACCAGTGTACATTGAGGCATATGATTTTGATATACTTGTGACGTATCTCTCAGGACGTGCGCTATGACTTACTACACATGTGGCGTTTTAATTAAACTGGTCATCGCTATTGCCTCTACATATACACAGCAACTTATGGCAACAGTGTTTTTTGCGTATTCTTTTATATTAATTACTTTGCTGGGCTGTATAAGAATGAAGCATCATGTTATTCAGTAAGCCAGCAAGGCTTATTGATGTTATATACTTGGCTTTTTTTTTTTTTTACACAGGCGGCGTCTGATTAAGCTGGTCACTTGCATTGCCTCCGTAGACTTTCAGCAAGTCCTGGTAAGGCTGTTCCTAGTGCTTTTTCTGATTAACGACACAGCTGTATTTCATGTGTTTGATATGTGGACTATAAGAGTGGATACTAGACACCAAGGAGACCACCCCTGACGAAGCCACTGTTTAGTGGCGACACACGTCGGGTCTCTGATAGCCCGACCATCTGCATATATACTCCTTATACACCTTCATTCTGGCTGCACTTTGACAGTGTTTTGTGGGTATCTTTTCCCTTTGTGCCCTTATTTGTATACATTTTATTGCTAGATTGTCTCCATAGGCACTGATTGTGACTCTGATATATCTTCTGTGTCTTTAACATTTGCCAGGCTTGATGTACTATTTCACTCAGGTCCAGGGCAGCCTGGTAAGCTATTATGCTGTATCTGGTATGATTGGTGAATCTCTCCTTTGTGGGTTATTTGCAATGTATATTCTTTAGGCTAAGTACCAGCCTGGACACTTATTCATACAGGGGATATTCTATGGTATGCTGTCTAGTGTAGGGCATTAGCTAATTTTGGTTGGTCATTGTGCACACATGCACCTGGTTTAGGGCTACAAGCTCCATTATGGGCTGTTGTACATGTTTGTTTGTTTGTCATATCACATTTGTGATTTTTTAACAATGTTTTAATATGTTTGTTGTTGTCTTTTTGTATTCAATAAAAAATTTGTTTGATTATATATCTCTTGTATATTGTTGGTGATCCCCTGCATCTATAGCCTATGTCTTTTCTCTTTCTGTGCAAGTTTCCATATACATTGGCTTTTGGTGGATCCTAATTTAATATTACCTGTGGTGCCCCCGATATCTAGCTGATGAATGTAAGATAAGTGTGGGATAGAGTTGGGAAGGATCATTTGAAATTCGAAATTTGCTAGCTTTGATGAATTTTCCCCCCAAAGTTTTATTTTCGGCTAATAAATTTGATGCAAATTGTAATACTAGAAAGCCTCTATTTCAATCTTTAAGGCACTATCACTGGAGTTAAAGGGCTCTTCTCATCTTGTGCATATGTGGAGCCCAGCTGCGCTTGGATCCACATATCCTAGAAGGGTGCATGAAGGATTCGTCCAATAGAGGTCTCACTACATACACACACCTTCACCCGTCCTCAGTCCACCAGAGGGAGCCAGATTGAGATATAAAAGGGGGTTAAGGCAGGAAGTCAGTCAGTCTTCAGAGCTGAGTGAGTCTGAAGAGCAGAGTTAGTCTGCAGAGCAGAGTGAACTGAAGCTGAGTCTGCAGAGGAGTTCTGTTCAGTCTAGCTGAGGAGTCTAGCAAATCAGGCTAGAGAGCAAAGAGCGTGCCGACGCTCTGGAGAGTGGCAGAAGAGGCAGCCCACCAACTGCCAGTGTGTATAACCTTGTGAGGGCCCGAGTAGGCCGGAGGCAAGAGGAGAGTAGCAAAGGGGCAGAGGAGCCTTACCAACTCACCCAGCAAGTACAAACCGGACGCCGGGTCCGAGCCTACAGGGATCTCCACGACCCAGTAGGAGACAACCGGAATTCCTGGAGGACTACAGGTCCCAGGAGCACCACAGAGCTGATATGTAACAGGGCCAGGGGACACGGAGATACGATAAGCAAGGAAAGTGTACTCCAGGAGAAGGTCCTACCACAAGGTCAGCCGGTGCAGGACAGAGACTAAGTTAGGCCCAGCTACAGGCAGGCCAGAAACTCATTACAGAAAGGCAAGAAACAGGAGGCCTTATACCTGCTCAGTGGGAGAATCTGGATGTGCACCCTTCACCCTACAGTGCTCCGGGATGTACCTGCACCATCTCCAGTAAAGGTACCAAAGTGACTTGTGTGTGTGTCCACCTTCTTATTCCTACTCTTCCGGATTCCCTCCATCCTGCATCCCTACACTTACGCTGCCCTGATGGCCCGCTTCACCTGTGGGGAGCGATACCACCTAAGCTGCCACAACACCGGCCTCAGTGGACTGCTGCAGTGCTGGTGATCCTCACCAGACACCACAGGTGGCGTCACGATTCACTGACATTATCCCCTGTAAATATCCCCCTTTTTGAAGGTGAGCACCCAGGGCCACGGACCGAGCTGTGGCCACCATGACATCCCCCATAGAGATCAACGGGCTCGGGTCCGAGTACCCCACAGCCCTGGCTGGGCGGCTCACATATCCACAGGATATTCTGGATTCTGTATCTCTCTGCTGCATTTGACACTGTGGATCACCAGCTTCGCCTCACAATGCACCACTCTATCGACCTCAAGAACACCATGCTCTCCTGGTTCTCCTCCTACCTCTGTGACTGCTCCTTCACTGTATCTTTTGCTCGCTCTCACTCTTCTCCTCGTCCCCTTACTATCGGGGTTCCTCAGGGCTCAATCGTAAGCCCCCTTCTCTTCTCTCTATACACCACCCCTATTGGACAAACCATCAGTAGATTTGGCTTCCAGCATCATTTCTATACTGTTAACACCCAATTATACACTTCCTACTTTGATATATGTCTACTGTTTCTAACATCACTTCCTCCCTTTATCTGAAACTGAATCTCTCCAAAACTGAACTTCTTGTGTTTCTCCCATCTGCTAACCTAACTCTACCTGACATTGAAATTACCCTGCCTGGAGGGTTCAACCACAACTCCCGCTGTCTTCGAGTTATATTTGACAAAGAACTTTTCTTTGTTGCCTATATCCAATCACTCACTCTCTCATGTCACATGCATCTTAAAAACATATCCAGAATCCGACCTTCTCTCACCTTTGAAACTACTGAAAACTCTTACTGCTGCTCTTATTCATTCTCGTCTGGATTACTGCAACTCTATTGATCGGTCTTCCTCTAACCAAATGTTCTCATCTCCAATCTGTCTTGAATGCGGCAGCCAGGGTCGTATTTCTGTCCAGGTGCTACACCAATGCCTCCACCTTGTGTCAATCATTGCACCGGTTGCCTATTCTCTACAGAATAGAACATAAACTCATATCTTTCACCCACAAAGCACTCCACATTTCTCCACCACCCTATATCTCCTCCCTTCTCTCTGTCTATTGCCTTACATGTTCCCTCTGTTCTGAAACTGACCTAAGGGTGAGTTTCCACGGTCAGGATACGCTGCGTGTTTGGCGCTGTGCGCTGGCGCATCGCCAAACACGCAGCGTCCAGATGTTACAGCATAGTGGAGGGGATTTCAAGAAATCCCGTCTCCACTATGCGTAACAATACGCAGGTGGCAGACCTGCGTAAACGGACATGCGGCGCGTCTTTTCAGACCGCAGCATGTCCTCGCGTATTGCGGCGACGGTGCGTCGCCGCAACATAATTAACACAGGGCTATGTAGCCCTGCGCTCTTTCCGGAGGTGTTCCGGAGGTGTCCTGAACACCTCCGGAAATAGCGCGCGTCAGAAAGGGGGCGGGGCTTAGACGGAGCGGAATTTCCGCTCCGTCAAAAGCGCTATGGTTCCGGACCGTGGAACCATAGCCTAAGACTAACATCCTTCACAATCCGAACTTTGCACCTCCGTCTCCAAGACTTCTGTGCTGCACCAGTTTTCGGGTATGCACTACCCCAGACAATCTGACTGATACCTAGCCCCCGCTTTTTTTAAGTATGCTTTAAAAACACATCTTTTTAAACAAGCCTATCACCTCAACTCACTAACCTAACTCTCCCTTGTTCCCTCCTTCTAAATATTATTCAGAATCTGCTCCCTCCTATTAATCGGTTTCCACACGTCTATGCAAACAATAACTGCACTTGATAATTGCACTTAAATAGATTGGCTGATGACCGGATCATCCAGCGCTATATGAAAATCCCTATTTATTATAATTGCTGAACCTGAAATAACCTGCACTATGAGAAATGAGAGAGACTCCATTTTGATTTATTAATTTCAGGCACAATATATTATCCAAAGAACTCCCTCCTCTCCTGAACTGTGGCCCCCACCCATGAGATGAGTACACAAATTCCCAACAGAACAGGAACATTCCATATTGCCAGAGAATTAGAGGACACGTGTTAATTAAGGTGAGGAGGAACAATGCTGTGACCCCCTGCTGTCTTTTGTGCAAGGCGGCCAAAATCAATCAGGTATCAATGGAAGCGGAGTGGCACCAACACATAGAGATGAATTATGCGAGTACCGTGAATCTCAGGGTTAAGTCCAATAAACCACCAGAATCCGGGAAGTCCTCCACACACACACCTGGGTTTCATCGTTCTCTAGCTGTCCCAGATATCGAGCTACCGAGACTGGCTCTCCAGAACCACTTAGTTGATCCAAGTTTGGACTCTCCATATCGGGCCAGCCCCAACTTAGGCCTCTTTCACACTTCAGTCGTTTGGCGTCAGTCAGAATCCGACATCGTGGCGGATCCACCAAAAATAGTGAATAACGGAGTGAACAGATTCGTTATTTTGGCAGATCCGTTAATGAATCTGCCAAAATAACAGATCCATTCACTCAGTCACATCCGTTTTTGCATCCGTTTCATCCGTTTTTTGACGGATCCGTTATTCACATGAGAGGATTTCCAACATGATTGGCTACTGGAAATTATGCTGTACCGTGATTGGCTACTGGGAGCTATGTGGAAACTATAAATAGGGTGTTTTTACACCATATTATTTGAAAGGTTGTAGAGCAAGTGGCAGAGATGGAGGGGATTTTGGAGAATATGGCGAAGAATCTATGTGCGGATTTTTCATTGGAGGTTAATCGGTTGGCAAGAATTATTTGGTAGAAGGAGGAAGCCAGACAGCGGATCCTGCGTCGGCGGCAGAGACGTATGTGGATACATCCCATAAATGCTAGGCACAGGGCCGGCTCCAGGTTTTTATGGGCCCCCGGGTGAAAGAGTCTCAGTGGGCCTCTTTAACACAGACCACGATTCATGATGCACAGATACTGCAGAGAAATATGGGTATAGTACAATGCCAAACACTTCTCTTCTTCCATTACATGAGTGATATATATTGTAAATTGTACAATAGCTCAAAACCTGCCAAATCCTCACAGCACACAGTACAGACTGGACAGTACAGTCCTCCATACAATATTATGGGCACCACATAGTCCTCCATACAGTATTATGGGCCCAATATAATGCTCCATAAAGAATATTGGACACCAAATAATGCTCCATACAGGATACTGGTCCCCATATAATGCTCCATACAAAATATGGAGCTCTCCTCTGCACTGTGCTGCGTTCTGCATTGTTACGGCTCACGAAAGGGCGCTGTGGAAAAACTCCCCATTATCATCATCATTGCCTGCCCATTATCATTATCATTGCCTCCCCATCATCATCATTGTCTCCCCATCATCATCATCATTGCCTCACCATCATCATTGCCACCCCATCATCATCATCATTGCCTCCCCATCAACATTGCCTTACCATCATCATCATCATTGCCACCCCATCATCATTATTGCCTCCCCATCATCATCGCTTCCCCATCATCATCATTGCCTCCGTCTCCTCACCACCATCACTGCCTCCCCCCACCACCATCACACATACAGCACCACACACAGACAGCACCGCAGCACTCTCACATACACACACACTGATACACACACACACACAGACACATACACCTCACATCTCACCTGTCCGGCACCTGCGCTTACTCTCTGCCACAGCCAGCCACTGAATGATGATGTCATTCAGCGGCGCTGCTGTGAGAGGAAGCACAGGCACCCTGCAGGTGCCCCCTGGAGCCCGTAGCTGCGGAGGCACGGGGAGAGGTAAGTATTGTGCCGGCTGCTGCCGGGGCCCTGAGCAAGCGGGGGGGCCCAGTGGCGGCGCTGGTACCGCTCTCATCCACTAACGGGCGCCGGGGTGCCCGATGGCGAGTGGGCCCCCCGCCTGCTCAGGACCCCAGCACTTGCCCGGGTAGGCTGGGTGCTGACGCCGGCCCTGGCTAGGCGTATGACCCGTGGGGTGTATTCCACATTATACTTGGAATTGAGGCAGAACCCGAGCAAATTCTTTAACTACGTGAGAATGAGAGCTGCCAATTTTGAGTGTTTGGTGGAACGGATTGAAGATCGAATAAGGAGACAAGACACTTATTTACGTTTTGCAATATCACCAGCAGAGCATCTGATGGTCACAATTCGGTAAGTTTTTTTAAAAAAAAATTCTTCCTCATTTTGCAAACTTATAACTGTATGTTGTTGCTGGTGTTTTTAATTAATTACTGTCTTTTCCTTTTTTGCAGATTTCTTGCAACTGGGGAATCCTTTTCCTCTCTGCATAACCAATACCGTCTTGGGATTTCCACAATCTCCGGGATTGTGAAAGAGACCTGCCGGGCATTGTGGGATTCTTTGCAGGAGGAATACATCCCACAGCCAACACAGAAGAGATGGCTGGAGATTGCTGCAAATTTCATGGAAATATACCAGTTCCCAAACTGTGTTGGTGCCGTGGATGGCAAGCATATTCGAATTCTGTAACTAGCTGGATCCGGATCTGAATTCTTTAATTATAATTTTTTTTTCTCAATTGTACTCATAGGCATTGCTGACGCCAAATGTAAATTTATCGCAGTGGATATCGGTGCCTATGGGCGTTCAAATGACTCCCAGGTCTTCAAGATGTCGCCGATGGGACGTCGGTTATATGGAGATACTTTTGACTTTCCACCTCCAAGACCACTCCCTGGAACCTCTGGCCCTGCATTGCCATTTGTGTGTGTGGGAGATGAGGCCTTTCAGCTCCACCCCATTTGCTTAAACCCTATGGAAGTCATGGCTTGACACAAAAGAAACGAATCTTCAACTATCGTTTGACAAGGGCCCGAAGAGTCGTTGAATGTGTGTTTGGTATTTTAACTGCTAAATGGAGAGTGCTGCTTACCGCAATAAAACTACAACTGAGACTGTTGATGATGTCGTTAAAGCTTGTGTGGTCCTCCACAATTTTGTAATATCCAAAGAACATGTTTCCATGGATGAAAATATGTCTGAGACCACCTTGCAGGATTACAACAATATCAGTTTTAGGAGTACAGGCTCAGTTTCCAGAATGCGGGACAAGTTTGCATACTACTTTATGTCACTTGAAGGAAGAGTTGACTGGCAGTATGACATGGTTTAATTTTTTTAAATTGTTTTCTACTATACCATGCTTTTTGTTTTTTACCACAAATCTGTATTGTTCGGTATCTGTACCACAATTTAATTACCTTTTGTACCTTTTCCACTATTTCTGTATTATCTGTACCCTAATCTTGGTACCTTTACACCAAGTTGTGTGTGTTACCCTTTAATGTTTTTACACTTTATCACTTAAAAAAAATAAGAAGACAATAAATGTTTTCCACCACAATAAATTTTATTATACAAAAAACTTGTATCCTTTTTATTGGATCATAGACGTTTTGAAAAATTTATATATACATAAATTCACAGCACTATATACTATATATACATAAATTCACAGTACTATATACAATATATACATACATTCACAGCACTATATACAATATATACATAAATTCACAGCACTATATACAATATATACATAAACAGCACTATATACAATATATACAGAAATTAACAGCAGTATATACATATATTTACAGATTTGTGTAGTGTTGGGTGGAGATAGTAGCGGAGGGACTGACAGGGCGGACCAAGTCGATAGTTGAGGACGGAACAGCAGGTTTGGTAGGATCAGAAGTGGAGGTAAAAACATGAGGTTGGGCAGGGAGTTGAGGGGCAGAGGTGGTTTGTGGGAGGAACGGTGAAGGTTTTGGTGGGATGGGGTACGGTGAAGGTAAGGGTGAAAACTGGAAGGGTGAACTAAAATAATGGGAATAATGGAATGGGGAAGGAGTGGTAGGAAGATGGGCGGCAGCTACATGGTCGGCAGCTGGATGGCCGGCAGCTGGATGGCCGGCAGGTTGGCTGACAGCTGGATGGATGGCAGCTGGATGGACGGCAGGTTGAGGTGGGGAAGGTGTTGGAATTTGGTGGGTAGTTGGATGGGATTGGGTCATTGCCTGCGCTAGAGCAGTGTGGCAGCCTTGAATCACATGCATCTGCAGGTCAGGAGTTAGATTTTCCATGTGCCTGAGTACTGACTGAAAAAAGCAGTGTCTCGGCGACAAGTTTGCATCTGACTGCATCCTATCAATTTTACTGCTGAGTTCAAGTTTTTTTTTGCTCAACAGACTGAACCCAGCAGTAACTTGATCATTTAAAAGCTTGACCGTGTTTTGAAAGGATGCATTCAGATGCAAAAAATCAGATGCATAGCTCCTTTCCTGACCTCTGTGGTGCTGCCGTCCAGACCAAAAGGTGGTCTAGATGTGGCGGCAGTGTCAGCAGGGTAGGGTAAAGGGAACTCCAACACGTCACCTGCAGCTTCATGTGACGAAGTCTGCCCTGCTACTCAAGCGCTGGTGTATGGGGCGGAGGGATCACACAGAAGGGAAGGTGCAAAGGGGTCGGGTCTATCGACGTGGTCCCCGGTGGCGGACTCCTGAGGGACCGCTCCAGAGGGAACCAACTCAGAAGCTGGCTCCCGAGTGCTGCAGACAGTGCTGTCAAATAAAACAAACAAAAAAAAATGTTAATATATTGATATTACATTGCCCTTGCTGAAATAATAAGAAGGTTAGACACGTAAAACATTTTTGATACATAAATGGGGTTTGAAATATTTACCTTCTGCTGACCATCGTTGATCGAAGGAACAACAGGGCTTTGGCATATTTGTACCTGCTCCTGCGTCCTGCTGATCCACTTGGGGCCTGCATCCATGGGCGTACCCACCGTGGGGCAGGGGGGGCAGCTGCCCCTCCCTAGAAGCAGGGGCACACAATGAAAGAGAGCGGAGAGAGCAGCACAATGCTGACTCCCTCTGCCACAGGTTACAGTGCCTGTCTGTGTGCGCAGGGCACGGAGCTGCTGTGTCACCAGAGGAGCTTCTTCCTGGCTGCAGCAGCTGTAGTTTCACTTTCTGCCCTTCAGGCTCTGGTTGTCTCAACCACACTGGGTCCTAGTGCCCTCTGTGTGCATACACTGGACACTTCCTGGTCCTGCCTCAGTCACTGCCTGCAAGCTTCAATGGTAAGAGGGGATGGAATTTATTAAATTCATTCTGCTCAGGCATGTCATGGTCACTGTGGGGGAATGTGAGAGAATGGGGGTACAGTGGGGGAGGGGTACAGGGCACTGGGGTGAATGTAAGAGGATGGGGGTATTGTGGGGGCTAGGGCACTGGGGGGGTTAATGTGAGAGGATGGGGTATTGTGGGGGAGGGGTACAGGGCACTGGGGTAAATGTAAGAGGATGGGGGTATTGTGGGGGCTAGGGCACTGGGGGGTTAATGTGAGAGGATGGGGGTATTGTGGGGGAGGGGTACAGGGCACTGGGGTGAATGTAAGAGGATGGGGGTATTGTGGGGGATAGGGTACTGGGGTTGATGTGAGAGGATGGGGTATTGTGAGGGAGGGTGGACAGATCACTGGGGTTGAATGTAAGAGGATGGGGGTATTGTGGGGCTAGGGCACTGGGGGTTTACTGTGAGAGGATGGGGGTATTGTGGGGACTGAAGTGGGGAGGGGCAACAGAGCACTGAGGGGTGCTGAGAGGATGGGGGTATTGTGGGGTCAGTGGGACAGAATACTAAGGGGTGCATGTGAGACGATGGGCTGTTGGGGTGTGGGTGGGGGACAGGGGATGTAGGGGGCTTTTTTTTACTTGTGAGCTCGTTAATACTTTAATAAAAGATTAATATTTCAGTATTATTATAACAAGGGCCGTATAACTCATGCGAGGATCGCACTGCAATCCTCGGACTTGCTGGTACCGCTCCTGACATGAGCGCGACTGCCATGTATAATATATGGTATATACAGCGTAGTGTCGCATACACTGCTGTATTATACAATATACAACAGTTCTAATGCTCCATACCTAATATGCAGGATAATGTACAGTGTATATGATGTAACCTGTATAAGATGCGACATTGGCTTGCCCCCCCCCCTAGTTTTGATCCTGGGTACGCCCATGCCTGCATCTCCTTGTTGAATTCCCTCTTGAAGCGATCCCTGAGTGACCGCCACCGTGTGATAACCCTGTCACCTGGAAAGTAAAAGAAAAAAATTGGTTTTAGCATAAAACACATTACATTCTGCAACATTCATTACTGAACTGTGAATACTTACGTGCATGATCCTGGTCCCAAGCCCCGAGTTCCTCCCAGTTCTCCATCACCACGCTGCATACTTCCTCCCATAGCCGTCGGGTGATGACTTGGTCAGCATGGCGGTGGTCAGCCATATTCCACAGCGCCTCCCGATCTTGTACCTCTTTGATGAGGGTGTCCATGTCAATCCCTCTATCCTCAACATCTGTATCGGGAGCACGCTGTGAAGCCTGTGGAGAAAAAAAAAAAGAAATTTTCAGCAACATGAAGTAAAAAGAATTTATTGAACACAAAACTAAAAAAGTGTACTTACTTGCTGACCGCCGCGACGATCATGCTGACGACCATGGGAGGTCCTTGGAGGAACTCTACGACGAGACCTGGATTGTTAAGACTATAAAACAGAAAAAAAAAATTATGTGCATGGAATGGAGGTATATGTTTTGTGTGTACTGTGATCAATGTTTGTGTTGGGTAATAATGTGATGTATGTGAGGATTTGTCTGTGCAAAACTTACACTCTGCACGCCCACTCCTAGTATTTCTCCACCCTGCCCTTCTTCTTCTGGAAGCCCCTCTGCTTCAGCTTCCTGTGCAAACAGAATACATGCATATCAGTTTTGTATTATTGTTACCATCAGCAAAAAATAAAAAAATAAAAAAAAAAAATAAATAAATTACCTCACTTTGCCGACGCTGTGGCGGAGGGCTCCCAGAAGAAGACATTACTGGCTTGAGTCCTGACTGGGTCCTTAAAGTAATCTGCAAGTATAAAGACACTTGATAAGCTACTATACAAAGGATGTAGCAGCTTTCTGGCCAATATACTTAGATCAGAACAAAACTCTTGGGCCTGACTGGGTCCTCTTGGGCCTGACTGGATCCTCTTGGGCCTGACTGGGTCCTCTTGGGCCTGACTGGGTTCTCTTGGGGCCTGACTGGGTCCTTACAATAATCTGCAAGTATAAAGACACTTGATAAGCTACTATACAAAAGATAGAAAAGCTTTCTGGCCAATATACTTACATCAGAACAACACTCTTGGGCCTGACTGGGTCCTCTTTGGCCTGACTGGGTCCTCAAAGTAATCTGCAAGTATAAAGACACTTGATAAGCTACTATACAAAAGATAGAAAAGCTTTCTGGCCAATATACTTACATCAGAACAAAACTCTTGGGCCTGACTGGTTCCTCTTGGGCCTGACTGGGTCCTCTTTGGGCCTGACTGGGTCCTCAAAGTAATCTGCAAGTATAAAGACACTTAAACCTATGATACCAAAAAATAATAAAAAGATTACTTGCGTGGTTTTCCAACGCCGTCTTTTACATCCTCTTGATACGCAATGCACAAGCTACAGAACCCTCCACCTCCTGTTTCACCCACCCAAAAAAATAAAACATTTCTAAACACCAACCCTCCTTCCAACTTTAGATACCTACCCCCATAACCTTTGTATACACCCCATAACCTTTGTATACACTTTTGTATACACCCCATAACCTTTGTATACACCCCATAACCTTTGTATACACTTTTGTATACACCCCATAACCTTTATATACACCCCATAACCTTTGTATACACTATTGCATACACCCCATAACCTTTGTATACACCCCATAACCTTTGTATACACTTTTGCATACACCCCATAACCTTTGTATACACCCCATAACCTTTGTATACACTTTTGTATACACCCCATAACCTTTGTATACACCCCATAACCTTTGTATACACTTTTGTATACACCCCATAACCTTTATATACACCCCATAACCTTTGTATACACTATTGCATACACCCCATAACCTTTGTATACACCCCATAACCTTTGTATACACTTTTGCATACACCCCATAACCTTTGTATACACTTTTGTATACACCCCATAACCTTTGTATACGCCCCATAACCTTTGTATACACTTTTGTATACACCCCATAACCTTTGTATACACCCCATAACCTTTGTATACACCTTTGTATATACCCCATAACCTTTGTTTACACCCCGTAACCATTGTATACACCTTTGTATACACCCCATAACCTTTGTATACACCCCATAACCTTTGTATACACCCCATAACCTTTGTATAAACCTTTGTATACACCTCATAAATTTTATATCCACATTGTAAAAACAATACACCTATGTATACCCTGTGTGGTATACCAATAATAACACAAATAACCTTTGTTTGAAATTATACTACCGACAGTTTTTGTAGACAGTTTTTATTGTAATGGTTTTTTTTTTTACTTATTTTTTTGGGTCAAGTAGGAGCTACACTGCTCTTTACACATGCACGCACACACACAGACATGCACGCACACACATGCACGCACACACATACACACATGCACGCACACACACACACATGCACACACGTACACAAGCACGCACATGCACGCGCACAAAAATACTAGTACATTATGAAAACTAAACATGTTGGAAATATAACTACAGTATGAAAGAAAATAAGAATGCAGGACACACACTCAAACATGCTGCAATCACGCATTATGGCATTTACTCACACTGGCTGGCAGGAGTCAGCTGGGCAGGCAACCAATCTCTCTGGCTGGCTAGCTGGCAGGCAGGGTCTTCAGGCTTGCTGGCAGGATCTTCAGTCTTGCTGGCAGTCTTCAGGCTTCCTGGCAGGGTCTTCATGTGTGGCATAATGAGAAATGAGGCACACCTGGCTTGTTTATATAGTTTTGGGGCTGTCTGGAAAAGTATCCAACATTTGGAGCATGCTCAGTCCAAAACGACTGATCCGTCGGGGGAATCCGTCAAATGACGGATGGCGACGAATCCGCCGCCCATAGACGCCCATTGTAAAAATTTGGCGGACGCGGCGGATCCGTCACGATCCGCCAGCATCCGCCATTTCGACGCAGACAAAAAACTTTACAATGTCTGTCCAATCGAGACAGCGGATGCCAAAGAATGGCTGCAACGGACGTCCATCCGTCGCAATCCGCCAGTAATACAAGTCTATGGGAAAACAGCGGATCCGCCAAAAAAAATTCAAATAATGGGGGATTCTGACTGACGCCAAACGACTGAAGTGTGAAAGAGGCCTAACCCGTTGAGATGTCAGTCGTCCCGTTTGGACGTCCCACTAGGAAACTATGACCAATCTTAGACATTGGGAATTATTTAAGCTAGGAGGTCAAGGGACGAGATTTCAGTCCAACCCAGAGAGGTGGTGGCAAATATGGGAGGGGGCGAGCTAGGCGTTAAAAGCTAGTTAAACACCTTTAGCCAGTGTCATTGTTCTGCCATGGAAGCTGCATTACATCATGCATAGAGACAGACCAGAAACTAAGAAAGTACCTGTGGACTCAATGCTTCCCTTGGCCCACAAGCTATAAGAAATGGTAACTTGACACATACAGCTAACTGCAATTCCATTCCTGTACCCTACCTTTATCTGTACTTCTGGCTGTTATATCTGTATATTCCTATATTTTTGTATTTTCTGCTGCGTTTTTAGGGAATTAAAATATCAATTAACTTGGGGCTGCTCTTTTGCAGAGTACAAGCTAGTGCAAGGCGTGTGCACAAGGGCATGCAGAGTTCAGGATAATGCAAGGCATATGCACGAGGGCACGCAGAGTACAGGACAGTGCAAGGCATGTGCACGAGGGCACGCAGAGTACAAAGCAAGGCAGAGGGCACGCTGTGAAGCACGCCTGGGTGCAAGGCAAGACAGAGTGTGCTCTGTGAAGCACGTTAGAGCTCAAGGCAGGGGACCTGAGTACAGACAGCAGCCGAGCAGGGACCAAGCTGGTCTAGCTAAGAAGCACAACAATAATCAGGCGCCGCCTACAGGAAGAGGCGGCCTGAAATAGGGCAAGTGTGCTGGAACTTCCGGGTCAGGTCGTCCAAGACCATAGAGAAGTCAGAGATGGAGCGGCCGTAGTCAGGCTCAGGAGCGCATGCGCGCTGGACAAGGATCTGGAGGATCAAGCACGGGAGGTGCGTGTGCGCACTCAACGTGATGACGTCGGGTGCTGAGCCCCGGCGCCAGAGGAATGCGGTGAGAGCAGCATGACAGTATCTATCTGGGGTGGGTTTCTGACCCAATATAAGCTTGTTAACGGACCGGGCTTATATCTAACAAGGAACATAGCTAGGAACATGGACAACCATCATCATACAAAAGAAAAGATACCCTCCTTAGACAATATAAACATGAGAGAAAAACACGAGGGCTTACATCTAATAGTATGTCAATAATGATAAGTCAAATCCTGGGAGTATATTGAAAAATATATAAATCCATTTATTAGAAATTATTCATACAAAAAAACAGGACACAATGACATGGAAACAATCACAAACATATCGAAATACAACATGTAAAATACCAATTAGCAGCAGGAGAATAGTAATATACCCACATGGGGTGGGTGCGGACACAAAATTTAGTATAGTTGTAAGAAATAGTAATAGTAATCCCAGGCTAGGGTAACTAAATATATGCAGAGAGTCTGGAAATCCAAGATCAACAGATTTGAATAATGAATATAGTTTGCAGCAGACAATGCTGCAATCACAACTAACGTATGGCAGATCCACTATGTATCTGTGGTTAACATCCGCCAGCTATATTATCAAAATAGATCGCAATTGCGATCCAATATGCATCTGTGGTTAACATCCGCCAGCTATACTATCAAAATACATCGCAATTGCGATCCAGTTAGTAACGCTCAATGTGAGCGAATCACACTTGAGCTCAAATTAATGGCGCTATATATCCAGACCCAATGTAAGTACTAGAACAAATATATGTATGGTCGTAAAGTTACCTTGCCAGTGGTGTGTTCGCATCCCCACACCTCCCGTGAGACCCCGACGCGCGTTTCGCACCTCGCTTCTTCGGGAGCGATATGTACAATCCCTGATTAAACACGCTTAAACACGGGAGGTGTGGGGACGCGAACACACCACTGGCAAGGTAACTTTACGTTGAGCGTTACTAACTGGATCGCAATTGCGATGTATTTTGATAATATAGCTGGCGGATGTTAACCACAGATACATAGTGGATCTGCTATGCGTTAGTTGTGATTGCAGCATTGTCTGCTACAAACTATATTCATTATTCAAATCTGTTGATCTTGGATTTCCAGACTCTCTGCATGTATTTAGTTACCCTAGCCTGGGATTACTATTACTATTTCTTACAACTATACTAAATTTTGTGTCCGCACCCACCCCATGTGGGTATATTACTATTCTCCTGCTGCTAATTGGTATTTTACATGTTGTATTTCGATATGTTTGTGATTGTTTCCATGTCATTGTGTCCTGGTTTTTTGTATGAATAATTTCTAATAAATGGATTTTTATATTTTTCAATATACTCCCAGGATTTGACTTATCATTATTGACATACTATTAGATGTAAGCCCTCGTCTTTTTCTCTCATGTTTATATCTAACAAGGAAATGGTGGCAGCATACCGTTCTGGTGTTATTGGGGGATCCTGGCAGTGACAGACCAGAAGTTTATATATATATTCTCGGCGTGGGACTGGTGATATATATACCGCCCTCACTGCAAAGTGCCTTGATAACCAGTACTTAACAGGGCAGCCTCTTCAGTGACTATATATCCTAGGTGCAGTTCCCTGACTAACTTGAGGGTAAGGGGGGCACCAGAGAGCTGTGCCTGTGCAAACTCCGTCACAGATTGGGATATCTGTATCCCCCCACTCATTTCTTCACAGCACTTTTCACCTATTATGTCCCCATATTTCCTTGTACTGTAGATTGTAAACTTGTGAGCAGGGCCCTCACTCCTAATGTAACTGTCTAAACTGTCTTACCTGGTATTAAATATGTTGTTTATATGTGTCACTGCTTAATTATAAAGTGCTGTGGAATATGTTGGCGCTATATAAATAAAAAATATTATTATATCATAAATCTAATATATACTTACGGTACCTTGTAATGTCTTTACATCCTGTTCCTTCCAGACGTGTTTGGATCCCAGAATTCCAAGCGGCGGAAGTTTACCGACCGCCATATTGGGACACCCAAGTGATGGGTGTCTCAATATGCAAACTGCTGGTGGCATCAGCCTCTTGCGCGGTACCACCAGCAGAACACCATTGCACCACACACACACACACATACACTGTATACACGATCCGCACCACACAAACACACTGTATACGCCTTATGTACCACACACACACACACTGTATACACCGTACGCACCACACACACCCTGTATACGCTATACACACGCACACTGTATACACTGTACGCACCACACACGCACTGTATATGCCGTACACACACACTGTATACGCCGTACGCACCACACACACTGTATACGCCATACGCACCACACACACACACACACTCTGTATATGCCGTATGCACCTCACACACACGCACACGCACACTGTATATGCCATACGCACCACACACACACACAGTATACGCTGTACACAGCCCCTTGCATGGTACAACCAGCGGAACACCGTCGCGAACATGCCGCTGCCAGGATCAGCTAAATGATTAACTGACCGCCGCCATCTTTGTACAGGAGGAGCACATGCGCAGTTTTAATGTAACCTCCGCTATCAGTCTGCACAAAGATGGCGGCGGACTGATTTTTTTCATGTTAATAAAATGTTATATTTACCTACTTTACTTTCATTTTAACACAGGGGAAGGGGTGAGTGCACATAGGAAAGAAGATACACGGGGGGGGGGGACAGCTCAAACGAGAGAACACATGAGGGAAGAAGACAGCACAGTGGTGGAAAGAGAGAGCAGACAAGGGGGAGAGCACATGGGGTACACAGGTCAAAGAAGAGATCACATGAGAGCAGAAGACAGGAGATGGGGAGAGAGAAAGCGCACAGGGGTGAGAGAAACAGCTCAAACGGGACAGCACATGAGGGGAGAACACAGCACAGGAAGGAGAGAGACAGCAGACAAGGGGGATAGCACATGGGGTAGACCGGTCAAAGAAGAGATCACAGATGGGAGAAGTCAGCACATGGGGAAAGAGAGAGTAGATAAGTGGGTAAGCACATGGGGGAGAGATTCTCAACGCTGCAAAGGCTGCCCCCATCGTGACATTACTGCCCTCGGGCCTCCATCTAGTGTATAATAAATGTGAGGTAGAATTGTTTGAAATTTGAGCTTTGCTGAATTTTCCGGAAGGCGTAGTTGATCCGGTTCCCGACGGTGATGGAGGGTCCTCAGCGTCCTGTGCGGGGTCCAGGGATCATGATTCGTGATGAAGAGTGAAGCGCAGTTTCCAGCACTGTTGGGGCTTGACGTAGCTCGGCAGACGTACAGTATATATGTCATTAACACACATACAGGGGTTGGACAAAATAATGGAAACACCTAACGTTTTGGCATCATAATCTTTGAACATGTTATAAACATGCAAACCGTGACATATGGTAATGTTTTGTAGTTGATTATTTGTGTTATGTGATATGTGTATGTAAATTAACTGTTTGTTTTGCATAATTGTAAGAACATTGATGAGAACCTGATACCAATGGCAGACCTCTCGGATTTTCAAAGAGGCCAAATTGTTGGTGCTGGTATGGCAGGCGCTAGTGTAACCGAAAGTGCCCGAATGCTTGGCGTGTCAATGGGCACTGTCTCCAAAGTAATGACTGCGTTTGAAAGAGAAGCAAAAACGTCCGCAGCAAAGCACAGGACCGGCTGAAAGTCGAAGTTGACTGAGAGAGACCGTCGGACTCTAAAGCGAATTGTGAGAGAGGATTGCAAGACCACGACTATAAAAATCACTGCTGAGCTCAATGAACACATACAGAACCCAGTTTCCACGAAAACTGTTCGTCGGGAGCTGACAAATCTGGATTCCACGGAAGAGCTGCAATTCGAAAACCGCTGCTCTCAATGACAAATGTTTTCCAAGCGTTTAGAGTGGTGTAGGACCCTCCAGAATTGGCCCCTTGAGCCGTGGAAACATGTGATATTTTCAGATGAATCATCGTTTACCCTATTTCGGACCTCCGGCCGCGTGTACGTTTGGAGACAGCCGAAAGAAGCATTCCATCCAGACTGCCTTCTCCCAACCGTAAAACATGGCGGAGGTTCTGTGATGATCTGGGGTGCTATTTCGTGGAGATCCGCCGGGCCAATGATATCCCTTCATGGAAGAATTAACAGACGCAATTATTTAGGCATTTTGGGCGACCAAGTGCATCCTATGGTTCAAGCACTATTCCCGGAGGGGAACGCCATATTTCAGGATGATAATGCACCAATTCATACATCTAGAATCGTTAAAGTATGGCACGGGGAATATTCTAATGAAGTTGAGCATCTCATCTGGCCCCCACAATCCCCAGACCTCAACATTATTGAGCATTTATGGTCGATTTTAGAGATTCAAGTTAGACGTCGCTCAAAGAACTGGAGGGTGTTTTAAATGAAGAATGGGCTAAAATTCCTTTGGAAACAATTCACAGCTTGTATGAATCCATACCTCGGAGAATTGAGGCTGTAATTGCTGCAAAAGGTGGACCTACACCATATTAAACTAACTTTTGTTGATGTTTCCAGATGTTTCCATTATTTTGTCCAACCCCTGTATATACTGTAGAGACCAAAAGTTTGGTCTCTTTCGCACGCTCTGCCCTTTTTAGCTTATTCACTCCCCTTCCTGTCAAGTGCAAAGGTCAGTCCGGGTCTCTGAGCATTCACCCGGACATCAAAGGTGACAGCCCCGACAGCTCCGGACCCGGCACAAGAGAGGTACCCCTGGTCCGGTCCTTCTTCTCACAGGGGAGCGCCGCGTACACTGTATAGTGTAGCTGCTTGGTTCACTGTCCCGATGACTGGAATTAAGTGGCTACAGGGAGGATATCATTTCATTTTCTTTCTTCACTTTCAGCAACTCAGACAAGCATGAATTTAGTACACTTAAACTACAAATTAACCCTTTATCGGCAGGTAAATAGCAATTCCCAACATGACAGGATCTCTTTAATGTTAGTAATTGCCTTGGTATTATAAAATGTTGCTATTTCTTACCTAAACCTACTTTTGAAGATAATGGAAGATAGATAATACTGGTGATTAAATTGTTCCAATGATTGCCTACCTTTTACAGAGCTAGCTAGAATTAGAAACTCATGTGCTGGATAGAAAGCTACACTTATTTTTTCCATGTAGATAAAGTTCTTAAACCAATCAGAGCCTTTGGAACTTGCCGTTTTACTTCAGTGAAGGACAATTTCCTGGGAATGAGTCAGACATAAAAATTGTTGAACCTGTCAACATCTTTAATAATAGAAAGTGGAGTTTATGCTGAAATACATCGCTCTGAAGACGGCGAGGTTTAATGCAGAATTCTTAGTTATCCAATAATTTAAGAAGCAGGGAACACATTTCACACTCACCACTCATGGCAACAGACACGCATCCTCTTACTTTATGAATTCATTACATGTAAATTACAGGTAAGGGATCTAACAGAGATGAAAACTATGTCATGATTCATAAGTGGAGATTCATTACACAAAATTGCTGCCTACATTGCTCAGATCTTCTGTGCCATGATATTGTAAAACCGTAACACTCCAATATATGAATGTCCAACATTAAGCTTTAACTATTTAAGCCCTCTGATCAAAATGTGAGAACCTGACATTATTTGCTTACTTAATGGCTTATGATGTAAGTTTATTATTAGGGTAATGTGCACATGCTGTATTGGAGTATGAGATAGGCCCATAGGCCTACACTTGAAGTAGAGCACCTGTCTTTGGTCATAAATGTGCCCGTTCATTGTCTAAAAAACGTAAAATTAAAACAAAAAGCAGATTTGCCAGCAAAAAACTTCTATATTTCAAAAATATTGTGAGAATTTTGTGAAGGGAAGATACGTGTCACTCAGGATGTTAACTTCAGTGATATGAACCTGAAAAAATGCTCCAGCATACTAAGTGCTAAGAGGAGTTAATAGGCCATGTAAAGGGCTGGGTTTTGTGAACAGCTGAAGAGTGGCTGGGAGGCTGTTCACCATATTTCCACCCTAGGGTGTAGTGCAGAAGGTAACTGTGGAGCCTTTGGATTTATTCAGTGTCTGGTGTGTCTGGAAATGAGAACTCCAGAGCTGTGATCGTGTTGAAGAGAACTGAACCGTGTGTTTTTTTCCCTCAGCGGGCAGATCCCCGCAGACACACAGACTGTAATGTATGCTAATTTGCTTTCCTGTTATGCCAGAAGGGCCGTATTTATTTAGTTAACTTTGCACTGGTTTATGTAGTATGTTTTAATAAACCAGTTGAAAACTTAAATGGAAAGTGTTCCTGTGACTACATATTTGAGCCAATGAGTGAGCTGATATACCACAATATTTACTGATCTCTCCATTATGTAACTATTTGGTGGGTATTAATTTTTTTTTTCATCCTGTCAGATATATTCTGTAAATTGCCAAATCTTGCAAAAGTTTTAAAGATGGAAGTCAATTTAAGGTGATTTAGACCAGAAAACGGAAATAAACATGTTCATAAATCAGGGCCTATGTTTAAACACATATTGTTTGGTACTGTTAAATATTGTCAAAGGCTGTTCATATTTACTGCGGGGAAAATAACTATTTGATACACTGCCGATTTTGCAAGTTTTCCCACTTACAAGGAATGGAGAGGTCTGTAATTTTTATCGTAGGTACACTTCAACTGTGAGAGACAGAATCTAAAAATGAAAACATGAAAATCATATTGTATGATTTTTAAATGATTAAATTGCATTTTATTGCATGAAATAAGTTCATCTACCAATCAGCAAGAATTCTGGCTCTCACAGACCTGTTAGTTTTCTTTAAGAAGCCCTCCTACACTGCACTCATTACTTGTATTAATTTCACCTGTTTGAATTTGTTACCTGTATAAAAGACACCTGTCCACACACTCAATCAATCACACACCAACCTCTCCACCATGGCCAATACCAAAGAGCTATCTAAGGACACAAGGGACAAAATTTTAGAACTGCACAAAGATGGGCTACAGGACAATAGGCAAGCAGCTTGGTGAGTAGGTAAGAACAACAGTTGGTACAAATATTAGAAAATGGAAGAAACACAGGATGACTGTCAGTCTTCCTTGGTCTGGGGCTCCATGCAAGATCTCGCCTCGTTAGGGAAGGATAATTCTATGAAAGGTCAGGAATCAGTCCAAAACTACATGAGAGGACCTGGTCAATGACTTAAAGAGAGCTGGAACCACAGTCTCAAACATTACCGTTAGTAACACACTACGCCATCATGGACTAAAATCCTGCAGAGCACTCAAGGTCCCCCTGCTCACAACCTGCTATGTACTGGCCTGTTTGACCAATGACCATCTAGATCAGTGGTCCCTAACCTTTTTTGTACCAGGGACTGGCTTCAAGCAAGACCATTCTTCCATGGCCCGGCAGCTCGGGGATGGAGGTGTGGCAGGGGTGGGGCTTTGGTCATAAGTGGGCGGGGCTATGGACGGGGTTGTAGTTTAGTAGTAGTGCATACTTATCATTTAATTATAACATTTATACATGGCTCCGCTCCCACCCTCGTATACATGGCTTCGCTCCCACCCTCTTATACATGGCTCCGCTCCCACCCTCTTATACATGGCTCCGCTCCCACCCTCATATACATGGCTCTGCTCCCACCCTCTTATACATGGCTCCGCTCCCACCCTCATATACATGGCTCTGCTCCCACCCTCTTATACATGGCTCCGCTCCCACCCTCGTATACATGGCTCCGCTCCCACCCTCTTATACATGGCTCCGCTCCCACCCTGTATACATGGCTCCGCTCCTACCCTCTTAAACATGGCTCCGCTCCCACCCCGTATACAAGGCTCCGCTCCCACCCTCTTATACATGGCTCCGCTCCCACCCTCTTATGCATGGCTCCGCTCCCACCCTCATATACATGACTCCGCTCCCACCCTGTATACGTGGCTCCGCTCCCACCCTCTTATACATGGCTCTGCTCCTACCCTCGTATGCATGGCTCCGCTCCCACCCTCGTATACATGGCTCCGCTCCCACCCTGAATATATGGCTCCGCTCCCACCCTCTTATACATGGCTCTGCTCCCACCCTCGTATACATGGCTCCGCTCCCACCCTCTTATACATGGCTCTGCTCCCACCCTCGTATACATGGCTCTGCTCCCACCCTGTATACAAGGCTCTGCTCCCACCCTGTATACAAGGCTCTGCTTCTACCCTGTATACAAGGCTTCGCTCCCACCCTCTTATACATGGCTCCACTCCCACCCTCGTATACATGGCTACGCTCCCACCCTCTTATACATGGCTCCGCTCCCACCCTGTATACATGGCTCCGCTCCCACCCTCTTATACATGGCTCCGCTCCCACCCTGTTTACATGGCTCTGCTCCCACCCTCGTATACATGGCTCTGCTCCCACCCTGTATACAAGGCTCTGCTCCCACCCTGTATACAAGGCTCTGCTCCCACCCTGTATATAAGGCTCCGCTCCCACCCTCTTATACATGGCTCCGCTCCCACCCTCTTATACATGGCTCCGCTCCCACCCTCTTATACATGGCTCCGCTCCCACCCTTGTATACATGGCTCTGCTCCCACCCTGTATACAAGGCTCTGCTCCCACCCTGTATACAAGGCTCTGCTCCCACCCTTTATACAAGGCTCTGCTCCCACCCTGTATACAAGGCTCTGCTCCCACCCTGTATACAAGGCTCTGCTCCCACCCTCTTCTGGGTTCCCCGTCATCCCCATCATACTTATCCTCCTCGCTCCGTCGCAAAACTTCCCAGCATCCCTGTTGGCCGCTTCCTCCTTTGCGGTGCGGTCACGTAGTACCGCTCATTAAGGGCATGAATATGGATGCCACGCCTATGGGAGTGGTGTCGCGTCCATATTCATGCTCTTAAAGGGAATCTGTCACCCTAAATTGGCGGGATATTTAAATGATGGCAGTCAGGTCAGATGGGCGGTGTTTTGGGTACTTGCCTTAACATGTTGTTCGCCGCTGTCTCCATTATTTCTGGGAATTGTAGTCGTTGCCCTCCATATAACGCGCCTGCACATTGCAATCTTGAATTGCGCACGCGCAGTATGCTTTGCCCGCAGATTGCAATGCACAGGCGCGTTATATGGAGGGCAACGACTACAATTCCCAGAAATAACGGAGATAGCGGCGAACAACATGTTAAGGCAAGTACCCAAAACACTGCCCATCTGACCTGACGGCCATCATTTAAATATCCCGCCAATTTAGGGTGACAGATTCCCTTTAATGAGCGGTATTACGTCACCGCTCAGCACTGGATGAAGCCGCCGTGGCCGGGACAGGGATCGCAGCGGCAGAAGGTGAGTATCGATGTATGAAGCCGGCGGCTGTAGCTTTCACTACAGCGCTACAGCCGCCGGCTCCATGTGGGTCCAGCATTCTGTGCCGTGGCTCCGCGGCCCGGAAACAGAACTGCTACGGCCCGGTCCTGGGCCGCGGACCGGCGGTTAGGGACCCCTGATCTAGATGATCCAGAGGAGGCATGGTAGAAGGTCATGTGGTTAGATGAGACACTTGCCGTGTTTGAAGGAAGGAGAAGGATGAGTACAACCTCAAGAACACAATCTCAATTATGCAGCATGGTTGGGGAAACATCATACTTTGGGGGCGCTTTTCTGCTAAGGCGCCAGGAACACTGCACCGTATTGAAGGAAGAATGGATGGGATCATGTATTGCGAGATTTTAGCCAATAACCTCCTACTGTCAGTAAGAGCATTGAAGATGGGTCGTGGCTGAGTCTTCCATCATGACAATGACCCAAAACACATAGCCATGGCAACTAAAAAGTCACTACGTAAAAAAACATTTCAAGGTCCTGGCGTGACCTAGCCAGTCTCCAGACCTGAACCCAATACGAAATCTTTGGAGGAAGCTGAAACTCAATGTTGACCAGTGACAGCTATGAAACCTGAATGATTTGGAGAAGATCTGTATGGAGAAGTGGAACAAAACCCCTGCTGAAGTGTGTGAAAACTTGGTCAAGAACTGCAGGAAGCATCTGACATCTGTAATTGCAAACAAAGATTTCTGTACCAAACATTAAGTTCTGCTTTTCTGTTGTATCAAATACTTATTGTCATGGGGAGAAATGGGAAAACTGGAGATGAGGAACCTGGGCCCCTGAACTGCCCCTCAGACTAGGGGGAGCCCTGTCTTTCCTTAACTTGGGGGTACCCTTGATGATAGGGAGGCCCAAGTCACCGACCTGTCCCTATCTCCTGTTTAGCCGTGAGCTAAACCCCCAACCCCCACCATAGGAGGTGAACAATAGTGGAAACCACAGGAAAAGAACTACAGGGAATAAAGTAAATTGCACCACAAAGCAAATTAACAGGATAACACACAGTGTGTGTGCGAGGAACACAATAACAGTAGGAAAATAATAACAGCTTTCTCTGCTATAAAGCACCGCACAGCAGAATAACAACAGCAACTGGACTCCAAACACCAGACGTGGCTGACACCAGAGAGCTGCTCCTGCTAGGATGGTTTCCAGAAAGGAACTGTATCACCAACAGTTAGCTGATGCATCAGGTGACCTTTTAAAGGATGGTGGGAGAGGTCACCACCCACATCAGCTGACCCAGCAGCAGTGCAATTATACCAGATTGCCAGCAGGGAAAAACTGACATTAACCTCCGATGGTCCAAAAGGAAAAAAGTTTTAAACTGAGTGGAACCAGAGCTGCCACAAATCCAAAAATGGATCGTGACACTTACTTCATGCAACAAAATGCAAATTAATTATTAAAAACCATACAATGTGATTTTCTGTTCTTTTATTTTTAGATTCTGTCTCTCACAGTTGAAGTGTACCTACGATAAAAATTACAGACCTGTCTATTCTTTGTAGGTGGGAAAACTTGCAAAATAGGCAGTGTATCAAATACATTAAAAGAAAAAGTAACAATCTATTAGCTGTCATTGCCCTATAAGATTAAGTATCTAGATTTATTATTATGGCTGTAATTAGTGCGACTCCCACAGTGCCATCAATAGAAAGTGTCTTTTCTCTCGTGTCACATAAATGATCCACTTTCTACTTGTAGAAATCACCATAATTTACTAAAATATTTAGAATTGAGAGTCCTCAGTGGTTGATACCTTTTAATGGCTAACTGAAAAGATGGTAACAAATTGCAAGCTTTCGAGACCACTCAGATCTCTTCATCAGGCAAAGACTAAAACAAAATCTGAAGAATCACATATTTATACACAACACAGCACAGAAACAATGCAATAGGTAAATAGGTAAGACAAGTGACATGAAGCAGAACTGTCATTATGGGAGATAGAGATGAACATAAATATTGGAACAGTTCATAGATAAGGAGTGTGAAAGTTTTATTGCTCTCTGATTGGGATCTGGTATTGTTGTGATCCCCCAGAAGGTCTGAAGTGCAAATTCCTTAATTGATGTAAAAATACATAAATCCATGCGATACATTCATTCCAGCACTGAGTGTATCAAAGGTCGTCATGAGTTTATATTCCCAAACTTTTCTGTCTCTCTCAGATTTAAATTTAGCTTTTAATACAAGTAATTTCATGTCCATCATGCTATGACCGGGAATACAAAAGTGTTTGGCCACAGGTAGATCCATTCTTTTTTCTCTTATTGTGTGGCGATGAGAATTCATCCTTGTTCTCAGTTTTTGCCCTGTCTCCCCAAATACAGACCCCCAGTTGGACATTTAGTACAAATAATTAGGTACAGCACATTAGATGTGATGCAGCGGAAAGTACCTGGGATCTTGTAGTCCTGATGGGAGTTGGGGATCTTTATCTTGTCCGTGGTCACATTATAGATGGACAGGTTTTACATTTTTTCTTGTTGCAAGGAAAGGTTCCTGCAGCTGTTGGGGAGGACAGGGAGCTTCTGACAATGATGCTTCTGAGATTTGGGGGCTGCCTAAAACACAGTAGTGGGGGGTATGGAAATATGGATTGTAATCGGGCATCTTTTTGTAGTAAAGGTTGTAGTTTCCGTGCAGCTCCTCTTAGCACTTCCAGATTTGGATTGTAGGTGACTACTAGAGGCACCCGGTTATTTTCTTCTTTAGCTTTGTAATGTAGCAGGTGATTCCTTGGTATTCTGGTGGCTCTTGTAATTTGGTTTGGTTTTGAAAATCCAAATCTACAATCCAAATCTGGAAGTGCTAAGAGGAGCTGCACGGAAACTACAACCTTTACTACAAAAAGATGGCCGATTACAATCCATATTTCCAGACCCCCACTACTGTGTTTTTCGAAGCCCCCAAATCTAAGAAGCATCATTGTCAGAAGCTTCCTGTCCTCTCCAACAGCTGCAGGAGCCTTTCCTTGCAACAAGAAAAAAATTAAAACCTGTCCATCTATAAAGACCACGAACAAGATAAAGATCCCCAACTCCCATCAGGCCTACAAGATCCCAGGTACTTTCAGGCAGAATCACATCTAATGTGGTGTACCTAATTATTTGTACGAAATGTACAATGGGGGTCTGTATGTGGGGGATACAGGGCAAAAACTGAGAACAAGGATGAATTCTCATCGCCACACAATAGAGAAAAAAAATGGATCTACCTGTGGCCAAACACTTTTGTATCCCCGGTCATAGCATGATGAACATGAAATTACTTGTATTAAAAGCTAAATTTAAATATGAGAGAGACAGTAAAGTTTGGGAATTTAAACTCATGATGATCTTTGATACACTCAGTGCTGGAATGAATGTATCGCATGGATTTATGTCTTTTTACATCAATTAAGGAAATTGCACTTCAGACCTTCTGAGGGATCACAACAATACCAGACCCCAATCAGAGGGCAATAAAACTTTCACACTCCTCCTTATCTATGAACTGTTCCAATATTTATGTTCATCTCTATCTCCCATATTACAGTTCTGCTTCACGTCACTTGTCTTACCTATTGCATTGTTTCTGTGCTGTGTTGTGTATAAATATGTGATTCTTCAGATTTTGTTTTAGTCTTTGCCTGATGAAGAGACCTGAGTAGTCTGGAAAGCTTGCAATTTGTTACCATCTTTTCAGTTAGCCATTAAAAGGTATCAACCACTGAGGACTCTCAATTCTAAATATTTTTCTATCTACTGGCTAACACGGTACGAAGATACACATCTTTTCTATATATTAATTTACTATGCAGCGGTCTTGCCTGTTAGCAGTTCTGTGACAGCCAATAGGTTCATACAAAAACAGGCAATAATGTCTTATTGGGGAGCCCCTAAATGTTCCAAGCATGGGCCCTGCATACTTTTCGGCATCACCTTATACAGACTGATAGCGCACAGTAGTTTATGTTTTTGGTGGATTTGTCTGGACTTTACTACCTAAAAATCCCCCTTGCTTCAAATACAGGAAAATAAATGAATTAATGTCATCCCATTAGAACAAAGGATCAAGCACGTGCACTATCCTTCTCATACGCAACATATTTTTTTCAGAAAAAGGAGCACACTAAACCAATGCAGACGTATACACAGTGGTCTAAACAAGGTAAAGATGGATCATTATGTACATGTATATACGTGCTTGACGAGTGAATGGCAGTCCATTCGAATGCAAGACTGATTATTAGGTAGGAAAACTCCGAACATACAGGTCATAAAAAATGCAAATTAAAAAGCTATTTTTATAAAAACGAAAGATAATATAATATAATATTTATTAAGAAAGTAAAAATTGGTAAATACTGGCACTAACGGCACATAAACAGTGCCTACAGCCACAGAGCGACCAGAAAAAAAGAATATACACAAATAAAAAAGCAAGGACAATGTGATACAAAAATAAAAAAATAAAAACAAAATACACAAAATAATAGTAATATCACGGTACACAAGTGCAAATAGACACCATTGTGCAACAAAAATTGATTGTATATATGGATATTACAGGATATATAACAGGGTATACAAAAAATGGTATAAAAAAAAAATAAAGGAGCATAGATATATCCACAATCTTGAAATCTAGTGTGTAAATTTATAAAAAAATATATAAAAATATGCACCAAAATACCATATGTGGTGACAAAAGATAGGTACCAGCAAAGTGTAATGTAGAAATACACAATAAATATAGTGATCACAAAAAAAGTTAAATCATGTTATACTGTGTGGTGATAAAAGAATCACATTGCCAGGTATACCTGTGTATATCCACATTTGTAGGGAGGTGGTGCAGGTGAAAGACCAGTAGCAAAACATGAAAAATAGGGGGATTACCTGTGTGGTCATATTGGTGGCTGCAGGAACGCGCCCCGACGCACGTTTCGGATTGATCCTTCGTCAAAGTCACTTGGCTATTGTGCCCACTAATTGACGGCACAATCTGGAGATTGGTAGTCAGGATGTCATCGATCCAATCAGTGCTGTTTTGACAGTCTCCAATGGACTATTAGCTATGGCATTGAGACCACCAGTCACATGGCTATTGTGACCGCACGATCTGGAGATTGGTAGTCAGGATGTCATCAATCCAATCAGGGGTAGAGCAGAGGAATGGCAGCACTAGAGAAGATACTTTTTTTTTATCCCCATGGAAATCTGTTTTTATTCCTGAATTGAGAAACTGGGTGCAGAATCGCTTCCAAGAAGCATGGAGCTATAGGAGTGGTGCGGAGATGCCAAGTTTGAGCTGTAATCGTCAATTTTGCAAACAAGCCTGAAAACCTTTATTAACCACCTAATGTTGTATTATTCTAGTGGTGACATCATTAGGTGACAGTAACTGTTTTAGGTTTTTCTGAACTTCATCTAATATTTGTCTGTTTTCAGAGATTTCCTTAGAAAGAGATTTCTAAGGTTCTCAGTTATATTTAATCATGCTCTTGTTGGAAAAGAAGCTTCGAAAAATTTTGGCCATTTATGGCTTGCATGAATTGCTAAGGAATGTTCACTTTCATTACTTCACTGATAAAACAGGCAGCATGATATGTAATCAAGGTCATTTCATGTCCATTTCATTTGCAATTATACAAATGCAGTCTCTATATGTCAGGAGAATGTGTCATTAACTGTAAACCTATGAACCTCTCGTATCAGTTTCATAGGGAAAGTAACAGTTCACAGCATATGTATGTAGATGTCGGAAAAATCCACATATCCTCAATTGCTATTTTCACTGCATTGCCTGATTCATAATACCAGGAAAGAGGTTGGCAACCTGCCATACAGATGACTGCATTTTCAGCGTTCTGCACATGAATGATTGATTGGCATTAGCACCCAAATTTAATTTCAAATACATTGTCCGCTGATGTAATATTGCTTCAAGGAAGACCATATAATGAGTAATGTCAAGTGAGGTAGTTGTAATTGCTCAAATCTATGCATTATGGTATTCTACCCATCATGTCATGACAAATAACACCAGAGGTTTCAAAGGTGCCTGGGAAGATTTTATTATTATATTAACTACACGCTTGTTTCCAACGTTACAGAATTGTTATACAAGTGAAAATAAAAGATAAGTCCCTTGTCATCAAATACACCATAGAACTCTGGTTTGTACAGTTATATGAAAAAGTTTGGGCACCCCTATTAATCTTAAGCTTAATGTTTTATAAAAATTGGTGTTTTTGCAACAGCTATTTCAGTTTGATATATCTAATAACTATTGGACACACTAATGTTTCTGCCTTGAAATTAGGTTTATTGTACTAACAGAAAATGTGCAATCTGCATCCAAACAAAATTTGATAGGTGCATAAGTATGGGCACCTCACCAGAAAAGTGACATTAATATTTAGGAGATCCTCCTTTTGCAAAAATAACAGCCTCTAGTCGCTTCCTGTAGCTTTTAACCCCTCTCTGACATCAGACGTACTATCCCGTCCATGAAACCCGTGCCAATCTGACCATGGACGGGATAGTACGTCATAGGCGATCAGCTGCGCTCCCAGGGGGAGCGCAGCTAATCGCCGCCGGGTGTCAGCTGATTATCACAGCTGACACCCGTGACTGTGTGTCAGGATCGGTCATGGATCGCTCCCAGCACATTAACCCCTGGCACACCGCGATCAAACATGATCGCTGTGTACCGGGGGCACAGGGGAGCATCGCACAGGGAGGGGGCTCCCTGCGCGCTCCCCTGAGACCCTCAGACCAGCGCAATGTGATCGCGCTGTTCTGAGGGCTTCCTCACTCCCAGGACCCGGATCCAAGATGGCCACCGGGTCCTGCAGGGAGGCAGCTTCCTCAGTGCCTGCTGAGAGCAGGCACTGAGAAGCCTGCAGCTATGCCTGTGCGATCGCTGGGGTGACAGAGTGCTGTGCACACTGTCACACCAGCGATCTGATAAATACAGTGATGTCCCACCCTGGGACAAAGTAAAAAAGTTAAAAAAATAAAAATAAACATGTTTTAAAAAAATTCCAAAATAAAAAAAAAAAAAATATTCCCCAATAAATTCATTTCTTCCTGTAAATAAAAAAAACAAAACAATAAAAGTACACATATTTGGTATCGCCACGTCCGTAACGACCCCCCCTATAAAACTGTCCCACTAGTTAACCCCTGTAGTGAACCCCTTAAAAAAAAAAAAAAACAAAGCAAAAAATCAATGCTTTATCATCATACCGCCGAACAAAAAGTGGAATAACATGCGATCAAAAAGACCGATATAAATAAACATGGTACCGCTGAAAACGTAATCTTGTCCCGCAAAAAATGAGCCACTATACAGCTCCATCAGCGAAAAAATAAAAAAGTTATAGCTCGCAGAATAAAGCGATGGAAAAATAATTATTTTTTATATAAAATAGTTTTTATTCTATAAAAGCGCCAAAACATAAAAAAATGATATAAATAAGGTATCGCCATAATCGTACTGACCCGAAGAATAAAACTGCTTTATCAATTTTATCACACGCGGAACGGTAAAAACGCCTCCCCCAAAAGAAATTCATGAATTGCTGATTTTAATTCATTCTAACGTCCCAAAAATCGAAATAAAAAGTGATCAAAAAATGTCACGTGCTCAAAAATGGTACCAATAAAAACGTCAACTCGTACCGCAAAAATAAGACCTCACATGACTCTGTGGGCCAAAATATGCAAAAATTATAGCTCTCAAAATGTGGCGATGCAAAAAACTATTTTTTGCAATAAAAAGCGTCTTTTAGCGTGACAGCTGCCAATCATAAAAACCCGCTATAAATAGTAAATCAAACCCCCCTTTATCACACCCTTAGTTAGGGAAAAATAATAAAATAAAAAAAATGTATTTATTTCCATTTTCCCATTAGGGTTAGGGTTGCGGCTAAAGTTAGGGTTAGGGTTGGCACTAAAGTTAGGATTGGGGTTAGGGTTGGGATTAGGGTTAGGGGTGTGTTAGGGTTAGATTTGTGGTTGGGGTTGGGACTAGGGTTAGGGGTGTGTTGGGGCTAGGGTTGGAGTTAGAATTGGGGGGTTTCTGCTGTTTAGGCACATCAGAGGCTCTCCAAATGTGACATGGCGTCTGATCTCAATTCCAGCCAATTCTGCATTGAAAAAGTCAAACGGTGCTCCTTAAATTCTTAGCTCTGCCATGCGTCCAAACAATAGTTTACCCCCACATATGGGGTATCAGCGTATTCTGGACCCAAGAGTTATTGTGCAATTTGTCCTATTTCTTCTGTTACCCTTGGGAAAATAAAAAACTGGGGCGAAAATATCATTTTTGTAAAAAAAAAAAAATGTATTTGTTTTTACGGCTGTACATTATAAACTTCTGTAAAGCACTTGGGGCTTCATAGCGCTCACCACACATCTAGATAAGTTCCTTGTGGGGTCTATTTTCCAAAATGGGGTCACTTGTTGGGGATTTCCACTGTTTAGGCACATCAGGGGCTCTCCAACTGCGACATGACGCCCCCAGACCATTCCATCAAAGTCTGCAATCCAAAACGTCACTATTTCCCTTCCGAGCCCCAACGTGTACCCATACAGTAGTTTTCTCCCACATATTGGGTATCAGCGTACTCAGGACAAATTGGACAACAACTTTTGGGGTCCAATTTCTCCTGTTACCCTTGTGAAAATAAAATATTGGGGGCGAAAAAAATCATTTTTGTAAGAAAATAAAAAGATTTCTTATTTTTACGGCTGTGCGTTATAAACTTCTGTGAAGCACTTCGGTGTTCAAAGTGCTCACCACACATCTAGATAAGTTCCTTGTGGTTTTTTTTTTTCCAAAATGGGGTCACTTGTGGGGGGTTTCCACTGTTTAGGCGCATCAGGGGCTCTCCAAATGCGACATGACGCCCCCAGACCATTCCATCAAAGTCTGCAATCCAAAACGTCACTACTTCCCTTCCGAGCCCTGACGTGCGACCATGCAGTAGTTTTCTCCCACATATTGGGTATCAGCGTACTCAGGACAAATTGGACAACAACTTTTGGGGTCCAATTTCTCCTGTTACACTTGTGAAAATAAAATATTGGGGGCGAAAAAAATCATTTTTGTAAAAAAAAAAAAAAGATTTTTTATTTTACGGCTGTACGTTATAAACTTTAGTGAAACACCTGGGGGTTCAAAGTTCTCACCACACATCTAGATAAGTTCCTTGAGGGGTCTAGTTTCCAAAATGGTGTCATTTGTGGGGGTTTCCACTGTTTAGGCAGATCAGGAGCTCTCCAAACACGACATGGCGTCCAGCCAATTCTGCGTTGAAAAAGTCAAACGGCGCTCCTTCCCTTCCAAACTCTGCCATGCACCCAAACAATGGTTTACTCCCACATATGGGGTATCAGCGTACTCAGGACAAATTGCACAATGACTTTTGGAGTCTTGTTACCCTTGGGAAAATAAAAATTGGGGTGAAAAGATAATTTTTCTGGAAAAAATATGATTTTTTAATTTTACGGCTCTACGTTATAAACTTGTGTGAAGCAATTGGGGGTTCAAATTGCTCATCCAAGATCTAGATAAGTTCCTTAGGGGGTCTAGTTTCCTAAATGGGGTCATTTGTGGGGGGTTTCCACTGTTTAGGCACGTCAGGGGCTCTCCAAATGCAACATGGCGTCCAATCTCAATTCCAGCCAATTTTGGTTGGAAAAAGTCAAATGGTGCTCCTTCCATTCCGAGCTCTGCCGTGCGCCCAAACAGTGGTTCCCCCCCACATATGGGGTATCAGCATACTCAGGACAAATTTTACAACAACTATTGTTGTCCAATTTCTCCTGTTACCCTTGGGAAAATAAAAAATTAGTGACTAAAAGATCATTTTTGTGGGAAAAAAATAGGATTTTTTATTTTCCTGCCCGAGCATTATAAACTTGTGTGAAGCACTTGGGGGTTCAAAGTGCTCACCAAAGATCTAGATAAGTTCCTTAGGGGGTTTCCACTGTTTAGGCTCATCTGGGGCACTGCAAACAGAACATGACCCCCATCAACGTCTGCATTCCAAAACTACTTCCCTTCCAAGCCCTGCCGTGCGCTCAAACAGTTTCCCCCCCACATATGGGGTATCAGCGTACTCAGGACAAATTGGACAACAACTTTTGGGGTCCAATTTCCTTGGGAAAATTCAAAAATTTGGGACTAAAAAATCATTTTTGTGGAAATTTTTTTTTTTTTTTTCACACCTAGGCATTATAAACTTTTGTGAAACACTTGGGGGTTCAAAGTGCTCACAACATATCTAGATAAGTACCTTAGGGGGTCTAGTTTCCAAAATGGTGTCACTTGTGGGGATTTCCACTGTTTAGGTGCATCAGAGGTTCTCCAAACGCGACATGGCGTCCAATCTCAATTCCAGCCAATTTTAGTGTCAGTATTCCGGGTTTTCTAGGTAACTTTGTCAATGATTTTGCCCTTTGTTAAAATGGAGTTTGCTGTTTTCTGTGCCCTACTTCCTGTTCGTTTGTTTAAAACCCGGCTCAGGTGCTGGCTTCACTGCTGGAATATTCTGCTTCCGTTTCCCTGCAACCCAGCTGCTTTGTTCCTCACAGATCTTTTGTGTATTTACCAGGAAAGTGCATAACCTTATCTTCAGGTGTTTCTCAGCCACAGCAGTTTCTACCCATGGCTCTGGACATTCTCTGCATATGTAAGTTGCACATACTGTGTTATCACTAAACTGTTGACTTGGGAATTTAACCCTTGGTTCACTCCATCTGATAAGAACTGTGTTTCTGAACTGTTGCTGTTTAACCCTTCGTGCATTACCTCTGGTGAGAGCTGTTGGAACTGTTACTGGAACCTTACTGACATATGAACTTGTTGTTGGACTTCACTGAATTAAGCCACAACTGAGATTAACTTGTTCCTGGACCTCCCTGTGTTTTCTGCACACCTGGATCTGACTCTTCACACACCAGCAGTGTGTAAATCCAGCCACGTTACCTGTGCATCAGACTTACCTTGTGGTCACATTTGTGTGAGGACTCCGTCGTAAGAACTTTACCACCCTCGCTATAGAGGTTCAAGGACTTATATATCCGGATTCATATAACTGGACTTGTGTATATATATATGGACTCATTGCATGTCACTACGGGTTGTTTGAATATTGTTTTTGGGTGTTTTGCTGTTTCACAAATACATTATTTGCATTCAAAGAAACCCGTCTCTGATTGTTCATTGCCCCACGCTATCAGAATCCTCGAGTTCCTACAATAGTATTACAGGATATTCCAGCCTAAAAAAGAGGATTCTGCTGGGGCAATGACGGAGACACGGGCAGACAAATTGTTCACCATAGTTAACTCCTTGCAGCAGGAGGTGGCGGCTGCACACAATCAGATTAGAGACTTGGAGTCTCGGGTTAACCACAATGCACAGGGGTTTGGTCAGGCTCTCCAAGATCTACGTTCTAGGTTAGGAGTCCTGGAGGCCTTACCTACTGAGCCTACCTCATCCACCAGTATGCCCAAATTGCCTCCATTCCGTTTTAATGGTGACCGAAGTCAATTCCGTGGGTTTGTTAATCAATGTATATTATTTTTTGATGTACATGCCTCCTACTACCGGTCTGATAGATCTAAGGTTCTATGTATTATTATGTTGTTGACATCACGTGCACTGGCTTGGGCAAATCCTATGGTTGAAAGTCATGATACCCGTCTAAATAATTTGGACAATTTTCTGGCAGCCATGGCGCAAATGTTCGACGATCCCAACCGCCGTGCTACCGCTGAATCTGCCTTGCTTTCCTTACGCCAGGGGAAACGGTCAGTCATAGAATATGTTACTGAATTTAAAAGGTTAGTGGTGGACACCCAGTGGGAAAACAATGCTTTATTACCAATCTTTAGAAAAGGTTTGTCAAATGCAATCAAGGATGAGCTAGCTCGTTCAGAGTCTCCACAGGAGTTTGAATTGTTTATACAGCACTGTGTACGTATTGATATCCGTTTAACTGAACGCAGACAAGAAAAATGGGCCGCTGTAAATCGCATTACTAATTACTCTCTTCCGTCCAGGGAAACCACAGGCAAAAACCCGCGAGAGGCTGAGGAGGTGCCTATGCAGGTGGACTCACTGCAGAGACGTGAGAATAATGAACGCCGCGAACACCGTCTCCGTGAGCGCTTATGTTTCTATTGTGGTCAATCGGACCATTTCCTCATCAATTGTCCTAAATGTCCTAGGCGACCCAACAAGGTGTTGGCGGTAGTAGGGGATTATGATAACACAGACGCTGAGTCTGAAGTTTCGGAAACCAGTCTACATCTAGATGCGGTTTTTCCCCCAATACTGATGCCGACTTCCCCTAAAGATCAAGGGGAGAAATATTCACATTGCTCTCTTCCTATACAGATTCAGTGGGAGGAACAGTGGATATCAAGTTCTGCCATGATAGACTCTGGAGCAGGTGGGAATTTCATGGATTCTTCTTTTGCAGAGGAACATGGTATAAAGACACAACTAAGAGCTTCACCAATCACTATGGAAACGGTGGATGGTTCCCCATTAGTTTCTGGACCAGTAGATCGGGAGACAGTGCCTCTGGAGTGTAAGATGGAACCAGACCATCAAGAAACACTTTCATTCATGTTAATATCTTCTCCTCATTTTCCTGTAATTTTAGGAATTCCCTGGTTACGGTCACAAAATCCAATCATCAATTGGGAAACCAAGGAGATAACCTTTCTCCCGAAGTGCAGTTCTACCATCAGTCCAACTGTGGTGGCTCCAGTTACCCAGAACTTGGAAGAGGTGATACAGGTACCTACTCTCCCTCTGATTTATCAGGAATTCTCAGACATTTGTGATAAAAGGAAGGCAGATCAACTTCCCCCACATAGACCGTATGACTGCCCCATAGAATTGCTTCCTGGAGCAGCGATTCCTTTCGGCCATGTTTACCCGTTGGCGGCTCCGGAATTAAAATCCTTACGAGAATATATAGATGAGAATTTAGCCAAGGGGTTTATCCGACCATCTTCTTCACCAGCGGGAGCTCCAATATTCTTTGTAAAGAAGGATGGTACTCTAAGACCCTGCATTGACTACCGGGAATTAAATAAGGTAACCATTCGTAACAGGTACCCGTTGCCCCTAATTCCAGAATTGTTGGAAAGAGTTCGCCAGGCCAAAGTATTTACCAAATTAGATCTTCGTGGGGCATATAATTTACTCCGTATACGGCCCGGAGACGAATGGAAGACAGCTTTTAGATGCCGGTATGGACATTTTGAATATTTGGTGATGCCATTCGGACTCTGTAACGCTCCTGCTGCTTTTCAACATTTAGCCAACGACATTTTCAGGGATTTATTGGACCAATATGTGGTAATTTACCTTGATGACATCTTAATCTTTTCTGACTCCTTACAGGAACATCAGGAACATGTCAAGACCGTACTTAGACGTTTGAGAGATAATCATTTGTACATCAAACTCGAAAAGTGTGAGTTCCATTGTTCTGAAATTCAATTTTTGGGCTATGTTATCTCGCCTCAGGGATTGAATATGGAGTCCAGCAAGATCCAGGCAATCTTGGACTGGCCGGTACCAGGAAACATTAAGGAGGTACAACGATTCATTGGCTTTGCTAACTTTTATAGACGGTTTATCCGAAATTTTTCAGAAATTGTCCGTCCCATCACTCTCCTCACCAAGAAGGGGAAGAAGTTTGAATGGTCTTCGCAAGCTCAGGAAGCCTTTGATCGCCTGAAGGGTTGTTTTACCACGGCTCCAATATTGATGCATCCGGATCCTGCACAGCCTTTTATCGTGGAGGTGGACGCGTCTGACTGTGCATTGGGAGCTATCCTCTCACAACGTACCGGAAACAAAGGTTTGCTGCACCCGTGTGCCTTCTTCTCTCGTAGGTTATCTTCTGCAGAACTGAACTATGATGTGGCAGATAAGGAACTTTTGGCAATTATTTCTGCCTTTAAGGAATGGAGACACCATTTGCAGGGGGCAACTCAGCAGGTAGTAGTACTCACGGATCATCGCAATTTGGAATTCCTTAAGTCTGCCAGGTGTCTTTCTCCTCGACAAGCTAGGTGGAGTTTGTTCTTGAACCAGTTTAATTTTATTATTTCGTACCGCCCAGGTTCACGTAATGGGAAAGCTGACGCATTATCCCGAATCCATACCGTGGATTCCGTGCCTGGGACCCCGTCGAAGACCATCTTGTCGGAGGCCAATTTCGTTGGAGTGCTCCGGAACCGGGACTTGTGGCAGGAGATCAAGCTGGCCTATGACGGTGACGTATTTCTTGCAGCTCCACCTGACAATGTGAATCTTGTCCTTCGGAATGGTGTGTGGCTTAGAGATCGATGTATTTATGTCCCAGAGGCTGTAAGACTTCGAGTTCTCAAATTGGTCCACGACTCTAAATTGGCTGGTCATAGGGGGGTACAGAAGACGCAGGAATTGTTAACTCGTTTTTTTTGGTGGCCTACCTGCTTGAAGGATGTGAATGACTATGTCCGCTCTTGTGAAGTTTGTGCCCGGTACAAGGTTCCTCGCGTTTCACCTACTGGTCTTCTTAAACCGCTACCTGCACCGTCTCGCCCTTGGGGGTCTATTTCGATGGACTTTATTGTGGAGTTACCCACCTCTGGTGGTAAAAATACTATTTTGGTGGTAGTAGATCGTTTAACGAAAGCTGCTCATTTCATTCCGTGTGCTGGTCTTCCCTCAGCTACAGAGACAGTAGATCTAGTTATCCAGAACATTTTCCGGCTGCATGGGGTACCAGATGACATCATTTCTGACCGGGGAATACAATTTACCTCTAGATTTTGGAAAGGATTTTGTTCTGCGCTCCACATTAATGTTTGCTTGTCTTCTGCATACCATCCTCAGACCAACGGGCAGACCGAACGGACAAATCAAACCTTGGAGCAATATCTACGCTGTTACGTCAGTCATTTGCAGGACGATTGGCTGAAGCTACTTCCTCTAGCGGAATTTTCGTACAACAACTTCCAAAGCAGTTCCACGAAGGTAACGCCTTTTTTTGCCAACCTGGGTTATCATCCAAGTATTTTGCCTAGGTCTCCGGTTACGATTTCGGTACCAGCGGTTGAAGACAGAGTGACGGCGTTGCAACGTAATCTTGAAGTTTTGAAGGACTCCCTGACCACAGCACAGGAGCGTTACAAAAAGTCGGCCGATAGATTCCGGAAACCAGCACCTATGTATAAGGTAGGAGACTCAGTTTGGTTGTCCACCAAGAATCTAAAATTGGGTGTTCCTTCGCAGAAACTGGGACAGAAATTCATCGGTCCATTCAAGATCACTGGGATTGTGAGCTCTGTTGCCTGTCGGTTGAAGCTACCACGGACTTTAAAGGTACACCCAGTATTTCATGTTTCCTTATTAAAACCAGTCTCTCCTAACACGTTTCAGGGACGTATCGTACCTCCCCCTCCACCAGTGTTGGTTGATGGCGAAGAACAATTCGTGGTACAGGATATTGTTAATTCGAGACTTCATAGAAACCGGCTTCAGTATCTAGTTAGATGGCAAGGTTACTCTCCTGAAAATGATTCTTGGGAACCAGTAAGTAACATCAATGCGCCTCTGAAGATTGCTCAGTTTCATCGGAGATACCCGGACAGGCCTGGTCCAGGACCGTCCGGAGGCCGTCTTTAGGGGGGAGTAATGTCAGTATTCCGGGTTTTCTAGGTAACTTTGTCAATGATTTTGCCCTTTGTTAAAATGGAGTTTGCTGTTTTCTGTGCCCTACTTCCTGTTCGTTTGTTTAAAACCCGGCTCAGGTGCTGGCTTCACTGCTGGAATATTCTGCTTCCGTTTCCCTGCAACCCAGCTGCTTTGTTCCTCACAGATCTTTTGTGTATTTACCAGGAAAGTGCATAACCTTATCTTCAGGTGTTTCTCAGCCACAGCAGTTTCTACCCATGGCTCTGGACATTCTCTGCATATGTAAGTTGCACATACTGTGTTATCACTAAACTGTTGACTTGGGAATTTAACCCTTGGTTCACTCCATCTGATAAGAACTGTGTTTCTGAACTGTTGCTGTTTAACCCTTCGTGCATTACCTGGTGAGAGCTGTTGGAACTGTTACTGGAACCTTACTGACATATGAACTTGTTGTTGGACTTCACTGAATTAAGCCACAACTGAGATTAACTTGTTCCTGGACCTCCCTGTGTTTTCTGCACACCTGGATCTGACTCTTCACACACCAGCAGTGTGTAAATCCAGCCACGTTACCTGTGCATCAGACTTACCTTGTGGTCACATTTGTGTGAGGACTCCGTCGTAAGAACTTTACCACCCTCGCTATAGAGGTTCAAGGACTTATATATCCGGATTCATATAACTGGACTTGTGTATATATATATGGACTCATTGCATGTCACTACGGGTTGTTTGAATATTGTTTTTGGGTGTTTTGCTGTTTCACAAATACATTATTTGCATTCAAAGAAACCCGTCTCTGATTGTTCATTGCCCCACGCTATCAGAATCCTCGAGTTCCTACAATAGTATTACATTTAGTTTGAAAAAGTCAAACGGCGCTCCTTCCCTTACGAGCTCTGCCGTGTGCCCAAACAGTGGTTTTCCCCCACATATTGGGTATTGACGTACTCAGGAGAAATTGCACAACAACCTTATCTGTCCATTTTCTCCTTTTACCCTTGTGAAAATAAAAAAAAAGTTTGTAAAAGATCATTTTTGTGGCTAAAAAGTTAAATATTCATTTTTTCCTTCCACGTTGCTTCAGCTCCTGTGAAGCACCTGAAGGGTTAATAAACTTCTTGAATATGGTTTTAAGTACCTTGAGGGGTGCAGTTTTTTAGAATGGTGTCACTTTTGGGTATTTTCTGCCATTTAGACCCCTCAAAGTGACTTCAAGTATGAGGTGGTCCCTAAAAAAATGGCTTTGTAAATTTTGTTGTAAAAATGAGAAATCGCTGGTCAACTTTTAACCCTTATAACTTCCTAACAAAAAAAAAATTTTGTTCCAAAATTGTGCTGATGTAAAGTAGACATGTGGGAAATGTTATTTCTTAACTATTTGTGTGATATATTTCTCTGTTTTAAGGGAATAAATATTCAAAATTTGAAAATTGCTAAATTTTAAAAATTTTCGCCATATTTGTGTTTTTTTCAAAAATAAACGCAAGTTATATCGAAGAAATTTTACTTTTATCGTGAAGTACAATATGTCACGAGAAAATAATCTCAGAATCGCGAAGATCCGTTGAAGCGTTCCAGAGTTATAACCTCATAAAGAGACAGTGGTCAGAATTGTAAAAATTGGCCCTGTCATTAACGTGCAAACAACCCTTGGGGGTGAAGGGGTTAATGAGTTCCTGGATCCTGGATGAAGGTATTTTTGACCATTCCTCTTTACAAAACAATTCCAGTTCAGTTAAATTTGATGGTCGCCGAGCATGGACAGCCCTCTTCAAATGATCCCACAGATGTTCAATGATATTCAGGTCTGGGGACTGGGATGGCCATTCCCGAACATTGTAATTGTTCCTCTGCATGAATGCCTGAGTAGATTTGGAGCGATGTTTTGGATCATTGTCTTGCTGAAAGATCCATCCCTGCGTAACTTCAACTTTGTCACTGATTCTTGAACATTATTGTCAAGAATCTGCTGATACTGAGTGGAATCCATGCGTCCCTCAACTTTAACAAGATTCCCGGTGCCGGCATTGGCCACACAGCCCCAAAGCATGATGGAACCTCCACCAAATTTTACTGTGGGTAGCAAGTGTTTTTCTTGGAATGCTGTGTTTTTTTGACGCCATGCATAACGCCTTTTTGTATGACCAAACAACTCAATCTTGGTTTCATCAGTCCACAGGACCTTCTTCCAAAAAGATATTGGCTTCTCCAAATGTGCTTTTGCATACCTCAGCCGATTCTGTTTTGGTGTGCTTGCAGAAACGGCTTCTTTTGCATCACTCTCCCATACAGCTTCTCCTTGTGCAAAGTGCGTTGTATAGTTGACCGATGCACAGTGACACCATCTGCAGCAAGTTGATGCTGCAGCTCACTGGATGTGGTCTGAGGATTGTCCTTGACTGATCTCACCATTCTTCTTCTCTGCCTTTCTGATGTTTTTCTTGGCCTGCCACTTATGGCCTTAACAAGAACTGTCCCTGTGTTCTTCCATTTCCTTACTATGTTCCTCACAGTGGAAACTGACAGGTTAAATCTCTGAGACAGCTTTTTGTATGCTTCCCCTGAACATCTATGTTGAATAATCTTTGTTTTCAGATCATTTGACAGTTGTTTTGAGGAGCCCATGATGCCACTCTTCAGAGGAGATTCAAACAGGAGAACAACTTGCAAGTGGCCACTTTAAGTAGCTTTTCTCATGATTGCATACACTTGGCTATGAAGTTCAAAGCTCAATGAGGTTACAAAACCAAAAAAAGTGCTTTAGTAAGTCAGTAAAAAGTAGGTAGGAGTATTTAAAACAAGAAAATGATAAGGGTGCCCATACTTATGCACCTGTCAAATTTTGTTTGAATGCAGATTGCACATGTTCTGCTAGAACAATAAACCTCATTTCAAGGCAGAAACATTACTGTGTCCAATAGTTATAAGATATATCAAACTGAAATAGCTGTTGCAAAAACACCAATTTTTATAAAACATTAAGCTTAAGATTAATAGGGGTGCCCAAACTTTTTCATATAACTGTACATGTATTGTACTTAACTTCAGCAGTCCATACATTAATTTTTAGGCAAATATATAATTAGCAAGTTGCATGAGGACAAGCTGTGGTGCTTTTCATAACTAAGAAAAAAACACAAAGAAGTTATATAGTACTGTATATAGTATAGTAGTATATAGTATAGTATAGAGGGAACGGTAGGGAATTTTTGATTGAAGTACATGAAAAAAGTGGTTAGATTGTTGAATTAAATAGTTAGACATATACAGTACTATGAAATTCACTGTTAGTTTTGAACAATGCCTTAAAGAAACGCTACAGTAGCAGCATTATTTATCCATAATGACCCATCTCATGATAAGTTATATAGTTATGAGTAGTCTTTCTTTCTATTCAGGTAAAACAACATATTTACAATATTTAGTTCTTTTTTTACTTTAAAGGGAACTTGTCACCCCCCCAGGGTCTATTAAAGTAAGAGAGCCACCTTCAGCAGCACTAAGGCTGCCTTCTGTGAAGGTGGCTCTTATGTTTCTTATCACTAGGATCGCTGAAATAATAAGTTTTATAAATTTCCTGCCATACCTCTATTGAGTCAGGGAGGTATGTATTCTCCCCCTGAGTCAACCGCCTCTCAGCCGTCCATCATCCCCCTCTTGTCTCTGGCCCCCGCCTCCTCTCTTTCTTGTAACATCACTGGCACCTGCGCTGTGCAATCAGTTCTCGGGCATGCGCCATGCGTGCTGCCCGGGAACTTACATCAGGTGATTTAAGGTAATCGCGCCTACGTGAAGCAGAGGCCCCAGATCCCACCCCGCAGTGTGTTATGATGTATTCGCACTGCGGGCTGGAAATCTACGCAGTGAGGAAAGAGGCGGAGAGAGATAGGGACAGGGGCAGATATCCTCACTGCGCAGGCGCCTCCTGAAGAAACCGAGGACGGTGAAACGCGCGTCGGTGCTGTTTTCTTGTCCCATTGGCACCGCTACTTGAGCTTATTATATCGCAAGGTAAATAATTCTTTCATTATGGTAGTCAGGTAGATATCATTCTGTTTTACTGTGCTATTTGGCTGACTTCATGGGGTTAGTAGTCTAAGAAATTCTCCTAGTTCTGACTGTGGATGCCATTGCACAATTATATGCTTTGATTATTGCGGCACCTGTTACTTACTATCATATAGAGATCTGAGGAATCTTATCATATTGTCACATCACATTTTCCTTTCAGGTCCTTGCTATCCCCCATGCACTGTTATACCACTTTCTGACTCCCATACAATTTACCACCTTAGCGATATGTGCCAATGGGACATTATTTTTCTGTCTGGCTATATAATTTACATCTTATAAATTTGCCAATTATTTAGCTGCTTATATTAACTACCTCATGTTGATATACTCTTTGTCTAAATTTCAATAATTCTGTTTAAATAAATTATATATTTTTTGCATAAAATCCTCCTTTTTCATGCGGATTTATTTACTTATTGTTATTGTATCGTTTGGTCCGTGTTCCGTTTTTGTCTTTGGTAACTGGTTAGGAAGGAAGTTTACTCATAAATAAGTGAATGCTGCTGGATTGAACTGAATAGGGGACCTGACAGGTTCCCTCTAATTACTGTATGGGGGCCAAAATGAACAACATACATTATTAGTTTATGGTGGCAAGTGAGGGACATTATTACTGCTGTAATATAATTTACGTTTTAGGAGACTGTTTTCCATGGGGGATCAAAAGGGTGTCCTGTTACTGTGCAGGGTGGCACTATGTTGCTTTTTTTTGTTCATCTGGCATAGTGTAGAAGTCAGGGAAAAAGTAAGGCATGTGCTCTGGAAGCAATCTGCAATTAATGACTGCTATTTCCTGCAGAGAAAAGTCCTGGCAGGAAGAAGTGATGATGGTCTGTGCAAGATGAAGAAAAGTGATAAAGGAATTCACAAAGAGAAGTCACTGGTGAGTCACTGTATCACATGTACACGCACACTTTACACTATATACAGAGCTCCTGTATATAATGTCACTGCTAATCCCTGTTTTACCTGTACGCTATATACATGGTTCCTGTGTATAATGTCACTGAGGATCCCTGAATTACCTGTACACTATATGCTATATACAGAACTCCTGTGTATAATGTCACTGGGGATCTCTGTATTACCTAGGCACTGACACTATACTATATACAGAGCTCCTGTGTGTAATATCGCTGGTGATCCCTGTATTGCCTGTACACTGACACTATACACTATACTGTACACTATACACTTCTGTGTATAATGTCACTGGTGGTAATAACAGTGTTGTTAGTATTGTAACTTTTGTTCATGATCAGTATTGTAGTGTTCAGTCAATATATACCTGTACACTGACACTATATACAGATCTCCTGTGTATAATGTCACTGGTGATCCCTGTATTACCTGTACACTGACACTATATACAGAGGTCGTGTGTATAATGTCACTGTTGATCCCTGTATTACCTGTACACTGACACTATACAGTACACTATACACTATTGTGTATAATGTCACTGGTGGTAATAACAGTGTTGTTAGTATTGTAACTTTTGTTCATGATCAGTATTGTAGTGTTCGATCAATATGTGGTGCTAATATGTGGTCTGTTCATGGTGTGGCTCTATTTCTCCTTTCTATGTGGCATTATTCGGTCACCATGTGGTAGGAATATCTGGTCTGGTCATGGTGTGGCAGTATTTGTTCCTTGTATGTGGTAATATGTGGTCTGGTCACAGTGTGATGGTGTTTGTCCCTTGTATGTGATATGATTTGGTCACTATATGTTGGAATATATAGTCCAATCATGGTATGGCGGTATTTCTCCCTTATATGTGTTATTATTATAACTTCTTTTAACTAAATAACATCTTTTAATGCAAACTACAGTAATTGTACATCCCAGTTACGGTGGAGCACAGTAGATGTGCAGAAGCCGCCTGTGTTTTACAGTCAATGCTCCACTATAACGAGGATAAAGGCTTTCAGGTATTTGCATTTAACTGTAGGGTGGGCCTATAGAGTCGATTCCCCCTGTGGGCTCCAGACACCCCAGTCCGAACCTGGTGCCAGCAACCTCATCCCCCTAATAGCGATCTGTTTTAGAATACCCAACAAATTTCCATCAGAAGTAATAAAAAAACACAAACAGAAATTTAGAGTAGAGTTGGGATGGTAGGCATATTTTAATTGAAGTACATTAGAAAATTGATTAGATAATTGATTTAAATAGTTCAACATATGAAATTCACTATTAGTTTGGGCAACCGCTTTAACTTTGAGGACTATTATATTCACTAATATTTCATTGAAACATATATGAAAGAGTTCATGGTTTAAATTCCTTTAATAGCATAGAAAAATATTTAGACTTGAGAGTCCTCAGTGGTTGATACCTTTTACTGGCTAACTGAAAAGATGGTAACAAATTGCAAGCTTTCGAGACTACTCAGGTCTCTTCATCAGGCTAGGACTAATACAAAATCTGAAGAATCACATATTTATACACAAGAGGACACAGGAATAATGCAATAGGTAAGACATGTGACGTGAAGCAGAACTGTCATTATGGCAGAGGGATGAACATAAATATTGGAACAGTTCATAGATAAGGAGTGAGAGTTTTATTGCCCTCTGATTGGGGTCTGGTATTGTGTTTTGATGCCCCCAGGTCAGAGAAGCAGATTCCTTAATTGATGTACACAGACATGAATCCATGTGACACGTTCATTCCAGCACTAAGAGTGTCAAAGGTCATCATAAGTTTATATTCCCAAATCTTTCTATCTTTCTCAGATTTGAAGTTAGCTTTTAATACCAGTAATTCCATATCCATCATGCTATGACCGGGCATACAAAAGTGTTTGGCCACAGGTAGATCCATTCTTTTTTCTCTTATTGTGTGGCGATGAGAATTCATCCTTGTTCTCAGTTTTTGCCCGGTCTCCCCCACATACAGACCCCCAGTTGGACATTTCGTACAAATAATTAGGTACACCACATTAGATGTGATGCAGCTGAAAGTACCTGGGATCTTGTAGTCCTGATGGGAGTTGGGGATCTTTATCTTGTCCGTGGTCATTATAGATGGACAGGTTTTGCACTTCTTCTGTTTGCAAGGAAAGGTTCCTGCAGCTGTTGGGGAGGACAGGGAGCTTCTGACAATGATGTTTCTTAGATTTGGGGGCTGCCTAAAACATAGTAGTGGGGGGTCTGGAAATATGGATTGTAATCGGGCATCTTTTTGTAGTAAAGGTTGTATTTATCTACTATCTATCTATCTATCTATCTATCTATCTACTGGCTAACACGGTACGAAGATATACATCTACTATCTATCTATCTACTGGCTAACACGGTACGAAGATATACATCTACTATCTATCTATCTACTGGCTAACACGGTACGAAGATATACATCTTTCCTATATTTAATAGCATATACATTTTCAAATTGAACGCAGAGCAAATAATGTACGGAGAATATAGACTCCTGCCTGGCACCTCTACTACAAACTATCATCAGAATGTAGACCAGCCCATTAGGCATAATTATGGAAGTTTGTAGTCTGAGCACTGAAATTCAGAATTAATTAAATCTGCCCTGTTCAATGTATTTATTGAACAGCTAGATCTATTCAGTTAAAGGAATTGTTCACTTAAAGGAAAAAAGGCCTTAAGCGTTGTAAAATGCCTACATATTTTAAAACTCCTTGGGTCCTGTGCCGGCACCCAGCTGCTGCTCCGGACTCAGTGTTTTTACTGTATTGTTGAAGTCTCGTCATCAGCACTCATCACCACTCTAGCCACTCATGCACTGAGCTCAGCGACGTGTGACATCATCCTCAGCACATTTGAGGAGTTAGTGATTGGCTAGAGCAGAGATATGACATCACTGCTACAGTCAAAAGCAGGAGCAGGACCCAGGGAGGGTGAGTACTTGCAGAGTTTGGTATGCTAACTATTTTAAAATGTTTTTGGCCCAATTTTCTGAAAATGGACAACTCCTTTAATAACTATGAGGCACATTTATGCAAAGTATAAAGATGGTACAAACTGTTGTTGAGGTTCTTTAAATGTGCTTTAACAGCACATTAAAATCTCTTTAGTGCAAATTCAAAATGTTGGATCATACTCACTTAAATTACCACGTAATTATTTTCTACTGACATATTAGTCTTGATTTCGTATGACTAGATTATTAATTCTTACGAGAGCACAACATTTTTTCAGTAGCCAGTCTGTTCATGTGATACTATAACAGCTGTCAATGACTCAAAGGTTACAAGTCATAACGCCATTTTAGTCTGTCTTTCTTTTTGCAACATTTGAGAAGAACTAAACCCCAAGGGATGAATCAGCTGTAAATAGGCTACGACTTCAAACTTTGCAGCTGTTGCTGAACTTTCTTGTGACTCAATGTTATCTTGAACATGGAGGCAAAAAAAAATGTATTATATTCTGAATTATATTAAGGTATATCCAATGTATAGCAAAAGTATGAAGTAATATCAGCTATTTCTATGACTCCTGTTTTCATGCCTGGTTACCTCTCTATCTATAATGGGGAAATGGGACCCTGAATTGTTGATGACCTAATCTGCAAGGATATTTACATTATGTAGTGTATATATAGTAAGAGAAGTTTTGATCGCAGTCACAATAACACTAAGTTGTCAGCGACAACCATTTTTCAGAAACATTTCTGACGAGCGGCAATAAATCTTACTCCAGTCAGGTTCTAGAGTGAGATTTCTGATATAGGGAATACCACAGCTCATCAGAAATTAGGCACAGTGTAGCATCCTGCCCCCCCCTGCGCACCCGTCCCTCAACAGCTCTGCCAATTTTGGCGGAGCAAGGAGAAAATGTCTTGAAAATGCCAAAACTTTGCAAAAATTTGTTGCATCTCTGTATTGCACCTAAAGTTTGCAACTTTTCAAAGCTTCTATGCCAGAATTCTGGCATGAAAGTTTTAATGAATTGAGCCCCTTAGGTATAGTTTAAGGTATACATAAACAAATTATCAATTATTATATACAACCTACTATTTCAGAAATGTGTTTTTGTATGATATCAAAACAGTAATGAATCCAAAGGTCATGATAATATATGGATAACCAGAGCCAGTTGGGGAAAGTATTTTGAATACTTTAGCAGGGTAGAAGAATTGAGTGAAAGTATATGATAATTTCGGATCATGTTTTTGACTAACGTAGTGAATATTTAATCAGCAGGTTGTCCATCTGTGAATGGTACTTTACTCAGCATCATATACTAATTTTAATCTCCTGCAATGTTAGTCCAATCTCAAACCACAGTTGCCTAATCTGCCTTAAATGTCACAGTTGGCTTCTCGGAAAATGTGATACATCTGTACCATAGCTGGGAAGGACAGGGTTAAATTTCAGCTCTGCATGGTCATGATTAGATGCACTTGTACAGTTTTGCTCAGAACCAGGAAGTAGCTTCAAGGAGTGGCAGTCTCCTGAGGGAGTGTCAGTTTGCTGGATATTGAGCAGAGTTGAGTGTGCTACTGGTGAGTGACCAGCCAAAATGTGAGCTGTAGCTGAGAGATACAGACATGCTGGGGTCTCACTCTGAATGGAGACTGTGCTAAGCTGTAGAGAACAGTGTGTGAAGCTGCAACCTGTTCAGTATGAACTTTGCTCAGAGTTGAACACTACTGTTTTGGCACTGGAAGCTGTTGGAGCTCAGGCTGAAGGGGATAGCTAGACTGGTGGGATAGGGTATTGTAATCTGTTTGGGTGAGCCTGCAATGACATACAGTATGTAATCATGATTAAATGCACAGGTTGTGTGCAGAGAAGCACAATTATCAGTGGTTGCTATGGAAAATAGCTGGTTTATTTGCCCGAGCTGGGGCGAGGTCAGCTGTGAATGAGTAGCCAGGGTCTGTTCTGTTTAGTTAGCACCTGGACAAGGCTGGGGATTTAGGTTTATGAGTTTGTTTTGAAGCTAGGCAAATTGCACTTGTTTGGACCAAAACTGCATTGCCACGCTACCTAAGACCTAATGCGTAATGCCTACCAGAGAGTGTAAAACCCTACACATCCCTAAAAGAAATATATATTAACATGAACCTTGTAACACTTTAGCCCCTTTCTGATGGAAGAAGGGAAAGGAAAAACGAAAACTGAAAATAGTACCAAGAGCCATAACTTTTTATTTTTTCAGTCCACATAACGGTGTGAGAGCTTGTTTTCTGTGGGACGAGTTATACTTTTGAATGATACCATTCATTTTATCATGTGATGCACTGGAAAACAGGAAAAAAATATTCCAAGTGCGTTGAAATTGCAAAAAAAAACAATATAATTCTCCAGATGAGTATGAGTTCGCAGATACCAAACATGTTTTTTTTTTTTTTCATTTAAGTGGTTAAAAAAATGTGGACATTTGTAAAATAAATAAAAAAATTCTTGTGTCGCCATTTTCCAAGACCCGTAGTATTTTCATTTTTCGGGTTATGGGGCTGGGTGAGAGCTTATTTTTTTGTGTCCTGAGCTGATGTTTTTAATGATATCATTTTGGTATAAATAGAATGTGTTCATAACCTCTTATTGCATTCTATTGCAGCCAAAAAAACTAATTTGGGCATTTTTTTCTTGTTAAGCTGTTTACCTATCAGATTAATTTATTGTATATTTTGATAGATCATACGTTTACAAATGCAGTGATACCAAATATATGTATTTTTAATTTTTTTTCATTGTTTTATTTTTAATGGGGCAAAATATTTTTATTTTTACTTTTTACTGTATTTATAAGTCCCCTTACGGGTCTTGAAGCTGGGAACATCTGATTGCTTGTGCGCATAGCAGTGACACCCATCTGTCATGATCACCCATCGGCACCCCGTGATTACGTTTAATACCACTGTCATGTGCCAGGGAAAATGCAGGCTCGGCGTGCGAGTCCGCATGAAAGTCAGGGAGACGGCATATGACTTACCAGTAGGTCATATGTCGGTGAGGAGTTAAAATAACCAGACTAAAGGGTCACTTAATTAGAGTCATCCATCTAGTAGCAAGTTGGTCTTTCTTTGGACTTGAGTTGCAGCAATTTATTTGGACATTGGTGCAAATGGGTTGAAATAGTTCTGCAGGAATATTTGCCCATATGGACTGGATATTTTCTCGCAGTTGCAACAAACAAGAACAATATACTGAAATGTTCAATCTCTTTCAAGAGATGTCTTATAGCAGGGCTGGTGTCCTTGGGGTCATGGGCTTAATTTTCATATATAGAAGCTTAAATTTTACATGTTCAGGTGTCTTTATTAAAGTGGCCATTCAATTTAAAGGGTATTTAAGAAAATAATACAGCAAAGATACTGCAGTGTTGTTATGTCTGTTCCGTTTACTCAAAAAGGCTACCTCAGGCAAGTGTCTCTGCTTGGCAGATCACAGAGGAAACCCTGATCTTCATTGTTGTGCCCCTACACAGGAATCTGTACTTACAGTGAGGTTGAAGGGGCAAACCTGATGCAAGAATAGTCTAGATACCGTAGGTCAGTAACTGGAATGGCAAGACAAAAGAGAGATACAAAAATGAAAAGCTGTAGTCAAAGGGATAGCTGGGGTCAAATGTCACTTAATAAGTCAGAGCATCATCGATCAAGCCAAGATATGGGTGATGACAGAATCAGGAGAGTTTGAGGTAAAGTTATATATATATACACTGTATATACTGTATATAGTATATACTCAAGTATAAGCTGACCTGAGTATAAGCCGAGGCACCTAATTTTGCCACGGAAAACTGGGTAAGCTTATTGACTCGAGTATAAGCCGGATATGCATTGTCCCCTAATCAATGTCCTGGTATGCGTGGCTCCTTGTCCTGTCCTGGTATGCGTGGCTCCCCAATCCTGTCCTGGTATGCGTGGCTCTCCCATCCTGTCCTGGTATGCGTGGCTCTCCCGTCCCATCCTGGTATGCATGGCTCCCCCATCCCATCCTGGTATGCATGGCTCCTTATCCTATCCATGTATGAATGTTTCCTATTAAAAAACCCCAAAACATCCTACTCATCGTCCAGCGTGCACTCGCAGCATCTTGCTGGTTCCAGTGCCGGCAGCTCTTCCTCTGCCGAGCGATCACGTGGCCCCGGCTCTCCACGCCTATGGGAATGAAGAGCCGTGCATATTCATTACCTTAATGAGCTGGCGACATGATTGCTTGGCACAGGAAGAGCTGCCGGTGCCAGAACCAACGAAAACCATTTCCGGTGACTACCTCTTGAAGCTCATCAAGAGAATGCCAAGAGTATGCAAAGCAGTCATCAAAGCAAAAGGTGGCTACTTTGAAGAACCTAGAATATAAGACATATTTTCAGTTGTTTCACACTTTTTTGTTAAGTATATAATTCCACATGTGTTAATTCATAGTTTTGATGTCTTCAGTGTGAATGTACACATTTCATAGTCATGAAAATACAGAAAAATCTTTAAATGAGAAGGTGTGTCCATACTTTTGGTCTGTATTGTATATATATAGATATATATATACATATATATCTATATATATATACAGGGTGGTCCAAAAGTAGGTGGACAGTATGTGCAATAGGGTTATGAAGGGGGAGATTTATCAAACATGGTGTAAAGTGAAACTGACTCAGTTGCCCTTAGCAACCAATCAGATTCCACTTTTCATTCTTCACAGACTCTTTAGAAAATGAAAGGTGGAATCTGATTGGTTGCTAAGGGCAGCTGAATCAGTTTCACAGATCCAGTTTTCACAGATAAATCTCCCCCAAAATGGCAAATAATTTAAATACAGATGAAAGAAAATGGATTTTAAAAAAGTATTGGAAATCTCAAAATGCTGAAACAGTTAGAGCAAATTGGGTTGAAACATTTGGCACTCAAGCCACAAAGAGACAAACGATTTACCACATTCTTGACAAATTCAATGCCACTGGCTCAATCGTTAATGCTCCAAAAACGGGTCGACCCAAAACAGCCTGTACAGAAAATAATAAACAACTTGTGCTGAAACATTTGTTCAGAGTCCAAAAAAGTCCACCAGAAGAGTCTCTTTAGAATTGGGAATTTCACGAGCTTCCATCATGCGAATCCTGAAATCTATTGGGTGGAAAGCTTATCGTCCACGTCTAATTCATGGTTTATTGGAGGATGATCCAAACAGGCGGCTGCAATTTAGTGAGATTATGCTTAACCAAAATGAAGAAAGTCCAGTAATTTTAGATAACATTATGTGGAGTGAAGAAACTTCTTTGAAATTATCTGGCCATATTAACAGACATAATTGTATTTACTGGTATAATGAGAACATGCATTTAACATTAGAGCAACAACTAAATGAGCCTGTTGTTAATGATTGGGGTGGTATTTCAAGTTTTGGTGTTTTTGGACCATTTTTTTTATGGAACAGTCACAGGAGATAAGTATCTCGAAATTCTAATGAATCAAGTTGTTCCCCAGTTACAGCAACAATCTAATTCAAATGACCTTTATTTCCAACAAGATGGGGCCCCTCCACATTATTCAAGAGTAGTCCGCGAGTATCTTGATGAAATATTTCTTAATAAATGGATTGGCCGAAGAGGCCCACTTGATTGGCCGGCACGTTCACCAGACTTGACCCTAATGGATTTTTTCTTTTGGGGAGTTCTCAAGGACAAAGTTTATAGTCGATAACCAAAAAGTGTCAGTGATTTGAAAAATTACATAAGAGATGCATTTCAAGAAATTAATACCCAAAGGTGTAAAAATGTTTGTCAAAGCGTAAGAGGCAGACTTCAAAGCTGTGCAAATTGTGATGGAAAACAGTTTGAGCACCTGCGTTGATAAAATTTAAGGGCTTTTGTATTATTGTTCAGAATAAAATTTAATTGTCAATGTTATGCTTGTGTTAGTAAATATAATTTTATATATAAATCAAACTAAATGTTATCATTTTCTGTCCACCTACTTTTGGACCACCCTGTATATATATATATATATATATATATATATATATATCTACTATATAATAGTCTAATTCTGTCTGTTTGTAACGGAAATCTCGCGTCACTGATTGGTCGCACCTTGCCGGACGCGACCAATCAGCGACAGGCGCCGTCTGGCCGTGAATTGGCGCAGTATTTGAACCACACACGCCACCGCTATCCTCGGGAGATCAGCAGTGCTAGCCACTGATCTCCCGACTGTAGCCGCAGGTCATCTCCTGCCGCATGGAGGTCATCGGCGACGCGCTAAGACGGTCATCTCCCGGCTGCTCGCAGCGGAAGTACCCTGACCGGCGGCCTTCACGTAAACCCCAGCAGCAGCCCCCACCAGCAGCAGCCTCTGTATACCCCAGCAGCAGCCTCCACTTATACCCCAGCAGCAGCAGCAGCAGCCTTCACATATACCCCAGCAGCAGCAGCCTCCACATATACCCTAGCAGCAGCAGCCTCCACATATACTCCAGCAGCAGCCTCCACATATACCCCATCAGCAGCCTCCACGTACACCCCAGCAGCAGCCTCTATATACACCCCAGCAGCCTCTATATACACTCCAGCAGCCTCTATATATACCCCAGCAGCCTCTATATACACCCCAGCAGCCTCTATATACAACCGGAAAATCCTGTGTATTCATTGCATTATTCTTAAATCTTCATAAATAAACTACGGTACATACATATTCTAGAATACCCAATGCGTTAGAATCGTGCCACAATCTAGTATATATATATATATATATATATCAGAAATCCAAACATCAGAGTCCCGGAAGCTTCCAGGCACAATATCTGACAGTTACCTGCAGAAGGCTGAGAGTTAAAGTAGGGTGTGGTGCTGCCCCTTAGGCCACAGCAGGAGGCCGGTTTCAACAGCTGAGCTATTGGTCAGCACACACACCAGTTGTTTTGGCTCGGTGGAATCACAGGTTCCAGCCACACCAGTATCTCTGGCAACACAAAATCTGTGCTTCCCAGAGACACTGATTATGACATCTCCTCCATCATCAGCATTGCCAGCAGAGTGAAAACGGCAGTGCCTGGTGACAGAAGCAGAAGTTGCTGAAGCAGGTCCAGGTGTTGATGTGACAAGTGGAGGCTCCAATTATTGTTTGGGTCCAGACTCCAGAGGCTTACAGAATCGTCTCTGCCGTATACATGGGAAAGGCCTATTATTCTGCAATACTTTTTATATTGTGTGCTTCTATAAAGTGAAATCAGCTAATTCTCTACACATTTCCACCCTGCACCATTTTATCACTGCAATGAATAAGAGACTTCGGTTACTGCATTGAAAATAAAAAAAATTAAATATAAATGAAAAAAACAAACGCCAGAGTCCACGTTAATAAATCAGTATTTGGTTAGTATTTCACATCATTTGAAACTGTTATCAGCTAGATATCGGGGCACCACAGGTAATATTAAATTAGGATCCACCAAAAGCCAATGTATATGGTGCCAGGGATATATCCTCTGTGTCTTTAACCCCTTCACCCCCAAGGGTGGTTTGCACGTTAATGACCGGGCCAATTTTTACAATTCTGACCACTGTCTCTTTATGAGGTTATAACTCTGGAACGCTTCAACGGATCTTCGCGATTCTGAGATTGTTTTCTCGTGACATATTGTACTTCACGTTAGAAGTAAAATTTCTTCGATATAACTTGCGTTTATTTTTGAAAAAAACGCAAATATGGCGAAAATTTTTAAAATTTTGCAATTTTCAAACTTTGAATTTTTATTCCCTTAAAACAGAGAAATATGTCACATAAAATAGTTAAGAAATAACATTTCCCACATGTCTACTTTACATCAGCACAATTTTGGAGCCAAAATTTTTTTTTGTTAGGAAGTTATAAGGGTTAAAAGTTGACCAGCGATTTCTCATTTTTACAACAAAATTTACAAAGCCATTTTTTTTAGGGACCACCTCTCATTTGAAGTCACTTTCAGGGGTCTATATGGCAGAAAATACCCAAAAGTGACACCATTCTAAAAACTGCACCCCTCAAGGTACTCAAAACCACATTCAAGAAGATTATTAACCCTTCAGGTGCTTCACAGGAACTAAAGCAACGTGGAAGGAAAAAATGAATATTTAACTTTTTAGCCACAAAAATGATCTTTTACAAACTTTTTTTATTTTCACAAGGGTAAAAGGAGAAAATGGACAGATAAGGTTGTTATGCAATTTCTCCTGAGTACGCCAATACCCAATATGTGGGGGAAAACCACTGTTTGGGCACACGGCAGAGCTCGTAAGGGAAGGAGCGCCGTTTGACTTTTTCAAACTAAAATTGGCTGGAATTGAGATTGGACGCCATGTCGTGTTTGGAGAGCCCCTGATGCGCCTAAACAGTGGAAACCCCCACAAGTGACACCATTTTGGAAACTAGACCCCCTAAGGTACTTATCTAGATCTGTTGTGAGCACTTTGAACTCCCAAGTGTTTCACAAAAGCTTATAATGCCTGGTGTGTGAAAAAAAAAAAAAACAATTTTCCACAAAAATGATTTTTTAGTCCCAAATTTTTGAATTTTCCCAAGGAAATTGGACCCCAAAAGTTGTTGTCCAATTTGTCCTGAGTACGCTGATACCCCATATGTGGGGGGGGGAACTGTTTGGGTGCACGGCAGGGCTTGGAAAGGAAGTAGTAACGTTTTGGAATGCAGACGTTGATGGGGGTCATGTTCCGTTTGCAGTGCCCCAGATGAGCCTAAACAGTGGAAACCCCCCACAAGTGACCCCATTTTGGAAACTATACCCCCTAAGGAACTTATCTAGATCTTTGGTGAGCACTTTGAACCCCCAAGTGCTTCACACAAGTCTATAATGCCCGGGCATGAAAATAAAAAATCCTATGTTTTTCCCACAAAAATTATCTTTTAGTCACTAATTTTTTATTTTCTCAAGGGTAACAGGAGAAATTGGACCACATAAGTTGTTGTCCAATTTGTCCTGAGTACGCTGATACCCCATATGTGGGTGGGAACCACTGTTTGGGCGCACGGCAGAGCTCGGAATGGAAGGAGCACCATTTGACTTTTTCCAACCAAAATTGGCTGGAATTGAGATTGGATGCCATGTTGCATTTGGAGAGCCCCTGATGTGCCTAAACAGTGGAAACCCCCACAAATGACCCCATTTTGGAAACTAGACCCCCTAAGGAACTTATCTAGATCTTGGATGAGCAATTTGAACCCCCAAGTGCTTCACACAAGTTTATAACGTAGAGCCGTAAAATTTAAAAATCATATTTTTTCCACAAAAATGATCTTTTCACCACAATTTTTATTTTTCCAAGGGTAACAAGACTCCAAAAGTTATTGTGCAATTTGTCCTGAGTGCGCTGATACCCCATATGTGGGGGTAAACCACTGTTTGGGTGCATGGCAGAGTTTGGAAGGGAAGGAGCGCCGTCTGACTTTTTCAACGCAGAATTGGCTGGACGCCATGTCGTGTTTGGAGAGCTCCTGATCTGCCTAAACAGTGGAAACCCCCATAAATGACGCCATTTTGGAAACTAGACCCCTCAAGGAACTTATCTAGATGTGTGGTGAGAACTTTTAACCCCCAGGTGTTTCACTAAAGTTTATAACGTACAGCCGTAAAATAAAAAATCTTTTTTTTTTTACAAAAATGATTTTTTTGTCCCAATATTTTATTTTCACAAGGGTAACAGAAGAAATTGGAACCCAAAAGTTGTTGTCCAATTTGTCCTGAGTACGCTAATACCCAATATGTGGGAGAAAACTACTGTATGGGCGCACGTCAGGGCTCGGAAGGGAAGTAGTGACGTTTTGGATTGCAGACTTTGATGGAATGGTCTGGGGGCGTCATGTCACATTTGGAGAGCCCCTGATGCACCTATACAGTGGAAACCCCCCACAAGTGACCCCATTTTGGCAAATAGACCCCACAAGGAACTTATCTAGATGTGTGGTGAGCACTTTGAACCCCGAAGTGCTTCACAGAAGTTTATAACGTACAGCCGTAAAAATAAAAAATCCTTTTTTTTTTACAAAAATGATTTTTTCGCCCCCAATATTTTATTTTCACAAGGGTAACAGAAGAAATTGGAACCCAAAAGTTGTTGTCCAATTTGTCCTGAGTACGCTGATACCCAATATGTGGGAGAAAACTACTGTATGGGCGCACGTCAGGGCTCGGAAGGGAAGTAGTGACGTTTTGGATTGCAGACTTTGATGGAATGGTCTGGGGGCGTCAATTCACATTTGGAGAGCCCCTGATGCACCTATACAGTGGAAACCCCCCACAAGTGACCCCATTTTGGCAAATAGACCCCACAAGGAACTTATCTAGATGTGTGGTGAGCACTTTGAACCCCGAAGTGCTTCACAGAAGTTTATAACGTACAGCCGTAAAAAAAAAAAATCTTTTTTTTTTTTTACAAAAATTATTTTTTTGCCCCCAATATTTTATTTTCTCAAGGGTAACAGGAGAAATTGGACCCCAAAAGTTGTTGTCCAATTTGTCCTGAGTACGCTGATACCCAATATGTGGGAGAAAACTACTGTATGGGCGCACGTCAGGGCTCGGAAGGGAAGTAGTGACGTTTTGGATTGTAGACTTTGATGGAATGGTCTGGGGGCGTCATGTCGCATTTGGAGAGCCCCTGATGCGCCTAAACAGTGGAAACCCCCCACAAGTGACCCCATTTTGGAAAATAGACCCCACAAGGAACTTGTCTAGATGTGTGGTGAGCACTTTGAACCCCGAAGTGCTTCACAGAAGTTTATAACGCACAGCCGTAAAAATAAAAAATCCTTTTTTTTTTTGCAAAAATGATTTTTTTGCCCCAATATTTTATTTTTACAAGGGTAACAGGAGAAATTGGACCCCAAAAGTTGTTGTTCAATTTGTCCTGAGTACGCTGATATCCAATATGTGGGAGAAAACTACTGTATGGGTACACGTTGGGGCTCGGAAGGGAAGTAGTGACGTTTTGGATTGCAGACTTTGATGGAATGGTCTGGGGGCGTCATGTCGCATTTGGAGAGCCCCTGATGCGCCTAAACAGTGGAAATCCCCAACAAGTGACCCCATTTTGGAAAATAGACCCCACAAGGAACTTATCTAGATGTGTGGTGAGCGCTATGAAGCCCCAAGTGCTTCACAGAAGTTTATAATGTACAGCCGTAAAAACAAAAAAATATTTTTTTTTTGTACAAAAATGATATTTTCGCCCCCAGTTTTTTATTTTCCCAAGGGTAGCAGAAGAAATAGGACAAATTGCACAATAATTCTTGGGGTCCAGAGTACGCTGATACCCCATATGTGGGGATAAACTACTGTTTGGACGCATGGCAGAGCTGAGAAGTGAAGGAGCACCGTTTGACTTTTTCAACGCAGAATTGGCTGGAATTGAGATCAGACGCCATGTCACATTTGGAGAGCCCCTGATGTGCCTAAACAGCTGAAACCCCCCAATTCTAACTCCAACCCTAACCCCAACACACCCCTAACCCTAGTCCCAACCCTAACCACAAACCTAACCCTAACACACCCCTAATCCCAACCCTAACCCTAATCCTAACTTTAGCGCCAACCCTAACCCTAACTTTAGCCGCAACCCTAACCCTAACCCTAATGGAAAATGGAAATAAATGCTTTTTTTAAATTTTATTATTTTTCCCTTACTAAGGGGGTGATAAAGGGGGGTTTGATTTACTATTTATAGCGGGTTTTTATGATTGGCAGCTGTCACGCTAAAAGACGCTTTTTATTGCAAAAATAGTTTTTGCATCATCACATTTTGAGAGCTATAATTTTTGCATATTTTGGCCCACAGAGTCATGTTAGGTCTTATTTTTTGCGGGACGAGTTGACATTTTTATTGGTACCATTTTTGAGCACGTGACGTTTTTTGATCACTTTTTATTTCGATTTTTGGGAGGTTAGAATGAACAAAAATCAGCAATTCATGAATTTCTATTGGGGGAGGCGTTTATACCGTTCTGCGTGTGGTAAAATTGATAAAGCAGTTTTATTCTTCGGGTCAGTACGATTATGGCGATACCTCATTTATATCATTTTTTCATGTTTTGGCGCTTTTATAGAATAAAAACAATTTTATATAAAAAATAATTATTTTTGCATCGCTTTATTCTGCGAGCTATAACTTTTTTATTTTTTCGCTCATGATGCTTTATGACGGCTCGTTTTTTGCGGGACAAGATGACGTTTTCAGCGGTACCATGTTTTTTATATCGGTCTTTTTGATCGCGTGTTATTCCACTTTTTGTTCGGCGGTATGATGATAAAGCATTGATTTTTTGCTTCGTTTTTTTTTTTTTTTTTTTTAAGGGGTTCACTAAAAGGGTTAACTAGTGGGACAATTTTATAGGGGGGTCGTTACGGACGCGGCGATACCAAATATGTGTACTTTTATTGTTTTTTTTTTTTATTTACAGGAAGAAGTGAATTTATTGGGGAATATTTTTTTTTTTTTTTATTTATTTTGGATTTTTTTTTTACACATGTTTATTTTTACTTTTTTAACTTTTTTACTTTGTCCCAGGGTGGGACATCACAGTATTTTATCAGATCGCTGGTGTGACAGTGTGCACAACACTCTGTCACACCAGCGATCGCACAGGCATAGATGCAGGCTTCTCAGTGCCTGCTCTCGGCAGGCACTGAGGTAGCCGCCTCCCTCCAGGACCCCGGCGCCATCTTGGATCCGGGTCCTGGGAGGGAGGAAGCCCTCAGAACAGCGCGATCACATCGCGCTGCTCTGAGGGTCTCAGGGGGGCGCGCAGGGAGCCCCCACCCTGCGCGATCCTCCCCTGTGCCCCCAGTACACCGCGATCATGTTTGATCGCGGTGTGCAAGGGGTTAATGTGCCGGGAGCGGTCCGTGACCGCTCCTGACACACAGTCATGGGTGTCAGCTGTGATAATCAGCTGACACCCGGCGGCGATTAGCTGCGCTCCCCTCAGGAGCGCAGCTGATCGCCTATGACGTACTATCCCGTCCCCGGTCATACGGGCCCAGGTACCATGGACGGGATAGTACGTCCGATGGCAGTAAGGGGTTAACATTTGCCAGGCTTGATGTACTATTTCACTCAGGTCCAGGGCAGCCTGGTAAGCTATTATGCTGTATCTGGTATGATTGGTGAATCTCTGCTTTGTGGGTTGTTTGCAATGTATATTCTTTAGGATAAGTACCAGCCTGGACACTTATTCATACAGGAGATATTCTATGGTATGCTGTCTAGTGTAGGACATTAGCTAATTTTGGTTGGTCATTTTGCACACATGCACCTGGTTTAGGGCTACAAGCTCCATTATGGGCTGTTGTACATGTTTGTTTGTTTGTCATATCACATTTGTGATTTTTTAACAATGTTTTAATATGTTTGTTGGTGTCTTTTTGTATTCAATAAAAAATGTGTTTGATTATATATCTCTTGTATATTATTGGTGATCCCCTGCATCTATAGCCTATGTCTTTTCTCTTTCTGTGCCTCATTCTGAGGAGCGGTATCCCTAAGGGACAGTTTTTTCGGCTGAAAAGGAACACATGATGAATTTCTTGTACTGGCGAAGGACCTTACCCAACGGTTCAGAAAGAGGGGATAGCCTAAGAAGGTAATCTCTTGCGCATTTATAGCAGCTAGGGACATTGACAGGGGTTCTCTTTTACAACCACGTATGACGTATCCCCCTAAGCCACTCGGGGTGGTCACAGCTTACAACAATCAATGGCGAGATATCCGGGACATTCTTATACACTGTAGGGATCCGCTCTGGTAGGCAGGGGCCGGGCCGCAGTAATGAGGTAAACACACAGGCGTTCAGTTCAAAGTTCAGTGGTTTTAATGATAAGTTCAACAAAAGTCCAGATAACAAAATCAAAAACAGAACATAAATCACTCCAGTTTGGAGAACCACTGGTCCCAGACTCACCCTTGCTTGGGACAGGCTTAACTAAGTGGTGGAATGTCAGCAGAGACCGCCAGGTGCCATTCCCGGGTGGTCTGGTACTCGTTTCCTGGTGTGCACTGACACACTGTCACGAAAACAATCTTCCAGGCTGACTCCAGCCAAACTCCTTCCTTCCACACCTCATACTCCCACAGCTTCCTGTTAAATAGGCCTAGTCCACACCCTCAGGTGAGGTACACATCAGCTGACCTGATCACGTGACTATGACCTCATCACAGGTCCTGTGATCATGGAAAATCCTGAGCAAACTTCAGTCTGCCAGAAGAAATATATCTCCCATCCAGCAATGTCCCCTTTGGTGTACCACATACCTCCCCCCTTTGTTCAACCTTAGGAGGGTGGACACATGACATACAGTGAACTCTGGACAGTGCATCTGCGTTCCCCTGTAATTTGCCTGCCCGATGTTCTACTGAAAATTTGAAATTTTGTAGAGACAGAAACCACCTGGTGACTCGTGCATTTCTCTCTTTGGCTTGACTCATCCAAGTCAGAGGGGAATGATCAGTTACCAACCGAAATGTTCTCCCCAACAGATAGTAGCGCAATGACTCCAGTGCCCACTTGATCGCCAGGCACTCTCTCTCTACAATGCTGTATCTGGTTTCAGCTGGAGTAAGCTTTCGACTCAGGAAACTAATGGGATGCTCCTCCCCGTTAACCTCCTGAGACAACACGGCACCCAGACCTACCTCTGACGCATCAGTCTCGACAATGAATTCTCTTTTGAAGTCGGGTGTGATCAAAACTGGTGACCCGCACAGTGCCCCTTTTAGTTTTACAAACGCTTCTTCAAGCTGATCATTCCATCGCACCATTACTGACTTTCTGCCTTTTAGGCAGTCAGTTAACGGCGCCGACAGGGTTGCAAAATTGGGAATAAACCGCCGGTAGTATCCCACTAACCCCAAAAACCCTTTCACTTGTTTTGTGGTGAGGGGACGGAGCCAGTTTTGGATTGCCTCCACTTTGTTTATTTGGGGTTTGATAACTCCTCTCCCAATCACATACCCCAGGTACCGAGCTTCCTCCAACCCTATGGAACACTTCTTTGGGTTGGCAGTTAGCCCTGCTTGTCGCAGAGAATCAATCACTGCCTGTACCTTGGCTAAATGACTTTCCCAGTCTGTACTGTATACCACAATATCGTCCAGATAGGCCGCGGCATATCGGCAATGAGGACGAAGAACAACGTCCATTAACCTCTGGAAAGTCGCTGGAGCTCCATGCAACCCGAAGGGCAGGACTATACACTGGAACAGTCCCTCGGGTGTTACAAAAACTGTTTTCTCTCTCGCTGCTTTGGTTAGGGGCACCTGCCAATACCCTTTTGTGAGGTCAATGACTGAAAAATACCGGGCCTGCCCAAACCGCTCTATTAACTCATCGACCCGGGGCATGGGGTAGGCATCAAATTTAGAAATTTCATTCAGTTTTCTGAAGTCATTACAGAACCTTAGTGTCCCATCTGGTTTTGGTATTAGGACTATTGGGCTGGCCCACTCACTCTGGGACTCTTCAATAACCCCTAACTGCAGCATCTTCTTTACCTCTTCCGATGTCAGGATCCCGTCTGGGTTGGAGCCGATGTTACTGCAAACACTAGGGGAAGCAGAGGCAGGTAACGTAGTCAGGTGGCAGCCGGAGGTCGGTACACAGGAGAGCAGTGTTTGTAGCAGCAGGAACAGGCAAATAACGTAGTCAGGTGGCAGCCGGAGGTCGGTACACAGGAAAGGCAGTTCGGTAGCAGAGGAGCAGGCAAATAACGTAGTCAGGTGGCAGCAGGAGGTCGGTACACAGGAGAGCAGTGTTTGTAGCAGCAGGAACAGCAGGAGAAAGAGCTTGACTAAAGGCTGGAAGCACAATAATCTCGCAATGACACACCCACAGGGCCAGGTTTATATAGGGTGTGTAATTGGCAATCAGAGGCCCAATCAAGAGAGCACTAGGTGTAGCCAATCAGGAAGAACAGTCAATGGTATCTGGGTTCAGCAAGGAACTTTGCAGCCAGCAGAATAGCTCAGATGGTAGAGCTGCTGGCCAGTGGACAAGAGGTACTGGGTTCGACTCCTGACAGTACTCCCCTCCTTCCAGGATGGCCTCTGGACATCTCAGGAGCTGGCTTATCTGGGTACCTCTGATGAAAGGCTCTTGTTAGTCTAGGAGCATGGACGTTGTCCCTTGGTTCCCATGAATTTTCCTCTGGTCCGTAACCCTTCCACTGCACCAGATACTGCAGTTTACCTCTGAATTTTCGGGAGTCCAGAATCTTATCCACAATGTATTCTTCTTCACCACGGATCCTTTCTGGTGGAGGAGGTGGCTGAATTCTTCCTGGAAACGGGTTTTCACAGAAGGGTTTGAGCAAGGATATGTGAAACACTGGATGAATCTTTAGATTGTTGGGAAGTTTTAAACGAAAAGCAACCTGGTTAATTTTTGCAGAAATTTGAAAAGGTCCAATGAATTTCTGACCCAATTTGGAGGATGGCACATGTGTCTTAAGGTTTTTAGTGGACAGCCAAACTTTGTCTCCAACCTGAAGAGCAGGGGGCACTCTCCGATGTTTATCTGCTGCTTCCTTATATTCTTCCTGGGTCTTGAGCAATATCTCTGATAATTCCTTCTGGGATTCCTGTAATTTTGTAAGCCTGTCATTAACAGCAGGAATGGGAGTGTTCACTGGCAGATTAGGGATAAATACTGGATGTACTCCATAATTAGCAAAAAATGGGGTTTGAGATGTAGCGCTATGTATGGAGTTGTTGTAGGCAAACTCTGCTGTTGGTAAATAGTCCACCCAGTCATCCTGAAGATAGGAAATGAAGCAACGGAGGTATTGCTCCAAAGTCTGGTTCGTTCTCTCCGTCTGGCCATTGGACTGAGGATGGAAAGCGGTAGAAAGATTCACCGTGACTCCCAAGGCTGTACAGAAACTCTTCCAAAATTTTGATGTAAACTGAACGCCTCTGTCAGACACCACGCTGTCAGGAATTCCATGTAACCTGAATACCTCTTTGATCATCAGTTCTGCAGTTTTTTCAGCAGTAGGAATTCCTTCAGTTGGAATAAAGTGGGCCATTTTTGTGAGTCGGTCCACTATGACAAAGATGACGGTCATCTGTTTGGAAGGGGGTAGTTCCACAATAAAATCCATGGAAATAGATCCCCAAGGCCTGGATGGAACTGGGAGTGGTTGCAAGAGTCCTAGAGGAGACGATCGTGGGGTCTTGTTTCGTGCGCATGTTAAACAGGTTGAAACATATTTCCTCACGTCCTTCCTACAATTAGGCCACCAAAAGAAACGAAGTAGTAAGTCTTGTGTTTTTGCAACTCCAGGATGTCCTGCCAGTTTAGAATCATGGACACTTTTGAGGACTTCAAGGCGAGAAGATTCAGGTACATATATTTGGTGTTTCTGCATCCAAAACCCCTCTTTGAATGAAAGATCGACGTCTTCCGAAGGATGGTTAAGGAAAGAGTCCTCTTGATATCCATCTTTAATTCTATTACCTAGTTCTCTAGAGTGCAATATTCCCAAAAAATTTTTAGGGCCTAGAATTGTATCATCATTACTAGACCTCTCCTGAGGTTCCGAACACATCCTGGACAGGGCGTCAGCCTTGCCATTTCTTGAACCAGGCCGGTAAGAGATTATAAAATTGAATCTTGAGAAAAATAAGGCCCATCGTGCTTGTCTTGCAGACAATCTTTTTGCTGTACGGAGGAATTCAAGATTCTTGTGGTCCGTGAGGACAGTCACAGGGTGATTGGCACCTTCCAGAAGATGTCTCCACTCGGAGAAGGCAACTTTAATGGCTAACAGTTCTTTATTACCAATGTCGTAGTTCTTTTCTGCAGATGACATGGTGTGGGAAAGAAACGCACATGGGTGAAGTTGCATCTTGTCCCCAACTCGCTGAGACAGAATGGCTCCCACTGCAGAGTCCGAGGCGTCCACTTCGACAGTAAATGGCAATTCAGGATTTGGGTGTACTAACAATGGAGCAGACGTAAAAAGAGTTTTCAACTTGTCAAAAGCCTCCTGTGCCTCTGGAGACCAGAAAAATGCTTTGGTCTTTTTTGTTAGTGTAGTAATTGGTAGTATGATCCGTGAAAAGTTCTTTATAAATTTTCGGTAAAAATTTGCAAATCCTATGAAACGCTGGACGTCTTTTAAATTTCTTGGAACAGGCCAGTCCACTACAGCATTGATTTTGCCGGGATCCATGCTCAGACCTTCTGGGGAGATGATATATCCCAGAAATTGGATACTGGTTTGTTCAAACTCACATTTTTCAAGTTTAATGTAGAGATGGTTCTCCTGTAGTCGTTCCAAGACTAACTGGACGTGCCTGCGATGCTCTTCCAAGGTGTCTGAAAATATAAGAATGTCATCGAGATAAGCCACAACGAATTGGTCCAAGAAATCTCGAAATACATCATTAATAAAATGTTGAAAGGTGGCTGGGGCATTGCTAAGGCCAAAGGTCATAACAAGAGATTCAAAATGTCCATATCTCGTTCTGAAGGCGGTCTTCCACTCATCTCCTGGGCGAATCCGTATGAGGTTGTAAGCCCCTCTAAGATCCAGCTTCGTAAAGATTTTCGCAGAACGGAGTCTCTCAAATAGTTCAGGAATCAAGGGTAGCGGGTAGCGATTCTTGACAGTGATATTATTCATCTCTCTGTAGTCAATACATGGCCGCAGAGTGGAGTCTTTCTTTTCAACAAAGAACAGGGGTGCCCCAGCTGGAGATGTGGAAGGTCGAATAAAGCCTTTCTCTAAATTTTCATCCAGGAAATTTCTTAATACCTTCAATTCAGGTTCGGAAAGATTATAAATCCGTCCAAATGGAATGGTTGCTCCTGGCAGCAATTCAATGGGACAGTCGTAAGGACGGTGAGGAGGTAATTGATCTGCTTTCTTCTTACTGCAGACATCAGAGAACTGCTGATATTGAGGTGGTAGTTTCTCTTCCTTCTCATGCGAAATCTCAGAGATTTGGACTTGTTGGAGAACAGGGGGTTCCTTATGACAATTATTCTTACAGTAGTCAGATGGAAAGGTGATGGTCCTTGATGCCCAGTTGATAGAAGGGTTATGGACTGAAAACCAGGGGATCCCTAGAATAACCGGAAATTTCGGAGATGAAATAAGGTGGAAACTGACAGCTTCATGATGATCCGGTTCGATACAAATCTCCAGTTCGATTGTCTCATGCGTGACAGGTCCAGAAGACAAAGGTGATCCATCCACAGTTTCCATTTCAATTGGTGTGGATTTGGTCCTACTGGAAATATTATTATCACGTGTAAATTTTAAGTCCATAAAATTTCCTCCTGCTCCGAATCCAACAGGGCAGAGCATTGTATTTTTTGGGTGCCCATTACAACCTGAATGGGGATTACAAAATGAGATGATGTAGTATGTATTTTGTCTATTTCTGGCGTTACTGATGAGATAGTCTGCAAGATGGAATCCGACTGCTGAGAAAGGTCCATATTGCTGGCAGACCTGTTGTTGGTAAAGGCTATAGTCCTTTTGTTAGGACAGTTGATGGCATAGTGTCCAGGGTCCCCACAATAGAGGCAGAGATGTTCTGCACGTCGCCTCTCCTTCTCCTGTGCAGAGAGTGGTCTTCGGATGACGTCGATCTGCATCGGTTCAGACACAACTTGCGTCTTTTCTTGGTGGTCTGATGCTGGAAATGAGAAGCCAGGGCTATTCCCAAGTGCTCGCAGTCTCTCCTTTCTCCTTTCAGTAAGTCTCTGGTCAATCCGGATACATAGTTGAATAAAGTCCTCCAACTGGTCAGGGGTCTCAACCCTGGCAAGCTCGTCTTTCACTGGTTCTGATAACCCTCGTCGAAATTGACTTCTCTGGGCCGCTGGATTCCAGGTGGTGTCGGCCACCCAGCGACGGAACTCCGATGTATATTCCGCAACAGAGCGACGTCCTTGGCGCAAATTATGTAATTTGGTTTCTGCTGTGGCACAGCGGTTTGGGTCATCAAAAACTTGATTCATAGCTGCGATGAAAGCTTCCAGGTCATTAAGGAGGGCATAGTCCTTTTCTACATAAGGTGAAGCCCAAGCAAGAGCTTCATCCGTCAGGAGATTTATCATGAAAAAAACTTTCTTCCTCTCACTGGTAAAGGGAGCAGGTTGCATCTGGAAGTATATGCGGCATTGATTGAGGAATCCTCGGTACTGCTTGCGATCCCCACTGAACTTTGCAGGCAGCGGCAGCCGCGCGTTTGATTCGGACCCTGAATTGCGCACGTCCAGTAGTTGTTTTTGTAGCTCAATTACTTCCTGTTGTATCGCCGTGAAATCAGTTTGTAACTTGGCATATTTTCCTTGAGAGTCAGTACAAAAACTTTGAAGCTCCGTAACTTGCCGCCTCAGGGTGTTCACAGCGGACTCCATTTTGGCGCGAGATTATTCTGTCAGGATCCCGTCTGGGTTGGAGCCGATGTTACTGCAAACACTAGGGGAAGCAGAGGCAGGTAACATAGTCAGGTGGCAGCCGGAGGTCGGTACACAGGAGAGCAGTGTTTGTAGCAGCAGGAACAGGCAAATAACGTAGTCAGGTGGCAGCCGGAGGTCGGTACACAGGAAAGGCAGTTCGGTAGCAGAGGAGCAGGCAAATAACGTAGTCAGGTGGCAGCAGGAGGTCGGTACACAGGAGAGCAGTGTTTGTAGCAGCAGGAACAGCAGGAGAAAGAGCTTGACTAAAGGCTGGAAGCACAATAATCTCGCATTGACACACCCACAGGGCCAGGTTTATATAGGGTGTGTAATTGGCAATCAGAGGCCCAATCAAGAGAGCACTAGGTGTAGCCAATCAGGAAGAACAGTCAATGGTATCTGGGTTCAGCAAGGAACTTTGCAGCCAGCAGAATAGCTCAGATGGTAGAGCTGCTGGCCAGTGGACAAGAGGTACTGGGTTCGACTCCTGACATCCGAGATGGCTTGTCGCCGGGCCTCAGGCACCCGATATGACTTTAATCGGACTTTGGCCTGCGGCTCCGTGACAATGTCATGTTGGATTAGGGAGGTACGGCCAGGGAGCTCTGAAAAAACATCGGTATTTCGGCTAACAAACTCTCGGACCTCCTGAATTTGTCTAGGAGACAAAGTGTCTGCTATTTTGACGGCGGAGAGGACTTCTCTTGCCTTCTCCTGAGGCAAGGGAGCCTCTCTACTGGAAATGCAGGCCGTGGACAATCCTCACCAAGAGGGTCTCTGTCTTTCCATGGTTTGAGCAGATTCACATGGTATACCTGTTCTGGCTTTCTTCGCCCTGGTTGGTGTACTTTATAGTTTACAGGACCCACCTTCTCCATAATCTCATAGGGTCCCTGCCACCTTGCAAGGAACTTACTATCCACTGTAGGCACAAGTACCAACACCCGATCCCCAGGGTTAAAGGACCTTACCCGTGCCTCCCGGTTATAGACCTGCCTCTGTGACCTTTGTGCTGCTTCCATATGTTCTCGGACTAATGGTAGGACTGTCTCCATTCTCTCTTGCATTTTGGCCACATGTTCTATCACACTTTTGTGGGGAGTTGGTTTTCCCAGGCCTCTTTAGCTATATCGAGTAAGCCACGGGGATGTCTGCCATATAATAGTTCAAAGGGCGAGAACCCCGTAGATGCCTGGGGCACCTCCCGCACTGCAAACATCAGGTATGGCAACAAGAGATCCCAGTCCTTACCATCTTTAGAGACTGCTTTTTTCAACATATCCTTCAGGGTTTTATTGAACATTTCTACCAAACCGTCTGTCTGGGGATGATAGACCGATGTGCGCAACTGTTTAACACTTAACAAATGGCAGAGCTCCTTCATGATTTTTGAAATAAAGGGGGTCCCCGATCTGTTAAGATTTCTTGAGGGATTCCCACCCAAGAGAACATACCCATGAGTTCTTTTGCGATTAGTTTGGCCGAGGTGTGTCGCAGGGGAATAGCCTCAGGATACCTGGTAGCGTAATCCAGAACTACGAGGATGTGTTGGTGACCCCTTGCTGATTTATTAACCGGCCCCACCATATCCATGGCTATTCTCTCAAACGGGACCTCCATAATTGGTAATGGCACCAAGGGACTCCGAAAATGAGGCTGCGGACTGGTCACCTGGCACACGGGACAAGAGTTACAATACCGCTTAACTTCTTCATAGACCCCTAGCCAGTAAAACCGCTGTAGAATTCTGTCTAGGGTTTTCTTTTGGCCCAAATGTCCCCCTAGTACATGCGCATGCGCTAAGTCCATTACCAACCTCCGATATGACTGCGGTACCAGCAATTGCTCGACAATTTCCCCATGTATTTTTTCAACCCGATACAGCAAATCTTGGTTCAGCTCGAATCGGGGAAATACTGTAGCTGCCCCGGGGTGTTGGGGTTCCCCATTGACAACCAGTACATTTTCCCAGGCTCGAGTCAACGTAGGGTCCCGCAGTTGCGCCGTACCAAAATTGTCACCTGCCACATTTAAATCTGACAATTCTGGTCCCGGTGGCAAATCTTCCATCTCCCCAGCTAACACTTCTATAGGAGAGGGGTTTTCCTCCTCCACCGAAGGCAAAGGTACTCCTACCGCCAGCACATCTTCCTCTGGGCCACCAGGTTCATGCCCGATTTCTGGAGAATGCAACCTGGTTGCCACTGGTGCCGACGACTGTTCTGTGGGAGGGGTAATTACAGGCCAAAGCACAGAAAATAACGGAAAATCTCTCCCCATTATTACCTCATTATGCAAATTAACCACCACCCCCACCTCGTGGCACCTCCTCCCCGCTGGCGTGTTTATCATCACCAGTGCGGTAGGATAATGTTTTAAGTCCCCATGTATACACAACACACCCATTTTCCGACCAGTATACTCGCTGATTTGGACGTGGCTGGCTCGTATTAGGGTCACGAGACTCCCTGAGTCCAGTAGAGCCACAGCAGGGTTACCCTCCATCTCCACTTTACACAAATGATTCATATTGGGTCCCTCTGGTTTACCCACTGCACACATGTGTTCGGCATAGTGAGACTGATAGTACCCATAGTTTGTGTCCATGGGCTCAGTCAGGTGGGGGCAATCAGCTCTCACATGTCCTGGTTCTTGGCACCGCCAACAGATTATGGGGCCCCTTTCATCCCCAAACGTGTCCTGGGCGGCCTTCCGAGACTCTGCTCGCCGAACGGCGGGTGAAGGTTTGGGGAATTTACTCATTACCTTCCGGGTAGTCTCTCCCTGTACCTCCTTGGTAGCCCCATATCTTTCAATGAGGTCTACCACCTGGAGACCATCAGTAGGGGTTACCTGTCCAACCCAGGTTTGCAGGGTGTGGGGAAAAGTTCTCCAGAATTTATCAGTCACTATACGATCCAGCATAGCGCGGGGTGACAACACCTCCGGCTGCAACCATTTTTCCATCAGGTGTATCAAGTCATAATACTGGGACCTAGCTGGCTCGGAAGGCGAAAACTTCCACTGGTGTACCCGCTGAGCCCGGACTAACACATTTACCCCAAGACGTGCGAGTATCTCACCCTTGACGATCTCATAGTCCGTCTGATGCTCGGGGGGTAGGTCCCTATAGGCTTTCGCAGGTCCTGGAGCCAAAAACGGAGCCACGATCTCGGCCCACTGGTCCTGGGGCAGTCTCTCCCTCTTAGCCACACCTTCAAACATCTCCAGGTACACCTCGACGTCATCTGATTGCTCCATCTTTGGGATCGCTGTACGCACCGCTTTCCGGACATCCTGGCGTCCCGGGGCAGTTCCTGCTGTCTGCGACGCTGTGATGTGCTGCATCAGAAGATTGTTGGTTTGCTATTGCTGCTCCATAGCCTGCCGCTGTATAGCCTGCTGCTGCTCCATAGCCTGCTGCTGTATAGCCTGCTGCTGCTGCATAGCCTGCTGTTGCTGCTGTGTAGCCTGCTGCTGCTGTCGCATGGCCTCCGCCAGCATTTTTACCATGCTCTCCATCTCCGGACAGTTATCCACCGGGTTTTGCGTCACTTTCTTCACCCAGGACATTTACTGTCATGCAGAGAGGGAAAAAAAAAAAAAACATTCACAAAAAAACAGCCTGACCTCACTGCGTATGCCCGCATTAACGCCACCAATTGTAGGGATCCGCTCTGGTAGGCAGGGGCCGGGCCGCAGTAATGAGGTAAACACACAGGCGTTCAGTTCAAAGTTCAGTGGTTTTAATGATAAGTTCAACAAAAGTCCAGATAACAAAATCAAAAACAGAACATAAATCACTCCAGTTTGGAGAACCACTGGTCCCAGACTCACCCTTGCTTGGGACAGGCTTAACTAAGCGGTGGAATGTCAGCAGAGACCGCCAGGTGCCATTCCCGGGTGGTCTGGTACTCGCTTCCTGGTGTGCCCTGACACACTGTCACGAAAACAATCTTCCAGGCTGACTCCAGCCAAACTCCTTCCTTCCACACCTCATACTCCCACAGCTTCCTGTTAAATAGGCCTAGTCCACACCCTCAGGTGAGGTACACATCAGCTGACCTGATCACGTGACTATGACCTCATCACAGGTCCTGTGATCATGGAAAATCCTGAGCAAACTTCAGTCTGCCAGAAGAAATATATCTCCCATCCAGCAATGTCCCCTTTGGTGTACCACAACACCTTCATTCTGGCTGCACTTTAACAGTGTTTTGTGGGTATCTTTTCCCTTTGTGCCCTTATTTGTATACCTTTTATTGCTAGATTGTCTCCATAGGCACTGATTGTGACTCTGATATATCTTCTGTGTCTTTAACATTTGCCAGGCTTGATGTATTATTTCACTCAGGTCCAGGGCAGCCTGGTAAGCTATTATGCTGTATCTGGTATGATTGGTGAATCTCTCCTTTGTGGGTTATTTGCAATGTATATTCTTTAGGCTAAGTACCAGCCTGGACACTTATTCATACAGGGGATATTCTATGGTATGCTGTCTAGCGTAGGGCATTAGCTAATTTTGGTTGGTCATTGTGCACACATGCACCTGGTTTAGGGCTACAAGCTCCATTATGGGCTGTTGTACATGTTTGTTTGTTTGTCATATCACATTTGTGATTTTTTAACAATGTTTTAATATGTTTGTTGGTGTCTTTTTGTATTCAATAAAAAATTTGTTTGATTATATATCTCTTGTATATTATTGGTGATCCCCTGCATCTATAGCCTATGTCTTTTCTCTTTCTGTGCATCATTTGAAACTGCAAACTAGGAGTAGTTCTCTTTATTTGATCCACTTCTGGTTTTGTCTTAGAAATACTGATCAAAATACTGCCGTGTGAACAGGACCTAAAAGTGTGCCGTTTTCTGTTAAAGCTATGTTAGTGAATAATGGTAAACTTAAACAACATGATTTGTCATTCATGTAATAGTATATTATGTTTTTGAAAATATTTTTTATCATTTTCCTAATTTGCATGTCATTGAATGTGTGTTATAAGAATTCAATATGCAAAACTGCTTAAATATTAATGAAAAATTAGTTTTCTTCTTGTAAATATGATATGATATACTGTATATGACGTGATATATGATATATACAGTATATATATATATATATATATACATATATATATATATATATGATATATATAACCAATCGTTATACCGATGCCTCTACCATGTGCCAGTCATTACACTGGTTACCCATCCACTCCAAAATCTAGTACAAACTTATTACCCTCACCCACAAAGCACTCCATGGCTCAGCACCACCCTACATCTCCTCCCCTGTCTCAGCCTACCACCCTACCTGTGCCCTCCGTTCTGCTAATGACCTGAGGTTAACATCCTCAATAATCAAAACCTTCCACTCCTGTCTCCAAGACTTTTCACGTGCTGCGCCGATTCTTTGGAATTCACTACCCAGGTTAATACGATTAATCCCCAATCCCCACAGTTTTAAGCGTGCCCTAAAAATGCATTTGTTCATACTGGCATACAGCCTCAACGCATTAACCTAACTATCCCTGCGTTGCCTATTCAAAATTTTTACCATAACCAGGTTCCTGGCATCATGTCCTCACATGCTTTATGCATTTAATAGCCCTCTGTGTCTGTTACACTCTTAGGCTGATAACCGCTTCATGCAGCATTACATGAACACTCGATTCTTACACAATGGCTGGTCCGAACAACGAATGTAATTGTTACCATCCAACTTTCGTGTCTCCCCTTTTTCCTCATAGATTGTAAGCTTGCGAGCAGGGTCCTCTTTCCTCTTGGTATCTGTTTTGATCTATGTGTTTATTGTTATGCTGTAATATCTATTGTTTGTACAATTCCTCTCTAAAATGTAAAGTGCTGCGGAATATGTTGGCGCTATAGAAATAAAATTTATTATATATATACAGTACAGACCAAAAGTTTCGACACACCTTCTCATTCAAAGATTTTTCTGTATTTTCATGACTATGAAAATTGTAGAATCACACTGAATGCATCAAAACTATGAATTAACACATGTGGAATTATACATTACACTTTACAAAAAAGTGTGAAACAACTGAAAATATGTCTTAAGGTACTGCCACACTAAACAATCCCGCTAGCGATCATGATAACGACGCATACTAATGCGATCGCTAGCGGGATTGTTTCTATATCGCTAAGTGCGGCCACATTTAGCGATATAGTTAACGACGCTATCGCCGTTAGCGATCTTCTTAACGACTTTAGCGGTACAAAAGTACCGCTAAATCGCTAAGAAAAGGTGCCACACTAGCGATATATACTTACCCAGAGGGAGCGCCGACGAGAAAATAGGGTCCGGAACGATTCCAGCGACGAGCGAGATCACAGCAGGAAGCTCGTCGCTGGCAGCTGCCGCACTGAACAACATCGCTAACGGGATCGCTAAATAGTGACGTTTTTTAGCGATCCCGTTAGCGATATTGTTCAGTGTGGCATACCCTTTATATTCTAGGTTCTTCAAAGTAGCCACCTTTTGCATTGATTTCTGCTTTGCACACAGAAAAGGTGAACGGATGAACTCTACATGCCTAGTTCCCACCGTTAAGCATGGAGGAGGTGGTGTGATGGTGTGGGGGTGCTTTGCTGGTGACACTGTTGGGGATTTATTCAAAATTGAAGTGGTGAGCAGTCCAGCTCACCCCAAACCATCTTGATTGGGTTTAGGTCTGGTGACTGTGGAGGCCAGGTCATCTGGCGTAGCACCCCTTCACTCTCCTTCTTGGTCAAATAGCCCTTACACAGCCTGGAGGTGTGTTTGGGGTCATTGTCCTGTTGAAAAATAAATGATGGTCCAACTAAACGCAAACCGGATGGAATAGCATGCTGCTGCAAAATGCTGTGGTAGCCATGCTGGTTCAGTATGCCTTCAATTTTGAATAAATCCCCAACAGTGTCACTAGCAAAGCACCCCCACACCATCACAGCACCTCCTCCATGCTTCACGGTGGGAACCAGGCATGTAGAGTCCATCTGTTCACCTTTTCTGTGTGCAAAGCAATAATCAAAGCAAAAGGTGGCTACTTTGAAGAACCTAGAATATGACATATTTTCAGTTGTTTCACACTTTTTTGTAAAATGTAATGTATAATTCCACATGTGTTAATTCATAGTTTTGATGCCTTCAGTGTGATTCTACAATTTTCATAGTCCTGAAAATACAGAAAAATCTTTGAATGAGAAGGTGTGTCCAAACTTTTGGTCTGTACTGTATTTATGAATTTATTAGGATATAAAGTGATAAAAAATAATGAATAATTCTGTCTCTTTGCCCATCCTCAAAGTCCTTTGATAGCCACAACATTAGAACAGTAGCCGCCTGTCGGGGTAGATAAAGACATATTTAAAATGCAGAATTTGAATTATTCTGGACCATTTATTGACAACAAATTTTTCATGTATTGCTTTCTCTACCCTTTATAATTTATCAAAACTACTGGAACATAACTTCTTTTAGATTAAATACAATCTTCAATAGATGCAACAGCTCATCTGATCAATTTCTTGCATTCATTGGCTTTGCGTGTGTCCATAAGGTTGACATTGCACAAACATTTTTTTATTTCCTCATTTGCAATTGGTTTCTAATAGAGAACATAACATTAAGTTTTTTAACATACCTCAGGGTTGTACTGGCCCACTTGAGGACCAGATGAGTAAGGCCAGGTTTTGACATGCTCTGGTAGAAACAGAATCCACAGGTTGCAGCCAGGAGTGGGTTGGGGGGCAGAGCAGACAGGCATATGCCACCTGGTACAGTCTTCAAGCAGCAATTTTTTGCTGACATGGCAGTGTAAGGAGGTGGTGGCCCGTGCAACAGAGTGTGAGGAAACGGGTGGAGCAGCTGTAAGTAACCCCACCCATGAATGTGTGGAACTCAGAAGAGCAAGACTGTGTCCAGAGAGGAGTCACCATTACCTGATGAGATGCGGAGGGGGATTGTTGTGACCGTGATCACCAGCTCCCACGGCCGCACAAGAAAATTGTCACTGGATGCAGTGGCAGTGAGTAGGGAGCTCCCACCCGACCAACCTGTCATCTCGGCCCCTGCTCCTTCGCCTCCTGTGGACCTGACATCTTCTCCGGTCACACCCCGTCTCCCGACCCCACCGTCGTCCACGGTGTTGGTGACACCTGCAACTTCTCAGCCTGTGCCTGTTCTGTCTGGCACCAGTGGCGTGTATGTGGAGGAGCCATGGGTGCCCACTACTGGAGAGGTTCGGTGAAGATGGCCTCCAATCAGAAGGAAGGACCACCGCAGGAGGCTCAGTGTTGTGAGCGGCCCACTGCGACAGTCACAGAGTCTGCTGCTGGGCAGGAGGAAGGGGCGCCTGGACAAAATATGGTGGCCGCCGAGGAATCACTGGAGAAGGTGGCTCCAGGAGCCATGGGGCCACCGATGGAGGGGGTGCAGAGCAGGAGAAATAGTGGAGACTCCTCCTCCAGCGGATCCTCATCCCATATGTGTGTTGTGGTGCAGGGTCCGCATGCGTCCTACTATACCAATCACCGGCCGTGCATTGATTGATTCGGCCCCTTTAAGAGAGTTGTGCCTTTTGAACTGAGATAAGCAATGTGAGTGAAGAGACTGTTCGGCGTCTCTCAAGGGCAAGGAGCCCTGATGAGTTGCGGAGGAAGAGCATGTTGTTCCGCAGCGGCTTCAGCCACGAGGACAGGAGGCGATCTGTGGCCCGGGCGGAGATGGGCCTGCACTTTGAGGCTTGGTGGTCTGAGGAGCTGGAGTAGTGACACCCTTTCCGGCGGCCGGATCAGCAGCAGGTGGAGAATGAAGAACTCGCGTGACTGGTGGCTCCCAAACCAGAACCAGAAGGAGTTCAGAAGACCATGGAAACTGCCCTGAGGGGGAGTCACTGGAGAAGGCGGCTCCGGGAGCTATGGGGCCACCGCTGGAGGGGGTGCAGAGCAAGAGAAATAGTGGAAACTTCTCCAGCGGATCCTCATCCCATATGCTATCATTTGCTGGGCAGTAGTGTGCGAGTAGCTGACGCTAATAAGCTCAACAAACTTATCAAGAAGGCAAGTGCAGCTGTTGGCCTCCATCTTGACTCTTTTGAGGAGGTATTGGAGGATAGAATTCAGAAGAAGTGTAGAGCTATAATGAACAATAATACACACCCACTATACGAGCTTTTCTTGAAGCAGAAGAGCACATTCAGCAGCCGTCTAATCCTATTAAGGTGCAAGAAGGAGAAATTCAGGAAATCGTTTGTACCTACTGCTATGGGGATGTGTAATAATTTCCTAAGGGTGGTAGAAAATAATGACTGATGGCTGGTGTACTAATGTCAATTAACATTGACTTATATACACCTGAACTACCCACTTTTATTTATTATGTAATGTTGGTATAGCTGTGCAAGATTTGTGTCCTAATATTTTATGTACTGCTGTTTGTATTGCTGCTGTAATACTGTAATTTCCCCCCGGGATCAATAAAGTGTATCGTATCGTATCGTATGTACATTGTGGTGCAAGGTCCCCATGTGGCCCACTATACCAATCACCGGCCGTGCATTGATTGATGCGGCCCCTTTAAGAGAGTTGTGCCTTTTGAACTGATATAAGCCAGGGGTGGGCAATTAATTTTGCCAGGGGGCCGCATGAGAAATTGGGATGGTTTTAGAGGGCCGGACTAATATAATTAACTCCGTTCTACCCAATACTGTATATATACATATATATATATATATATATATATATATATATATATATATACTGTATATATACATACCTGCCCATTATCATCATCTTCTCCCCATCATCAGCAATGCCTCCCCATTATCAGCAATGCCTGCCCATCATCATCTTCTCCCCATCATCAATGCCTGCCCATTATCATCAATGCCTGCCCATTATCATCATCTTCTCCCATCATCATCAATGCCTCCCCATTATCAGCAATGCCTGCCCATCATCATCTTCTCCCCATCATCAATGCCTGCCCATTATCATCAATACCTGCCCATTATCATCATCTTCTCCCCATCATCATCAATGCCTGTCCATCATCATCATCATCTTCTCCCCATCATCAATGCCTGCCCATTATCATCAATACCTGCCCATTATCATCATCTTCTCCCATCATCATCAATGCCTGCCCATCATCATCATCATCATCTTCTCCCCATCATCAATGCCTGCCCATTATCATCAATACCTGCCCATTATCATCATCTTCTCCCCATCATCATCAATGCCTCCCCATTATCAGCAATGCCTGCCCATCATCATCTTCTCCCCATCATCAATGCCTGCCCATTATCATCATCTTCTCCCATCATCATCAATGCCTCCCCATTATCAGCAATGCCTGCCCATCATCACACACAGACAGCACATAAGCACTCTCTCACATACACACACACACACACACACACACACACACACACAAAGCACCGCACTACATAGACACAGACACACACAGAGACACGTCTTACCTGTCCAGCGTCCCCGCTCTCTGACACAGCCGGCCGCTGAATGATGACGTCATTCAGCGGCCGGCTGTGAGAGGAAGCGCCGGTGGAGCCCGGAGCTGCAGCAGCGGAGGCATGGGAGAGGTAAGTATTGTGCCAGCTGATGCCGGGGCCCTGAGACTGCCGGAGCGCCTCCGCGGGCCGGTCACTGACAGCCCGCGGGCCGCCCCTTGCCCGGGTCTGATATAAGCTATGTAAGTGAAGAGACTGTTCCGCATCTCTCAAGGGCAAGGAGCCCTGTATGGCACCAGGACCGAGTGCCAGTGGTGGCCATCACAGTCACAGGAAAAGAAATATTTTGTTTTCCCTCCTCCTCCAAGTTTTTTTGTGCCTGTTGCCCTTCCCTTGCTTGATTACGGGGCTGAAACACTATGAGGGTTGACTACTGTGGACTAGATGCGTGGCTGCCTAAGGAACAGGACTGATTTACCCTTGGACTCTGCCCAACTTTTTACCCTGAACCGGCCTCTGTTAAATGCAGACCACCACCGTTTGAGGGCCCGTGATCTGCAAAAAGGAGGGAGGGGGAAGAGTTTTGTGCAGGAAGACCCGAGGAGCGAGCCGGGTCGGGACTATATGAACTGTTGTTGAAATGGCCACCAGGCCAGGGTCGTTGTCTTGAGTGGGCCCCAGGAGCCACGGGGCCGGAGTCTGTTGAATCCCTTTAAGAGAAACTTGAATTCCATGATTCCAGGGCTCCAACCCAAACCGTGGAGCCGAGGTCATGTCTGACCTATCGGCAATATCCATTAAAGACTGTAACAATGTTATGAATGTTTTCTATATAATGTTTGAGGTTTCAGGAGCCATTATGGTCGGGGATGACCATATTTTAGGAGGGAGGGGTGTAAGGAGGTGGCGGGGACCCTCATTTGCCTCCTATCTCCTATACACAGAGCTTATGTGACCCCCAATGGTTCCCTTATGTTTAAGTGTATTAATGTGTCATGTCTCACATGTACTGTATATTGTTTAATGTTTTATATATGCCATGTTAGTGTATATTCTGTGTCATTGTAATCGTACTAAGTTAGTTTAGGGATAGAAGGGTTAAAAAAGAGGGGCTGGTCCAGCAGGCTGCCTTGGCAGGAAGTTCCTGCTTCTGCAGCAGTGCCCACTTCCAGGAGCAAGAGGTTCCCAGGATGAGCGGATAAAGCTGCCGCAGACTGCCGCCACGGTCTGCCGGGCAGTGTGGACGGACCCTGGGACAGTCTTCAGAAAGACTTTTGTGACGCTCAAGTTCAAAGGGGAGCCACTTATGCTGACCGTCCTCAAGCAGATACAGGGACAGAGCAGGAAGCATTGTTTCATGTACAATAAAGTTTTCCCTGTTGGATCAGAACTGTGACTGTGTTGTTTTCCTGGATCCTCATCACCAGTGGCTGAAGAGAGCGTGAAGACAAGGTAACTGACTGTGCTGTAGGACTGGGATTGCACCTGTCTTTTCATGTGTAAGGGGCCGAGGTGCTTATGGACTGTTGCTTTAATAGACTCGGTCATGACTACCACCCCGTACCACCTTGTTACAGCTGCATCATAGTGTTGCAGATGCATCCACATAGTACGCTGTGTTCAGCTCTGCCTGCTGAAGTCACGTCATGTAGCGCGCCAGAGAGCTGCAGGCCATAGTAGCATGTTTAGACCATTTAGGCTGCTCACAGTAGCACAAGTAACATGAGGCCTAGCATTGTCGTGTTTGAGACACTTTGGAGAAATGCAACTGCAAACCCAAGTACATTCATAGGGCAGAAAATTACTTAGACAATCACTAATAACCTCATTGATAGAATATCAAAGAGTGTAAGTGTGTGTATTTCTGCTCCTGGTGCTCATACTTAGTACTGAAAAAAATCAAGAAATCAAGATTTTTTTTTTTACATTTTTCATTATTTGTCCATCATTAACATGTCTAGTAATCTTGTGACTTTAATAAATACACAATGTTTCCTTCATTGTGTTGCAATTTATACGAAGAGAGGTGTGTGTATTACTTTTGGTTCTAGTGCCAAGTCTGTGTGGTAAGACTTGTTCCATTGTAAGATGGTCGTGGGCAAGCTGCTGCTTCTGTTCACTCTGGCACCCTACAGGAAGATTGTGTCCCAGTCCCTATGTGCTGCTATGTGTGGGGTGCATCACATTTACTTGTGACCCATAGGCCTCCACTGCCTCCAGGCTTTCATTTTCTATGCACTTTACAGCACACAAACCAGGGGACAACGAATACTTTATAACAATCAAACTTTTACTTGGCAATTTATAATCATATAGTCATTACACTGAAGCATGTAGGTTAGGGCACAACAGGTTACAGTCTATCACACAGTAACTGGATATAACTTCAGCCTTAGTTCTCGGTCCGGCTAGAGCATCCCTCTTGCTAACTCCTTTAGCACTAGGAATTATTCTTCCCTGAAGGCAGTGCACCTGGATTGCATTACCTTTCAAATCTGAGTCTGAATCCATCTTTCCTTGCAGCACTGCAGACTTAGTGCGTCCATAGACTTCAACTTTCATCTCGAGGTCCCAGGCCCGACAGCCGGACTCATCCGGAAGGGTTCTAGGGCAATCCACTGCTTCGAGTAACAGGCTCATGTTGGCCCTAGCAGCCCACTGCATGTGACCACTGCTAGCACTCCACCACACTCCCTCTAACTGAACTCTATTCAGGAAGTAATCTGCCTTCCCTGGCACTTACCCCTCCCACTGTAGGCTATTCACAAACATTAACGGTATCATAACTTTCCCTGTCTCTGCCAGCTACCTGTGCCTGGTCAGACTACAGCTTCATACTAACAATGTAAAACATCTCTATACACTAAGCCTATTACACTTATAATGCTTATCCTATACTTTCATATGTACTGTACATTGCTTACATTACTACATACATTACATAAGCAAACATTTTACATTTCACATGACACAATATGTACATAAAACACAGGATATTATTCAGATTACATATTAAGCACAGCACTGATGTACTCTGAGGGGAAGCAAGGCAATATGTCCTTCTCCCTACTCCCTACACCATTACTGTATCTATATAAGAAGCTTGGTTCTGTAACTTTGTGCATTAACCCCTTTCTACCATTTGTCGTACTATCCTGTCAATGTGCCCTGGGACTTAATACCCAATGATGGGATAACACGTCATGTGATTTTCACAGCTGACACCCGGCACTAAGTACCAGGAGTGGTCACAGACCGCTCTCAGCACTTTAACCCCCGGCACACAGTGTTCCGGCGGCTACAGAGGGGCTGAGAGGCCCTCTGCTTTTGGATCGGAGACCATGGAGACTTCCTGATATGCGCAGTGCATATCAGGAAGTCTCAGGTTAGTGCACAGAGAAGCTGCAGCGCTGCAAGCTTTTATAGCATGCAGATGCTGCTACATCTGCATGCTATAGAAGCAATCAGCCTGCAGAAAATGAGTGTCCCATATTGGGGCTAGGTGTAAAAATAAGAATTAAATACAAAAAAGAATTGTAAAAATATTTAAAATAATAATAAAAAAAAATCAATATTTATTATATCAATAAATAAATATTTTGGTGAAAAAAAAAAATAACGAAAGTACACATATTTGGTATCCCCGCATCCATAATCATCCGCCCTATAAAACTATCCCACTAGTTAACCCCTTTAGTGAACACCATAAAAAAAACAAGGCAAAAAAACAATGCTTTATCATCGTACTGCCAAACAAAAATAATATGCGATCAAAAAGACAGATATAAATAAACATGGTACCGCTGAAAACGTTATCTTGTCCCGCAAAAAACAAGCCCCCGTACAGTATCATCAGTGAAAAAATAAAAAAGTTAAAGCTCTCAGAATAAAGCGATGCAAGATAATTATTTTTAATATAAAATAGTTTTTATTGTATAAAAGTGCCAAAACATAAAAAAGATATAAATGAGGTATCGCTGAAATCGTACTGACCCAATGAATAAAACAGCTTTATCAATTTTACCACACTCGGAACGGTATAAACACCCCCCAAAAGAAATTCATGAATTGCTGTTTTTGTTCATTCTGCCTCCCAAAAACCAGAATAAAAAGCGACCAAAAATGTCATGTGCTCAAAAATGGTACCAATAAAAACATCAACCCGTCCCGCAAAAAATAAGACCTCACATGACTCTGGGCCAAAATATGGAAAAATTATAGCTCTCAAATTATCGTGATACAAAAACATTTTTGCAATAAAAAGCGTCTGCCATGCGCCCAAACAGTAGTTTATCCCCACATATGGGGTATCAACGTACTTGGGACAAATTGCACAACAACTTTTGGGGTCAAATTTCTCCTGTTACCCTTGGGAAATTAAAAATTGGGGATGAGAAGATCATTTTTGTGAAAAAAAAGATTTTTTATTTTCACGGCTCTACGTTATAAACTTCTGTGAAGCACTTGGGGTTTCAAAGTTCTCAACACACATCTAGACAAGTTCCTTAGGGGGCCTACTTTCAAAAATGGTGTCACATGTGGGGAGTTTCCACTGTTTAGGCACATCAGGGGCTCTCCAAATGCGACATGGCGTCCGATCTCAATTCCAGCCAACTTTGCGTTGAAAAAGTCAAACGGCATTCTGATAGATGTTACTGGCACCATTTTTCTAGAGAAATTTTTTTTGCTGCACTAAAATGGCACCGGCACTTGCGCAGTATCATCTATCGGAGCACGATAGATGCTACTGCGCATACGTCCTCGCCGGCATCATTTTGAAGATCATTTTTTTTTAACCATAATATAGGCATAATGCTTTACATGCTAGTGCGCAAGCGCTGCCAACGGCATCATTGTGCTCAATGTAAATTTATTTTTGCAAAACACACCATAGTACAGTGGGTAAGCAACATGGAGAAGACCCTGAAGGTGCGGAGAGCGGAGAGGCAGGTACAGTGACAATGGGACATTCTTTGTATGTGATAGGAGACCAGGGCCACGACTATGGCCATGGCCCTCCACCATTCGGGCCTTTATGGCAGAGTGGCCCGACGGATGCCTCTCCTCAGTGCCAGACATATGAAAACCTGCATAGAGTTTGCTAAAAAAAACACATGAAGGACTCCCAGACTATGAGAAATAGCATTCTGTGGTCTGATGAGACAAAGATAGAACTTTTTGGTGATAATGCTAAGCGGTATGTGTGGAGAAAACCAGGCACTGCTCATCACCTGCCCAGTACAATCCCAACAGTGAAACATGGTGGTGACAGCATCATGCTATGGGGGTGTTTTTCAGCTGCAGGGACAGGACGACTGTTTGCAATTGAAGGAAACATGAATGCGGCCAAGTACAGAGATAAAAGACTCATGGCTATACTAGCTCAAAAGGATGCTTCTACTCAATACTGAGCAAAGGGTCTGAATACTTATGACCATGTGATATTTCAGTTTTTATTTTTTAATAAATTTGAAAAAATTTCTACATTTCTATTTTTTTTCAGTCAAAATGGGTTACAGAGTGTACATTAATGAGAAAAAAATTAATTTACCAAATGGCTGCAATGAAACAAAGAGTGAAAAATTTAAAGGGGTCTGAATACTTTCCGTACCCACTGTATAAGCAGTATGTAAAATAGGAGGCAGGTCACTGAAGCATCAGTGACCTGTCATAGGCCCATAAGGATGAATATGTAAGCAAAGCACCACATAAAGCCCCCTGCCCACAGGCCGTCCTGAAGCATGAGAATCTCATTAAGACTGGAGTCACACTGCTGAGAGTCGCACAAGTGTTCTCCTTATGGTCATCCATGTGCAATGTGTTTGCAATGCGATGAAACGATTTTCTCGCACTTATGTATCCGTATGACATCCGTATGACATGTGTATGGCTTTACATTTCTCACTGATTTTCCTCATTGCATTAAATGGCTCAATGGGCTGAAATGAGGAAAATGTGTGCTTATTTGTCACAAGCTACACTGCTGGTCCTTGTGGTATCAGATTTTTTCTTGCACCCATAGACTTGCATTGGCGAGACTCGGCCGATATACGCGTACAATCGCAGCATGCTACGATTTCTCTCGCACGCAGAATACGCCTGAGAAAAAAAAATGGTTATGAGAGCTTCCCTGTAGATTATCAATGGTCCGAGTGCTATGCAATGTTTTCTCACATAGCACTCGTCTGTATTCAACGCTATTGTGACCCCGGCCTAACTGAAGATTACAAATACAGATTAAACTAATACCACAAGACTGATTTCATCAACCAAGGTATCATTTCAATCAGTATAACAGCGCCAACATGACAGTGCCTGTAATTTACTGAGCACAATCCTGCTAACAAATTTGCTTTAACCCCTTAACGACCGTCAATACTCCTTTTAACGGCGGTCATTAAGGGTACTTAAACCACAGCGCAGTTAATTAACGGCGCTGTGGAAAAAGTGAACAGCGCCCCCCAGAGGTGCATTTTCTCCGGGGTCTCGGCTACCGGGGGTAACCAAGACCCTAGAGAACATGAATCGGGTCGGTTTTTACCGACACCGATGTTGCAATCGCCGTTATTAACCCTATAACGGCGATCCCAAAAAAAAAAAATTTGCCATTTAATTTCTCTCTCCTCTGATGTCATTGGACATCAGAGGAGAGAGAATAAGGGTCCCCGGGACCCCCATGTGGCCCCCAATCCCCCTCTTCTCGCCCCAGGGCCCTCCGCTGTCCCCCGGTGCCGCCGCCATTGAGAAAATGGCGGGCGCATGCTCAGTGCGCCCGCCACGATGTGCAGGGGGATGGGAAATTTTCTCTGGGGTCTCGGCTACCAGGGGTAGCCAAGACCTCAGATAACATGATCCGGGTCGGTATTCACTGATCTCGGTGTTGCGATCGCTGCTATACAGCATAACGGCGACCGCAAAAAAAAAAAAAAAGATTTCTCTCCCCTCTGATGTGATCGCACATCAGAGGCGAGAGAATTAGGGTCCCCAGGTCCCCCGAAACCCCCCCTGTACCTGTTGGTGTCCTCCGGCAGGTCCCCCTGTCCTCCGATCCTCCCGGTCTTCTTGCTGTAAAAAGAAAATGGCGGGCGCGTGCTCAGTGCGCCCGCCGAATCTGCCTGGCGGCAGATTCAAATTTTTTTCATTCATTCTCCAGAAAGTACATTTTGATCACTGTGATAAACTATCACAGTGATCAAAATAAAAAAAACAGTACATAAACCCCCCCTTTATCGCCCCCTTAGTTAGGGACATATAATAAAATATAGAAATTATATTTATTTTCATTTTTCCGTTAGGGTTAGGGTTATAATTAGGGTTAGGGTTATAATTAGGGTTAGGGTTAGCATTAGGGTTATAATTAGGATTTGGGTTAGGCTGGGTTCATAATGCGTTATGGCAGTCCGTTAGACGGACTGCGTTACACCGCGGTATAACGCGGTGTAGCGCAGTCCGGTAATGCTGCCATTCACCCCCATTTGAGGGCGCATCGCAACGCATGCCGTAAAGCGGCATGCGTTCGCGACGTGCCATCATTCAGTGACGGAGCCTCGGACGCGGGCTGCAGCGTCTGGACTCCATCACCGCTAGCGCAGATGAATCATCTGCTGATTCCTCTGCGCTAACGGGTATAGCATAATGTGATCGAGTTATGCTATACCGTTACCAGCCCGTCAATGCTATGTGTTGAACGGGCTGGTAAAGCGCAAAATGAACTTAGGGTTAGGGTTAGAATTAGGGTTAGAATTAGGGTTAGGGTTACAATTAGGGTTAGGGTTAAAATTAGGGTTAGGGTTACAATTAGAGTTAGGGTTAAAATTAGGGTTAGGGTTACAATTAGAGTTAGGGTTACAATTAGGGTTAGGGTTACAATTAGGGTTGGAATTAGGGTTGGGATTTAGGTTAGGATTATGGTTGGGATTAGGGTTAGGGGTGTGTTGGGGTTAGGGTTGGCTAGAATTGAGGGGTTTCCACTATTTAGGCACATCAGGGGGTCTCCAAACACGACGTGGCGTTCAAAAAGTCAAATGGCGCTCCCTCCCTTCCGAGCCCTGCCAATCAGTGGTTTACCCCAACATATGGGGTATCATCGTACTCAGGACAAATTGCACACCAATTTTGGGGTTCTAATTTCTCCTGTTACCCTTGGGAAAATTAAAAATAGCTGGCTAAAAAAATAATTTTTGAGGAAAGAAATAATTTTTTATTTTCACGGCTCTGCGTTAATAAATTTCTGTGAAGCACTTGGGGGTTCAAAGTGCTCACTACACATCTAGATAAGCTCCTTGGGGGTCTAGTTTCCAAAATGGTGTCACTTGCAGGGAGTTTCTACTGTTTGAGCACATCAAAGGCTCTGCAAACACATGACGCCCGCAGAACATTCCATCAAAGTCTGCATTACAAAATGGCGCTCCTTCCCTTCCAAGCACTCCCATGCGCCCAAACAGTGGTTTCACCCCACATATGGGGTATCAGCGTACTCAGGAAAAATTGCACAACAACTTTTGTGGTCTAATTTCTCCTGTTACCCTTGGGAAAATAAAAAATTGGGGACTAAACGATCAGGTTTGTGGAAAAAATATGACTTTTTATTTTCATGCCCGGGCGTTATAAGCTTCTGTGAAGCACTTGGGGGTTCAAAATGCTCACCACACATCTATATAAGTTCCTTAGGGGGTCTAGTTTCCAAAATGGTGTCACTTGTGGGGGGTTTCCACTGTTTAGACACATCAGGGCCTCTACAAACGCGACATGGCGTCCAGCCAATTCTGCGTTGAAAAAGTCAAACGGCGTTCCTTCCCTTCCAAGCTCTGCCATGCACCCAAACAGTGGTTTACCCCCACATTGGGGTATCAGAATGCTCAGGACAAATCGCACAAAAACTTTTGGGGTCTTGTTACCCTTGGGATAATAAAAATTGGGGTGAAAAGATCATTTTTGTGGAAAAAATATGATTTTTTATTTTCACGGTTCTATGTTATAAACTTCTGTGAAGCACTTGGAGGTTCAAAGTGCTCACCACACATCTAGATAAGTTCCTTAGGGGTCTAGTTTCCAAAATTGGGTCATTTGTGGGGGGTTTCCACTGTTTAGACACATCAGGGCCTCTACAAACACGACATGACGTCCAGCCAATTCTGCGTTGAAAAAGTCAAATGGCGCTCCTTCCCTTCCAAGCTCTGCCATGCACCCAAACAGTGGTTTACCCCCACATATGGGGTATCGGCTTATTCATTATTGAAATTGCTCAACAAATTTTGTGGTTCATTTTTTCTTTTATCAGTTGTGAAAATAAAAAAAATTGGTTCCGAAGTAAAGTTTTTGCAAAAAAAGTTAAATGTTAATTTTTTCCTTCCACATTGCTTCAGTTCCTGTGAAGCACGTAAAGGGTTAATAAACTTCTTGAATGTGGTTTTGAGCACCTTGAGAGGTACAGTTTTTAGAATGGTGTCACTTTTGGGTATTTTCTATCGTATAGACCCCTCAAAGTGACTTCAAATGTGATGTGGTCTCCCTAAAAAAAAAATGGTGTTGTAAAAATGAGAAATCGCTGGTCAACTTTTAACCCTTATAACTTCGTAAATTGTGCTGATGTAAAGTAGAAATGTGGGTAATGTTATTTATTAAGAAATTTGTGTGACATATCTCTCTGATTTAAGGGCATAAAAATTTAAATTTTGAAAATTGTTAAGTTTTCAAAATTTTCGCCATATTTCCGTTTTTTTTCAGAAATAAACACAAGTCATGTCAAAGAAATTTTACCACTAACGTGAAGTACAATATGTCTTGAAAAAACAGTCTCAGAATCAGCTGGATTCGTTAAAGCGTTCCAGAGTTATAACCTCATAAATTGACAGTGGTGAGAATTGTAAAAATTGGCCCCGTCATTAAGCTGCAAAATGGCTCTGTCACTAAGGGGTTTAATTTCAGATATCTGTTTTAAAGAACATCTGTCACCAGGTCAAAAGTGGTCAGTTTTTGCTCTTATTTTTGTCCTGCTGCTCCCTTGAGTATTTTTTTCTGAAATCTGCCATATGATTCCAGAGAAATGAGCCTTTTTTAGTGGTAACTTTTATAGTATTTACAAGGGGCGAGGCTCACAGGATTCTCTGAGCGCGTGTCTTTAGGCTCCTTGGCATTATTAGCCTGTCCACACCACCTCTTTGGTACAAAGACTAAACAATGAGCACTAATTAAAAAGGCCCACATCTCTGGAACCACATAGATGATTTCAAAAAATCAAAAAGCATAATACTCAGGGGAGCAGCAAGAATAAAAATAAGAGCAAAAATTAGGAAATTTTGAGCTGGTAACAAGTGATCTTTCAGATATCTCAATATAGTATGTTTAATGTATTGAGTCCCCTTCATGGTGAATTTCATGTAGTGGTCAGCTACTAGATTCTAAATGATGATGATCCACATCTAAGACCACTAGTTGTAAGGTTATAATGATCTTGCATCATATCACTGAACACTGCAACTTCTACAGGATTATGCTGCTACTGACAGTTCAATGTATCTGGAATTGAACATGCTTGTGCGATCCCATCATCACATCAGCCTTTTTGTTTTAAAGCACCACTCCAGCGTTTTTTTATTGAAGCACTATAGTTGTGCATCTAAATTCCCTGGCCCTAGTATTATACTTACCAGCCACTGTCTTCATGTTGTATCGGTGCCGCTCCAGCCGGTCTTTTGCAGATTGTTACCTGAGAGTTCACTCCACTGTTTGCTGGGTGATCCTGAGGTCATAACTCAATGTAAGTCTGTGAAAGTCAGAACGAGTCTCTCATAGACTTTTATTGAGAGTTCATGATCGTTGCCTCTGACTTGAGGTCAGTCAGAAGTTGTGGTTATAAGATGGTGGCATGGACTGAAACGGCACCGGGAAGAGCAGAATTGAGCAGCTGTTAAGTACAAGTCTAGGGGCAGGGAACTTAGATTAGTTGCACCACTCCAGCGGTAAAATAAAAAAAACACTGGAAGGGTGCTTTAAAGTCTTGTTACCTCTAAAGCCTTTATAAAGCAGAAAGAGGTAAACACCTAGAAACAGGGGTGGACATACCTTTGGAGAAACCTGTGCAGTTGCACAGGCACCCAAGAGATTAGGGTGCCCAATTCTATCAACAAAGCAGTAAACCGCATCTGTCACAGACATATTATTGGATTACAAATTACTAATATATTGTTCTTGCATAATGGCCCTTTTCTGTCTGTGTTCACTAGAAGAATAGACTACTTGCCCCGCCAGTATAAAAATTGGAGCCCAGCCCCCCATGCAGCATATGGTACACTATTCTGAGACTGATGGAGTCTGGATTTATCACTTTCTTGAGTAATTTCACAAATAATCTGTTAATACTGATATTCTGGACCTTTATAAGTGGGTGACAGTGAATATATTTTGACTGTGGAGCCTCAGCATAAGTACGTATGGTGAGTCAATATACCCCAGCCTGACACTGTGTTAGAAATCCCTACTGGACAAAAGAATACAGCACTTCTCATGAAGAACTGGACTAGGTCTGGTTGAAATATTCATTGTACTCCTCTACCTAAACTACAAAGGTTGGAATGCATAATTGTTTTAAGTTACTTGGTTGTGAATAATCTCAGCTGCCCTTAACATTTGACAAGCAGATAAATATTTTGGCCTACATAGCAGTCTCTATAATTAATAACTTCCTTTTTATAACCTGTATAATGTTATGTTCTTTCCCTTGTAATGGAAAGTCACTTGCTTGGAGAGGTCCACTTCCTGTTTATTGAAGTTAAATGTGAAAGCAAGAACATCTGAAAATAGAAATCAGAGTGAAAGTTAAACCCTGTGAAAATCAAGTTATAAAGATGTATTTCCATACCTCATTATTTCACAACTCATTACTAGAATTCAATTATTCTACTGGTAATATACATGAAGCAGAATTACACGATTCTGCTTATTTTTCAGAATATCTCCTGCTATCAACCTCTCCTTATCCTCCGTACTAAAAGGGGTTATTGCAGGTTTGAAAATGATCCTGTATCTACAGGATAGGGGATAATTTCTCAATCACTGGCAGGGTTGCCAACCATCTAGAGATTCCTTAAGGCCGGTTTCACACTTCCTGATATTTCCAATATCGGAAAAAACGGTACTGTAGCTATCAGTGTTCGTGTGGCCATGTGCCCATGTGTGTAATACTTTTGGCACACGGGTGGCAACCGTGTGCCACATCAGTACCACACGTACTGGCTCCAGGGAAGCAGAGGTACAGTTAGCACTGTTCCCCTGCGCCGGGTGCTGAAGACAGCTCGCATCACTGTCGGCGATCAGCACGAAGGGGATTCAACTGATAACAGCGACAGCAGGTGGCAGCTGATGGGACTATTACTCCCATCAGCATAAACCTGCTGCCACTAATAACAGTGAGAGCAGGTAGCGACTGATGGGAGTATTCATCACCCGTCACCTATGCGATAAATAAATAAATAAAATGGCGTGGATCTCCCTGTATTTTTGATAACCAGCCAGGCAAAACTCACAGCTAGGGGCTGCAACCTTCCGCTATCAGCTTCAACAAGGCTGATTATCAAGAATAGAGGGTGTTAGGGTCTGCGGAACGCACCAAGTAAATATAAATAATGGGTACGTTCGCAGCCCGGGGTCCACCGTGCAGGCAGAGCCTGCTGCTAGTAAGAAGGCGGTATAAGCGAACTCTGTTACTTCACAGGGTCGCAAACATAGATGCTGTGGCACTATATGGCGGTATAAGCGAACTCTGTTACTTCACAGGGTCGCAAACATAGATGCTGTGGCACTATATGGCGGTATAAGTGAACTCTGTCACACCACAGAGTCGTTGCGGTAGAGACGCAGAGATAGAGACTGTGTCCTGTTAACAGCACAGGGGTACACAGATAACTGCTGTGCGGATAGCAGTCCGTGGTCATGCAGTCAGCAATGCAAACAAGCAACTCCTCACCGGAGTAGCCGGTATTCTAAAGGCTGTTTCAGCCAAGCCCTGAACACGTGCATACAATCTCCTCACCGGAAGTGCCGGTATTCTAGGGGCTTATTTCAGCCGAGCCCTAACCACATGCGTGCATGATCACACTGGCGCAAAGCACATAACACAATTGATACTAGCGCATGGCCGAGCGGTCATGCGCACCTTTTATAGTAGCTACAGGACCTTCCAGAAAAGGACCAATGAGAAACTGTTCCAGAACACAGGCAGTTTCAGGACCTTCCTGGCGGACCAATGGGAGTCACTGCTGTAACCAAGCATGTGACCCTGATCTCCAATGGAAGATCTTGCCCTGGTCATGCTCATATGGAGCAACGCAGGACTTAGTCCCAAAACTGCCTGCTCCTGCACTGGTTATAATAGAGGAACCAGAAGAGGCAGCAACAAGCCTCTCCACAGTATTAGACTGAGCAAGATGCTGGGACCGATGCCTCCGCTGAGCAGGCTCCACTGCGGCCGGAGATGGATGGGGGACCGCAGCGGGACTGGTTCGAGATTCCCCTTGTGCAGCAGCGGGAACTCGATCCCTAACATTACCCCCCCTCCTAGGGCCCCCCTTCTTTGGGCCTCGCTGCGTTCAAAGGCGGCGATGAGCTGCGGAGCGTGAACGTGCTCGGCAGGCTCCCAGGACCTATCCTCAGGCCCATAGCCCCTCCAATCCACCAAATAAAATCTTTTGCCCCGTACCACCTTACACCCTACGATGGCGTTCACCTCATGGTCGTACGTAGATGAACCCGATGTCCTGACAGATGACTCGGAAAACCGGGACATGAGCACGGGTTTCAGGAGGGATACGTGAAAGGTGTCGGAGATACCCAGGCGTGGTGGAAGAGCCAAACGGTATACTACAGGGTTAACCTGCTCGAGGACTTTGAAAGGACCCAGGTAGCGGGGTTCCAACTTAGTGGACTCAACTCGCAGCCTGATGTTACGGGCGGAGAGCCACACCAAGTCCCAAGGAGCAAATGTCATCGCGGGGCACCGATGTGCGTCGGCGGAGGACCTCATCCTTTCCTTGGACGCCTGAATGGCATCCTGGGTACGGTCCCAAATGTCCCGTGCCTCCACAGCCCAGTCTGCCACCCTGGAGTCAGCGGAAGACGCGGGCATGGGCACCGTAACCCGTGGATGCTGACTGTAGTTTAGGAGGAACGGAGTCTGTCCGGTGGAGTCAGCCACAGCATTGTTTAGTGCAAACTCAGCCCACGGTAGCACGGATGCCCAGTCATCCTGCCTGGATGAGACAAAATGTCTTAGATAGGTGACCAAGGTCTGGTTGGCCCTCTCTACAACCCATTCGTCTCGGTATGGTATGCTGAAGAGAGATTTAACTCAATACTCAGTAGACGACAAAGCTCTCTCCAGAACCGAGACGCAAACTGGGGACCTCGGTCACTGACAATTTTTTCCGGCATGCCGTGTAGACGGAAGATGTGCCTAACGAACAATACTGCCAGAGCCCGTGCAGAAGGTAACCGTGGTAGTGGCACCAGATGCACCATTTTGGAAAAATGGTCGGTGATTACCCAAATGATGGTGCAGCCCCGAGACCTGGGTAAGCCCACCACAAAGTCCATCTCAACCATCTCCCTGGGCCTGTCTGCCACCGGCAAAGGGTAAAGTAACCCAGCTGGCCATTGTCGAGGAGACTTATTCTTGGCGCAGGAGACACACGCCCGAACATAGTCCCCAACGTCACGGACCATATGCGGCCACCAGTATGTCCTCGCCAGCTACTCAGATGTTCTCTTTGCCCCAAAGTGTCCACCCACCCTGGACAAATGTGCCCAAGAGAATAACTCCGGTCGCAAATTGGTAGGCACAAAAGTCTTGCCCGGAGGCACAGACTCTAGCGAAACCGGGGCCACTGTTCTCAGGCTCTCTGTGGGGACAATAAGCAGAGGCTCCTCCTGCTCCTCAGAGGACATCTCAGAGCGAGAGTGAGTGTCTGCATGAATGTTCTTCTCTCCCGAGAGAAAATGGAGTGTGAAATGAAACCGGGAGAAGAACAAGGACCATCTAGCCTGGCGAGAATTAAGCCGCTGGGCTGTCTGAAGATATACCAAATTCTTGTGGTCGGTGAAGACTTGGAAGGGAAAGCGAGCCCCTCCAACAGATGTCTCCACTCAGAGAAAGCCAACTTCATTGCTAGAAACTCCCTGTCCCTGATGGAATAATTTCTCTCCGCTGGTGTGAAGGTCTTGGAGAAGAAGAAGCAAGGATGCTTCCGACCTTGAGCATCCTTTTGAAAGAGGACTGCTCCAGCACCAACGGATGAGGCATCCACCTCCAATATGAATGGCTTATCAACATCAGGGTGGTGTAGGATGGGAGCGCTAGCAAAATGCGACTTAATTGAGGTGAAAGCCTTGGAGACTTCTTCGGACCACAATTTGGGATTTGCTCCCTTCTTGGTGAGGGCTACCAAGGGAGCTACCAAAGTTGAGAAATGGGGAATGAACTGGCGATAATAATTAATGAACCCCATAAAGCGCTGCACCGCTTTAAGGGAATGGGTTCTTGCCAGTCTATCACAGCCTGTAGTTTGGCAGGATCCATAGCCAATCCCTGGGCGGAGATGATATAGCCCAGGAATGGTAAAGACTCCTGCTTAAACACACATTTCTCCAACTTTGCATAAAGGGAATTTGCCCACAAGAGGTCGAAGACTCTGCAGTAGTGTTGAGCGATACGATACTGCAAATATCGGGTATCGGCCGATATTAGCTGTATCGGGCTTTCGATTCCGAATACCGATATTTTCGTCATATCGAATACCGGAATCGGATTTGTCACTGTCACTGTGAGTGTCCGTCGGTCGGGTCTGTCAGGAGTCAGCGGCACTTACCTGGCAGAAGATCTCCGGCGGTCACGTCCTGGACTGCTTGATGGCCGCCATTATCTTCTCCCTGGCGGTCACATGCAGTTTTTCGCGATAACTGCAGTGACTGCAGGGTAATCCCGGCCGTAAACCAGTCCGATGACGTCACCGCCGGGGAAGCAGGTAATCAGCTGTGCTGCGCCGGGATGACAGGCTCTGCCTGTCATTCTGATGTAGCAGAGCTGGATCGTCGTGGGACACTCGTTACTATGGACTGCGTCGGTCAGGTGGTATACTTTTTTTTTTTTTTTCATTTTTTTACAGGAGATCGATGGCGTCGCAGGATGAGACTGTAATAAAAGTAATGAAAACTGTGTTTTTTTTTTTTATTAAATTAAAAAACTTTTTTATGAACATTCACCCGTCCGGGTACATCAACAATTTAACTATTTACATACAGGGACCCTGTCTGGGTTATTTATAATTCTTTGGCAGGGGTGTTCCAGGTACCACCTGGTACTCTTCTGATGCTTGCCAAACATCCGAGACACCAAGGACCACCAGGACCTGATGACGTCGTGTGGCCTGTACAGTCAAGTCGTGACCCGCTATCTGGGTCTGTGTGGCCACCTCTTTCATCTCCTCCAGGTCTGGAACCCTATGTTCCGGACTGAACGAACCCCAGGGGGCCTAACAGGCGCCGGGTATGGGCCAGCTATACTTATCATGTCCATAGCTGGGGCTGCTGAGGAGACCACTGAGGGAGGCTGGGGAGATTTATGGCGTGGGGTGGGCACTTTTGCAGAGGCCTGGATGTGGGAGGCTGAAGGCTCCGAGGGTCTCACAGGTTACTGACACTCTGGGGAGTAGGGGTCGCACCTGGTAACATTTAGGGCGTACCATCCATTGTAACCCCAGTGTCGGGTGTAAGTCACCAAGTCTCCTGGCAACAGGTCCCTCCCCGGGTGTCCTTCTGGGAGGTGAGCCTCCACGTCCCGCCGGTTCACAAAAACTTCTAAATAAAGTCCAGGCTCCTGGATGAAGCCCCAACCACCTTTCAATTTAAAGCTCCGTACTGCACCCTTACGCCGCGGCTCCCACAGGGTTCCTTTATCTTTTCTCATCCGGTCCTTATCTGCCCGGTCCTTCTCCAGGTTACGTTGCCGAAGCTTTTGGGTTTCTCGCTGCTCCCTTTGTCGCTCTGCTTCCCGCTCCCAACGTCTCCACTCTTCCTCCTGACGCCGGTTGAAATTCTCCTCCACCAGCAGCTCCATGTCTCCACCATCAAACTGCAGCTTACAGTGTCCGGTTTGCGGCAGCTCTCCTGGCGCCCCCCAGTCCTGGCAGCGCTCACCTGCGGAGGAAGCAGCCGGCTCTGGAACAGATGACAGTCGGGGCTCCGGTACAGGCAGGTAGTGCTCTGGTGCCTGCGCGGCCTCCTCCATGAGGACGGGTGTCGCTTCTTCTGTCTCAGCGATGGGGGCAGACAGCGGGATCTGGGGTGCTGCCGGTGCAGAGTTTTTTGCAGGAACGGGTGCCTCCACTGCGACAACGTCAACCGGATCACATTGCAAGGGCTGGGATGCCCGCACGGACTCCTCTACTAGAACGGGTGCCTCACCTTCCGGTACAGACACTTCAGGTAAGAGGGATTGGCGCCGCTCCAAGTTTAGTTTTAGGGCACGCCAGCTGGCTTCCATCCTGGCGACCTCCTCCCGGTGCCGGGCCAGGCCTCTTAGGGTATCCTCCGCTTCTTGCAGCGTAGGAGGGTTTCCAGGCCGGGTGCCCAACGGTGGTTCCGTGGCGATCGGGTCGCTTCCGTGGGGGGAGAGCTCTGACTGCTCCATCCCTTCACACTTCTGCTCGTGTCCATTAGCCATCTCTGCCAAGTCACATGTGTCATTAGCATCTGGAGAGGGCCCCTCTTTTGTAGGGAGGCGGGACCTTCGTGTTAGTTTCCGCACACTGAGGAGGATGAGGAGGCGGAACTGAAGAGCTGTGGGGCACGATCTTACATTGCAGTACCATTTACAGTGGTCGGCCATCGTTTTCGCGCCACTGAGTGAGTGTACACCCACGAAGAGCACGCCCTTCTTCTTCACCAGTGCCTCGTCGTGACGCAGATATGGCGGAAAAATGGCAAATACATTCTCTGATGATTTTAGCAATTCTCAAGCACAAAACCAGTTCAATTCAGGCACACAGGACTCGCTTATAGCGAGCTACAGAATCCTGTTCGTGACGCCCAAGTTGAGTCGCACAGAGCCAGAGGTTTTGGGGGTACTCGGCACCGAGCCCGTCGACTTCTATGGGGTATGTCACGGCTTTACCCAGCAATTGAATCAGAGTCTATTTTACTATGTAGAAGTGTATAAACTATAAATATATGTATATATATATGTCACAATGACATGTATATATATATATATATATGTATTCTATGTGTGTATATTTTGTGTTTACAACGAAAGAAAGGGTTTTTTTTGTTGCGATATTTTGTTCCCATAGACTTACATGGGACTTCCGGTATCAGAATCGGATATCGACGATATTTAGTGATATCGGCTATACCATTTCGATACGATATTTTTAGATATCGAGCAGTATCGCTCAACACTACTCTGCAGACATCTCTCCGGTGGGAGTCAATATCTGGAGAGAAGATGAGAATATCATCCAGATAGACTATGACCGAGGTGGAAAGCATATCCCGGAAGATGTCATTAACAAAGTCTTGGAAATCGGCTGGGGCATTACAGAGCCTGAAGGGCATCACCAGATATTCATAGTGCCCATCCCTGGCATTAAAAGCTGTCTTCCATTCGTCCCCTCACGAATGCGAATCAGGTTATAAGCACCCCGCAGGTCTAATTTGGTAAATACTCTTGCTCCCCGGAGCCTATCAAAGAGCTCAGAAAACAGGGGCAATGGGTATTTATTCTTAACAGTAATGGCGTTAAGACCCCTGTAATCGATGCATGGACGTAATTCTCCATTCTTCTTCTGAACGAAGAAGAACCTTGCCCTGCAGGTGACACTGACTTCTTAATGAATCATCTTGCCAGATTTTCCTGAATGTATTGAGACATAGCCTCCATCTCCGGGAGAGAAAGGGATAGACTCATCCCCGAGGAGGTTCTGCTCCAGGCAAGAGGTCAATAGGACAGTCATAGGGACGGTGAGGCGGAAGGATCTCCGCAGCCTTCTTGGAGAACACGTCTGCATAAGCCCAATAGTATTTGGGAAGGGAAGTAAGATCTGCGGGTATCTCTGTAGTAGCCACCTAAATGCATTCCCTCATACATCTGCCTTTACAAGACTCACTCCAACCCAATATCCTCCCAGAGATCCACTCAATATGTGGGGAATGGAAACGGAGCCAGGGCATCCCCAGCAATATCTCGTCTATTCCCTCGGGAATGACAAGAAGTGAGATATTCTCCTGATGGGAAGAGGACATAGATAACGTGAAAGGGATGGTCTGATGTGTGATTTGTGAAGGCAGTGTCGACCCATTCACTACTCAAACAGTCACTGGTTTGGCGAGCATCACCAGAGGTATTGAGTGGCGGAGAGCAAAGGTAGAGGACATGAAATTTCCTTCTGCTCCAGAGTCCACACAAAGCGTTACTGTTATAGTGGATGAGCCTAAATTGATTGTCCCCTTAATGGACAACTTGGAGGCGTGTACTGCTGTGTCTAGTGAACCCCCTCCAATGGTTACTAGACGCGGTCGTTTCCCGACCGCTGTGGACATTTATTAGCATAATGCCCTAACTGTTGGCAAACATTACAAATCACAGGTACTCGAGCGACCCGAGACTTAGGTCTCGCTCGAGAAACCTCCATGGCCTCAGGGGAATCTGGCGCCTGAACAAAAGATTCAAGAGGTCTGGCGAAGATGGGCGCCAGCCAGAACCTCTGCCTACACTGGATCCGCTCCAACCTCCGCTCGTTAAAACGGAGGTCGATGCAGGTAGATATGGTAATGAGCTCCTCCAGTGTGGCAGGAATCTCTCTGGTGGACAAAAAAATATTTAGAGTTGAGAGTCCTCAGTGGTTGATACCTTTTAATGGCTAACTGAAAAGATGGTAACAAATTGCAAGCTTTCGAGACTACTCAGGTCTCTTCATCAGGCTAGACTAATACAAAATCTGAAGAAACACATATTTATACACAAGGCGGTGGACAAGGCGTCCTTCACATGGTCTGCCAGTCCCCTCCAGTACACTGGTATAAGGACCTTATCTGGCCACTCCAGCTCAGAGGCCAGAGTCCGAAATTGGACGGCGAACTGGCTGACCATGGATGAACCCTGGGTGATTGCCAACAGTTGGAGCGCCGTATCGTGGGTGACACGAGGTCCTAAAAAGACCTGTCTCAGAGTATCCAAGAAGAGAGGAGCACTCTGCACCACACGATCATCGCGCTCCCACAATGGCGTTGCCCACTCCAACGCCCTGCCCGACAAAAGGGATATGATAAAACCCACTTTCGCCCGCTCCTTAGGAAAACAACATAATCTCAGATCAGAATATGTCAATCACATTAAATCTATAACAATATGGCTGCTACCACCTGAAAACAGCCATGGGAAAATACCCATATGGAACTCCAGATAACCAACTATAACACAGAGAAAGAAAACTGGAGCAAAAATACCATGAAGATATTTATTATTTTATATTCAAAACTTTATTACAAATAAGGAGGTATAAAAATACACATGTATATTAAACAGTGAGTCTAATATCGGTGAACAGAACAAATGGCATCATTAAGTGGTCACAGTAGAAATATGACTACAAAAGATGTTAATATATCCCACAAACCACACATGAATAGTGAAGCCAATGGAGCATTCAATATATATACATAATGGGGTATAAATATCCAGTCAATACATCTCAGCTCCTAAGTCCTTAGTAATCACAGTGATACCTCCATACCCAGTTATATTTAAAGTGCCAGTGCATACCTAATGTTCATGGCCCGGAACCATGAACAAAACAACAATGGAGGAACATATTATATCCTGGGGACAACAAGAGGCTTACCCATGCTTAGTGGTAATGTGAGAATGTGCTCCTACACGCGTTTCGCAGTTGCTTCCTCGGGGGGCAAAAGTGTATAAGAAAGACCCCTCATTGCTTCTTTAAATACCCGGCAGGGTGGCGATAACATCAACCACCTGTAAGCGTCAGGCCCGGGACCTCCCACGCCACTCCCCCAGCGGCGCGCTCCTTGCGGGTGCACCCAGTTTGACGTCAGCAGAGCAGGAAACCGCCGGGAGGTAGCGTGAGAGGACCCAGAACACCACGTAACTCGGCGCATGCGCAATGAAATACCAGGCTTCAGCAACCATGTTGAAAGCTGGAGTATGTGCCCAGAGAGTAAGTGTGGAGACATAGAACGAATAGAGGGACAGAAGTGATGAATCGCTATATAGCGATCGCTATGTGACACCTTAAATTAGAGAATGGTGCCTAAGACATTAATGTAATGTAGAGGTAACTACAGTGGCACCAAGGTAACAGAGAAAATGGGTTACAAGATCGTCACATAGCGGTCACTTAATCACTCAATATATAACTGGCTGAAATAACAAGCTAATACACAGTATTATTTTTATTTTTTATTTCCATTACTTTTCATATGTGATTTCTTTCATTTTTTTGTGTTTTTTTGCTTTTTTGTTTTGTTATTCTGAACACTGATGATTTTTCATGTACTCGATTATGTATTGTATTTTCGTTTTTTGTTTTTGTTTTCTTTAATATGTTGTTTGGTTTTTTTCCTGTTTTAGTATTAGCTTGTTATTTCAGCCAGTTATATATTGAGTGATTAAGTGACCGCTATGTGACGATCTTGTAACCTATTTTCTCTGTTACCTTGGTGCCACTGTAGTTACCTCTACATTACATTAATGTCTTAGGCACCATTCTCTAATTTAAGGTGTCACATAGCGATCGTATATAGCGATTCATCACTTCTGTCCCTCTATTCGTTCTATGTCTCCACACTTACTCTCTGGGCACATACTCCAGTTTTCAACATGGCTGCTGAAGCCTGGTATTTCATTGTGCATGCGCCGAGTTACGTGGTGTTCTGGGTCCTCTCGCGCTACCTCCCGGCGGTTTCCTGCTCTGCTGACGTCAAACTGGGTGCACCCGCAGAGCGCGCTGCTGGGGGAGTGGCGTGGGAGGTCCCGGGCCTGACGCTTACAGGTGGTTGATGTTATCACCACCCTGCCGGGTGTTTAAAGAAGCAATGAGGGGTCTTTCTTATACACTTTTGCCCCCCGAGGAAGCGACTGCGAAACGCGCGTAGGGGCGCGTTCTCACATTACCACTAAGCATGGGTAAGCCTCTTGTTGTCCCCAGGATATAATATGTTCCTCCATTGTTGTTTTGTTCATGGTTCCGGGCCATGAACATTAGGTATGCACTGGCACTTTAAATATAACTGGGTATGGAGGTATCACTGTGATTACTAAGGACTTAGGAGCTGAGATGTATTGACTGGATATTTATACCCCATTATGTATATATATTGAATGCTCCATTGGCTTCACTATTCATGTGTGGTTTGTGGGATCTTTTGTAGTTATATTTCTACTGTGACCACTTAATGTTGCCATTTGTTCTGTTCACCGATATTAGACTCACTGCTTAATATACATGTGTATTTTTATACCTCCTTATTTGTAATAAACTTTTGAATATAAAATAATAAATATCTTCATGGTATTTTTGCTCCAATTTTCTTTCTCTGTGTTATTATCCTTAGGATAACGTACAGCCAGAAGCTCTAAATGTATGGAGCACTGACTCACGAAACCCCGACATTGTTTACTGTCACCAGCACCCTTGTCTGGAAGTGGGAGGTGGGAAAAAGTCAGAGCAGGGGTAGTAGAGGACAAACTGGCTGCAGCCACACTAGCAGCCTGAACAGCGACTGCGGTAACATCCACAGCTGAGGTTGTGCACTCAAGAGTCGCCAATCTACCCTCCATCTGCTGGATGTACCACTGCAGATGCTGGTCGTCCGCCATTTTACTAACCAGACCCTGGCACTAGTATTATGTTAGGGTCTGCGGAACGCACCAAGTAAATATAAATAATGGGTGCGTTCGCAGCCCGGGGTCCACCGTGCAGGCAGAGCCTGCTGCTAGTAAGATGGCGGTATAAGTGAACTCTGTTACTTCATAGGGTCGCAAACATAGATGCTGTGGCACTATATGGCAGTATAAGCGAACTCTGTTTCACCACAGAGTCGCTGCGGTAGACACGCAGAGATAGAGACTGTGTCCTGTTAACACCACAGGGATACACAGATAACTGCTGTGTGGATAGCAGTCCGTGGTCATGCAGTGAGCAATGCAAACAAGCAACTCCTCACCGGAGCAGCCGGTATTCTAGAGGCTATTTCAACTAAGCCCTGAACACGTGCATACAATCTCCTCACCGGAGGTGCCGGTATTCTGGGCTTATTTCAGCCGAGCCCTAACCACCAGACAATACAAAGGTGACATCAGCCCCACAAATATGAACCCCACTACATGCAAGTGGAAAGATCCTGACAAAGTGCCAGAATTGGCACATTTAATAGATATGCCTTTTCCATGGCCCCTTACTAACCTGAAAATATCAGCCCCCAGCTGTCTGCTTTAGCAAGACTGGTTGTCAAAAAAAATGGGAGGACCCCATGCCAGTGTTTTTTAAATATTTATTTAAATAATAAATAAAAACAGTGTGGGAACCCCTCTATTCTTGATAACCAGCCTTGCTAATGCTGACATCTGAGGGTTGCAGGCCCCAGCTGTAAGTTTTTCCTGGCTAGTTATCAAAAATCCAGGGGGACCCATGCCTTTTTAAATTTATTTATATTATTTGCAGCTCAGGCAGCGGGTAAAGAATACTCCCATAAGCCTCCGCCTACTGTCGCTGTTATCAGTTGAATATAGCTCTCATCATTCTCCCTTGCTCGTGCTGATTGCTAGCAGAGCAGGGGAGAATGATGAGAGCCGTCTTCAGCACCCGGCAATGGGGAACAGCACTTACTTTACCACTGCTTCTCAGGTGCCAGTACGTGTTACACGGATGACATCCCTGTGTGTCATCAGTGTGTACATGTGCGGGACTTTTGCAGCCCATGCTGCTTTTAAAAAATGGATATGTCAGAGTATTTTGCCCATTGACACACGGTCCATTGAAACACACTAACATGTGCACAGACCCATTCACTTGAATGGGTCTACGTGTATAAGTGTCTCTGGTATGTGGCACCCCAGGAGTTGGGTTTCCACAATGGCCTTGCCTCCCTCCAGGGGGCAGTGATGTCATGCCTGGAAGCAAAGAAGGGATCCCCTTAACAGGTAGTTTCAGCATACAACACAATTCCTGCTCCAGGCCAGCAGGGGGAGCTCTAACTCGACTTCAGGGAGCTGCTCTCTGTGGTCAGAAGCAGAAAGTTAGTGGGGAGTTAGACCCTGAACACAGTTGAGAGAGGATGTGAGGAGAGGTCCTGGAGTGAGGAGCTGTAGCTGAGCTTACCCCAGGATTTTGCGCCAGAGAGCGGGCCCCAGAGCCTGAGGCTGTGTGAGTTCTAAAGCCCCAGCAGCAGAATCCGGAGGGCAGAAGACCGCAGATCCTCTGTCCCCAAATGATACTCAACGACACAGCAGCATGTGTGAGCCGGAGATGCCAGACAGGAGCGATCCCTGATGCAGGCTACAGTTGCCTGTCATGCGAGTGGAGTTCTACCTAAGTAGCAGACAGAGAGAGGAACTTGAATAGAGTTTAAAGTAGCAAGTACCTCATAGAATAGCACTAGAAAGGAGACCTCACAACCCATCTGACTAAGGAGATTCCCAAATTGCTTTCAGGCTGACCGACTCCAGAACCATCTGTAACTTGAGCCCCCGACTGTACATGATTTGCTCAGTAAAAGGTAAAGGAAACTGCACTCTGCTGTGTGTTCTGAATCTTTCCTGCGTCACCTGCCCTGCACCACATTCACCTCCAACATTATCTTTAATATATTAACTGCCCTGGGACATAGCTCTGCCTATGGAGATCTGAACCAACTCTGCTGCATCAACAACTGTCCCAGTGGACTGAATCTGCAGCGTCGGCTAACATCTGTATTGCCAAGTACCACAGTTGGTGTCACAAACACTTTATTACTCAAACTGAATGTGGGCAAATCTGAACTGATCATCTTTCCCCCATCTCACAGATCTTCCTTACCTGACCTATCTATAACAATTGACAACATCACTCTTTCCCCCGTACTGAAGGTCCGCTGCTTAGAGTAACCCTTGACTCTGCACTGTACTTCAAACCGCACATCCAAGCTCTCTCCACATCCTGCCGCCTCCAGCTCAACAATATTTCCAGAATCCGTCCCTTCCTCAACCCTCACTCTACTAAAATGCTTGTGCACGCCCTCATCATCTGCCGTATCGACTACTGCAACAACCTTTTCTGTGGCCTCACTGCTAACACCCTCGCACCTCTCCAGTCCATCCTTAACTCTGCTGCCCCACTAATTCATCTCTCTCCTCGCTACTCCTCCGCTTCTCCCCTTTGCAAATCTCTCCACTGACTCCCACTCCCTCAGCGTATCCAATTCAAATTACTAATACTGACCTACAAGGCCATCTATAACCTGTCTCCTCCTTATATCTCTGAACTAATCTCCCGATATCTTCCCTCACGTAATCTCCGATCCTCCCAAGACCTCCTTCTCTCCTCCACACTTATTCGCTCCTCATCTAACCGCCTCCAAGACTTCTCCCAAATAGCCCCCATACTCTGGAATTCTTTGCCCCAACACGTCCGACTATCAACCACACTCGGATCCTTCAGACGGAACCTGAAAACCCACCTCTTCAGGAGAGCTTACAGCCTGCAATGATCCCTGCTGCCTCCTCACCACTACTGGAGCTACCGCCTCACCATCCCTGGAGCTGCTGCAACCCCCAACCTACTGTCTCCTTCCCCACCATCCTGTAGAATGTAAGCTTGCAAGGGCAGGGTCCTCTCTCCCCTCTATATCGGTCTGTCATTGTTAGTTTGTTTACCGTAAGTGATATCTGTAATCTGTATGTAACCCCTTCTCATGTACAGCACCATGGAATCAATGGCGCTATATAAATAAATAATAATAATAATAATTACAAACTCTTTTTTATCCCTTCCATCATATCCCCTTTTGCTGGACACCCAGGGCCACGGACCAGGTAACTGCTGCCATGACACTGTCCCTTTAAGAAGCAGCCCAGTACCGAGTATCCCAGGTACGTGTGAAAACTGTCACCACATGTACTGGACACACTGACATCTGAAAGAGGGCGAAAAAAATTTGAAGTGTCTGTGATTTTTCCCAGTGAATGCAGCTGAGGTCTTCCTATCAGAATTTTGGACTGTAGACATGTATCACTTCTAATCCTAATGATTTTATTATGGTTTCCCAATGTATCCATAAAATATTGTCTATCGGTGATTTTTTGATAAGAAAAATAAATAAAAAGTCAAGTTGGAAACCCTGAATGCTGGCCCCAACTGATCCCAAGAACTGGAGCTTTAAAGAAGCCCATACTGATCATCAGAACCTGGTCTCCGAAGAGCAGGGAAGTACTCACACAGAGACATAAAAAAAACTAGACTTCAGTTTGCGGAAATGTATATGAGTAATCCAAAATACTTCTGGGAAAGCGTCTTGCAGACAGATGAGACCAAGCTAGTGCTTTTTGGTAAAGCACATCATTCTACTGTTTACTGAAAACGGAATGAGGCCTATGAAGAAAAAGACACAGTACTTACAGTCAAATATAATAGAGGTTGAAAGATGTTTTAGGATGTTTTGCTGCCTTTGTCACTTGGCTCCTTGACTGTGTGCAAAGGCTTCATGAAATCTGAATATTACCAAAGTATTTTGGGTCACAATGTACAGTCATGGCCAAAAGTTTTGAGAATGACACAAATATTAATTTTTACAAAGTCTACTGCTTCACTAATGGCAATTTGCATATACTCCAGAATGTTATAAAGAGTGATCAGCTTAACAGCAATTACTTGCAAAGTCAATATTTGGCTAGAAAATGAACTTTATCCCCCAAAACACATTTCAACATCATTGCAGCCCTGCCTTAAAAGGACCAGCTAACCTCTTTTCAGTGATTGCTCTATTAACACGTGTGGGTGTTGATGAGGACATGGCTGGAGATCAATCTGTCATGATTAAGTAAGAATGACACCACTGGACACTTTAAAAGGAGGCTGGTGCTTGGCATCATTGTTTCTCTTCTGTTAACCATGGTTATCTCTAAAGAAACACGTGCAGTCATCATTGCAATGCACAAAAATGGCCTAACAGGGAAGGGTATCGCAGCTAGAAAGATTGCATCTCAGTCAACAATCTATCGCATCATCAAGAACTTCAAGGAGAGAGGTTCCATTGTTGCCAAAAAGGCTCCAGGGCGCCCAAGAAAGACCAGCAAGCGCCAGGACCGTCTCTTAAAAGTGTTTCAGCTGCGGGATCGGGCTACTAGCAGTGCAGAGTTTGCTCAGGAATGGCAGCAGGCAGGTGTGAGTGCATCTGCACGCACTGTGAGGCGGAAACTCTTGGAGCAAGGCCTGGTCTCAAGGAGGCCAGCAAAGAAGCCACTTCTCTCCAGAAAAAATATCATGGACAGACTGATATTCTGCAAAAGGTACAGGCAGTGGACTGCTGAGGACTGGGGTAAAGTTATTTTCTCTGATGAATCCCCTTTTCAATTGTTTGGGACATCAGGAAAACGCCTCATTCGGAGAAGACAAGGTGAGCGCTACCACCAGTCTTGTCTCATGCCAACTGTTAAGCATCCTGAAACCATTCATGTGTGGGGTTGCTTCTCAGCCAAGGGAATCGGCTCTCTCACAGTCTTGTCTAAAACCACAGCCATGAATAAAGAATGGTACCAGAATGTCCTCCAAGAGCAACTTCTCCCAACCCTCCAAGAGCAGTTTGGTGATCAACAATGCCTTTTCCAGCATGATGGAGCACCTTGCCATAAAGCAAAGGTGTTAACTAAATGGCTCAGGGAACAAAACATAGAGATTTTGGGTCCATGGCCTGGAAACTCCCCAGATCTTAATCCCATTGAGAACTTGTGGTCAATCATCAAGAGACGGGTGGACAAACAAAAACCTAAAAATTCTGACAAAATGAAAGCATTGATTGTGCAAGAATGGACTGCTATCAGTCAGGATTTGGTCCAGAAGTTGATTGAGAGCATGCCAGGGAGAATTGCAGAGGTCCTGAAGAAGAAGGGTCAACACTGCAAATATTGACTTGCTGCATTAACTCATTCTAACTGTCAATATAAGCTTTTGTTACTCATATGTTTGCAATTATTATATTTCTGTCTGTGATAAAAACATCTGTCAAACACACATAAAAACCAGAGGGTAGCAGATCATGTGAAAATATAATATTTGTGTCATTCTCAAAACTTTTGGCCATGACTGTAGTGCCTGGTGTCAGAAAGCTGGGTTTGTGTCCTAGGTCATGGGTCTTCAAACAAGACAATGACCCCAAACAGACTTCAAGAAGCACTCAGAAATGGATGGAAACAAAGTGATGGAGAGTTCTGAAGTGGCCAGCAATGAGTCTGGATCTAAATCCCATTGAACACCTGTGCAGAAATCTTAAAATTGCTGTTGGGAAAAGGTCCCCTTCAAATATAAGAGACCTGGAGCAGTTTGCAAATGAAGAGTTGACCAAAATTCCAGTTGAGAGGTGTAAGAAGCGTGTTGATGGTAATAGGAAGCAATTGCAGTAATTTAATCCAAAGGGTGTGACATGAAATATTAAGTTGAGGGTGCAAACAATTTTGTTCTGCCCATTTTTGGGGGTTTGGTGTGAAATTATGACCAATTTGCCTTTTTTTCTCAGGTTTTTTGTGTTGTTCCAAAGGATATAAATATGTGTATAACAAAATATATGAAAACAATGGGCAGCGCAGGGATGAAATTTTGTGAAAGTCTGGGCCCGCCGCAGCCTTGCTGCTCTGAACACCCCTTTTTCCCAGCCTGGGGCATCACCCCGCTCCTGCCGCTGCCGCCAACTCACAGCCGCCCCCTTGCCCCTGGTAAGCTACATGCGGATTATAGTGTTTAACAATGTTTTGCAACCAGATTTCACTTTAGAAACATTATATAGTATATAGATTTGTTTTACAGTGAAATCTGGTTACAGATAATTGTTAAACATACATAGTTTTATATATGTGTGTATATCTATATCTAGTTATATAAAGAGCTACTTTAGTTTTTTCTGACCACGAAGTCGTTGTGTTAAATCGTATTACATGGGTTATACTTTTTTAAACAGATCTTAATGCTTACACCCTTGTATATCCTAGTATTCACAGATTGTAGAATTGTTTCTAAAGAATGGAGTTCTGGATGTCTTACTCCAATAATGATCATACGATTTTGACGTTTCTACTGCATTTCTGTTTACAATGTCTCTTTATGTCTCCCAAATCCTGTCCCATATAGTTAGCATGATGTTTCAATGGAATTCTTTGACGTTCTCTTTCAGAGTAGACTGTGTATTACTCCTAATTAGATTATCTTCCTTATTAAAGGGAAACGTCCAGATTTGGGCTTCACCTTCATTGTCTTTAGTAAATGCATGTCTAAGGTCCACCAAATAATTGATAAAGGGTCAACCTTCATGTTCTGTCTATTAAAGCACAAGTCTGGGCTCATTGAAAGATGTGAACATCTGCTTGGTAGAGTGCAGGCAAGATACAATCATCATTCTTTCTGCCCCTGTAAGTTCTGAGAAGACAATGAAACTTAGTAACGTCTATTGTTACAAGTGACATTTCCCACAAAGACTCCGCCTCTGATATGCTAATAACTTTCAGCAGTTAAAGATGGTCTTTGGAGAATTTCACATGAAGGACAAATCTGATTTTATTGAGTAACTGTGAGAGAAAATGTGACGTCCTCTCTATTTCTGTGGGAGAGTGAGAGACAGCACTGGCCATCTGGCTATGACTAGGTCTCGCATCACTATATTAGTTACTAAATGTAGCTGTGTATTCCATTAATAGTATTTTAATGACATAGTGTAGATATAAGAAAGTTTTCCACAGTGGATTAAGTGTAACAAATTAAAATATGGTACTTAGAATTTCTTAAAATACAATAAATTTACTGTTTGACATATTTTAGCAAAAAATACTATAATACACATTTTTTTGAAAAAAACAAAATACCTAAGAATAGTCTAACTTAAAAAAATATATTAAAAAGTAATATTAATAGTAATATAGCAAGACAAAATTGTTGACAACGCACAAGCACCAGATTCCACCAGGTAATATCTTTCTCTTTGTGACTGGGGCCAGTTTTTGTTTTCTGTACCCTATAATTTCCTTCCATGGGTCATAACTATTTTTTTCCTGTCAATATAGCCTTATGAAGGTTTGTGAATATGACTTGTAGATTTGAAGGACACCATTCACTTTACAATATAATGTGCTGAAAAAGTGACAAAAATTTCAAATTAGGTGAAGTAGATAAAAAACACAATTCGTCCATCTATTTGGGCTTGCTTTTTAATGTATTTATTATGCAGTTAAAAATGTCCTGCTAACATGATTTAGTTTAATACTAAATTTAAAATGTGTTTTTATATTTTACTGTTTTTTAAAAAATTCTGAAGTTTAAAAACAATTGGGAAACAAACAACTTTTTGTTAGCTTTTAATTTATTTTTAAATTGGGATGAGTGAAAAACAGCCTTTCTAGTATTTACATTTTTTTGCCTATGATGTCGCCCGTGCATAATTTATATTTTGAAAAATGAGACTTTTTTCTTTTTAGATCATGCAGATTTTATTAAGATTTTCAAATAAACAAACAGATAAACCCAAAGCATAAATCCATCCTCCCTCAAAAATCCCCACTCCACACCACTTGTATTGTGCCAATAAAGGTGCAAAGGATACACAGGATTTATTAGTTACAAAATAGATAAGAAATCTATGTTCATTTATACAAGGCTGAGGAAGGCAAAGACCCAGTGCAGCCAACTCTATTGGATTGATATACCAATAAGGCACATATAAACGTAACTGCATACAATTATCAGGTAGTAGCAAAGAGGAAGAAAAAAAGAAAGTTCCCCATAGCTAACTAACTGATGACTTCTCCAAAATATTTATCAAGCAGTTCCACAAAGCTTTATCTCTTGTAAGTCTGGAGCCAATCTGGATGAATCCAACCATGGGAGTCCAGAGTTTATCATGTTTAGTCAAAGTTCCTCTTACGATTGACACGTTTTTCCATGTGCAGCAACCAGTTTACTTCTTTTTTAAATTCAGTAATTGGTAGTAACTCATTATTATTATTATTATTTGTTTATATAGCACCATTGATTCCATGGTGCTGTACATGAGAAGGGGTTACATACAAATTACAGATATCACTTACAAATAATAAATGACCTTAATGAAAAACATACCCATATATAGATTACTATATAATTAATATATCAAAATAAATGGGCATAATAGAATGGATATAAATATGAGGACAATCGCTAGATAACAAATAACAATGAAGAAAAAAACCTCCGCTCATCCTAAACCTCTGATCAACTCGATCCCAATAGGACAATTCTTGCGCATTCGCAGGATTTGCTCGAGTGATCAAGAATTTGAGAATGAGGCTCATGAACTATTTCAACGGTTCAAAGACAGGGGATATAGCAGACGGGTCTTAAAAAGGGCCTACAATCGGGCCAAATATTCTACCCGTCATTCTCTACTATATAACAGAGAAAAACAGACCAACTCTTTTAGAACCGTTAGATGTATAACGGGTTTTCATTCTCAAGCCACCAGTATGAGGAATTGTCTTCAAAAGGCATGGCCTATCCTCCAGACCGACCCCATATTAAATCAAATTCTTTCTGATAGACCCAGCATCACATTTAGACGAGCAATGAATCTCAAAGACCAACTAGTACACAGTCACTACCATGTGGAGACAGACCATGGTATTTTCCAGGCTGGACGTCCTAGGTGTGGATGTTTTCTGTGTGGTCGGTGCGTCGCCTGCCCTAACATTGACCGCAGTGCCACCTTTTCCAATTCTGCAGGTACAAGAATCTATGAGATTCGGAAAAATATTTCATGTAATTCTCGTTATGTGGTATACTTTGCCACATGTCCCTGCAAGCTTATTTACATTGGGATGACGACTCGTCAATTGAAGGTGCGCACGCGTGAACATGTTTTGGGTATCCAGGCGGCAGCCGGCCACGAGGATCCATCCACACTTAGGACTCTACCTCGTCACTTTAAACTCCATCATAATTGTGACAGCTCTCTACTTAGAGTAAAAGGCATTGACATGTTAATTCCAGGAATTCGTGGTGGTAATCTAAGTCAGAGGCTGTCTCAGAAAGAAACCAGATGGATCTGGGTTCTAGACACGGTCCATCCAAAGGGTCTTAACGAAACTTTAAGTTTTGCCTCTTTCTTATAGAATTTTTCCATGGCTATGATTGATCTTCTGTTCTAAGCATATGTGGTTTGATTTTAATTTTTTTGTGTTTTTTATTCTTTTTAGTTTTCTTCCACCTTCATGTTACCAATATTGGAGAATGTTTGACTATGGGTTGATTTCATCTGACCAAACCATCCACACTCATCAGCAAATCATCCTATTTAATATCGTTGTTACCTATAATATGCAATCAAATGTCTGCATTAGTTTATGACCATTTTTATATATACTCCGGTCTATGTCATATGTTATCTAATACCTGTGATTGTTGTAAGAACATTTAGCTTTCCATTTTCTATTATTCTGTGGCTCTTTCTATCTTCTTGCAATATGGCACATAACTGTTGTGTGCATCCATATTTCCCATGACTGTCGGCTTTCCATCATACTTACGGCCGGTAAGCGCCCTTCGCCGTGACTCTGGCATGTCCGGCGGCCTTCGGCGTCTCATTGTGTCATGGTGATCAGTCACGTGATGTGACGTCATCTGGCACATGACGCCGACGCCATCGGCGTTCCCGGTTGTCGTGACGACGGGCGCGTCATTGGAGGCTGTTCTCAGCGCGCCCTGATGACGATTCCATGCTTTGGTTATTATACATCCAAACTTTGAGCAGCAGTATAATTTTGAACGGTGGGAATCTGCATTCATCTATGCGGGCATATTAATAATCACTGGGATTATGAACACTGAGTTTTGCTGATCTTTTTGACTGATATTATTATCAATGGGTCATTAGGGGACAGATGTGTAGTTTATACGTGATTGGTGGTAGGTAGTTTTTATACCCCTCATTCCCACTTTCCCATCACCCCTTGAGGAAGGCACAGTAGCCGAAACGCGCGTCGGGGTGGACGCTCTTTGTGTCAGTCTACTATCTAAACAGGTATACCGCTATTTTTCATGGCATTAATTACAATTTTGTGATGTTCCATGTGTTTAGTTAGCATATTTGTCCTGGATATCCCAATAAACTCTGATGAAATTTTCTAGTCTTACAAACATGGAGTTAATGTTACCATCCTGGGACATTTTGACTGCTATATGCAATCTTGCAGTGATATTAACACCTTCATGACTGCTTTGGTCATCATTATATATATACATGTTATTTCTGCACTTGCAGATTTATGAATAGCTGTCACCTATTTAATTGACCATTGTTTCAGCAACGTGTGTCCTGTTTTTCCACTAGTGCTTATTGGCATGAGTCTTTGTCACTGTTGTTTCCCTGCTTTTTTATATATTCATGATTAATAAAATATTTTGTAGATATCACTTATAGTAAACAAACTAACAATCACAGACTGGTACAGAGGGGAGAGGACCCTGCCCTTTCGGGCTTACATTCTACAGGATGGGGGACGGAGACAGCAGGTTGGGTGATTGCAGCAGTTCCGGTGTTGGTTGAGGAGATGTCTCCGGTAGTGGTGAGGAGGCAGCAGGGTCATTGCAGGCTGTAGGCTTTCCTGAAGAGATGAGTTTTCAGGTTACATCTGAAGGATCCGAGAGTGGTTGATAGCCGGACGTGTTGGGGCAAAGAATTCCAGAGGATGGGGGATATTCGGGAGAAGTCTTGGAGGCGGTTGGGTGAGGAGCGAATAAGTGTGGAGGAGAGAAGGAGGTCTTGGGAGGACCGGAGATTACGTGAGGGAAGGTATCTGGAGATTAGTTCAGAGACATATGGGGGAGACAGGTTATAGATGGCCTTGTAGGTCAGTATTAGTAATTTGAATTGGATTTGCTGAGGGAATGGGAGCCTGTGAAGAGATTTGCAGACGGGATATGCGGAGGAGTAGCGAGGAGAGAGATGAATTAGTCAGGCAGCAGAGTTAAGTATGGACTGGAGAGTTGCAAGGGTCTTAGCAGGGAGGCCAGAGAAAAGGATGTTGCAGTAGTCGATACGGGAGATGATGAGGGCATGCACAAGCATTTTAGTAGATTGAGGGTTGAGGAAGGGACGGATTCTGGAAATATTTTTGAGCTGGAGGCGACAGGAGGTAGAAAGAGCTTGGATGTGTGGTTTGAAGGACAGGGCAGAGTCAAGGGTTACTCCGAGGCAGCGGACCTCCGGTACGGGGGAAAGCATGGTGTTGTCAATTGTTATAGATAGGTCAGGTAAGGAAGATCTGTGAGATGGGGGAAAGATGATGAGTTCAGATTTGTCCACATTGAGTTTGAGGAAGCGGGAGGAGAAGGAGGATATGGCTGATAGACACTCAGGGATTCTGGACAGCAGAGAGGTGATGTCTGGGCCAAAGAGGTAGATCTGAGTGTCATCAGCATAAACGTGGTACTGGAATCTGTGGGACTTTATGAGTTGCCCGAGGCCAAGTGTATAGATTGAGAAGAGTAGGGGTCCTAGAACAGAGCCTTGGGGGACTCCAACAGAGAGAGGGTGGGAAGAGGAGGTAGTGTGGGAGTGGGAGACGCTGAATGTGCGGTTGGAAAAGTATGAGGAGATCCAGGATAGGGCGAGGTCCTTGATGCCAAAGAAGGAGAGAAACTGTAGTAAAAGGCAGTGGTCAACTGTGTCGAAAGCAGAGGACAGGTCAAGAAGGAGGAGTATAGAGTATTGTCCGTTAGCTTTGGCTGTGAGTAGGTCGTTACTAATTTTGGTCAGGGCTGTTTCAGTGGAATTGATGGGGGCGGAAACCAGATTGTAGATTGTCAAAGAGCAAGTTAAATGAGAGATGGGAGGAAAGTTCAGTGTGGACGTGCTGTTCCAGGAGTTTGGAAGCGAGTGGGAGCAGCGATATTGGGTGATAGCTGGACATAGCGGTTAGGTCGAGGGTTGGCTTTTTGAGGATAGGCGTGATTGTGGCATGTTTGAAAGCAGAAGGGGAAGGTACCAGAATTTAGTGATAGATCTAACGAGTTCTGACCCAATAGTCTCCTTGCTGCTTATAGAAGTCTGTCAACATCAGTCTGTACCCATTCATGTGGTGATACATCTTCCGCATAACCAAGAGTACATACAGTACGTGTAGGGATATATCAAGAGCAACCTGATATATTGTGGTGATTATGTCGACCACCTCCCTCAAAAAATAGTGTGTTTGGGACAACTCCACATCATATGAAGGATAGTTCAAAACTCAACTCTACATTGCGGACACAAGGGCAAATTTTGCAGACTAATGGCATAAATAAACACTGATGACCGTATACGCGATACAATAGAAAGAATTGGGACATGCGATGGGATTCTCTCACTGATAACTTAGGAGCCATCTGTAAATGTCACTCGACTGGTCATCCTCTATGGGTCTTAGATCCATTTCCCAGTTTTGTTTAAGGGAATTTTGACATTTGTACAAGACCTTAATCATTGAGATCTGATAGATCAATAAGATCATGCCCGATGTTGCGGCAGGCAATAAAAAAAGTCTCTATTGAATTTTTAGTTATCTCTAAATAAGGAAACTGCATTTTCGCAATAAATTAGTGTCATAGATCCAAATATTGGTAAAATTGTGAATGCGATAGACCATATTAAATATGAAACTGTTGAAATTGCTTGAACCTCTGAAAATTTGTCAGCTGGTTAAGATGCCTCAGACAAAATCTCTTCCATTCTTCAAACCTTGATACCTTATGCAAATGAGTCAGTCAAGGTGTATCCCTGATAGAGTTGAGCAAATACAGTTAGGTCCATAAATATTTGGACAGAGACAACATTTATCTAATTTTGGTTCTAGACATTACCACAATGAATTTGAAACAAAACAAATCAGATGCAGTTGAAGTTCAGACTTTCAGCTTTCATTTGAGGGTATCCACATTAAAATTGGATGAAGGGTTTAGGAGTTTCAGCTCCTTAACATGTGCCACCCTGTTTTTAAAGGGACCAAAAGTAATTGGACAGATTAAATAATTGTAAATAAAATGTTCATTTCTAGTACTTGGTTGAAAACCCTTTGTTAGCAATGACTGCCTGAAGTCTTGAACTCATGGACATCACCAGACACTGTGTTTCCTTCTTTTTGATACTCTGCCAGGCCTTCACCGCGGTGGTTTTCAGTTGTTGTTTGTTTGTGGGCCTTTCTGTCTGAAGTTTAGTCTTTAACAAGTGAAATGCATGTTCAATTGGGTTGAGATCAGGTGACTGACTTGGCCATTCAAGAATATTCCACTTCTTTGCTTTAATAAACTCCTGGGTTGCTTTGGCTTTATGTTTTGGGTCATTGTCCATCTGTAGTATGAAACGACGACCAATCAGTTTGGCTGCATTTGGCTGGATCTGAGCACACAGTATGGCTCTGAATACCTCAGAATTCTTTCGGCTGTTTCTGTCCTGTGTCACATCATCAATAAACACTAGTGACCCAGTGCCACTGGCAGCCATGCATGCCCAAGCCATCACACTGCTTCCGCCATGTTTTACAGATGATGTGGTATGCTTTGGATCATGAGCTGTACCACGCCTTCGCCATACTTTTCTCTTTCCATCATTCTAGTAGAGGTTGATCTTGGTTTCATCTGTCCAAAGAATGTTCTTCCAGAACTGTGCTGGCCTTTTTAGATGTTTTTTAGCAAAGTCCAGCCTAGCCTTTTTATTCTTGATTCTTATGAGTGGCTTGCACCGTGCAGTGAACCCTCTGTATTTAATTTCATGCAGTCTTCTCTTTATGGTAGATTTGGATATTGATACGCCTACCTCCTGGAGAGTGTTGTTCACTTGGTTGGCTGTTGTGAAGGGGTTTCTCTTCACCATGGAGAGTATTCTGCGATCATCCACCACTGTTGTCTTCCGTGGGCGCCCAGGTCTTTTTGCATTGATGAGTTCACCAGTGCTTTCTTTCTTTCTCAGAATGTACCAAACTGTAGATTTTGCCACTCCTAAAGTTGTAGCAATTTCTCGGATGGGTTTTTTCTGTTTTTTGCAGCTTAAGAATAGCTTGTTTCACCTGCATGGAGAGCTCCTTTGACCGCATGTTTCCTTCACAGCTAAACCTTCCAAATGCAAACACCACACCTCAAATCAACACCAGCCCTTTTATCTGCTTAATTGAGAATGATATAATGAAGGGATTGCCCACACCTGTCCATGAAATAGCCTTGGAGTCAATTGTCCAATTACTTTTGGTCCCTTTAAAAACAGGGTGGCACATATTAAGGAGCTGAAACTCCTAAACCCTTCATCCAATTTTAATGTGGATACCCTCAAATGAAAGCTGAAAGTCTGAACTTCAACTGCATCTGATTTGTTTTGTTTCAAATTCATTGTGGTAATGTCTAGAACCAAAATTAGATAAATGTTGTCTCTGTCCAAATATTTATGGACCTAACTGTATCTTCGGTTCACCGCTTATTTGGCAAGCTATTGCCGAATAAACTACAGTGGGAACCCAGCTTCCTGGATCGCTGTACTGGGCTCTCCATGCATGTGCTGTGACAGTGACACAGACACGAAACATGCAGCTGTGGCGGCAATCCAGGAAGTTGGGTTCCCTCTGTAGCTTATTCGCTCAACTCTAATCCCTGATAGTAAATTATGAACAGCCAGATAGTTCTTGCATATCTCTAAGATACCCCCATAGCTTATGCATCAAGTATAAAGTGGAAAGAGTTTGTAATTTGAATTTTGAAGCAATTATCTTCCAAAGCCTCGTATAAGTAATTTGTTCCCACAAAATACTGTAAAATTTGTATTATTAGATAGTACTCCTGTCTTCTAATATCCCATTCTTCCATGTGCTTCATTTATGCTGCTATACATTAGATTATCTAATTTGGAAATGCCAATTCTCCAGCATGTTTAGATTATTGTAAATACTCTAATTGTATGCTTATCTGTCCTCTACCTCAAATAAGAGATCTAAACTAGGAGTTGATTTTGTAAAAACAAAAACATTGTGGGAGCCATATTGGGGCAAATTTGTGTCAATTACTGTAGCTGAAGCTTCCATCCTCATCTAACTCTCACTCTTTCAGTACCTTATTATGTAATTCATCTGGACCAGGAGAGTTACATTAATTTAAATTAGCTAAGTGTTCCCTCACTATCTCTCTGTTTATAGATAATGTGATTCTTTTATTCCTTTGATAGCACAGTGAAGATCAGTTGATTGCGACCAATAAAGCCAAATGTAAATTGTAAAACAAGGCCATCTGAGTGTCTGATACTAGTGTACAATGACTCTATATCAGCTTTTTTAGATAGGGGCTCAGTCAGACTTGGCTGTTTCCCATGTGGCCGTTGTGTGGCCTGTTCTAATATAGAGAGGAGCGGGAATTTTCATAACTTTGACAATTCACTGACTTTTTCAAAAAGAAAGTGTATCACATGTAATACCCGTAATGTGATATATTTCGCTATATGTCCCTGTAAACTTGTATATATCGGCCTAACTACACGTCCTTTTAAGATTAGGGTGAGGGAGCACGTTTTAGGCATCTTGGCGGCAGCAGACCACCAGGGTGATCCTAATGTGCTCAAAACCATTCCATGTCATTTTAGGTCGCATCATGACTGCAATGCTTCCCTCCTTCGAGTGAGGGGCATTGATTGTATAGATACCTCGATACGGGGTGGTAGAGTGTCGCAGAAATTGGCGCAACTCGAGTCCCGTTGGATCTGGACGCTTAACACCATGCACCCCAATGGGTTGAATGAACAGATCAGTTTTGTCCCATTTCTTTGACTTCCAATGCTTTGACATTGTTAGGGTCTGCGGAACGCACCAAATATATGAGGTAGAGAGGTGCGTTCGCAGCCCGGGGTCCACCGTGCAGGCGGAACCTGCTGCTAGTAAAATGGCGAAAGTAGCGAACTCTGTTATCCCGCAGAGTCGCTAAAATAAACGCCGTAGCGCGTTGTGGCAGTAAGTGCGAACTCTGTTAATACCCAGAGCCGCTAACGGAAATGCCACAGCGCTATATGGCGATAGGTGCAAACTCACTTAGCTTCAGTGAGCCGCAAAGTAAAACGCTAGGGCGCTGTCTAGCGTCGAAAGCAAACCCTGTTACGTCACAGGGCCACTGAGGAAAAGTGCTGTGTCCTGTCAGGCTCTCAGGTACACAGTTAAGTGCTAAGCGTACATAACGCGTGATCATGTGCTAATGTCCTCGCGGGAGTCACCCGCAATCTATGGCGTCTGAACGCCAGACCCTGAATACGGCAATCAAAACTCCTCACCGGTTACGCCGGTAATCTAGGGCATCTAGGACACCGACCCTGGCCAGCTACCATACCAAACTCCTCACCGATTAAGTCGGTATTCTAGTGGCTTATTTCAGCCGGGTCCCTAACCACACATACGCATGATCACACTGGCGCATAGCATACAATGGTTGATATTAGCGCATGGCGGCCCAGCCATGCTACCCTTTTATAGCAACAGCTACAGGACCTTCCAGGAACAAGGACCAATGAGAAGCTGTTACAAACACACGTAGCTACATGACCTTCCTGGCGGACCAATAGGAGCCGCTGCAGCACCTGAACATGTGACCCCTGATCTCCAATGAGAGATCTCACTCTGGGCATGCTCAGATGGGAAAACGCAGGACTTTGTCTCAAAGACGGCTGCTCCAGCACTGGCTATAATAGCAGATCCAGGAAAGGCAGCAGCAAGTCACTGCACAGTAGAGGAGTGGGCAAGACGCCTGGACTGACATCTCTGCTGAGCAGGCTCCACTGCGGCCGGAGATGAATGGGAGACCGCAGCGGGACGGGTTTGAGACTCCCCTTGTGCAGCAGTGGAAACTCGAACCCTAACAGACATGTCCCTTAATCCATCTTGCGGTGTCAGTGTTGTTTTTCTTGTTTTTATATTTTTTATTCATGTTCATCATCTTTTTATATAGGTTATCCTGTTTCCAATTGGCTTACATGGGCGATATGCTTGACATCTACTCATTCCATGGATTATGTGTGTGTTTATATTTATATCTTCAGTTTGTCATACTGCTGGCGCAATGCTTCTATATATATATGAATGTATTATTCTACTGATGTGTGTTATTAGTATTTTGTGAGATACCTGTGTATGGATACATTATATGTGATCATGTTATATTATAACTGCTATTTTTGTTTTTTGACATATGTATTTTTAATGTCAGAATATCATTTCTTTGATGTTTATTTATAATTATTATGGATTATTATTTTTATATATCTGTATATTGTATTGTGATTTTCTGCCCCATATGCAGTTAAAATTATGTACTGTATAATATTTATCGTTGGTACGGTCTTGGTTACATATTAATTTTCAGTCTTGTAATTATATTATTTCATTATTGGGTTTATCTATTACACAGTCAGTACATATCATATTAGCATGTATATGTCCCGTTGCGATTCAGCCCATAAATATGTCCTTTATTTCTCCCTTATGGGCTGTTACTGGACGTCACGCATGCCTACATTCCTGGTATCCACCAGGCTCATCGGCTCTTGCGGTCTTTCGGGACTGACGTCGTTGGTCATGTGACCACTGACGCCACTCCCCTGACGGCGACGCTGATTTTGCTAGAGTGGAGTGCCAGCTATGCATGCGTCACCAGCTGACTTCCAGCAAACGATCTGCCCCTTCTACCAATGATCGCTTCATTGTACCAAGTCTCCTGCGTCCTCCTCGGCATACTGTGTGGTTCTCCCGGTGTGCCAGGAGTTGATGCGGTGAGCAATGCAACTTTGGCGGTTACCATGGCAACATGAATTTTCTGACTTATGTCCGGTTTCTGCCACGACGTCTTACACACCGTATTATTTGTCTCCTTGGTTACATACTCTCTCCTCCTCTTGCTGATTGGCTCAGGTTGCCTTTTTAATCTCACTTCACCTCTCATTCCACGCCCCCTGACGAAGACTGTCGCCGAAATGCGCGTCGGAGTGACGTGTGGTGTGCTGCTCTTTCCTTCTCTTTGTTCCTAACATCATTCACTGGCCTCCCGGGTGGCTTCCTCCCTAGTAGTGGTATGTTTACTGCATTATATGTACTACTTCTCATACACCTAGTTATTTATTGATTATATAAACTTAGTAGCTCACTACTAGGAGTTTTTGCCAGGCCATTGTAATCTGTTATATATTTGAGGGAATGATTTTCAATTATTGTATTGCATGTTATTGCATATTTATATCTTGCTGATATTTTATAATTATTGAGCACCACCAGCGTCCCATGCTTAAACGCTCTGCACACTGCACTTTAGTGTTTCACACTGTTTACAAGTTCTAAATGTAATAATAAAATTGGTTGTTTTACAATTTACATTTGGCTTTTTTGGTCGCAATTTTTCTGTCGTTGTTTGCCTCTTGTCATTAGCGACTAGCCTCACACATTTTGTCCTTATATCTGGGTATCGGTATGATTTTTTTGCGAATATTATTATATACTATATATATATATATACATATATATATATATATTATTATGATACCTCTCTTTATGTCGAAGTGTTCTTTTACATTTGCTTATGTAGATAACACCAATGCTAAATAGGAATTTAGCCCCTTAATGACCGCCGATACGTCTTTTACCGGTGGTAGGTAAGATTCCATTCATTCATTCCAGGTACATTTTGATCACTGTGATATCACAGTGATCAAAATAAAAAAAAAATAATAAAACCCCCCTTTATCACCCCCTTAGTTAGGGAAAAATAGTAAAATAAAAAATATATATTTATTTCCATTTTCCATTAGGGTTACAATTGGGCTAAAGTGAGATGAGCTAAAGTTAGGGTTAGGGTTATGGCTGGGATTCGGGTTAGGGTTGGGATTAGGGTTGGGATTAGGGTTAGGGTTGGGATCAGGGATAGTGTTGGGATTAGGGTTATGGCTAGGGTATGTTTCCAAGTAGTGTATGTTGTAAAGATTTACTGCGGATTGAACGCTGCGCACAGCCGCAGCGTTCAACCTGCAGAGTCCAGATGCTACAGCATAGTGGAGGGGATTTTATGAAATCCCATCTCCACTATGCGTGCAGGGATGTGGGTGTCACACCCGAAATTACAGACATGCGGCGCGTATTTCTAGCGTCTATCTCACAAGATAAATAACCCAGTCTATGGATAGCATGCGGTGATTCCGGATGTGTTCAATGAACACATCCGGAATCACTGCGTGTACAAAAGCTGGCAGTGCTTTGGGCAGAGCCGGGTATTCGCTGCGTCCAAAGCGCTGCCAGCAAGCAGCGTGGAAACATATCCTTAGGGTTGGGATTAGGGGTGTGTTGGAGTTAGGGTTGTGATTAGGGTTTTGTTTAAGGTTGGGAATAGGGTTAGGAGTGTGTTGGGGTAAGGGTTGTGATTATGGTTATGGTTAGGGTTGGGATTAGGTTTAGGGGTGTGTTGGAGTTAGGGTTGTGGTTAGGGTTATGGTTAGGGTTGGGATTAGGGTTAGGGGTGTGTTGGGTTTAGGGTTGTCATTAGGGTTATGGTTAGGGTTGGGATTAGGGTTAAGGATGTGTTAGGGTTAGGGTTGGAGTTAGAATTGAGGAGTTTCCACTGTTTAGGCACATCAGGGGGTCTCCAAACGCGACATGGCGCCACCATTGATTCCAGCTAATTTTGCATTCAAAAAGTCAAATGGTCCTCCCTCCCTTCTGAGCTCTGCCGTGCGCCCAAACAGTGGTTTCCCCCACATATGGGACATCAGCATATTCAGGAGAAATTGCAGAACAACATTGGGGGTCTAATTTCTTACACTTGGAAAAATAAAAAATTGGCTCTGCGTTAAAAACCTCTGTGAAGCACTTGGCGGTTCAAAGTGTTCACCACACATCTAGATAAGCTCTTTGGTGGTTCTAGTTTCGAAAATGGGGTCACTTGTGGGGGGTTTCTACTGTTTAGGCACATCAGGGGCTCTCCAAATGCAACATGATGCCCGCAGACCATTCCATCAAAGTCTGCATTCCAAAAGTCATTACTTCCCTTTCGAGCCCCGACGTGTGCCCAAACAGTGGTTCCCCCATCACATATGGTGTACCAGGGTACTCAGGACAAATTTGAAAACAAGTCTTGGGGTCCAATTTCTCCTGTTTCCTTTGTGAAAATAAAAAATTGAGGTCTAAAAAATAATTTTTGTGGAATAAATTATGATTTTTTATTTTCACGGCTCTGCATTATAAACTTTAGTGAAATACTTGGGGGTTCAAAGTTCTCACAACACATCTAGATAAGTTCCTTGGGAGATCTAACTTCCAAAATGGGGTCACTTGTGGGGGTTTGTACTGTTTAGGCACATCAGGGGCTCTGCAAATGCAACATGACTCTCCCAGACCATTCCATCAAAATCTGCATTCCAAAACAGCGCCCATTCCCTTCCGAGCCCTGCCATGCACCCAAAAGGCTTTCTCTTGTGAGACATGTAATGATACTCAGCTCTGCTCTTCTTCATGATCTGACTGCTGGTATATACTCTGTTTAGTAGAACAGAGCTATGTGTCACGACTCACAACATTTCTTGCCACTTTCATTTCGTGACAGTTAGTGTGGGGTAAGGAAAGTAGACACAGCTGTATGTCATTACAAAAACTTCTTGCAGCTTTCATCTCAGAGCACTGTTAACTGTTATGCTCCCTCCCTTCCTCACTGACTGTCATGAGATGAAGACTGGAAGAGGTGATTGTAATGACACATAGCTCTCCTCTATTCTACACAGTAGATGTCAGCAGTCAGATCATGGAGAATGGCTGTTCCTCTTTTCAACTGCATGACACCTGCAACTAACAATTGGTCAATGAAAAAGTAGAAAAAGTACACACCCCCAGGGATGAATCTCTGCTAACGCTTCATTGGTCTTAGCATAAATTTGAATCTAAACATTGTAAGATCATATCTCCTCAATGGAGATGAAAAATTAAAAAATAAAAAATACCTTTTATTCAGCTCTTTAGACATTCTTCCCTAAATGCTAAAACTAGTGAAAGTTCTTTTTTTAAGTGCATATAAAGGATATGATAGAGATAATATTACAATGAGCTTTAGTAAACAAAAATATGAGTAATTATTGGATGCATAGACATGGGACAACCCCACAGGCCACCAATGATCATCGTATAAAGTCAGACAAATATTTTTGTACAAAAGAGCAGATGTGATATTATGACAATTTAGTAATGTGACATAGCAGGTTATTAAATGGTATTTGAATTTAACATGCACCTTTGTGTGATTGATATCATGGGATTTTTGTTCAGGAAACTCCTTTCCTGGCTGATTGCTACTTGGCAAGTTACGCTGGAAAGTGACTCACATTGGACAAAATAAATATCCACAACTAAAACCAAAATCTTTTTAAGTGCTGTTTGTATATGTTAACCTATACTGAAGGCTTATCTTATTAACTGTGTCATTACTAGCAGGAGGGAGATATGATCTTCAGAACACCGTTGTAGTAGGTTCTCATTGTTAGCTGGGCATGAGACTTGCTTCTTGATGGCTAGATTGCTAACTTTCAGCAATCTGGCATGTTATTGCCTGCTTAAGATTTTCATTTTGAGCAGCATACTATGTCACACAAAGGTAACATGGAAATTCAAACGTCGGCCGAGGGTGAAATGTATTTACTTTTCTAATTGTTGTAATTTTATTTTAAGTCATTGTTGATTTATGGTTCTTCATACAGTATTGAACAGAAGAGTAGCCAAATAAATAATTTACATACTGGAGAGTTGATATTACTGTTTGTCTATTCCAAAGTTGGAATTTAACTTTAAAACTGACCCTGCACTGACAGATGCTGCCATTGGACCTTAGGGCCCCATCTCACATAGCGACGCACCAGCGATCCCGACAACAATATGAACTTGTCAGGATCAGGCAGCTCAGGCAGCGATCAGGACAGCGACACTGCGGGTAACGTCGCTTAGTGTACGTTGGATACCAGCCCGCTAATGCAGGGAGCTGATAACCAAGGTACACATCGGGTTTCCAGGCGAAACCCGACCATAGCATGAGGTCGGCCATGCGGTCGTCGACCCGAGCGCCAAAGTCGGTTTTACCATAATGCTTGCAGGCGCCTTTTCTCAGCCAGTGAGCAAGGACGTACACTGTGGGCAATGAGATGACATGGGCAGCGGCCACCACCATATTAGAGAAGGGCATTGCAGTGATTGGCTTGCTTTGTGTAGCATCACAGTGGCTATAAAAGCCCTGACCGCCGACCGCCATTTTACTTCTGCCAATCTTAGCGTAGGAAGAGGTTGCTGACACTGTTTATCAGTAGGGAGAGAGTTAGGCAGGAAAAAAAATTTATTCTGTGCTTGTGCTGATAGCAATTGTGCTGTACAGTTAGTGTGCAGTGACAGGGGAGGTTTTGTTGTGTGCAGCAGCGCTGGTTATTAGGCTGCCTGCCAGTGACAGGGGAGGATTTTCTTGTGTGAAGCAGCAGAGCTGGTTAATAGGCTGCCTGCTAGCTTTATTGCTGTGTGTACACTGCTATGCAGACTGCTTTTTACACAGCACTAATACTTTTATTCTTTTTTTCTGCACAGTTACCGAGCGTTCATTTTTTCCCACACAGTATAAAGCTGTGCGCTCCTCACACACTACCATGTACCGGCTGGTATCACGAACAAATACATGCTGACTATCTGTGTGTGACTCCGGAAATATATACGGAGATTTACATTTACCCCTAGACTGTATACAGCTGTACTCTTGTGATACAGTACCCTTTTTCTGCTTTTTATATTCTGGTCTAATCCATACCGAACCTGTGAGCGTCTGTGTGTAACTCCGGAAATATATACGGAGATTTACAATTACCCCTAGACTGTATACAGCTGTACGCTTCTGATACATTACTCTTTTTCTGCTTTTTATATTCTGGTCTAATCCATAACTGAGCCTGTGAGCATCTGTATGTTACTCCGGAAATATATACGGAGATTTAAAATTACGCCAACACTGTATACAGCTGTACGCTTCTGATACATTACCCTTTTTCTGCTTTTTAGATTCTGGTCTAATCCATACTGAGCCTGTGAGCTTCTGTGTGTTACTCCGAAAATATATACGGAGATTTAAGATTACCCCAACACTGTATAAAGCTGTGCGCTTCTGATACATTACCCTTTTTCTGCTTTTTATATTCTGGTGTAATCCATACTGAGCCTGTGAGCGTCTGTGTGTTACTCCGGAAATATATACGGAGATTTAAAATTACCCCAACACTGTATACAGCTGTACGCTTCTGATACATTACCCTTTTTCTGCTTTTTATATTCTGGTCTAATCCATACTGAGCCTGTGAGCGTCTGTGTGTCACTCCAGAAATATATACGGAGATTTAAAATTACCCCAACACTGTATACAGCTGTATGCTTATGATACAGTACCCTTTTTCTGCATTTTATATTCTGGTCTATCCCATACTGAGCCTGTGAGCGTCTGTGTGTTACTCCGGAAATATATACGGAGATTTAAAATTACCCCAACTCTGTATACAGCTGTACACTTCTGATACATTACTGTTATGTTTCGGTAGCTGAGGAGTGCAGGTAAAAAAAGGCAATGCACCAGAGCAGTTGGAATCTATGGGATTGCAGTACCCTGACTAACCACCACAACTAGAGGCAGCCGTGGAGCGTTCCTACGTTGGTCCTAGACGCCTCGTCACAGCCTGAGAAACTAACTACACCTAAAGATAGAAACAGGAAAGCTATCTGCCCCGGAGCAGAACCCCAAAGATAATAGAAAGCCCCCAAACATGTAATGGCGGTTAGACAAGAGGAAATACTGACACAGAAAGAAAATAGTATGAGCAAACGCTGGGGCCCAAACTATCTAAATAGAAAAGGACAGGAAGGGCACTTACTGCAATCCCAGAAAACCCTGAAAAACACCAACTCTACTAATTTCAAAATCACCTGAGATCACACGACCTCTACCACCTAAATTAGTTCTCTGGTGTAACAAAAATCAAAACAGCAGCCACTGAAAAAACTGGAAAAAGCAAAAGAACAAAACTCAGTGGCTGAACTAAACTGAGAAGACAGAAGCCCCCGGAGGGGACCCAGAAGGCCCCCAAAGAAGTGCAGGACAAAATGCAAAAATATAGCAACAACACAAAAGAAGAAAAATTCTTATCTGGTAGCAGGAGATGCAGACACGACACAGCAGGCTACAAGGGAAACTGGAATGAAGGATTCAGACCAGAACAATTGATCACCGGCAACCCTGATGGGAAAATGACTACCTTATATAAGACCAGTCAGTAACACCTGATTCCCAGTCCTCACAATCTTCACTAGTACCGCTTGTAACCACCAGAGGGAGCCTCTGCTCAGAACTCATCTCAAACCCATTCACAACACATTACTCTTTTTCTGCTTTTTATATTCTGGTCTAATCCATACTGAGCCTGTGAGAGTCTGTGTCTGACTCTGGAAATATATACGGAGATTAACAATTAACCCTAGACTGTAAACAGCTGTACACTTCTGATACATTACCCTTTTTCTGCTTTTTATATTCTAGTGTAATCCATACTGAGCCTGTGAGCGTCTATGTGTTACTCCGGAAATATATACGGAGATTTAAAATTACCCCAAAACTGTATACAGCTGTATGCTTGTGATACAGTACCTTTTTTCTGCTTTTTATATTCTGGTCAAATCTATACTGAGCCTGTTAGCGTTTGTGTGTTACTCCGGAAATATATATGAAGATTTACAATTACCCCTAGACTGTATACAGCTGTACGCTTCTCATACATTACCCTTTTTCTGCTTTTTATATTCTGGTGTAATCCATACTGAGCCTGTGAGAGTCTGTGTCTTACTCTCAAAATATAGACGGAGATTTAGAAATTTCCCCTTCACAGTATACAGCTGCACGCTTCTCATACAGTACCATATATCTGCTGGTATTTTTGGTACATTTTCCCAAACATGAGGAAGTATGGTGGAAGAGGCCGCGGATGTGGGCGGGGGGCAGCTGGTACTGATGGTGGTGGTGGTGCATCTGCTGGAAGTGCCAAAAGCACAATAGCACCTAAGGCAGGAGGTGTTGAGCCTGCATCATCGTCTGGCTCCAGAAGGCCTGGAAGGCTCCCTTTTCTGGGAGTAGGTAAACCACTTTTAAAGCCGGAGCATCAGGAACTGGTTTTGGCTTACATTGCCGAAACAGCCTCCAGCTCTATCGCCTCCTCTTCTGAAGTTTCAAAAATGCAAGCACGGAGTCGTCAGTGCAGGCTCCTGGTCAGGAACAACACCTTTCCTTGTGTCCTTCACCCCCACCAAAAATGAAGGATGCGGCAGGCCACACTTCAGATTACTCCCTGGAGCTCTTTTCATGTACCATGCCAAAGTTATCAAGTGAAATCCTGAATTCCCCAGTCCAAGATGAATATGACATGGAGTGCACTGATGCACAGCCAGTGCTGTATGATTCTGCTGGTACATTCACCCAGAGCACTGCATTGCCCTCGCAGTCTACTGAGCCAGATTCTGACCCTGATGAAACTCAGGTGCCCCTTCCCGCATACTATACCACCTTACACGATGACACAGAGGAAGGTGCAGATGAAATTGAAGAGGAGGTGATGGATGACTCAGTTGTTGACCCGGATTGGCATCCATTGGGGAAGAGGGTGCCGCTGGCAATAGCTCAGAAGAGGAGGAGGATCCACAGCAGGCATCGACATCTCAGCTGCGGTTATCTGGCAGGCCCGTAGCAGTCCAAAAACGTTAAAAAAAAAAAAAAAGAGTTGCAGGACAGCTTGGCCAGACGGTCAAATTAGCACAGCGTGCAAGTCCTGAAAATTTTTCTCATAGTAGGAAGAATGCAGTGTGGCACTTTTTTGACCAAAATCCTATTGATGAGGCAAAGGTTATCTGTAAGAAGTGCGGAAGGACCTTTAGCCGAGGGAGAAATCTCCGAAATTTAAATACCAGTTGCATGCTTAGACATGTAAACACCATGCACTTGCAAGCGTGGACGGACTACAAAACCTCAGGTAGCACACGTCCACCTGCTCCGACTGAAGGTAGCCAGCAACGCTACATCACTTCCCCCACTGTAAGCCCACCGGTTAGCACTGTTGTGAATGGACTTGAAATGAGTTCTGAGCAGAGGCTCCCTCTGGTGGTTACAAGCG